>CM052540.1:180924949-180956181 GCA_028533065.1 Trachops cirrhosus | reverse complement strand
AAGCCCTTATTATATGAAATGTTAAAGGGACTCATCTAAGAAAAAGAAGATTAAAAACATGTATAGTAAAATGACAGAAAACCCACAATTATTAACAACCACACCTAAAACAAAAACAAAAACAAACTAAGCAAACAACTAGAACAGGAAAAGAACCATAGAAATGGAGATCACATGGAGGGTTAGCAACAGGGGAGTGGGAGAAGGAGAGAGGGGGGAAAGGTACAGAGAATAAGTAGCATGGATGGTAGGTAGAAAATAGGTGGAGGGCAAGAATAGAAGGGGAAATGTAGAAGCTAAAGAACTTATGACACATGGACATGAACTAAAGGGGGAGAATGTGGATGGGAGAGGGTGTTCAGGGTGGAGGGGAATGAAGGGGGGAAAATGGGACAACTGTAATAGCATAATCAATAAAATATAATTTAAAAAATTAAAAAGATACTCAATTTGTCAAGTAACAAAAATTTTATAGAGGATTTTGATTGGGATCCCATTGACTTCACTGATTAATTTGAGGAAACCTGGCATCTTTACCACATGGAACTGTTCCACCCACACACATGGTGTATAGCTCTTTTCGCTCAGATCTTCTTTCATGTTGTTCAATAAAATTTTGTAGTTTTTTTCTATAAATTCTTGCACACTTACTGTTAGACTTCTTCCTAGGCACTTCAGAGTTATTTTCACTATGAATGACATCATTTTTCTATTATATTTTTAATTGATTATCGCTGATACATATGGCTATTTATATGTTTAATTTATTTTTTGGCTAACTCAGTATGTTTCCTTATTGGTTCTCATAGTTTGTTTATTGGTTATTTTCCAGGAGGGTGATAATATCAAAGGTTTCACAAGACTGCAATCAAAGGGTCGGCCCAGCTGCGTTCTCCTCTGGAGACTTAAGTGGAGAAGAATCGCTTCTAATCTCACTCAGGATGGCAGAATTCATTTCCTTGAGGCTGTAGGACTGAGGGGTCAGCTTCTGTCAGGCTGTCAGGGAAAGAGCCCTCCACTCCTGACGCCTGACTACAGTTCCTACAAGCCAGCGATTTCCAACCGGTGTGCCGAAGAATTTTTAAAGCATGCAATACCTGACTATTTCAGTCAGGGGCGTTGACCTCTTTTCACTTAGAGAAAAGACGCCAGTGCCCCTTTTATTTTCCCTAGGCAAATAAAAAAAAAAAATGACAACAGCCAACACATCAATAGCCATCTCATATGAAAGAATCAAAATTATACCTATTATCTTTAGTCAGATCAGCTAAAATTTTGTTGGTGTGCCGCAGGATTCCAGTAATTAGTTTATGTGTGCCATGAGATGAAAAAGGCTAGAAATTGCTGCTATATATAGGCTGTCCACAGTTTCTTGCCAAGTGGCTTTTTCTAACATGGTCATCGAACCCACAGCGAGAATATCTAATGAGAATCTGCTGGTAAGAACGAGTCTTATATAATGTAACATAGTTACGGGAGTGATACCATTAACTTTTGCAATATTCTATTAGAATTATAGGTCTTTCTCACACTCAGGGAGGAAAATTACACAAAGGCATGAATACCCAATGTCAGGGTACTATAAAGGGGGACCACCTTAGACTCTTTGTCATATGACATCAAATTATTGGAATATATTAATATTCCCTATTTAGACTACTATTTATGTGATATTTTGTAAATATATTTTGTGTATTTAAAAGTAATGTGTAGTTAAATTCAAAATTCTACACTCAGTTATCAAAGTTATCCAAATCCTTTTTACCCTTACTTCGTTTGCTTGATCTAGGGGTTTCTGAGAGGTTTTACAAAAGTGCTTAATTATTCATGTGAGTTCACAAAATTACTATTGTTGTCCTTTTTCTCTTAATAAGTACTCAGAAGTTATATGGTCAGGTGTATCGTTTAGGATGGCTATATCTTCATGGTGAATTATTGCTTTTATCTGAACTCTCTGTCTCTTTTAATGCTCTTAGTCCATGTACTTCCTTTTGCTTGGTGTTAATATTACTGGACTGTTTTTATTCCTTTTTATTATAAGAAAAATAAGCCTAGTAATTTACTAATAATTTGATTTTAGTTGTTCTCCATCGAAGATATATTTCCATGTTACCCAAAGAGCAAAACAGTCCCACAACAATGGAAATTTTCAGTCCCCCCGACTTCCCACTGGACACACGCTGTGCTACCGTCCCTTTCAATCACTCACCGTTCAGTAGCATGCTCACAGAGCTACTTCTTGATCTTTCCATTTAACCATAAAAATGAGAATACTTCCCTACAAACACACACACAACCCTCATCGTCAGCTTTTGGATACATCTTACTTCCTCTTCTCTTCATAGAGCTAAACCAACCAGTAGAGCTATTGGTTGAATCTCTAATGTTTTTATCCTTCTGACAATGTAAATGCTATTTAGAGATGAAGTATATTTCATGCTCTAATGAGCTTTTCTTATTTGGACTGCATTTTTATTTTTCTTGGAATTAATAATTGTCTTGTGCTTCCATCCACGTATTATTCATCACCAAAATCTTCCCCAATTTGGTACATCCCTCCGGATACATTTATAATCTTTTCTTTAATTTTCCTTTTTGAAATTTTTTCCCCCAGAGCTTCTGACACACCCTACTCTGGATTTGTGTGCGCATTCAGCCGGCCACCAAGCTGTCCTCACAAGATGGCTTCTTGGTGTTTCACTCCCTTCACCATCTGTGGCCAACCTTCCCTTCCTCTTGTGTAGGATTGTTATTCCCTGTATCCCATTCTCCTTCTCTTTTAGTTATTCCCACATTTTAGCGGAACACATTCTCTCCTAGCTTCCTTATAAAAGACGAATAAGTAGTACAATTTTTGGACGTTTGAGTGTCTGAAAAGGTTGCCTGAGCGCTGTGCACGGCAGGATGTTAGTAAGAGTCCTGGGCTTGAGTCAGATCCTTGCTCTCTTGTACCGTATTCGTTTCCTTCATGACCTTGGGCAAACCACAGAACTCTCTGGGCCTTGATTTCTCTTTCTGAAATGGGTAATAATCCAAGCTGTGCCTGCTCCTAGGGTTCACGGGAAGGAGCTTTACATGGTGAAAGGTCTCTACAAACAGCATGTGCTGACACCAACTCTGCTGGCTCACTAGAGCCTGTTGTTAAACTACTGACAGTCTGAAATCGACCATGGGGGAGTGTTTATACCATAGAAATTGGCAAGTGCTACAGAGGCTTTTTCTTCTCCTTCCTTCTTCTTCTTGCTTCTTTCTTCTTTTGAGAAAACCTGTTTCGGAGCACACTACTTACAAATGGAAGTGATTATTACAATTGTTTTCATTGCTGTGCCCTCCTCGCCATGGCCATGGCCTGACAGATGGGTCAACTGCAGCACTGATCACATTGTAACATTATAATGGACCGTGAACTCCTTGAGACGTGGTACTGTCTTATTCATGGAGCTATGCCTCCCCTGCACCCTGCTTCGCCCAGCCTCTAACACATTGACTGTCACTTCATTGACATTTAATTCCATATAGATGAAGGGCAAACATGTTTTCTTTCTTTGTGAGTCTGAGTTGAAGACAAGAATAGGGAGAAGAGAGTTGAGGGACGGGGTTGGGGAGGTGTAATGCATGAAACACATTTTGAGAGGCAGGCCCCAAGGAGCTGTCATTGATGGGGGGTTTTCTATGAGCCAGGCATCTGGTCAGGGTGCTGTCTGGATATTACCTTATCTAATCTCCGTGACTACTTAGGAAGTAGTCGTTACTCTGCTCATTCACAGATGATGAAGACAAGCCGCCCAGAGTTGAGTAACACGCCCTCTGCCACACAGGCCGAGGTTCAAATCTAATGAATGCCGGTGTTGCTTCACCTTATCCCTGGGCCGGGGAAGCTGCAAACCACAACATCTATGAGCCTATAGATTTTTAATAATTGAGCGAAACAAGTCCATTTAAGTAAGGGGAGGGGTGAGGACTGTAGGGAATTCAAGAGCGCAGACCCCATCTGAAGGGAGTAGCTTTATGGCAGGCAAAATATGGTCTAGTGAGGCTAGAACGTTGGAGTTTTCTCATGAGAAGCCAAGAATCTGGACTTTTGCCTCCTGAATTTCAAATGTGAGTAACTTGTTCTAATTAAAAATTTAAAAGACTCATGAGATGAAACATCTGTAAACGGGCTATCGGTTTGCAAACTTTAATATACTGCCTCCCCCAAAATAAGTTTTGAGCAGCCAGGGGGCAGCATGAGGGTGGAAAGTGCCATCGAAGGGTGAAATGGATAAACTGGAAGGCAAGCCTCGTCCACTTCACAGTTTTGCCTGGAGTGCAGATGAGAGCGGGGGCTGGGGCGGGGAGGAGGGGGGACCAGCTGTCACGTGGCCGAGCGAGGCCCACGGAGGCTGGAGGAGGATGAGGTAAGGCCCAACGGCTGGTGCACATTCTGTCTTCTCCCGGCACCCCCCGGGGAGGGCACATTCCTCATGGTTAAGCAGCAGAGCTGTTGATTTTAAAGATTCTTAGACTATTCTGTTCAATACCCCAACTGGTTTGTCTCGCCTTGAAAACGATACAGTCAGACCATCCCTTGGACCGCAGGACCTCGGTCAAGTGAGTGGGGGGACTGTCCTGACTCCAGGTCCCCAGGCAGCGTGTCCTGGGGCCTGGCAGGTCCCTCGCCCAGGGCTTGCTTCTTCCTTCCCAGGGAGGAGCGCTGGCCACACTGCCAAGTCACAAGCTACCTCTCCTTTCTTTCCCATAAATTTTAGCTTCTGCAGAAAACTGGAAGATTGATAATTGTCACATGGTGAATCTGCAGTTTCTTTTTCAGTGAAGTTTTAAAATAGTTGCAAAGTTAAAATTGCCTCTTGAAATTTTAAGTAGCTAACCCATAAATCCATGCTTCCTTGAATGCAAGTGGCTGCCTGAGATGATTTAGGGAGTTTGGATTAAGGATGGATGAGATGACGAGGATGCACAGAGAAGGTCCCCACAGGTCTAGGGCTGAGGGAAGAGCCCCTGACTCAGGGATCTGACTGTGAGTTGTGAAAGGAAAGGCTGGGCCTGTGATGGGCTGTTTCCCTCAGCAGGAGGCCAGTTTCGGAAGCCCAGCTGGATGGGCTGCTGGGATGTGTATTTGAAAAAAGCTTCTCTGCTATTTCTAATATCCTCTTCTGCTCCTGCTCATACTCCCTAAAGTTGAACTGAGAATCCCTGCGTGTGGTAAAGAAAAGAGATGAAGAAGTTCTCCTGGGACAGCTGGGCTGTGCGCTGGCCAAACCAGACTCAAAGAGAACAGTGAAACCGTCCCCAGGAAGCTCTGAATAGGTCCTTACTGTTCCCTGCATCCTCATGGTGACTTGGTTGCATTCTAACAGTGGGGGGGGGGGGGCTGTAACTAGATACAGTGCTTTACAGAGCAATGCTCCTATTGTTCCCCTAGAGTCAAGGCCCCTGGAAGATGGTACCCCAATGCTGTAACCATCATTTCTTTTTAACATTCACAACCAACCCAATAGCGCTTGCAGATAAACCCCCCAGAGGTATTGTGCCTGCTTTCTCAGTGGAAAGGAATTGAGGCCATGCTAAGGTCTGCTGCAGAGCAGAGCACAGTATATCTTCCATCACACATTCATCCCCTCCACCGAGGGCATGTGATACAGGAGCAGTCCCTACACACCCACACTCTCCTCCTCTTGGCCCTCCTTTCCTGCCCCCTCCCATCCCACCTTCCCACTCCAGTGCGTTCCAGACAATCACCGAGCCAGAGCCAACCGCTGCTCTGTCCCCATAGCCCCTGGGCATACTCCTGCCCTGCCCTCCGCAGCACCAGCTCTCTGATTGGTGACTCTCGGTCATGGATTCCCTTATTCTTGGCTTCAGTTCTGTTCTCTCATTTAATCCCCACACCAGTTTTACTGATGAAGAAATTAAGGCTGAGAAGTTAAGGGGGTAAGTTATCCAGAATCAAAATTTGTCCAGAGTGTAAATCCAAGTCACATCAGACTCCAAAGCATCTCTCTTTCCAACAACACGAAATGGATTAATCTGCACACCCAGCCCTTCCTTTCTCTTGCACACCTCAGCTCACTCAGCAAGCACACTCTCTGTTAAACCTTTAGTCACACTTTCTCTGACCCCTTCTCTTTGCTTCCTCGTGCTCAGTTTCCTGATAAAAAGTTCTCTGGTATTTTTCCCCTTCATTCTTGTTCAGTTTGTTCAATATGTGAAGCAGTGGTACTAGGCAGGGACCTATCACAGAAAACAGAAGTGCCCTCATAAGAAAAAAATAGACTTCATAAACAACAGCACCATTCAGAGATTGAGGTAGCCCAAATTCCTCCGGAATTTCTATAGAAAAGTGCATCCTCTTTCTCCTCCTTCTCAAATGAAATATTCTTTCCCTAACCATCAACAGTAAGTTGTATTATTTTCAGTGTGGTTTAGTTTGTACTCCAAAACTGTGATACTTCAGCTGACCTGGGAACCTAATCATCAAACATGCCATGGTAACTCAGAAAAAGGAATTCTTCGAAACCCCATTATAGCTGCGGTAGCTTGCCTAGTTTGTAAAATGTGTGCTATAAAAATGTATGTGTGTAATGTCTCTAGTGAAAGCTCGTGTAAGTCAGTACAGTAGCCTCCCCTTCCCCATAATCGTATACTCCAGAGGGCCATCACTCATTTTTTTCCACAAGGATAATTATCTAAATGTATTTATCCTCTTATCTCTCTCGATTGCCTGCCTGCTTGACCAATGAGCACAGTTCATTCTCCTTCCCTTAGTTGCCTGCTCTTCCTCATTACACAGTCCTACGCCTCGCTGAGGAGCTTGCCCACACGGCATGAAGGGGTGAGTGATGTTGTAGATAATTGAGAGATGAGATGAGATTCGGGATTTCATTTCTTGCACCCTGACTCTTATTTTCCAGTTTAGTGTCAGGAAGGCATGCTTTGGTGTCCTCAGAAACTGCATTTTGTCATAAATATATTTTTACAAAGGGCTCCTTTATTTATGAGTCAACCTCCAGCCATTGTGGGTGCCCAAAAATGGTACTTACTCAGACATGGAGTCCTGGCATAGGATTTATGAGGACCGGACCTGTTCTATTGCAAGACCATCTGTGTGACCTCAGGCAATAAAACAATTCTACATCCGCTCTATAACTAAGACACGGTTGCTTGCTTCAAAGGAACATGGTACCACGGGCTTGTATTTGTTTCAGAGTATAACCAAGCTCTAAAAATTGTCATGTATCTAAAAATGCTATTGAAAATCAGAAAATGGATGTTCCCGTAGACTAACACACTTGGCAATGACTTAAGGGAAGAGAAGACATGTAGCGTGAGTCTAAGTGCATGGGCAGGTGGAGTACTCTGCCAGAGTAGCCATAAAACACCAGACACTGCGTGGCTTTCTCTTAGATCTGAAAGCTAGAAGGCTAAGATCAAGGCGCCAGCCCATTCAGCTCCTAATGAGGACACTTCCTGGATTTTAAAGGCCATCTCCCTGCGTGCTCACGTGGCCTTCCCCTGGTGCATAAGTGGGGATAGAAAAAGGAAGTTTTCTGGTGCCTTTGCCTATGACGACTAATCCCAGGAGACCAGGGCCCTACCCTTAAGACTTTGACCTTAATTACTTCCGTAGAGGCCCCATCTTGAAATGTAGCCAGCACATGAATCTGCAGGGGGCACAGACATTCAGCCCATAACAGTACAATATGAGCAAAGAGTGTGGGAAAAGTGGTTCGAACCAAGGACAGTGTGAGAGAAAATGAGGAGGTGGCAAAGTGTGTGTGTGTGTGTGTGTGTGTGTGTGTACACACATTCGTTATTTCTGAACAGATGCTTACTGAGTGCCTGCTCTGGACCAGGCACTATTTCAGACATGTAGGCTGCCCTTATGGAGTTATTTCTAGCAGGAGAAAACACACATATACATAATAAGTCAATTACTTAGTAAACGCTATGTATGTATAAAAGTGATGTGAACTATGGAAATAGGAAGAAAGTGGAGCAGGAGATGGAGGTCAGGGGCAGAAATGGTGAGTGAAGATGTTGAGAAGATCAATTAGGTAGTCGACATAGGCCTCCTTGCGAAGAAGAGAACAGGGCAAAGACTTGAGGGGGTTAGTGAAGTGGATTAGTTGGAGAAAACATTCCAGACAGAGGGAAGATAAAGCAAAAGAATAACAGGCAGGAAATTCATGACATTCAAGAAAGAATGAAGATGCCAGTGTGGCCAGAGGGGAGTGAAGGCGGGAGCTGTAGGAAAGGTCAACGTGGGCCTCAAAGGCCGCTCTCAGGACTTTGGAAGTTACTCTGTGTGAATTTGGAGTCTATGCAGGGTTTGCACAAGGGAGCAACAAGATCTGACCTTTTAAATGCTCGATCTAGCTGATGTGTGCAGGGTTAGAAGCTGCGAGGCCAGCGGGCATTTGTTGCCATAACCAGACAAGACATGATGGTGGTCTGACCCAGGTGGCAGCAGGCAAAGTGGGGCCATGGTCTGAGTGTGGATTTATGTCAACAGCAGAGACAGGAGAACTTACTGACGGTCTGTGAAAGAAGAGGAGGAATCAAGAATTATTTTGAAACACTAATTCATAAGAATACATGCACCCCTATATTCATGGCAACACTATTTGCCATAATGAAAATATGCAAGCACCTCAAGGGCTCATCAGTAGATGAGTGGGTAAAAAAAAGTTGTGGTACATTACAAAAAAAAGTTGTGGTACATGTACACAATGGGATATTACTCAGCCATAAAAAAGAATGAAATCTTACCATTTGCAACATCATGGATGGACCTGGAGAGTATGATGCTAAATGAAATAAGTCAGAGAAAGACAACTGCAATATGATTATATGATTTCACTTACATGTTGAATCTAAAGAGCAAAATAAATGAACAAACAAAGTATAAACAGGCTCATAGACAGAGAATAGACTGATGGTTGCCAGAGGACAGGGGTTTTGGGGAGCAGGGTGGAAAAGGTGAAGAGACTGAGAAGTACAGCTTGGCAGTTACAAAGTAGTCATGGAGAGGTAAAGTCTAGCATAGAGAATGTAGTCAACAATACTGGAATAACTATGCAGGGCGCCAGGTGGTACTGGAAATATCAGAAGGAACACTTTGTAAAGTGTATGGTGTCTAACCACTACACGTACTATACCTCAAACTAATACAAAATAACGTTAAATGTAAACTGTAATTGAAAAATACAATTTAAGTTTAAAAAGGATGACTGTGAGTATTATGTCCATGCATTGCATGATATCACTTCACTACAGAGCCCTTCTCCCTGCTCTGTCCCCACCCCACCTCTGCTAACTTCATAGGTGAGAACTGTGGGACTCGGAGAACCTCGCTGCATCAGCCGAAGCCTCTGTCTTAAAGGATTTAGAGCCAGAATTGTTTTTGTTTGTAATAGACAGTATGCTTCCACTTTACATTGGTTCGGTGCGGTCTATATTTTTATGTATGGACGTGCCCTGATCACTCTCTACAAAACAGCAACCCCACTCGCCTCAGTCCCCTTTCTTAGTTTATTTTTCTCCCAAGCAATTGCCAACATCTAACAAACTATATTTTATTTACATATCCTGCCCACAGTCGTCTCCTTCCACTAGAATATGAGCAGCCGTTTTTCTCAGTTTGTTCATCTCTGCTGCCTAGAAGACTACCTTGGATAGGACAGGTGTTTGCAAGTGTGCACCCAATGAACGTACGCATGCAAGTGCGATTGTACGGAAGGAAGGAGAGGAGGGAAGAAAGGGAGAACAGTAGAACCGCACTGAGAGCGCACATTCCACACATCCCTTCGCTAAGGGACAAAGGAAACTGAAACTCTCTGGCTTTCTAGGTTTCATATATCCACACACATACATGGAAATAAAAGAATGAAAATTAAACAGTTATAAATAAATTAAATGAAGAATTGTAAATTCTTAACAACCAAATGCAACTTTTATGTATTCGTGTCCCACAAATTATATCGAGTCTGGGCACATTTTCTTTACTCTAAAAGATTCGAAATCATGCCAGTTTCCACTGGGTGGGAGATGAAAGCTATGGTAGGAGTTAGAGAAGCTATGAGGTAGTTTTTTTTTAATGAGGGTTGAGCAAATAAATCAAGTGACACTGTTCTTCCAAATAATGCTGAACTATATCAGCAACATTTAGTGGCTCAGCGTTCTGAAGCCCATCACCGAAGAAACTGTGCTATATGCCTATTATGTATGAACCAAAGAATTGAAATTTCAGGGCACAAGGTCAAGACTCAGAAAAGTGACCTTTCCAAACCCTAGTCCCCATCAATCAAAATGCAGTATAGCCAGCAGGCATGAGAGCGATTTCCTGCCACTGCATCAGTACCATTGCCTGCTGCAACACTTTCCAAATTTGGAAAGGGTTTAAATTAGTCCTACCCTTATTTTCAGTTAAACCATATGTAATACATGTTTTCAGTTTGCAGTTCACAAAGCATGTTTTATGTATCTTACCCATCCAGTGGGCAAGGTGGAGTTCCCTTCCCCTGGGAAGGGGCAAAACACTTAAATTCTTGAGTCCCCACGGTCCCTGTGCTGGGTGTATTCCCTTGGCCACTCTAGACCATTCTCTTCCTTTCTCCACTCCCTCCTCCTTCTCTTCCCTATGAGCCTGGGAAGCCATTGGCCTGCAGCAAGGACCCCCTGCTGGCTTCCTACTGGGCTCAGCTAATGGAAGAAACTTGTAGGAGAGAGGAGGGTAGTGGAAAGTAAGCCCTGGGCCTTTATCTCCCCTGCTACCTTTCAACCAGGTCACAGTGAATGACCTGTACCCTGCTAGGCAAGCCGCAGCTCCCTCCTGGTGGCATGTCTGGGTTCCAACTCAGCCCCTTCCCCTTGCCCCTTTAGACCTAGAGATGGTATTATGTCAGTTGCCCCAAATACTGCCCTATTTGCTGATTTTCTTGAACTTGGCCTTTGCTTTGTACATAGTCCCATTATTAAACCCACTCCTATCACTTGGTTTTAGTGTGTACTCTGTTTCCTGCCAGAATCCAGCTACACACGCACTTGATAGGGGAGAGGAAGAGCAGGATTTGCACCTGGATCTGTTAACTCCAAGTCCAGGCCTCTGCCCCTCTTTAAAAGTCGAGGCTATCAGGTGATAAAGCCACATGCCTTCAAGGAAACCTGACCACCCCCTTCATCTTCCAAAAACACAAATGCCTCTCTCGCTTTGTGTACCATTTATTCAACCTGCCCACCAACAATTCTTGAGAGTGCATTCTGTGTCAGGCAGTTTGTTGGGAGCTGGAAATACAAAGATGAACAAGGCACAGTCCCTGTCCTCCAGTTGCTGAGATCAGAAGGTAGGTGTTGCACCTTGGGATCCCTGGAAGCTAACATGAGGTGGATCAGTATGCAGCAGACCCGTGAGGGAGCTTTTGGGACCGGCACCCAAGGGAGGGCAAGAAGGAAGTAGGATTAGGGACATGAAGCTGTGATACAGCCTCAATGGGAAGCCGCAGCCGACCCTGCAGAAAGTTCTGAAGCTCAGGTGAGCTTCAGATGTGAACGTAGTGTTAGGGCTAATCCTCTCCACTCCTGTGTTGATCAGTTATTGGAGGGTGACCACCCCAGAAAAGGCGTGACTTGGCTCAGGGGCCTCTTTTCAACAAAGGCAATGCCTGCAGGGAGCTGTCAGCTAAGGACTGTCTCCGGAGGCACTTCCAGAATCTCAGGGAATATGTTCATCCTGAAGTCAGAACCATGTCCTTTGGAGTAGGGACAGAAGAGACAGGTAATTGTACAAAAATGTCATTAAATCAGCCACAGAGATATGCACAGAGTATTATGGGTGCCCGAAAGGGAACCTATTTCAGTCTTAGGAGTCTTGAAAAACATTTCTAAACAAGATTATATTCAACTTGAATCCTAAAGGCTAAAGTAGACATTAGCCAGACATAGGAGGTAGGGTGTGCAAGGTCATTGTGGGCGTTACGGACCAAGGTGGGGACTGAACGCAGCATGGTGCATCTAGAAGAAGGACTGTCAGTGCATTACATTTGAGGTTGGAAAGGCAAGAAATTAAACTGGGAAAATAAGCAAGACCATATGAGGGAAACTCTGGACACTGTGCCAAAGGTCTGGGGCTTTAGCCTAGAGGCCAAGTAGAGTCCCTGTGAAGGAAGAGAAAGCCTTCCCCGGGACATCACCTTCTTTTGGAGGGTTTGCAGTGGCTGGGAAGGTCCTGGCTGGGGTGAGTTTCAAGTGCTCCTCAGCTGGGTTCATGTTTCCGCCGTGATCACACCCAGCTTCTTCCTTTTGCTTAGCTCCCTCTTTTGTACTCTGAAGGATCTTCTCATGGAGAAGGTGCCAGCCCAATGGCAGTTGTTCACGAAATGTCCCACCTCCTGATGCAGTTATGCTCTTAGCCCGAGTGAGAACTCAGAGGACTGGATCTCGTGGGAACCACCCTTCCATTCTGTTCAACGTCCTGTGTGTCCATCAGCAGCCCTGAGATAACCAGAGGGAAAGGGTTCCTGATCCTCATGCTTGTGCTCTTCCACCACACTAGCCAAGCCAACAAGTTCTTTTCCTCTACATGATGCAAACCTGGAGCAAAATGATGTAATGTGAATCAGAAGGAGGTTAGGATCCTACAGTGACAACTGGCAAACACGAAACACTCTCGGGGTCAGCCAGGTGTGCGGGCACCGTCCTGCGTTGTGACAGATTCAGTTGCAGCAAAGGAGACAGTCAAACATGTTGACTGCACCCTAGACAACCACACCTTCTCACGATTCTATTGACATGATGGTTTAGAAATATGCAGGACAGTTGACCGTGGCCTGTAATTCCAGTTAACAAGCTTGATTTCTAGTTGAACTGTGTATGATTTGTTTGTCAAACATGATTTTTTTCCAAGCTAGACAAAGGCTCCAAGTTCAGTGTGTTTGATTTAGACCATTAAAGTGTTAAATATGTGATGCTGTGAACAAGAACAGGCTGCACACCTGGATGCTTCCATTTCCCTGAGACGTGCCCTTGGGCTCTCCTCACTGGCCACAGAAATTTAAAGATAAAATTCCATGCAGAACATTTTGCTCTCCTCCAGGGAGTAAAATGAGAAGACCAGGGGAAAAGTAAAGCAGCTTGGGCCAGGGAGGAGCCCAGTGAGGGTCAGAGTTGAGAACAACCTCTATTTGTCCAAGCTGTTGCTATAGATTTAAAATATATAGGCACACAGTGTTTCTGGCTGATTTCCCAGGGGCATACATGCTCCAAATTCCTAGCCCATCTATCAAGAGCTGCAAGTTGTTTGATGTTGCTGAAGACACTGGGTGTTGCCAATACATTCTTCCCTACAGGGAGCATTTTTCCCTTTGAATGTTTTCGTCTTGGCTTGTTTGAGGCAAAGGCTTTAAAACACATCAAGCACTTCATCCTGGGTATCACCACACCCTGACTGCTCCTCCTTATGCTACACCTCACAATGTATAGAAATGAGGTTTTTTTGTCCCTTCTTTCATTCACCAAGTCTTTAAGAATTATATCTGTCCCAGATATTAAGCTCAAAGGACTGAGGCAAGTGGAAAAGATCAACAAGTCAACACAAAACCATAACCCGGGGTTATTATTGCAAGAGATTTGGAACAAAGTACTATGGGAATATTTTTCAACAAGCTTGTCCCCAGCTAAATTATGGGCTCATCTCAGTGACTTTGCCTTCTTAGACTCTTCACTGTGCCCTAAATAGAAATATCTCTCTTTGAGCTCAGCCCTTTCCAGAAGGGAGCATTATTCTCCAGTCTTTCCAACGAATGGGCCTAGAAAGCCTAAGTATGTTTTATACAAAGCTATTCATTTTTTATTCTATTACAGCCCTATTATCATCCCCCTATCATACAGGTCACTGGGGGATTTTTGACTCTCTTCTCTAAGGTTCCATGTCATTCCAAATCATAGGTAAAGAAGCACCTGGGCTTTTGTGCCGTGGAATTCACGCAAGAGGAAGAGAGGCCTTCCTCTTGGAGGGTTCTGTGCAGAATATTGAAGATGTGAATTCAGTCATTGGCCGAAGCACAGGGATCTTTCAAAACAGGAAGGAGTGGCAGCTACATGTTCTTTCAGTTAAACCGTCTGAAAACATAAACACAGGAATCCCACTTCCCTATCAATTTATTTATCTCCGGCGCCTCTGATGGATAAGAGAGGTGATCTCACATTGTTCATTTGGATGGGTAACTATTTTACTTAACCTCCCTTGCAACAAGACATTATTTGGAATATGTTATAGGAAAGAAAAAGTAATGCCAATTTTTAAGAACAATTATGAAGAAACTGCCAGTGGAGCTGGCATTTCTTTATAAACAGTTGGCTTTCGAGCGCACCAGAGATTAATCGACTGGAAGCAGGAACAGCCTCATCAACTTTCACCTTGACGTCATGAAACTGCCATTGCTTGGTCTTCTCTCCCCAAACAAAAGCACTCAGCTCTTGGTGAGTTTATACGCCTATTCCTATTGTCAAAAGCCCTCATGCATTTAAAGGTTGATGCCTCTCCAAAGAGCCCAGGGCCCTGCCGAACCAGGAAGAGGGAGAGCAAACAGATGCTTATCTGCAGGGCCAAAGGAACAGGCTGCTCCCTGGTCTGAACCTGAGCCTGCAGCCGAGCCAGGCAGCTCGAGGATACTGTCTGGCAGCAGGCCATTGTGCGGCCCTCTGCGGAGCCCCAGCGCCCTGAAAGACTTCATTCACTCCACATGGGTGAGCAATTTCCTCCCAAGTGACTACTCACCAATGGCAGACCCAATTACAGACAAGATTGATGGGTCTGCCTGGCGTGCTGATCTACCTTCATTCTTTTTTCTCTCCTCACACACAAGAACCGAAATTCTGGGACAAATCTTGCCTCGAATAATGGGATGATTTCTTTAAATGGAAGGAAAGAGGAAAGCCCCAAGAAATATTGCAGAAAGTGACTCAGGAAGCGCCGACTTCCACACCACACACGCGCACGCACACACACACACCTCAAAAGGACAATAATTCTCGGGGCCAAGAGTTGAAGCGGCTTTCTGACCAGTGTGGGAAAAGCCATCAGCTCTGCCCACTGGAATGCCCTGGGCTCTCGGAGCTGCATTCTCTCCCTCCCTGCTGGGCTCCTGCAGCCTGGGTCAGAAGCTAAGGGGGTGAGTCCCATTTTATCTAGAATAACTTCTTGGTAAAACTCTACTTGAACCCCAAACCCTCTGAATTTCACATACTAGCATTTATCTCTGCAAAATGCAAATGTGGGCCCCTTGTCCACAGAAGCAGGAAAAGAAACTTTTCTTTTTTGTTGTTGTTGTTGCCTTTCTTTCAGTCTGTCAAGGTGTCTTGTATCTGCTGTTCAATGTCGCACTCCCTGCAGTGCTACGGAGAACTCAGGCAAGTGGAAACCTTCTGCACAGGTGCCCAGGGCCTCACTCCCCCTGCAGTCGGGGGTGAGGGGGCAAGGCATGTGCTTGGCCCCTGCCGTTTCCACCCACTCCTGTGCCCCCGCCAGGGAGAGGAGACAGCAGCGGTAGCTGGGCCGTCTCAGGGAGCGGGAGGCAGAGAACACAGACGTGGTGGGGACAAGAGCACAAGTAAGCCAAGGCTCCAGACCCTCTGTGCCTGCGTGACTGTCCCATCAGACTTCACTTACAAAACACAAATTCAAAGGTAAAATTATTAAGGATTTTGCGATGATGACCACAGAGCATGAAACCCCACGCATGAACCCTTTTCTCATCACGGAATCCCTTGCGTCCACACGGGTCACCCACTTATGAAGCCAGTCCTGTTTTCTTCTACTACAGGAAATATGGATATGAAGGAAAACATTCCAAGAGCTTCCCCAAACATGTAGATTTGGATCAACAAAGGATGCGTGCACACACGCACTTCTGTGTGTGTGACCGGGCCTTCCCTGTATTGTTTTCTTAAACCGGTTGCTCAGATGTCGGATTAGAGACAAAGGTATAAACATTGTTGATGGGCGCTGACGGATTATTTTGCTGAAGGGCGTGGTGACTTCCAGCAACCCCAGGACCAGCTGACTGTGTGGTTAGGCACTGGGGGGTAGGGGAACTATGTGCTGGTAAACAGTTTTGTTCATGTACTATAACAAAGAGGAGCCTTTCATTCTCACTAGAGTTAACTATTATGTATGTAATTTTTCTATGTCTGAAATACCTTGCAATTTTTTTAAACCATCAAAACTTTTTAAAACTTTTAAAAAATTACAACTGAAGCTTTCTGCTTAGTGATGTCAGGCAGCTGACACTATTTGAAAATGTCACCTTTCGTGTTGATCTTAATGGGCAGGTCTGTGTCTCACAAAAGAGGAGAGGAGCGGAGGGCAGGAGAGAAAAAGAAAAAGGAAAGGGAAAATTAAACCGCAATGGAAAAGTAACTTTCCTTCAGGGTGTCATTGTGAAATGTGGCAGTTGGATCTATCATTTGTCGTTGTTTGGACAAAAACACCTGGTCCCGATAGCGTACACTCTCAGTGTTCATCGTAAGTCCTTTATCACCTGCTGCTCTTAATGCAGTTGCCTTTATGTGTGCTGCAGGCTCAGCCTTCCACCCTCAAGCAGATCACACGCCCCTTGGGTTTTATGCAGCTCTGCATGACCCCACGATGCTTAGCAGTGGGAAGCACTGCGCATAGTCACCACCAGACTTTCTGAAAGCATCAGGAAAATTCTGACAGCTTACACATGTTGAGGTCCCTCATCCTATCTCTCACACTCCCGTGTAGCTATTACGAGATTTGTGAAACTTAGGTTAGAATCAAATAAAGAGAAAAATCCAAAATCATTCGTGCTATGCATATAAACACATATACAAATATACACACACATGTGTATACAGACAGAGGAGAATGACGTTTTGTGACCCTTCAGTACCTGCGTCATTCAGAGCACATGATAGTTGCACTTTCACCTAAATTATTTCCTGACTAATATCTAAACTCAGTAACTTTTGTATGTAATAGAAGGATAATTTGTCGTTAACTCAGCAAGTAAAACTATGTATATATTAAAAGTTTAGAATTAATTAAACATGAAAAGTTTACAAATATTATGATGAAGCTGACAAAAAATTGAAGTTACACATATCTACAAATACTTCACAGACTGAATATTTTTCTTAAGCCAGAGTTGAATCAATAATAGTAAATAGACAATTTAATGCAAAACCCTTTACAAATGAAGAAAAATACTTTTAAAGGAGATTCACCAGACAATGCAGTTACTAGACACAAGTGTCCCAGCCAGTAAGAAGCTCCATATATACATCCACACAAGTGTAGATGATATAGACATGGAAATATTGTATTATGGATTATTCAAAAGGCTAACATCACTAGGATATCCGGGAAGAGGAGGTACTATGAGAAAAGACAAACAAAAAACAAAATTCATTGAGCATTCGTCATGTGGATGGTATTCTGGATTATTTTATTTAGTTCTCAAAACAACCCTAAGGAAAGAGAGACTTGTTACCTGCCATTTTGCAGAAGAGGGAACCAAGACTTGGGAAGGGGAAGTAGGCTAGTAAGCAGTGGAGCCAGAACACGACCCCAAGCCATGAAGTCCAGCTTTAGCGTTTACATTTCTCTGCCTCCTATGGTGTAATTGGTGAGTTCGCTATCTGCAAAGCTTGGACCAGGCCACCAACTGCTTCTACTAGGAGGCCAGCTTGTAGGGTTGCCAGATTTATCAAATTAAAAATGCAAGACACCCTGTTAAAATTGAACACCACATAAACAATGAATATTTTTTAACATAAGAATGTCCCAATGTTGCATGGGACATACTCATATTAAAAATGATTCATAGTTTATCAAAAATTCAAAGTTATCCCTGACTGGTGTGGCTCAGTTGGTTGGATCATCCATCATCCCATAACCAGAAGGTTGCAGGTTCGATTCCAAGTCAGGGCACATGTCTAAATTGTGGGTTTGATCCTTGGTCTGGGAGTATAAGCATCCAGCTCCTGGTACATACAGGATGGCAACCAATTGATGCTTCTTTCTTGCATCGATGTTTCTCTCTCTCCCTTCCTCTGTCTCTAAAAGCAATGAAAAATGTCCTCAGATAAGAATAAAAAATATAAAAATAAATTCAAATCAGAGTGTCCTATTTTGTATCTGGCATCCCTGCTGGCTTGCCATCTCCTAGTACTTCTGAGTGACCATCATGGTATCTGACATGACAACAGTGTGGCTTTTTGAGACAGACAGAAAGTAATTCTAGGCTAAAGTCATCATCAGAGACAAGGATAGACCCTGCTTCCACGGACAAAATCTCTGCTTACCAGCAGCTAAAATGAACATCCCTCTTAAGCTGGCAGATTGGGTCAATGGCTCCAGTAAGCACCTCCTCTCCTAGGCCCTGTAACCCTTAATCAATACTTATAGAATGAGACCCTTCTGACCTTCAGACTTCTCACCTGGCAGATAATGATAACATTTCACTGGGTTGTTTTGAAGGCCAAGGGGGGTTATGTATGTAAACGTGTAAATTGGGGACTCCTGTTTTCAGACATATGAAATTAAGAAGTCATATTTTTTCTAAGAACCAAGAATAAATGCTGTTCATTCAAACCACTTTCAGTGGACATTTAAACCAGGAAGCCTAATATTTAAACAAATTAAGATAAAAACTAATATATTTGAAAGCCTATTTTTTTAAAAAAGAAATATTTTAAATTTTGAAATCAGCTGGAAAAAATCACTTAGCATCTGTTTAGGCAGTTACTTATTAGTAAAAACGGCTCCTTATACATGATATATGTATTATTTATTTATGCAATGCCAACTATTTTAAATGATATGATATCAAAAGCAAATAACAGTAATTAAAGATGATCTTTTTTCTCTTTTTACCTGAAAATTGCAAAAACAATTACACAGAACAATGATCACATAAAACGTGCCAGTGGCCAAGAGTATTGAATGAGAAGAGGAAAAGTAAACACGCATATACACACAGGACGACCGTGGAACAATGATTGTTGAGTGAATGCTCTAATCTATCAACATTTTTCAGATATTTCCTCAAGTTCTTGTTTTTTAGAAGTCGTCTGTTTTTCTTTTGGAAACCTCCCTTAAACCTGAAAATAGGAATTTCAGACTCTCTTTTGTTCAGAAGGAAGCATTTTTCTTTAAGGAAAAGAAAACACCTCTGAAGAAAAGTTAACTGAACAAAAGACTTACGTCTTCAAGTTGGACTGATTGGCCAATGCAATTTGTTCCCCCAAATTTCTTTGCGTACGAGCAGCCCTCAGTCTTATCTGAGTCAAACTAACTGAAATATAATTCTACTGATAGATACTTCTGAAAGAGTTTGGAGAAACTCTGACTTGGAAGAGAAATGATAGTGCTATGGAGCAGAGAGAAATAGTGGAAACTGGTGGACCTGCATGTCCTCCTGAGGAGACTAAGAGAAGTGTTTGTGAGGAGCAGGATGTAGACCTTGCAAGGCAGGAAAACCTGGATTCTTATCCTGGCTCCACTACTAACTTGCTGGGTGACGCTGGACTTATGATCCAACCCCTCAGAGCCTCCATATCCCCATCTTTACAATGGAGATGATGATTCCTCACAGGGATATTGTGAAGAGGAAATGAGATAACGTGGCCAAAAATGCACTTATTTAAGGTTAGTATGTGGTTGTTATAAACAATGCTCTTAGAATATTTGTAAGGGAGTAAAACCTAAAGGCTAGATAGATTCAGTGAGGGGAAATATCATAGGTAGAATTCAAAAACTTTATACAGTGAAGTGCATTCAGGTGCAGCAAGAGGAAACAGGATGGAAAGGTAGACAGAGAGTCCAGAAAAAGAATTATAGTTCCAGAAAGTTCTGAGGTTAACTGGGACGTAGCCAGTTAAGTGGGAAACTATTTTAAAGACTTCCACTGTCTGTGTACTCATAGGTAAAGTCATTGTACATAGAGTTGGCCTTACAAAATCACTTCACACAGTAATAACCTCGTCTGTGCTGTGCCTGAGTCTAAGTGGAGACAACCCAGGATGGGAGCAAAGACTCGGGAGAGTATAAAAGGAAGGTCTTGGGTTTGGAAGAAAAATTCATGATTGGGTGTGATGGAGGAAGGTTTCCCAAGTGTCAACCAAACCAGATGGATGCATTCTGCCTGGATGATTTCACATTTTGCAACAGTTCCAAAGTGAAAACAATTGGCAGACAGTCAGAGAGGAAATCAAGTCAAATAAAATCAGTTTATGAGTTCAGTTTCATCTCTCCCCTCTGCTGCCTTGCAGGTAGGGACATAGGATGAATGAGGTATTAGGCACCACATTCCCCAAATTCCAATATATGTATGTAAGGCCAACTGAGTGGTTTTCTTGAAGTCTCCTTCCCCAACTTGGCTTAGGGAGAAAGGGAAGTGTCTCCTGCTCCCATTCTAAGATGTGGGTTACCCCATCATGCTAAAAATTTTCTCCAGTGATGTGCTCCCATTAGGTTTGTCAATCTTCTTATTAATTCTTAGCCTTTAAAAAAACATAACTTCTTATATGAGCTAATAATGGCAGACTTGGGCCACTCACTTTGCAAATCCTGTATATTCTGATAACCCTAGTGTGGAATGTAGATGTTGGCACCTACTGTGTTATTCTTGACTTTATGGACTTCTAGCAGAACTGAGACATCAAGAAAACCCTCAATTAACATCCCATTTCATTAGCATGTTGATTGAAAAATCTAAAGGAATATGCACAGACATACAGTGATTTTCAGGGAAGTGGGGGTGATCACAAGGGACTTTAACTTTCTACCTGGCATAGTTCTACTTAGTTCAAATGTTTTGGATGTCTACTTTTTACTTTAGCAATAAGGGAAAGAATCATTAATGTGAATGTTCCCAGGATCCTAGGTTAAGGTATTCACAAGGAATGTTGACTTGAATATGAAATCCAAGGAGAGAGACTCTGGCTTCAAGGTGGGGTGAATCTATAGGTTCAAAAGATGACATCAGCTCCCTGCCTTCTCACCTTCCAATACGTGGCTTTGCTTTCCCCTGAGTTGGCTTCATTCCCAGGGAGACCATCCCCACGAGGAAGCAAGTGTGCCTCCAAGAATTTCCAAGTTCACTTGATTTCTTGGTGCTCACAAAGTCAGGAATAGGGGAAGTTTCTCCTTCATACAGGTCATAGTGATATCCCCAACCCCAAAGGTTCTCAGTGGCTCTGCTGGAGCCATAGGACCAGTCCCAGTCTCCAGGGAGTGGAGCACTTTGACTGGCCAGCATGTCAAGGGGCTACAACATAACAGGTAAAATAGGAGGCACATGATTGTCAGCCCCATCTAAATACATGTAAAGGGGAAGAGGATGTTCCCTAAAGAGATGTAGGGCAGGCACAAAAATAAAGGAGGAGGAAGCAAGGGAAGGAAGGAGGAAAGGAGGAAGGAAGGGAGGAAGGAAGGGAGGAAGAAAAGTAAAAGATGACTGCTATCTCGGAAACTCAGCATCTCTAGGGAGCATTTATTGACTGCTTATTGCGTGCATGCTACTGAATGAAGATCTTTGGAAACCTAGAATTTAACACTGAAAGTTTTAGCTATAAGAAACTTCAAAGATCCAAGATATGATATCATACAATCAATCCTATGATGATTCCCAAACTTTGGTGTGTGTCAGAAGCACTTGGAGGGCTTGCTGAAACAGATTGCTGACCCAGTAAGTCTAGGATGGGGCCTTAAGATGTACATTTCTAGCAAGTTCCCAGGTGATGCTGATATTATCAGGACCATACTTTGGGAAGCACTGCCCTACATCAAAGGATTTCATGAAGACAAAAATAAGTAAGATGGTTCCTACTGATTTGAATCTGGTTCAGCAAGAATGGTAACCTTATTTGGTAAACAAGTCAACTCAACTTCTACATCTCAGTTAGTGATGTTCTTGATTTTAGGAACACCCTCAAGTATATTGGTATGTTCTTCACAATTATTCAGGGTGTTCAAGGAAGTTTACCCAAGGGCCCACCCTGAAGGGCAGTGAGATTCAATGGCAAATGCTGGTTCTCTGACTGAAGCTAAAGCCTGAAGCAAGTGGCACACAATGACCTTTCCCCACTGTTGCCCCACCCTATAAAAAACTTGGCAAGGCATGGCCAAGTCAAGGGCACCATCAGAAGGAAGCCAACAAAATAGGCAGAAAAGACACCAAGAACTTTAAACTCAAGGTGCTTTCATCTCTGAAACAGCATGTTCTTTCTCTTTGGTCCACCCAGTGTTTCTGACGGAAGTTAAATTCTTCTCTGGCATCCAAGAAAGATTTATAACTAAAAAAGAACAGATTTTACCTGGCAGCCGGTATGTGCAAGTTTTGTTCTCTTTCATAGCAGGCCCAATTGCTCTTTATTTTGCAGATGCTAATATTAGACCCAGTTAATCATTGCACATTCCTTTTATTAGGTGAGGAGCTACATTCTTGAAACCACTCTCAGGAAAACAATCCTTCACTTCCAGACCACCCTGAGTCGTAGACTTAGGTTTTCAGCAGTGGTAGCACTGTTGAGCCATGTGGCAGACGTCTGGGCAGCCCAGAGACATCTGCTCTGCAGCCTCAACCCTTTGCAAGTGGTTCAAGAACTTCCTCTTTTCTTGCTCACTTGGCCCAAGGTTGCTCCTTCTATAAACATCCAGAAGGTGTTAGTACCACCAGAGTATCAGACTTTATTGCCTCTTCCCCTGTGGGCAAATCAGCCTGTAATGAGGGCAAGGCTGTTGGAATAGGATGCATTCAATATACTTTATGTGCTGGCCCTAATTCAGACCAAGTTAGATCCATCTGAGTTTTGTGCAAAATATGAAATTGTTAGACCATATTCAGTTTCATTAGTTCTCAGTGAATATGTCTTGATTTTCATAGTCATTTCTAAGTTGATTATTGGCAAATTAATAGCCAATTTGCCATAGAAACATTGTGGTTAGATTCTGAGCCAGCCCTCAGATGCTTCCTTAACTGGTTTTGTGCCTGAAATATAGTACTACACTAATACTACCGTGAAATCTCATCACTGCGTTCAACTCTGCTTTTGAAATTAAAACATCCCAAGTTCCAACTCAGGACTTCAGGGGGTGGTTGCTGAGAGTCTCCCTCATTCATTTCTGTTCCAGTCATGGTCATCTGCAGAGCTCCCCACAGTGAGATGGGGATCCCAGAAAGCAGAAACAGGGTGCTAGGGAGAGAAGTCGAAGTCTTCAGTAAACATTGGCAAGCAGTAGCCGTTGTATACATTTTTACATGGTGGTTCCAGTCCTTGCTCAGTGACAGTGGTGGTGGAAAGGGGGAGTAAGGAAAGAGGAACAGGAAAAGGTGGTAAGGTGGTCCCTCACTGAAGCAGAGATGCCCACAGGGAGATAAGCTTGGAGTATAATTCACAAGAAGAAAATACTTGGGAGTCTTGAATGAGGAAGTAACCCATATGCTGACCACAGTAGAACCAAAAACGTGTTGCCAACAAATCCTTACCAGGATCTTTCAGTTTAATAAAGGGCATCATAAAAATGACTTGTTGCTAAGTTAATCCTTCGGGAAACTGTAGGCATAATGGAGTTTAAAATTTTTAATATTGATCAAAATAGTAGCTGTAAAATGGAACGCTAAAATAGGTGGAAAAATCTCCTATAAAGTGTTCATCATTGGTCAGAATGCGCTTCTGTTGGCTTATATTATGCAATGTCAACCTTAACTGTTATTAGTGGAGGACTGCCTTCTTAATCTAAGGCTTCTAGTGAATTGCTATAAGTGATTATTTTTAAATACTTGATAAACCTTCATGATTTTCCTTATTTCTGTTAAGTTCAGCTACAGTTAATGCCAGAATATCCTATCATGAGTAAATAGGTGGATTTATTACTTAAATCTAATTTTTAAGAGTTGTAGTTCCTCTGGAGGTGGGGAGGTGGTGAGAAGAGTAGATAGATCTTAACCTTTAAGTTATTGAAAATAGGTGCAGTGCTCTAGATGTCAGCAAATATAAATTGAGGCAATTTGCATGATTTGGTTATTCAGCTTAAATTTGAACTATGGCTTATTTTATACATGATATTGATGTACATTGTTTCTAATTGTTTTATATGGTTTAAAAATTCTGCCTTTAAAAGAAATTCAGAAAATTCACATGGTGTACACACATTTTGACCTCCTGAGAAAATTATATTTATATCAGCATTGAGTTTTGGCCCATGCTCCAATATAAGAAAGTTACTGTTTTGAAATAAAGCAAACTTTTATTTTCCTGAGACATAAGAAAAAAAAGATCTTTAGACGGACCACTTCACACACAAAAAAAAATCTATAATTGACACATCGATTTGAAACATAAATATGCTTCAAAATCACATTCCCTAAAGTCTTTCAGCACCTACTTCCCTGCCCACCCCAGGTTCCTTATCCGACTACCCCCCGTGACTATTTATTGACCACTCTACACCAAGGTCAACCTCATAGATCTACTATTAGTTTGCACAGCCTGCAAAGCACTTGCTGTGTATCTAAAGTAAGCTCACTTGCTTTCTTCTTTCTCACATAGTATCCTCTGAGTCCTTCCTTCTCTCCTAATTTAGTCTTTCTCTATATCTCTGAGATTCATTTAACCTGAGCGGGACCTCCTAGGCGGGCTTGTGGGTACTGCTCATTCCAGAATCTCATTCCTGGTCATATCCCAAGCCCAGATAGACAAGACCCTGCCTGCTCCCAGGGCAAGGAAGCAGACACCACCAGTCCTGGCATAGCCCAACTATGAAACAGTCTCTATTTCTGTCTGCATTCTGTTTCCTAAGCTCTAGTAAGATTTGCTTCTCTTTCTTTTTTCTTTCTCTCTCATGTTCTTCCTTCCTTTCTTTCTTTCCCTTTCTTCCATTTCCCCCCTTTATATCCTCCCTCTTTCCTTCTTTTCCATTTTCCCTTCCTTTCAACCTTTATCTGTGACACTCTTGCATGCTGCTAAACAGTATGGAGGAGCAGGGGAGATATTACGTATATACATGCCTAACTCATACAAGGGACAGATGCACAGGTCAGTGATGAAAACGGGAATCCAGAATTCCATCCCCAACAGAATTCTACTTGGGAAAGGCTCCTTACAGGCATTCGTGGAAGACTTCAGCCTCTTAGACTTAGTTTACATTTCATAGCGTTTACTGAATCTTCTTCAACTTGTCTCTCCAAACATACTTCCCTGGGCCATAGACCATTTCTGGTGAAACTTGGATCACACTTGGTACAATTCCTGTAACTTGGTGAGAATCTGATACAGGCCATTCATTCCTAAGCAAACTTCTATTGAAAAGATCATGTTTGCCATCTCCCCATCAGCACTACAAATAGCTCAACCCCCCCTCCTTCTGACGATCATGGTGGTCTGTATCTCCCTAAAATAGTCATTACTGGGACCCTGCTTGCCACTTTTAAGTCATTGCTTTCTTCATAGACACATTTATTTATTAAACTATGAACAAGTCTGAATTGTTTGGGGCCAAATGGGAGAGAAAAGCTAATAACATTTGATACTCCCAGCCCTCCCCCACCTGTTCCTTTTAAGTAAAAATCTTTCATAGTGAAACTTAAAGCAGACAAGGCTTAGAGGTGACTTCTTCCAGTACACTGTATGTAGCTGGACTCATGCAATGTGGGATTTTGGGAAGAGAGCATCGAGGTTGTGACTTGAAGCTCTTGCTTTATTACATCATGAAGGTCACCTCTTACCTCTGACCTCTTACCTCTGTGGGTCTGAGGGTCTGAGAAGTCAGAGGAATTGCTCACTGGCCCACTGCTTCCTAGAGCTTCACTTTTTAGATGACTCGGATATAATCAGGAGGTAGCCTGGCCCATCAAGGCCACCTCAGGCAGGGGGCTTCTCCTGCAGGAGGGGCACTGGTCCTGCCTTCACCCCTCCCTGGACACGGGGAGCACAGAGGCCGGCTCCTCTGTGAGCCACCTGGGAGAAAGACAGTCTCTCTCCTGGGAGTCTAGCCAAGACAAAGAATGTTTTGTTAATCATTACTCATTATCAATTTGGCCAAAGAATTATGGGTTTGTTTTTTTTTTCCATCTGGGTGGTACAGACTCTGAGCAAATTTCATCACATCAAAAGCCAGTTTACAATTCTGGGTGGTTTCCCTGGGGCAGAAACTCTCAAACTTGTCCTTCTGAATTTCCAGTGGGATCTCTTTCACCTTAACCCAGATAGACTTGGCGTTTCCAGTCATCCTCTTGACTTGGTAAAATGGAATTCTCCAAGCACCTCTTCAGAGCTCAGGAGGCTTTTTTGCCAATAATAATAATAATAATAATAATAATAATAATAATAATAATTTGTTTCTACAGACTATCATTTTCATCACATTTACCCTAAAATGGAATAATCATTAAAATACTTCTGTGTATTCTTCTGCCCCCAGCACTTGTACCACAGACTCAAGGGCCCGGCTTGCCTTTGGGGACAGGGAAACACTTTGCAGTACTGGTAGTGGGTTTAGCTTTTCTTCCTCAAAATTAGTTATCTAAACAGTGACCTTATTTGATTCAAACAAGCCATGTTGGTTCTTCTGCCTTCAACAAATGGGAAAATTTGGGAGGAAATGCATGTTTACTCTTATGGATGGCAGATACACATTAGTAACGGCTCTAATCCTCAAAGGCGATTAGAAACCTGAGTCAACTTTTCTTCTCTCAAGATGGCCCCTAGGGAAATCTCAGGCAAAAATCATTTGCTTAGGTAGGCAGGAAATAATTGTTAGTATTTCATTTTGATTCATTTCATTTCATTTCCTGAGAGGACTTGGAAAAGCTGAGAAACTT
Organism: Trachops cirrhosus; assembly: GCA_028533065.1. NCBI lineage: Eukaryota > Metazoa > Chordata > Mammalia > Chiroptera > Phyllostomidae > Trachops > Trachops cirrhosus. Next base: position 180,929,335 of record CM052540.1, on the reverse strand, counting down.
CCGCTCCTCTTGATATAGGATATAGAAAAAAATCAAAATATTCTGCTTAGAACCCACTAGAAGGCAACTTGAACTTGCCAAGATTGGCCTCATTCTAAGAAAAAGCCAACTCATTCAGGCAGAATCAAATTGTACTTTTCAAGAAGGTCATCTTAAGACAGAATTTTTTAAACTTTTGTTTTTGCTACAACCCATAGCAGAACTATGTCTTACATCATTTACACACATATATGTATTTACCTGAAATATGTTTTGGGAAACATAACTTGCCCTTAGTATATGCTATGAACCCTGATATTTTTGTCTCTGCCATTTCATGCTATTTGATTCTATTCCATTCTTTTTTAGATCCTAGCTGTGACCCACAAAATTCATTTCCTAAGCAATGACCCACAGTGTGAAAAAAACTATTGAAGGTGAGGAGTAAAGTAGTAAATTCTTATAAATCCTCTAAATCCTCTCACTTTTACTGGAGATACTCAAATCTCCCCATTGAGGATGTCATTGCCTTGGCTAAAAATGTTCTTTCTTATTAAAATGTAAATGGATGCTGAATGAGTCAGAGACAAAACATCATTTACACTTTTATGATACTGAGTATATATTAGGTTACATCACATCACATCCATCACATCACATCACAGTCGAGAAAGGAGGTCAGGTTGGAGAAGGGAGGGGCTGGGAGGAAGAACACAAATGTTCCAAGGAAAGAGTGAGTAAAGAGCTTCTTCTGAGGCCAGAGCACCTTAGCAATCCTAGGCCTTTGCCCCCTCCCCATGCAAGGGGGGAGAGAACCTAGGCTGAAGGCCTCCTCAGCCCACCCAGCATCCCTTGGCTGCCCCACTCCACTCCTGCACATACCATGGGGCAAGAATGGGAAGCAGAGTGTGTACAGGGAAGGGTCAGAACCAGGAGCCCTGAGCCCTGCAGGGATCTTCCATCAAGCACAGGAGAAACCCAGGGTCAGGAGGCCCCACCTGACCCTGCCTCTTCCCTTCCCCCTACACTCTTTCTCCCTCAGGGAGTGTTACTCCCATTCCTCTCCACCTTGCTTACTTTTTCCATTAAGAGGTTTCCAACTTGGCCAGCCTTTCTGCGGGCCCCGGGATTCCTTTCTATCAATACCTCTCCTCTGTCCTTTCAAAGCAACTTGTGCCTACGTCCATCAATGTGTGAGAACACTGTGGATGGTGTTAGGTTGTCAGTTCCTTCAGGATCCTGTGGTCATCTCTATACCCAGCTAAATGAAGATGCCCCCTCACTCACTCACATGTTCTTTCATTCATTTAAGAAATACTCGTATAATGCTAGTACACTGGGCCAGGTGTAGGATTGCATTGATGAGTTGCGCTTGTAGAGCTCATCTATTTGCCAACGTTGTCTATTTGTTAACGAATAAAGATTTGCTGAATGAATGAAGGGATGAAAGAGTGAGTGACAGAACCCTATACTGCCATATATTGTTATCTCACTGCTTCATCACACACGTCCATCCATACTGGAACAGTTCTAATTATGAGGATGTCCTTCTATCGAATCGATCTGTTGCCCTGACACTTCTGTGTATTAGACATAAAGAGGAATCGCTGATGACAGCTGCTATGTCCCTGGGCCGTCTGCTCTCCAGATGAATCATCTTCAGTGCTTTCAGTGGTCCTCAAGATAGATATATCAGCAATAACATTAAATGGTTTGAGTTACCCCAGCAGCCTCCTTGCCCCCCTTGAAATGCCCTTCATTTGGTCTATAATCTCCTCTCAGCGTGACCCCATAACAAATGCCAGCCTCCAGATGTGCTCACTGCTGACCCTGAACTCCAATCCACAGACCCAGCTTTCTGCCACATCAGCTTCTCTGAAAAACACACTCTCTCATTGACTTAACGTGAACAACGATGACCACACAATCACACTTGGACTCCGTGGGTTATTTATCCAGAAATTCCCTTTACCTCTTGAAATTTTGCAAGAGCCCTCCCCTCCCCCTTCCCAGTAAGCACACTTATTTTGAAACCTGTCCCTTTTCACATGACTCTGTTTCACTGGCAACAGGAGAGCCCTTGCTAGATTTCCTATTAGAATTCTTCCACAGACTTTCTGAGAGTCTCTCCAGTCTAGTAGCAAAAGTCAAAAGGGGTGAGACTCACAGTATTTAAGGGCCATAACTCTGGTGATGCAGGAGAGAATGTCACCCAAAGAGAAGCTTGGAGACTGGAACAGAGAGAGTCCCAGGGCTCTGTGTCCCTTGCCCATTTATCCCTGAAACCCCTCCTTCCCCCAGTCTGGTTGTTCTTGGATTCCAAGAGCCAGTAAATTCCCTTTTTGCCCTTTTGCCTAATTCCAGTTGGGTTTCTGTAAGTTGCAACCCAAAAATTCCTGACTAATACACCCCCTAATTTTTTCTTCCTGAATGCTGCCACGCTGTTCCTAAACCAAATATTCACGGCCTGTACTTGCGTGTTTTTTAACTCAAAGGCAGGATCTTACGTTTGCTGCTGTGGAGCATCACTTTGTTTTGTTTGAGTCATAATTCTAGTGTAGCTAGTCACAGTTTTGGGTAACAGAGCTAGCCACCCTCATAAGACCCTGCTGGGTAGCAAGAAAAAAATAAATTTTCCAGTAATGGTGCTCATTCAAAAAAGACTTTTAAGCCGGAAGGAAATGGTTTGGTTCTTTTGAGCAAATTGTCAATTCTTTGGAACACTGCTGCCCCTCTTCTCCAAGATGTTGACTGACTGAAGGAGGGAGTCATGAGACCACATGATGATGGAAAAAAGTCCCAAAATCCAAGTGAATTCTCTGGTGCTCTTGTCTAGACTGTGGAGCAACTTGTCCAGTCTCATCTCTGAGATGCCAATGAGCCTTGGGTCAGCATAGTGCCACCCACAGCTAGATTCGTGGTCCTGGCCATTTACTTGTGGTCACAATTCACTGTGTGTTGTAGTCAAATAAAAACAAATCTGGACTTTGTAAGGAGAGACTTTATTCAAGAGGATTGTTGCAAAAGGAGGAAGGATGATTGCAGTAGCAGGAGGGGCAATTGTAAAAGGGAAGGTTCCTTGACTGTAATGTCTACAGGCATCTCAAGAGTTCAGCAAAGGGTTTTTCTTTTACAGAGAGGAGTCAACAAGGCCAAAAAGAACTGGATGTGGGAAAGTGGGATGAGAGGGTAGCGTGATGGAGTAGCAGATCAGAGAATATTTTACCCTGAGGCCAGCCTATTTAAAAAAAATTTTAGTCCTTACTCGAGAATATGTTTTTTAGAGAGAGATTGATTTTTAGAGAGAGAGAGATAGACAGAAGCACCAATGTGAGAGAGAAATATCAATTGGTTGCCTACTGTATGTTCCCCAACCGGGGATTGAACCCATAACCTAAGTATGTGCCCTGGTTAGGAAGTGAACCCGTAACATTTGAGTGTACATGATGATGCTCCAAACAACTGAGCCACCCAGCCAGGGCCAGCCTATTCTTAAGAGAGGTTGTACGCTGGCTCACGCTGAAGGTGAGCCAAAGCTCACAGACCTGGGGGAAGGAGTCCTAACTCTCACTCAAGTTTAACTAACAAGTATTTTGTTTCCATTGATTGGTACACAGAAGCAGTTCAGCTAGTCATTTATGAAGCAAAAATGAGAATTTAGAGGGTGTGTGTCTGGCTTTGTGGCAGGTAAACCACGTGTCATCAGAGTCTTATCTGGGTCATATGGGGGAGAGTGATTCTTCAGGGAAAGTCCTTCCCTAGAAGACAAAACATGGGGGATTCTTTTTCACCCTTCACTCCAAGACCTCTTGTCATTTCCATGTGCCCTTCTGGCACCCAAGAATGACACAAGCAGAAGTGGTGCCCTGGGTCCATCTATCAAGCAGCCCCTCTGTCAGTGATCCACCACACTGAGATGATGGCTACCCAGCCAAGTGTGAGACCACTCCCAGAGTTAGCAGGTTGCCTCCAGCCGCGCCTAAGGAAACTGATCGGTCATCCCAATATGACTGCTTATACCTATCTGGACAGATATTCCTGCAGCCCTTGAACTGTTGGCCTTGAACAGATCCCTAAGGGCCCTGCCATCTGACCTCCCTGTCCTGCTATGGCTCTTTTCTCCTTCCCACAGCCTTCTGAGGTTGCAAAGGTCACTTTTCCTCCTTCCTTAACATCAGATACTTCTGTGATATCATATCTAAGTTCCCTCTACCCTGTTATTTATATTAAGTCACGGAAAGCTAAAGAAGCTTAGAAACTCTATTCTCTCTCACCAAAGGCTGTCTTTGAAAATGTTGTTAGTCTGTGAACTCAAAACTTTCCATTTTGGAATTTATAATTTCAGCATTGCCTTTGTCCTTACATTCCTGCTGCAAAATCCTAATTTTCCCCCAAAATAATGGATGC
>CM052540.1:180855006-180918620 GCA_028533065.1 Trachops cirrhosus | reverse complement strand
ACTCCCATATGATCCAGCAATCCCCCTTATAGGTATACATCCAAAACAATTGAAAGCAGAATCTCAAGGAGATATTTGCACACCCATGTTCACAGCAGCACTATTAACAATAGCCAAGAAGCAACCCAAATGTTCATTGGCAGATGAATGTAAAAACAAAATGTGGCATAGGCATACAGTAGAGTATGATTTGACCTTAAAAGGGAAGGAAACCTTGCCACATGCTACGACACATACGAAGCTTGACAACATCATGCTAAGTGAAATTTGTCAGTCACAAAAAAACAAATACTGTATGAGTTCACCTATATGAAGTACCCAGTAGTCAAATCCATAGAAATAGAAGGAAGAATGGTGGTTACCAGGGGCTAGGGGAGGGGGAAAGGAGCCTTGTTGTTTAGTGGGTATAGTTTCAGATCTGCAAGATAAAGAAGTTCCAGAGATCTAATATACTTCACACTACTGAACCATACACTTAAAAATAGCTAAGATGGTAAATTTTATGTTATGTTACTTTTACCACAATAAAAAAACAAAGAAGACATTGACAATTCCCTCATCAGCCGTTAACTTCAGGAGTGGATGGGTGAGAGACGGATCACGGGAAATGGACAGGGAAAAGAACACAGAGAGTTTTAAGGAGTCTGGACTTGATGTCCTTCCCACTAACTTGGGAGCTATTGAGTCTGTGGAGTATAAATGAAGATAGAGCTGAGATAATAACTTCGGAATTAAAAAGGAATTGAAGAGGTTCATGCACGACCTGCCTTCCACTAAGTTCAGGTCTCCTCAATTCTGAATGCCTTGATCGATCCACATATTGTGATAGCACAGGCCCACCCACTCTCCCCCACTTAGAATCTATACCACCTGAACTCTCGAAACAGAGTCTTCATAATGATTTGCCTCTATCCATGCTAGGGAGAAGACTCAGAGAAAGTACTGTATCTCAGGAGCTAAAGCACAAGAGTTGATTGGGCCTGGGGGGACGGCTGGGGACCAGGTGAGCCATCTAAGGGTGGATATTCATGACTCTTTAGGTTGAAGCATTCAGTGAGAAACCATAGGATAACAAAGTACTGAAAACAAGGCCAGCCAGTGGGTCAGGGCCTAAGGAACAGAGATTGGTGTGGACCACAGGCATGAATAGAGGCCTCCGTTCCCCAGGTGGGAGGTATGACCAACGGAGGTTTAGGGACTCAGTCAGGTGGTCCAGGCAGCAGACCCAAGCGTACCACAGCAAAATGCAGCTGATGCCCCATTGAAAAGCTCTTTCCAAGAGTAATACAGACCACCCCATACAGAAACTCACCTCACACCTCAAAGACCCCGTGATTCAGGACTTCGCTAATGCCCGGCCCTTCCTACTCGGGGTAAGAAAAGCCATCCATTGTTGATGTCTCTCGATCACCTTTACATCAGATTGCAAAAACTCCATTGCTGGCAGTATGGAAAATACGATTACCTGGAAACTGCCTACTACAAAACTGCTAGACGTGCTGGATGTATACGACAAGCATTCTGTAAATGCATAGCTGAGCTCACCAAAAAGTGAGGGAAAGTGCCAGGGGCCCAACATGCAGAAGAAACTGAAGGAACTTGAAGCAGAGCAGCAAGAGCAGGAGCCAAAAGGGCACTGCCCTGGGCACAAAGTGGGTGGGGAGTCCCCCAGTTCGTGGAAATCAGAACTTGGGTTTTAAGAGCCATGCAGGAACCGAGAATGAGGATCTCAGGGAATACCTACCATAATTATGTATCTCTCTTGGGTTACCTTGGGTGACTTTGACCCTCCTGGTAGAACCAGCCCCCAGCTCTTTCTCTGCATTAGCTGATCCTGAAGATGAACGTAATGAACTTTCTTCAGTGCTTCTTCCAGTTATTTATCTCAGAAAGACATTGAAGCTTTGTAAGTACAGCCACAAACACTGAAAGCCCTCAGAGTCCTCTAGCTTTCGCAGCATTTAGTCACTCATGAGCCTCAGTTCCTCACCTTCTCATCCAAGTTCACAAAGATTAAGGACACATCTCTCTGCCCCATTACAAGGCTTCTAGATTCCAGAATCTATGGCCTAGGTGATCCTGGACCTACCTTGCCTTAAAATGAACACTCAAGCCTAGAATAATCTTTCAGAAAAATTAAACACTATACCTTTCAGAAGGAGAGAGCCTGCCTGTTTTTACAGCCAAATATGTTTTTCTTTTAACAATTCTCTGTAGTGACAGTGACAATTTGGTCACAGCCACCTTAAGTCTGGAACCAGCACCCGGGAGAAGAATTGGAGGACTCGGGATATGGCACCAAACTGTCCTGTCAGGAAACCAGACACCTGAAGGAAAAAAGGAATACAGCTACAGCAAAAACAGAGTTCCTTATCAGTGATGTTCTCTCTCCTTGAACAAGGAATTCCGTGTTTTCCTGAGCAGGTAAATATGAGAAGGTCATTAGCCCTGAGATGACTCACTGAAATTCACCCAGAGTAACTGTGTGTTCACTGGGAGACCCCCATTGGCATTGTGGGCTGTAAATTATGGTCATTCCTGAGAGGTAACAAGAGAGGTTCTGTCAGCTGTGCAATTACTTTGTTTTGGCAGGACACTTTGGAGTCAAGAAAACATTGGCTGGAGTTCAAGGCCAAGATTTTGGATCAGCTGCCACCATAATTTTTCAGAAATGTGATGACTGTTCCTCAAGAAATAGTTTCCTAAGTAGGCTGCAGGAATGTCTCCTGTACATGTTCGAGGGAAATTTAAGGAATGAAGCCCTTGGGGACCTCCCGGTTCAGCCGGGTTACCGTGGGTTCTCAAGCAAAGGGTGAGAAGTCCGAGGTACATCAGGAATCCTCCTCACCAAGCATCGTGAAGGAATCAGAAGCTGGCTCTCACTGAGCTAGGGCACGCCTGGACTCTGTATCTTCTGCTCAGTGTATGAGCACAGCAATGGAAAAACCTACCAGGGTCGCTCAGCTAGGTCTTCTCTCTGCCACATTGGAAGTTGTGTGTTAAACTAAGCTGTGTGAGCTTCCTACAGTCAATGCTATGTTTGGATGGATGTCATAACAGTGAAAAGGAGATTTATGCGAACGTCTAAATGACCCCCAACCCTCCATAAGGGCCACTGGATGCACTGTCTCATTTCTTGCCTACTCACAGACCTTTGTTTATATATCAGAAAGCAGCATTCATACTTAAAAAGAAGTCAGGGGATCACTGCATTGAATACCCAAGTCTATAGCTTGGGAAAGAGAATATTACCTGCCCATTTCTAAGTAGCACAACATTGCAGCTAGACAAACTCCATTATTAACACCAGACACTGTGGTTGTCAAAACAAACATTTACAATGTACCTGAGTTCCTAAGATAGGGGGGAAAGTTATAAAGATAAAGTTGAGGTGATGGGAGGCTGGGGGCGAAGTTAAGAGTCAAACGTTGAATCAGAAACGCCATCATGGAGTACAAGTGAGCTGCCCGTGAGCCTGAGCATCCTTGGCCAGTGGGAGCTGAGAGAAAGCTCCAGCAGCTGGGCAGACAGGTCACGCCCTGAAAAGATGAGGCGGGCTACTGATTCATTGTCAGTTACTACATTTATCTATTAATTTCATGGAATAAAATTAAGTATATTAAAAACACCGTTTGCTCCATAAGAGACTTTGAAGAGACAGTGGTGGTTCTCTGAGAATTTATAGAGTCAGCACAAATGGTTTCCAAAATGAAGGCCAATGCTGTTTAGGGAGTTTCATTCATAACTCTTGAAGACGTCTGTAAAACTTCTGTGCATTACTATGAGTGTGCTTGGTTCTACATTATGCATATAATACTAAGAATGTCACAAGAAATAGTATTGTGTGAACAAATATGGACTGAAGTCCTACTTGGAGGCCTCCTATATACCAATTGTTTCTCATTAAATTTTTATTTCTATTGTCTTTATCATGTTTCCAACTTTCCCACGTGTGCCATGTATGGATATGTGGCGTGGGGTTGGGGGCTGTAAATTCAGGAGGAGGTAGGGGTCTAAGGGTTTCAACAGCAAAGCTTCCAACTGTCAGGCGGTCGGTGACTCATCCTTTTGTGCCTTCCTGCTTCCCGTCACCCAGCTTCAGTGCAGACCTCACCAAAACACAGAGGGTTTCCTGTGAGATAACTCAGGAATACTAGCTGAGGCCACAAAAGCATTTTTGTATGTTAAGGATTTCTGTCGCAGGAATCAGAACCTTCGATCTCACAGTGGACACTCAGGGCAAAACTCTCTCTAGGGCCATGTTAAGCTGGGAAATCATCCTAACACTCAAGGCTCTGTTCAGGGTCCAAGGTGTCCTTCTCTCTGAAGCATGAAAAGAGCTCTAAGCCCGGAGCTCTAGTCCTGGTTATCAGCTGTGAGATTGGAGCACATCACTTAAATTCTGAGGACATCAGTTTCCTTATCAGTGAAAGAGAAGGTCATTGATGGATTAAGTTCTGGGTTCACCTGATAAAAGAACAGCAGACAGTGGTGTCCTGGTGACCATCGGACAACCAGGTCTCTCATGGGAATACACATGGACTGTAGCAATTTATTGATTTCCTATGTGTAAACACTTGTAAGATGGTCGACTTCAAGCCACTGATATGATGTCACTGAACGTGGAGCCAGGAAGAGATACGGTAGCACACCATTCCTTTGTATTTCTGTATGGATACCTTACAGATAGAGCAGATATAATGAACTTCAGGAACTTCCGGCCAAGATGGAGGCATAGGTAGGCACACTGTGCCTGCTTGCACAACCAAAAGAAGGACAACAACAATTTTAAAACAAAAAACAACCAGAACTGCCAGAAAATCGAACTGTGTGGAAGTCTGACAACCAAGGAGTTAAAGTAGACAGATTCATCCAGACTGGTAGGAGCGGCAGAGTCGGGCAGCCAGGGCAGCTGGCTGACCCAGCAAGGCAGTTGATTGTGTAGCGGGTATGGTGTGCAAGGCGGCTGGCAGAATGGGCGGTCCCACATTCCCTCGAAGATAAACCAGGTAAAACTAGGTAGCAGGACAGACCACACAACCCAGGGCCCCAGCATGGGGAAATAAAGCCTCAAACCACTGATTGAAAATACCTGTGGGGGTTGAAGCAGCAGCAGGGGAAACTCCCAGCCTCACAGGAGAGTTCACTGGAGAGACCCATAGGGTCCTGGAATGTACACAAACCCACCCACACGGGAATCAGCACCAGCAGGGCCTGGTTTGCTTGTGGAAAGCGGCAGAAGTCACTGAAATCCGGCAGAGAGCAGAGCAAGCACCATTGTTCCCTCTCAGACCCCTGCCCCACAAAGAGCATCACAACCCAGCAACAGGGTTGCCCCACCCTGGTGAACACCTAAGGCTCCGCCCCTCACTAAGTAACAAGCGCATCAAGACAAAAAAAAAATAGCCCAAATGAAAGAACAGATCAAAGCTCCAGAAAAAATACAACTAAGCAATGAAGAGGTAGCCAACCTATCAGATGCACAGCTCAAAACACTGGTGATGTTCACACTGGTGATCAGGATGCTCACAGAATTGGTTGAATTTGGTCACAGATTAGATGAAAAAATGAAGGCTATGCTAAGTGAAATAAAGGAAAATGTACAGGGAGCCAATAGTGATGGGAAGGAAACTAGAACTCAAATCAATGGTGTGGACCAGAGGAAGAAAGAAACATCTAATCAGAAAAGAATGAAGAAACAAGAATTCAAAAAAATGAAGAGAGGCTTAGGAACCTCCAGGATATCTTTAAACGTTCCAACATCTGAATTATAGGGGTACCAGAAGGAGAATAAGAAGAACAACAAGTGGAAAAGTTATTTGAACAAATAATAAAATAGAACTTCCCCTATCTGGCAAAGGAAATAGACTTCCAGGAAGTCCAGGAAGCTCAGAGAGTCCCAAAGAAGTTGGACCCAAGGAAGCACACACCAAAGCACATCATAATTACATTACCCAACATTAAAGAGAAGAGAATCTTAAAAGCAGCAAGGGGACAGTTACCTACAAAGCAGTTCTCATAAGACCGTCAGCTGACTTCTCAAAAGAGATCTTGCAAGCAAGAAGGGGCTTGAAAGAAGTATTCCAAGTCATAAAGGCAAGGACCTACATCCCAGATTGCTCTATCCAGCAAAGCTTTCATTTAGAATGGAAGGACAGATCAAGTGCTTCTCAGATAAGGTCAAGTTGAAGGAGTTCATCATCATCAAGCCCTTATTATATGAAATGTTAAAGGGTCTTATCTAAGAAAAAGAAGATAAAAAACATGTACAGTAAAATGACAGCAAACTTACAATTATTAACAACCACACCTAAAACAAAAACAAAACAAACTAAGCGAACAACTAGAACAGGAACAGAACCACAGAAATGGAGATCACATGGAGGTTATGAACAGGGGAGTGGGAGGGGGGAGAAGGGGAAAAGATACAGAGAATAAGTAGCATAGATGGTAAGTAGACAATAGACAGGGGGAGGAAAAGAATAGTATGGGAAATGTAGAAGCCAAAGAACTTATATGTATGACCCATGGACATGAACTAAAGGGGGGGAATGTGGGTGGGAGAGGGTGTGCAGGGTGGAGGGGAGTGAAGGGGGAAAATGGGACAACTGTAATAGCATAATCGACAAAATATATTTTTAAAAAAAGGACTTCAAATGCACAAGTAATAGTAAAGTGTAGTGAAATAATTAGAAAATGATGTTTTGAGCATTTATTATCTTTGCTTTTCGTAAAATTTATGTAACTGTAAGTTTATATAATTTAGTTTTTAAGAATGGCTTTGCTTGCCAGTCAACTCACAAAGTTTCTAAAAATTTAATGAATTGTTCTCTCAAGCTAGTACAAGTCAGCCTCAGCACACCCCTCAGTGGGTTTGGTTTCTTTTACATGACAGAAAAGAACCAGACACTGGCAATTAAGATATAAGATTTTGCATGGGTGGAAATGAGAATTAAATACAAGAAAAGTGGGGGGAGGGGAAGATGGGGAGAGAAGGGGAAGAGCCAAGTCAGAACATGTATAAAGAACCTGTGGACAAGGACAATGGGGGGAGGGGAGGACTGAGGGTGGAGGGTGGAGGGTGGGTAGGGCAGGGGAGAGTAACGGGGGGGGGGGCGGGAATGGGGATAACTCTAATTGAACAACCATTTAAAAACTGGAAAAAAATTGGAAAAAATACAAGAAAAGTATCCACACCAATGTACACGGCTTGGGCATCAGGGGCTTTACTTTTCTTCTGTTCAGTCAAAGCAGCTATGTTTAGAGAAGATTTAAAGTAAAACTAAATTAAAATGTTTCCATTTTGAAGGATGCACTAAGTAGAAATCTCTGATGTGCTGTGGCCTTATTATCACTGTTCTCGTCCTCATTATTATAAGCTGGTAAGCGGTGATCTGTTTCAGGATAGAAGCTGCGGGCCAGCAGAGCTGGAAGTTCGGCACTGCGGGCTGCTTTGCAGGAACAGCTAGGAGAGCGTCAGAAGGGAAGAGGAGTAGTCCGAGCTGTTTGCATTGGCGACAGTTTGGGTCTGAAGCTGACAGGTGAGAGTGTGAGGGATCTCTCAAAGGAAGACAAAGAGAAACTATCGGGAATCTGGGCTGGGATGCAGGTTTTGTGTGGCCCTTCAAAGAATCAGCCAGCCGACATCTCTAAGTCAGTGGGATAAAAACGGGGGAAGGCTGGCCCAGAAGACACGACATGTTCTCACGTTACAGCGAACTCAGAAGCAAAGGCACGTCCACTTCATCAGACAACAGACTGACACAGTGTTTCCAGACTGAAGGATGTCATGAATTTCAAGCGTTTTTGCCAACCTTTATATTTTGTAAAGTCAAGACGTAACAGAAAAAACCCACTAACTAGTATCACTACTGTTTAATAATAGAAAATCTATTTTCACAGTCCAGATACAAAATCACAAATTTAATCTCGGGGCAGGGAAGGGCAGTGATTTAAACATTGAATCAATGTGTGTTTATGACCTTCACCTACTATTGTCTTAATTTTTCTTATTTCAGCACAAACTGAAAGGTTTCCCCATTGACACTGGCCTGCTGATGGTGTTTGGAAAACTGACCCCTCTCCTTCGTGTAGCCTCACAATGGCTGTGTGACAGGGCAGAGGTGACAGAGGATTAACGGCTGCAGGGGCTCTGAGCTCCCACTAGGCACAGCGTGTGCTGCGGCCCTGTGTCGGAGCAGGTGAGGGTTCAGGCTCTTTCACACCCTGACTCTGTCATTTCCTTCTGTGGGGTGGGGGGTCCAGGGCTAGGGGCCTCAGCAGTCAGTGTCTCAGAGGTGACCACAGTGCCTGCCACAGAGGGCTGTGATGGGGACGGCGTGAGACCAGTACCTGGCGGAAGGTCCCCACCACAGTCATGAGCTGTTGTCCTTGTTCTGTGGCACAATTCTGCCTACACCCAGGTGTCCTCATCTACGAAATGAGGATAAGGATCAAAAAGGTGAGCGTCTCCCAAAAGAGCCCCAGGTAGGGCCAGGCTTGACACCAAGATCCCAAGAATTTGAGGCGCTCAGGAAGGCTGCCTCCCGAGAACAGTGCTCGTGCTCCGAGATGCAGCCCCTGCTGCACAGCGGGCGCCGCTTGAAAATGCTGCAAAGGAGCAATCGCGTTCCTGATTGTACAGAGAGGGAAACCGTGACTCAGAGTGGCCTGGTGTTGCTGAGACCCCACAGCTAGCAAATACAAAAACAGGGATTTAAGGTCCAGGGTCCTTTTTGTTAGAAGCCACTTAAGAATACACCAGGTTTAAGAAAATTTCAAAGCAGAAACATTGTGGAGTATTAACACTACAAAAAGTATGTGGAGTTTGAGGGGCTAATAATTCCCCTGGTTCAGGAACTGTTTTATTTTAGAATCACTTAATATTTGACCAGCTAAAGGGACAGAGACAATCTGAACTGTCAGGGAATTCAAGAGGACATGCAGGGGGCCAACAGTCATATGAAAAGATGCTCAATGTCACTAGTCATTAGAGAAATCAAAATTAAAACCACAATGAGATACCACTTCACACCTGTCAGAATGGCTGTTATCAGTGAAACAACAAACAACAAGTGCTGGTGAGGTCCTGGAGAAAAGGGAAGCCTTGTGCACTGTTGGTGGGAACGCAGGCTGGTGCAGCCACTGTGGAAAACAGCATGGAGTTTCCTCAGAAAATTAAAAATGCAACTGCCTATGACCCAGCAATTCTACCTCTGAGTATATATCCGAAGTAACCCAAAACACTAATTCCAAAGAATATCTGTAAACTTCCAGCCAAGATGGAGGCGTAGGTAGACACACTGTGCCTCCTCACACAACCAAAAGAAGGACAATAACAAATTTTAAAACAAAAAGCAACCGAACTGCCAGAAAATCGAACTGTATGGAAGTCCAACAACCAGAGTTAAAGAAGAAACACTCACCCAGACCGGTGGGAGGGGCAGAGATGGGCAGCTGGGCAGAGAGGACTCACAGCAAGGTGGCAGCAGCTCCCAGACCAGGCAAGGCAGCGGCTAGTGAACTGGGTGGCCCCACATTTGCATGCAGATAAACCGAGAGGAACAACTGGGGAGCGAGACAGACCTCACAACCCAGGGTCCCCGCTCGGGGAAATAAAGCCTCAAACCTCTGATTGAAAACACCTGTGGGGGTTGAGGCGGCAGCAGGAGAAACTCGTAGCCTCACAGGAGAGTTCATTGGAGAGACCCACAGGGTTCTAGAATGTACACAAACCCACCCACCTGGAAATCAGTACCAGAACGGCCCAATTTGCTTGTGGGTAGCAGGGAAGTGACTGAAAGCTGGCTGAGAGCTAAGCAAGCAGCACTGTTCCCTCTTGGACCCCTCCCCCACATACAGCACCACAATGCAGCCACGTGGGTTGCCCTGCCCTGGTGAACACCTAAGACTCACTACGCAACAGATGCGTCAAGACAAAAAAAAATGGCCCAAATGAAAGAACAGATCAAAGCTCCAGAAAAAATACAACTAATGGAAAGGAAACCAGGACTCAAATCAATGGTTTGGGCCAGAAGGAAGAAATAAACATTCAACCAGAACAGAATGAATAAACAAAAACTCAAAAATATGAGGAGAAGCTCAGGAACCCCCAGGACAACTTCGAATGTTCCAACATCTGAACCATAGGGGTGCCAGAAAGAGAAGAGGAAGAGCAAGAAATTAAAAACTAATTTGAAAACATAATGAAGGAGAACTTTCCCAATCCGGCAAAGGAAATACACTTCCAGGAAGTACAGGAAGCTCAGAGAGTCCCAAAGAAGTTGGACCCAAGGAAGCACACACCAAGGCACATCATAATTACATTAGCCAAGATTAAAGAGAAGGAGAGAATCTTAAAAGCAGCAAGACAAAAAGGAGACAGGTACCTACAAAGGAGTTCCCATCAGACTGTCAGCTGATTTCTCAAAAGAAACCTTACAGGCAAGAAGGGGCTGGAAAAAAAGTATTCCAAGTAATGAAAGGCAAGGACCTATATCCAAGATTGCTCTATCCAGCAAAGCTATCATTTAGAATGGAAGGGCAGATAAAGTGCTCCCCAGATAAGGTCAAGTTAAAGGAGTTCATCATCACCAACCCTTATTATATGAAATGTTAAAGAGACTTGTCTAAGAAAAAGATCAAAAACTATAAACAGTAAGATGACAACAAACTCACAACTATGAACCAAACCTAAAAAAACAAAAACAAACTAAGCAAACAACTTGAACAGAAACAGAATCACAGAAATGGAGATCACATGGAGGGTTATCAGTGGGGAGGGGGAGGAGGGAGAGAGGGGGAAAAGGTACAGGGAATAAGAAGCGTAATTGGTAGGTACAAAATAGACAGGGGGAGGTTAAGAATAGTATAGGAGGTGGAGAAGCCAAAGAACTTATATGTACGACCCATGGACATGAACTAAGGTGACAGGGACGTTGCCAGAGGAACCCAGAGGTGAGCTGCGGGTGAAGGATGGACCCACGAGAGGGCGAGGGTTTCCAGGAAGCAGGAACAACGGGGCTAAAGAGCAGCGGGCAGGAAAGTGCAAGGAATGCCGAGTGGTGGTGAGCAAACCTTTGGGAGTCAGTCAAACCCAGCACAGTTTGAAGGAGCCAAAGGAATGGTGAATAATCAATTAATAAAGCAAGATTGAGGGTGCAGGGCCGTGAACGCCAGGCACAGGCTATGTAATCTCATCTGAGGACTGGGGGTCATTAAAGGTCATTGAGCAAGACGGTGACATTACCAAAGCCCTATTTTAGGAAGACCGACGTGGCAGTGGTGAGGAAATGCGTAAAGTAGGAGCACTCAGAAATAAGAAGTTATAACGGAGGCTGCTCTCTGCCAGTTCGGGGGTGAGGTGATAAAGGCCTTGTTTAGTGGCAGTGCAAAGAGGGGACATGGATGGGAATCAGATGGATGTGGAAGGAGATGAAAAGGAAGCCAGGTCTACCTTGAGAAAACGGGGTTGGGCAGCTTGGCACAGTCATTGTCTAGAACCAGCAGCCTCGCTTCAAACTCCAACTCTGCCTCTTAGACGCTGGGAGCCCTTGGGCAAGTTACCGAACCTCTCTGTGCCTCATTACCTCTAAAGTGAGGAGAATGACCATGGTCCTACTTCACAGGGCTCACAAGACGGATAACCACCTAGGCCGAATCAGTGAACGCACTTCAGGTGCTTAGCCCAACCTTGGCACGTAGAGAGCTCTCAATAAGTAACTGCCGTTAATGAATGGAGACTTGTACGCTTGCTCATTCTTCACTTTCCTTCTGAATGAAATGCTGGGAATAGTCATACAGGGGTATCCAGTTAAGATATGAGATGGCAAGTTCTATTTAGATAGTCTCTTTCTGGATTTTTGCCTGAAAACATAAAATGCTATTGACACCCCCCAGGATGCTCCTGCCAAGAGAACCTGGGTCTTTCACCCGCAGCTGGTTTTTCTCTAGCATTCCAGGGGACCAGTCCACCGCAGCCCTCAGGACCCGCACTGCCACTGTACTAACTGACATGGGGGTGGGGGTGGCAGGGACTGGCATGCAGCCTCTCAGATCTGCTGAGCCCACCCCCATTCCGACTGACTGTCGGAGGCCCTTTTGGAAGAGTGGTTTTGTCCCTGCCTGGCCTCTGGGCCTCTAGGCCTGGGAGAAGGAGGCTCCCCTAAGTATTGGGAACTCAGTGTCTTTGCTGCGGTAATTTTCCACCACGCTGCATGACTCCTGTTCTCCCTTGGCCCACAGGAGAAGCCATGGAATAAGATCCCCCTTTTGTCTACATTGGGAAATGCCCCCATCCTCTAACACTCTTATGAGGTGCCACTGTTGCACTGGGAAAATCCCAGCATTCTTGAGGTAGACCTGGAGTGAGGGCAACCAGGGGTCACCAGGGGACATGTGAGGGTCCTTTACATTGTGGGGAGCAAGCACCACTAGGATGGATCATGGCTGCCAGGTCGTTGTCCCGGGGGGGGTGAAGTCCAGGGAGCAGTTCCCAGGTTCCTCTCGCCAGGGGCAGAAGGCAGGTGTGTGTGGCAGGTGTGACCCACTAGTCCAGTTGTGACACCTCCATTCCACAGAAAGAGCAGATTTGGATGAAACTGCTCTGTCCCTCTGAGCTTCAGAGGCAATGTGGCCATCAGTGACCCCCTCCCGGCCCTTGTCATTGGGGATGATATACAAAAAAGAGACCTCTTCTTCCTCATTGCTACTCTTCCTCCAAAAGGGCAAGACTACTCGTTCAGAAGTCCAATTGCCTTGAAAGGCCTCCAAAATGGCCAGCTGAGGGTTTTGTCTCCTCTTCCAAGGAAACAGGAGAGTGTAACAATTACGCTATTGAATGCTTCCCTGTGTGCTAAGTTTGAAGTCCTCGGAGCAGCCCAGGGAGGGTGGGACGTGGACTATGCCCATTCTCACCCAGTCTGCACAGCCGCAAGGGTCAGAGCCAGGCTGTAAACCCGAGGAGTCTGGCTCCAGCGTGGCCTCCTCTATGAAATGGGAGCAATAGAGCTTCAGCAGCCAAGGATGGTCAGGGATGCACAAAGCCTACAAAAGGAATTATTTTTCTTGGGTCTAGTTTGGTGCTAATAGATGGTTCATTAAATTGCTATTTTCTTTAAGACACACAGACACTGGTACCTCTCCCAATCCAATAATAGTTGCTATTTAAGTCAACCCCAGAAGCCCATGAATTAGGGTTAGGGTGGGGCTCTAAATCAATGGTGTCTGGAGCTCCCTAGGGCTCCTCCAAGGGACACACGCCCCCACTGGCCACAGTCATGAGGCATCTTAGGCCCATCATGGGGTGTTGGGTATGCTTGAGATGGAAAGATTCAAGGATGCCCTGGTCCCCAAGGCGATATGGAAAAGTAGTGGGAATACTCTGTGCTATAAACTGAATGTTTATAGTCTCCTAAAATCCCTCTGCTGAAGCCTGAACCTACAATGTAGCTGTAGTTGGAGATGGGACTTCTAAGGAAGTAGTTAAGGTTAAATAAGGTCACAAAAGTCGTGCCCTGATCTGATAGGATTAGTGTCCTTATAAGAAGAGACACAAGAGATCATCCCTCCTCCCACACATACACACAGAGGAAAGGCCAAGTGAGGACAGGGCAAGAAGACAGCGTCCATGAGTCAGGAAGAAAGCCCTCACCAGGAGACAAACCCTCCAGAACCGTGAGAACTAAGTGAGTGTTGTTTAAGCGCCCTATTCAGCGGTATTTTGTGCTAGCAGCCCAGGTGGCCTGTGTTTCACCTGGGGGTTCATCCTGCGTTTCCTGGCCCAGCCTCCATTCCTGCAGTGCCCCCCACAGCGTGTCCCGCACTCCCGCTCCCAGCGCCCACCCCCATCAGCCTCCTGCTGCAGAACCTTCTCAGACCGCCGCGCCCAGAGTGAGTGGCTACTGCACTCTCAGGAGACCTCGCTGGCAGGCGCGGCAGCGGCAGGACAAGGGAGCATTGCTCCCACCACGAGACCTGCCGCGTGTTTCTGGGGCTTAAAATAAAACACGAGTAACTTCCCAGAGGGTGAGGCAACTTTTTACAACCCAGAGGCAACTGCGGCTGCTTGAAGCTGGGAGTCTGCTTAGCATGGTGCTCTTTAGAGTGACAAAACTAGGACCCCTTCGGAGTGCGCGAGGGTCCATGAGTCCGTGAGGCCAACTGCAGAACATGCGAGGCTCTCAAGCTGCAGCAACTCGAGATACTATTATTCTTGAAGATTTCTCCCCTTCCCTGCCAACTGAAGGTTGACCCTTCATTTGAATAAAATTACTTTGTTATTTCTGCACATTTTCCTTTGCTGGGCAGAAATTCTTGAGTTCTTTCCATAGGTACCATCAGAACAAGAGGTCATTGCATCCACTAGTTGATCTTTTCCTTCAACTCCTCCTACAGGAGTCCTTAGAGAATATGGACATGGACCGTGTATATTGGATGAATTACAAACAGGAAAGCTTTCTGTGGGATGTATCTTTTAATGAGAACACATTGTTATACTGTGAGCATGTGGCATTCTTGCTGAATAGAAACATGTTCAAGAACACATACACATGTATATCCAAACACCAAACGAAGTAGATGCTTTAAATGACCGGTTTGCACCAGAAATAAAATATATTATACAAAACAGGGGTTATATCCACAGTCATTGATTCTCATTTTCTACACAACACAACAATAAATTAAATCACATTATATGCAGATAGTTCTACTTACATTAGAATAATCAATTGTATGTAGCTTGTGCAGCTCTCACTTCGTTGCTACCAGACTCGCGGTAGGTTTGTACTTAAATTAACAATGAGTAATGTGGCCCGGAAGACAAGGGCTGCAGAAGGGCTCCTCCACAGTGTCTGCACCGAGCCCCCTCGGTTCCGCCTAGCCACCACGCACAGGGAACACAGCTCAGGTTGCCAGGACCCAGCAGAGAGGTCTGCAAACTCACAGCCTCTCCAGGCTGCCGAGGGCACCCCTGCTACTTTGTAAGTAAGACACACCACAATGAACATGTTCAGATTTGGTATTGAAGACTGTATGGGACATCCTGCTTCAAAATCCAAAATTTCCTTTCTCAACCTTCTCTGCCCTATTACTATGTGCTATGACAGCTTTGCTCTCCTGGCAAATAACAATTTGGTAGCCTATGCTGTGACTTACCCTTGGTGAATGGGCCCTTTATTCCTTGTTGCACAGAAATTTAGGTCTTTAAACATGCGAATCAGAGCAGTGCAGCATTTTTTGGCAAGTCTTAATTCTGCTTGTTCAAATCTCTGCTGCAGGACTTATCCTACACCTGACACATCAAAGAGCTAGTGTAACAGACAGATTTTTACTCCTGAGACTCAGCTCCCATGGAAACCCTTCCCCTGTGTTTGAAGCAGCTTAAAACATGAACATAAACGGCATCAGCTCATGTAGAATTGCTTTGCCTTTGGTATGAATTGACATTAGTGGTTAATGAGGAATTTGAACAAACTCCAATTCATCACCTTTGGAAAGTCACTCTGACCCTGGAATCTAGCTGTGGGGTATGCCTGCAAGAGATATCTGGGAGGTCAGCATGCCAAAAACCAAAGCCAGGTTTCTTGGAGTCCGTGCACGTCACGGGCTTGAACTGCCCCGAGGGCGTGTGGTCAAGCGAACGTAAGGGTTCTGACCACAAGCCAGCTCCATGTCCACAGCCAGCACCGTGCTGTCTTCTCTCCCTCTGTGGAAGTGCGGCAGTCCCACTTCAAGCTTCTGCCTGCGTGGGCAAGATGCTGATGCATTTTTGGAGCCGTGGTGGAAGGTGAGGTGAGGAGGGGTGGGGAGGAAGGGGCGGGGAGGCCGTGGCAGCTTGCCCTTGTACCCTCTTCTGTTTCATTTGGACGTTCGAGCTCCTGATTCTTCTCGCTGGGTGTGGCCTACACTTCTCTCTGAGCCTGGTTGTTGAAGAGGGACTAAATGATTGGTTATCCCGTACTCCCAAAGACCGACTGGAAAAGAAACGGATCCCCTGAACAGCACCATCTCATTCTCTCTGCTGCCACGCTGCCCCTAAAGCATATGCCATGTTTTTAAGACAATTTCAGTTCCTTTCCACGGAAAAAGAAGTTCAGTTCATTACCAGCTTCTTCGTGAAGCATTCAACCACAGGGCAGCACTGAACAAACCCATGAAACGTAGATCGAAGGACCTAATTTGGATTGTCCTTCGGCTTTCTGGCTGCATGACCTCAACATCTAAGTTCTTTGTGTCCCAAGAAACATAGGTAAGTGTGCCTTTCATTTATAAGCTCTCCCATAACACTGGTGCATACTATTCTGTTTGTCCCCTAAGGACACTTCTGCAGATAGCCGCTGTACCCTCACTCACAAGAAGGGGATGCCCTTGGAACCTACTTGCCGAATTCCTGTCCCTGTCTGTACGAGGTCTTCACTAAGGCTTTCAGTTCACTGCCCGAGGCCTGTCTTACCCTCCCCAACCCGTGGCAACCAGGAGGAAAGTGGTGAATTCGGGGCAAAGACTGCACAGGTGCCTGGAAGAAGTTTATGACCCTAGAAGCCTGTGAATAGGGAGCAGTGTCTGTACATAAAGTCTTTGAATTTCAGGAATCCGTTTCCATATATTCCTCTCCTCCCTCCATTCAGTATCGCTTCTGAAATGCAAAGAACTATTTTAAAGCCTGTGGAACCATGTCTGTGGTTCAGGAAAGGACAAGCTAATGGTTCTTCCAAGAAACATAATGTTTACAGGGGCTTCCTCGTGGAACCTGCGGTCAGTCTGGGGGAAGATATGCACTCTAAACAGAAAGTGTTTTCTGAGTCCAGGGGAAAAAAATCTGAGAAGGTGACGGCGATGATCATAAAACCTGCACTTATTTCCAACACCATGGGTATGTACAAAAAGTACGTACTTTGACCTGTCCCCATGTCAGCCGGTGTTTGGCCAGATGAGAAAATACCCATGAAGTATCTCTTTCTAAACCTGAACACCCTGGGCTTCAGGGTAAAAATTTATAGAATGACTTAAGAACTAAAGCCCTATTTATTTTCCTGTATGATATATGGCTACTGGCGGAGTATAAATGACTAGTTGTCAAAGATGTTGCTTAGCAGTTAGGAACTTAACTCCAAAATGTTAATCTCCACAGGTCTGAACCCAGGGTAACCTTGGGCCAAACACCTACACTTTTAGCAAAGATTTCCAACTGAATGGAGTTTTCAAAATGCAAGAGAGGTTTGATACTCATGTGATGATTTCAAGGAATAAATAACAGACAGCAGACATAAACAATCAGTCTTAAGAAGCCTAGAACTGCTTTAAGATTGGAAGAGAATGGCATCCATATATGAGAAAGCTCATGATTTACATGCCATTTTTAATACTCAGTTCTCATTTATTTTTACAATTTTATCTAGAGATAATAGGGTAAGTTTAGAATTATTCCTCTACCTAAAGCAGAAATAAAAGATATTTGCTGTAAAAATGTTTGAGTGAATGGGCCCTTATAGAGGTGATAGAAAGGTTAGAGATGTTTAAACGCAAAGACTGCAACCAGGTAGTGTTTTTCCCCTGAAATAAGCACATAGGCTCAAAATTTAAATGTTTTTTACAAAGACAAGATAAAAGAAAATGAGTATTTCTAAAATATATGAAAAACATCACTAAAAAATAAACATTAGAGAGAAGTAAGCTCTCAATTCATAAAAATAAACTGGATGCAAACCCTCCGTTCTGTTTTCGGTTTGAGGATCCTGAACAGTTAAACGCTTTGCTTTCCTGAATGTTACTTCCCACATCCTCTTTCTACATTAGAATTGCTGCAGCTTGCCTTTCTTGCCTTCTTCTTTTCCATCCTGTTTGAATTCAGTACTTCTTCCTTTGCCTCCAACATGGACAACTACCACCTAGCTGTTTCAGTTGATCATCATTAATTCTTTGATTACGTCCTCCAGCTGTCTGCATAACATTTTTAAACTATAAAAGGGACATACTTCCCCCAGAAATAATCCATTCACTTTGACTGGCTGAAGTAGGGGTGACAGAGGGTGACTCTTCCAGGACGTAATCCGGGGCCAGCTTCCAAGACACACGGCTTTGACGCTTCTGCCTCCGTTGCTACCTGTGCGGACTACGACCACGACGGAGGAGCTGCTCAAGCGCCCCTATTTACACAGGGTCTTTTATGGACATCCAGATAATGTTTAAAACTATTCTCCAGATGCTCAAAATGCTATCAAGGACCAAGTGACAAAATTACAAGGTGGTGTGCTAACCCAGCAATGTCTTACTCCTCCCTCACCATCTAGTTTCTCCACAAATCATAAAGCAAAGTGGCAACCTGAATTTCAAGCTATGTGCAGAGTACTGGGTGCAAAGTAGATACTCATAAATACTTACTCAACTTTGTCCAAGTTCCTTATATCCACACCCACAACGACTGTTACACAGGTTATTAGTGGGTGGTTACAAAACTTTATGGAGTTAACTGAAAGGGAACACAGAAGCTATTTAGATTTCCTCTTTTAACCAACATCATCACTGTAAATTTTGGTAAAATGTTATGTGTGAATTTTTTTAATTTTTGATCTCTGTGCCAACTGTCAAGTTCTAATTCTCTATAAAGTTTTTCTTGAGGAAAAAAGACTGCCTTATAAAATCCTACTTAATTCTAGTAAATTTCACCCTTGATCCTGAAACTCATCATTTGGCCAGAATTGGAAGAGGCCTATCCCTAAAACAGCTTGCATGGAACACATGTACTCAAGTTCATGTACTCCCGTAGAGTCTGTAATCTGAGTACATTTCTAGGTCTCTGTAATTGAAACAGCAACTTGCATTTGGGCACGGCCCAGGGGAATAGGGCAACAGGGAGAAAAAGAGAAGCCTCTCTCATCATTGTTGGTTTGGTGTGCACTTTACCCAGGCTTTTCAGATATAAGTGAAATTCAATCTCCAAAATGAAAAAATAGACACATTTTCTAATAGCAAAATACAAGATTAAAATACTTAAAACTGAAATGTTAGTGCGAAATAGGGCTATTTTACATTTTAAAAAAATGAAACATTTTAGATTTGTTTCTCTTGTGTAAGTCCTCTTATCTCAGTGATAGTTGCCACTGCCCCAAGCAGCGGTTATGGGACACTGAAGGAGGCGGGGAGGAAACCTTTTGTCAAGGTATGAAGTCAGGGCCTGAATGTGCACGTCGGACAGAGCCGTCCTCGACTCGAGGTGGCCGGCCAGCTCTAGAGAAAGGAAGGCTGCATTTCCAGCCTTGAGATTTTTCATTACCTTTTCCTCTTCTGGGGTGCTAAATTCTTTCTAAGAATATTCTATGTGTAAAAATGATTTTATTCCAGCTATAAAACATTTCATTTATGGAACCACATTTTATAGCCTTGTGTGACATGCCCCCAAAAGCAATCAAGATATGGAGACATCAGATTCTCAAAACATAAATCAAATCATATGCCCTTAAAACAGTATGAGTGTTTAACAGAGTGACATGATATTCTTATATTTGTTTTTTTGTCAGGAGATGAAAGGCTGGGAGGCATATGATGATTAATAATAGTTCCTGAGCTTCTAAAGAAATTTTACAATGAAATGACTAAATGCTTAAAAGAATGAGTTCTTCAAGAGCCCCTTCTCTCCCATGGATGTCTTTCATCCCATCAATCTCCTCAAAGAATCTCAGGCCGAAAGAAAAGGCTTCCTTTTAAGCCACTGAAAAATGGGATCTGATGGAATCTTCCCGTAACTCCCGATGTTTTCCAACGTGACTTTCTTCTCGCTGGTTTCGCCTCTCAATGGTTATTCTGTATTTCTTCCTGGGTAAAGGGAAAGTGAATGTAGTAATAAAAACCTCGCTGGGCTACAAAATACTATGGTTTCTCTTACAAAGAATGCCCTCAAAGGACATCTGGGTTTGGGTTGATAAATGAGCAGTGACAGAATATGAAACCCTGGTCAGAGATTAAAGTAGTGTGCCCCAAGGCAACATGCCCTTATTCAAGGAGGAAAATTGGCCTGCTTTCCGAAATGCCATAGAACAAGCCTTTCCCTTCTTCCCTGGGCGCCTGGTGGGCTCAGTCTTGTCTATTCTGCCACAGGAGCTCCCCCAGCTCCCAGGATATGTCCTAGATAAAGATCAGATTACATGTGCTGTGACCAAAGGAACAGGAATACAATTGTTCCCACAGAGAGTCACATACACCCAGAAGTACATTTCCGTGCAGAAATGAAGAAATCGTGCTCTAATGACTTAAGACTAAGCCACAAACTCAACCACCAAAGATTACAAAGGAATGGACCGCCCTCGTGGTGCAAAATTGCCGGTATCTTGGACACAAAGAAATATTACAATTTTACAAGCCTTGGGGCTTAACCACAGTGGTAACTAAGTGTGTGGGTTCTCCAAACACTGAGTGCAGACCAGCCTGAGCGCATGGACTGCTCCGAGATGCCGCCTCCTCTTCAGAAGGTAAACCAGGCCCCCATTTCTGACCTGGAAAAAGCCTGAGAAGGAGTAATCTTCTTCCCCTGTGTCCAGATTCCCTTTCCCCTGACACAGTTAGTGGGTGGTAGGAATTCAGGTCAGAATATTTGTCATAAAAGGATAGCAGCATCTCTGTGGCTCCCAAGGCGGGTGAAATATAAACCCTTGTGCCTCTCCCTAGCATGCTGGCGCACTGACCACCAAACCAGGTGTCACGCCAAAAGATGGGTTTGTTCTTCTAACCACGATGCTCTGGGGGTTAGGAGCAAGATATGGGCAAGCCGCAGAAGGATCATGCAAAGGCAAGTGACAACGGCAGTAACAGAGTGAATTTTTAAACCCTATAGTGAGGTCCTAACCTGAAAAAGTAGAAAGCCATCAGCAAACCAGCTCCTAGTAAGGCCCCCACAACGATTCCTGTCACCGCTGATTCTTCTAGGCCACCTGCTTGAAAAAGAAACAGAGATAATCAGAGCTCATTTTGAGAAGCAGTTAGAAATGCCCCTTCCTAACTTTTCATTCATTGAAAAGTTTCATTCATTGGAAGGTGTTTCTCAATTTCCCACTTGAGGCAAGTTTGCCTTTCTTTTCAAGAAGGATTTCTAGGGAGTCCTGCATTTTTTCCAAATGCAAAGCTTAAGAAGCATTTGAGAAAATACTTAATGAAAAAAAACACTGCGACAAGACAGTGAGTGCAGTGGGAATAAAGCCAGTCCAAGAAGGATCTGAGGAAAACTGGAAACTGAAGTTTCAGGCCTATCCACACCTGTTCAAGTTTATAGTCAGAGAGGACAAGTGGACAGACCTCGGAACTGACCTAGCTCTTCCTACTTCCGCAGATGGACAGGAACACTTCAGAGAGCTGGAAGGTTTGGTGCAAACTGCATTGGGTTCATGTTCTGTTTTTAGAAGCTCTCTCACCAAAGCCAGAGTTCCGTGTCAAAATGTCCTACATAGCTTTGTGAAAATGTGAGCGACCGTCGAAACAATCAAGTTCAGCGGTGTCCCAGTTATTATATAAAAATGATAAATAGCTAGCTTGTCTGTAAAGCGTTCAGGGTACAGCCTTCAGTGTATCATCTTATTTAATTCTCAAAACAGTCCTAAGAGGCGGGTACATTTTCTTCCTTTTATGTATGGGAAAACAGAGGCTTGAAGAAGTGCGGGAACACTCCTGGGGTCACAAAACCAGTAAGTGACAGGGTGGGACTTCAAATCTAGGCCCAATAACTCCAGAGACTCTGTCCTTAACACACTCTGCCTTACCCCTTCCCACAGTTTGAAGGCTGTTCCCCAAAACACAATGTGCACATTAACGTAAGTGGCCACCTGGCCTAAAAGAGCGATATTAGCTTTATCCTTCCTCACTGGCTGACAAAAGGGTCTTTCTAAAGCAATGATATCCAAAAATTTTCCTATTTGTAACACCCTTATAAGAACATCCACTTGTTTCTACATCAATGACAAGGTTGCTCATAACTAACAGATTAAATTAACGCTTATTTGCCGATGTGTAAATCGGTAGGTGTTTAAGGGGCACCAACTGTTTGGTTCTGAAGGGTCGGAGGATAACTACCAACTCTGAACGTCACAACGAGACTGCTGTAAGA
The DNA here is from genome assembly GCA_028533065.1 of Trachops cirrhosus. Lineage (NCBI taxonomy): Eukaryota > Metazoa > Chordata > Mammalia > Chiroptera > Phyllostomidae > Trachops > Trachops cirrhosus. Next base: position 180,896,530 of record CM052540.1, on the reverse strand, counting down.
GAAAGTGAGTGAGTGACGAGTGAGAGAGTGACGTCCAGTGTTTTATATTCCAATTTTCCCTGAAGGGACAAACTCAGATCCTGAGTGTCGTTCCCTTGTTCACCTCTCGTAGCAAGTCTCATTCCGATTTTCAGTTTACTTATCACAAGAGATGCAAAAATGGGGAGAAGCCTTTTACCAGCTTGGAAAAGGATGGAAGAGAAGAAGAAAGACTTAGAAGCTACTGAAAAAGGGGGATGCCAGTTGGCGAATCGTTCCCATGGGTTTCCCACATCAGAAAAAGAAATCCAAGCTTCCAGAACGTGAGCTCCCAGATTACACATCTCTCAAACCGACGTCACCATGACACTCTCGACAACAGAACCCGGAGAGAATTAAGGCTCTGAACTTACATGATTTGCAGGGAGAGCTGCTGGCGTGCTCCACGATCCTGGTTTCGTCTACTCTCAGTTTCAAAGGTCCCCAAGGATATTTGACGTTAGGCCGCATTGCGAAACGGCCTTCTTTTCCGAAGTAATCTCCGATAACCTGTACAAAGGCAAAACACAGGTATACAAGCTGAAAGGTCAAAGTTACCTCTTTCCAAAGGAGGCACAGGGGGGGCTCCCCTACGGCGCACGCTGACCCTAGCAGTGTGTTTCCGAGGATTTCGTAAGTCAAGTTGCCCGTGTGCTCTTAAGGTCAGCATTACTTAGGGACAACTGTGGTTTCCTCAAGGCAAGGAAAGTAGTGACTTACACAGAGAACAAGAACCTCGGAATTCAGGGCTTTTCCCTTGCTGATCCGAGAGGCCACAGGGCAGCTCCCGCGGCCAGTCAGCCATTGGGAAAGCCAGGGCTCAGAGAGGCACTCACAGGCCCACGGCCTCCCAGCACTCAGTCAGCTCTGCATATAACTGAAGCATTACAGAAAGTCTCTTTTAGGAACTGCCTTTTCACCCTCCTCTAGTGGGAAGGCTACTCCCCATCCTGACTTTGGGGATGACATTCTCCTCACTGACCAGTTTGTCCTATTTGCACCCCATTTCCAGGCTGAACTCTTTTTCAGCGGGCTCCTCTGGTTCCTGAAAGAGCAATATTCCTTCATGCGCAGTTCAAGGTTCTCTTTCAGTTTCTAGTTTAAGTGATGTTTCCTCCCGCCAGGTTCCCAGGGACCCTTTCTCTTTTGTCTGGACACCAGTACAGTGCCCCAGAGGGGCGCAGTGGCGTCTCCACCACTCTCCCGGACCGGGCGCAGCAAGCACTCACAGGCTCTTCCAGGTCCTGGTAAAAAGAATTCTAGATCTCCCAAATACAACCACCACTGGCGTGCGCTGAGAACCTACCGAGTACTTTACGCACATGCACTCCTGGACCCCAACAACGACCCGAGAATAGATCACTACTGTCCATCTTTTACAAAGGGGGCACTAGAATATAAATGAGATCCAGACTAGTCCTAGTAACACTGTTTGACCTGGACACGGCCTATGTGTATCATTTTATTCACATATTTTTCATTTAAAGTTAACATAGTAGTTTCCCAGGTTTCATTTCATCTCGTGCTGTCAATGATTCTGTGAGATCAAGGAAGATACGATTTCCAACTAACAGCCAAGGAAACTGAGGCAGGGAGCTCACACCCTAGTAAGTGTCAGGGACTCATCTTTGCATCCAGAACATTCCTTTCTCTTCAAGATGCTACCCTGAAACTACCATTTTTTGAAATATTAACACATGCCCAGTGTGTAACTTCCCACCAAAAAAAAATTTTTTTCAAATTATAAGGGAGGAAATAAATAGTTTCACTTGACCCGTCTCATCCAATGATCCTTCCTGCATCTAAGGGGTGAGGTGGGATTTGTGACCACTTGAAAGGTAGGACTTCCCCGCTGGGGATAAACATGGGCCCATTTCCTGAAGGCATCCCTGGTACCCTCAACGGGAAGTGAGCCCTCCCCACTGGGAGGCTGCCTTGGGGACAGCTACTTGGACACCAGGACAAACACATTCCTGGGGATCTGAACAAGAAGGAGCGGCTGGGGCAGAAGCCTGGCTCCTCACCTCCTGGGTGCCCGCCTCAGCGTCGGTCATGGCGACCACGGAGAAGTCCCCGTACCGGTCTCCGTTGGTGTCTATGGACACCTGCCCAGCAATACCTGGAGGACGAGATGAGAAGAGCGCCCAGTTAGTTACTTAAAATACCACCTGCTGCCAACAAAAACAAGAAAACGAATTGACGGGATTTTTTAAACAGACTCATGCCACAGGGACTCGCATCAGACGCCGGGCGTTTTTGTTGGCATTTGGGAAGACATTGTAATTTCATCTGTGTCTGCATTCCTAAATTCTTAGCATTTCTCCATTTAATAATGAAAAGAAAAAGAAATAAATGACCTTCTTTGAGAAATATGTTCTCTAAAAAAGAAGAGTAAGGCTAATCCTGAAAGCAGCAGGAGTATATCCGAGTTTTCCACTAATTTAAAACGAAAACAAAGGGCCAGGAGGGGAGAAGTGGAGGTGCGGCTCATCCCAACACTTGCCGAGGGTTCCCACTGTCACCAGACAAACACCGTAAAGGAAAACCCATTCCGGCCCCGGACTCCGTGAATGCGCTTTGCTCTGGGCTCCTTCGATGCCCAGGACAGCAGAGGGCCTGCCTCAGGGATCGAGGGAGTGTGTTCATTCATTGTTTTGTTTTTGTTTTGGGAGAGTTTTTACCAGCTTTATCAAGATATAATTGACACGCATCATTGTTTGACTCTCAGGTATACAGCATAAAGTTTTGACTTACATAGATTGTGAATTGATTACCACCCTGAGTTTAGTTAATATTCATGATCTCATGCAGATACAACAAATCACCCAGTGTTTATCCAAATGTTTTGCAGGTGATTACTAAGTGTTGACTATGAGGCAAAGATGAACTGGCCCCATCTTCCACTCAAGAGCGGGGCAGCCAAGAGTAGGGACTTAGCTTGTAGGCAGTGGGATCCGAAGGTTTGCATTGGGATCCCAGCTTTCATTTACAAGCTCCGTGCCCTTGAAAAAGGACTTCGCCCTCTGAGCCTCAGTCTCCAGGACTATAACAGAGTCACAGTAGTACCTCCCTGTGAAGAGGCCATTGAGGACATGAAACAGGTCCTTTCTGCACAGGTTTGAGAAGAGTTAGTTGTTTTCTCCTGTTGTCATCACTGCTTTGCTCTGCCTGAAGTCCAGCAGAGGACATCCGACCATGTTCACACCACTCAGAGGAGGAGGACTCGGTGCAGAAACGGGTCTTTTGTAGGAACGCTGCTGGAGTTTGTGATTTGGACAAGCAGCCATCAGAGAGTGGGAATATTTGAGGCGGAAAGGCCAGCCTTGTCAGTATTTACAAAGGCATAGAAGCTGGGAGGAGGCAGAGTGGCCAGGAGGTTTCTGGGAGATGGCCCATGTGCGTGGAAGGGCGCAGTGAAATGTATGGCTGTAACAGAGTGGCTGGAGCGTGGGGAGCCCCGAGTGCCCTCCTGGAGGGCTTGTACTCGCTTTGGCTAGCAACGCTGGCTTGCAGCAGCTAATCCATAAAAGCAAATAAGTATCATTAGTTGGTATTAAATGTCTATATCACAATTTTCATTAACTAAATAATAGAGTGCATATATCAGCTACATTCTAAGTAACTAAGGCTATTTGCTTTCTTTGATTTCAAACTGTGGTAGAGTTCAGTGTAATTGTTAATTGATTTTTCCATTGATCTGGTTTTCTCCGGAAGTAAAATGAATGTCTGGGAAAAGGGATCCCAAGGGAAAGTTCCATCCTCGAGTGTGGTTTGGAGAGGGCACGTATTTGGGTTTACTGTCCGTGGGCTGTGGTTTGAAGGCCCGCCGATTTTTCCAGACTTTGCTCTACTTTGCCAGAAACAGAATGGAGCTACCATTCATCTGAATGTTTTGTCTTCTGAATATAGACTGGTTGCAAAGAATATACCTATCTCAAACTTGTTTATCCTTGATGGCTTATACAACTTTTAAGTAGTGTCATTTTTTTTAAAATGCATCTATTTCCAAATATATCACTTACCCAAAACCTTTTTACATTCTGTCCAGAAGGGTTTATGATGGTGTGTTCTATCAGTGTTTTTGCAGAGTATTTCATAAGACAAGGTGTCCCTGGTAATCCAAGACCTCATTACACTTTAAGCTATTACAATTCCATCAAGAAACGAGGTGAGATCCCTCGGGGCGGCCACTCAGCAAGTGAGACTTCACCTGAGAGCACTGTCCCTAAGGTGCGATTGTCAGGCCGACAGCAGAATTTTCCTGTACATCAGTAATGAGACTTCCCCCCCTCGTTTCTGCGGGCCTGTCCTGGAGCTCAAGGTTCGAGCCACAGTTCTATTTACCTTGTCACTCTGACCTCTCACTCACAGAGGAAATTTAGCTTCTTCCCGGGCCATGGTTGAGAGTTGGTCGTAGGTTTCTCGGTAATAAAATCTAAATTTGTCAAACAACATCCAGAGTATTTTTCCCTTGAGAACTTAATGGTCACTTATGGTGACCATTAAAATTAAAATTGTTTTTAATTTTAGAAAAGTGAAAGTTTTCTTAGAGTTTTTTTATAAAATGGAAACTTACCTTGGCTTCAATTATCTTTACATTTGCACAAAGGAGATTCTAAGTTTAAGCTGAACTATAGCTTGGTTGTTTTAGAACTCACTTCATATTGCCTGTGCAGACCTGGCCCAGGAACGGAAGATCAGGATGGCCTGGGGGTGAATGTAGTCCATGTCCCCTACACAAAACTGAATTCCAGCCATTGTGGGCAGACCTGCCCTCCCTTTAACAACCTCCCTCAAACAACCAAGAAAAAACGACCACCCCACGTAGTGAGGAATAGCTAAGAATGCGATGTGGCCTACCAAGACTGTGTCTACACACACACACCAGTTTCTTGGTGTGCTGGGCACAACTTCTGGGAAACCTGACTCTGTCCTAATGTGCCCCGGAACCATCCCACTTGATTCCAGCTCCCCACCTGAAGCAGTCAGAGGTCAAGCAAATCCTGGAGGCTTATTTGTTCCCATCCTACGATCTCTCTAAAGTTAAGCAGATGTCACTCTAGTTTTGAGTAAGGGGTGGCATCCACTAAAACCGCCTAGGAGAAATGAAATCTACCGATGGTCACCACAGCTATGGCCCAGACATTTCCAGATGGAACTTGACCCCTTTGTACAGCTCTACCCCTTCTACCAACTGAGAACAGAACGGGACAGTGGGGTGGATAGGAGTCTCAACTGAAAAAAAAAAAAGCGTGTGCCTCAAATCTAGACTTGTCAGTACTTGTTCCCATCATTGAAAATGTCATTGGTTGGATTGCAAATAAATATAGGCCTAACCCCAATGCACTGAAGGCTTCGAAGGAAGAGTTACCATGATGTAGAACTGAAAGGACCCTTGCCAGTCATCAGCTCTTCCAACTCCCTCGTGACAGGTGATGAGAGAAGCCGAGGGACTTAGAGTGAAATCAGGGGCTAGGGGGCGGGTGTTCTAGTCTAATGATCTGTACTCTGTGTCAGTGCTTTTCACGTGACACCCATCAGCATACTATAGTTCATTTTCCACATAGTCCCCATAAGGACTGCTTTAAAAACTCAGGACTGATCATGTCCTTCAGAACCCTCTGGTGGCTTCTATCTCACTCCGGGTGGAACCCAAAGTCCTTGGCGCAGCTTCCAGGTTTCCATGATCCCGACCCCCCAGCTCTCTGACTTTGGCCCCTATCACACTGCCTCTCGCATGCTCTGCTTCAGCTGCCTTGCTCATCTGGGGGCACAGGACTCTCCCACCAGACACACTCGGGGTCTCTGCATTCACTGCTCCCTCTGGAATGTTCTCTCCCAAACATAATTTCTTCCACTTTTTTCAGGTGTCTTCCCAACTACCACTTATCAAGAGACCTTCCCTGATCATTCTAATTCAATTAGTAGCCCCACCCGACGTTTTCTATCTCCCTATCCTGCTTTATTTTATAGCCCCTGAAATGGCATATCAATAATTGCTATTCATCAGTTCCCACCACTACCATGGAAGTTCATATGATTGCAGGGAATGTGTTTAGTTCACTAATAAATCCTCAGCACCCTGAACAGTGCCTGGACACATAGTAGGTGGTCAGGAATATTGGCTGGCTGGCTGGCTGGCTGGCTGGCTGGATGGATGGATAGATGGATGAATAGGAAGCTGAGGTCTGCAGGGCTCTGGCAGCTGCATCATTCTCATACTGAGTCTCATGTTAATTTTCCCAGAGTGGTAGGCCAGAGGAAACCAGCACTCTATACACCGTTAGCAAGAATGTAGGCTGGCAGGCCTCTCTGGGAGACATTTGGCAATATCAAATGTACTTCAAAAGGCACCAACATACTTTTGGACCCAGACATCCCACAACTAGGAAGCTTCCCTGCTGGATGTACTCCCAAAAATTCATCAACATGTGTTAGATGCTTGTGATAGTATTTTGCATAATAGCAAAAACTGTAAACAACTGAAGTGTCCATCAGGAGACTGGTTAAAGACATTCTTCTACAGCCATATGGTTGAAAAGTATGGAACTATCATAAAAAATGTGCTGAATCTATGACTGCTCATAGGAAAAATTCTTGGCACTCAAGTAAAAAAGCTATGACAAAGCATGGCATTCGTGGTATGATCCCTTCTGTATAAATGTTTTAGATAAGATATAATATAAATGCATATGTGCTGGCAAAAGACAAAATATTTTTAGACCGAATCATAGGGAACTGTTAATAATGATCACATTGGGAGAGGGTACTAGGGCAGAGAGGAAAGCTTTCACTTTTCATTTTGTACATTCTTGTACTATTTAAATTTTCCAGCCAAGAATATTCTCATTTTTGTATAATTTTTTTAATGTCAACAGAGGTTGCTTGAGTGATGAGATGATGGGCCATTTTTTGGTTGTTGTTCTTACACTTCTCTGTTCTTAAGAAAGCCACAGCAAATAGGCATCCTTTTAAAAATAAAACAAAAGCAGAAGGCTTGCCCGACCTGCTCATCATCTCAGACTACACAGGTTTAAACAAGAGAAATGTATACCTGGGATTTTTCCTTTTAAAACTGATTGCAGAGCTCTTCACAAACTGATTACTTGCTGTGAATGAAGCTTGTGAGGAATTTAATTTTAAGAAGCAGGGAGGTGTTACCCCAAAACCAGGAGACAGGACACTTCCTGTTTCAGTGGGACTCTTTCAAAGCACTTGCACATGCTTTATGTCATTCAATTTTCACAGCAAGTCTGCAGGGTGGGTTGACCTTGACTTACTCTCCTGACCCCTGAGAGAAGCAAGGTCCCACGGTTGGTTATAAGAGAAACAGAACCAGTAAGACGCAGCTCGCTGGGCTGCAGAGGGTCATCGCCTAATAGACTGAATCCTCACCTTCAAATGTTCTGTTCCAAGTCTGCTGGATAATTTTCCCTCCATCCTTCTTGCTGTAACCAGCTCTGAGTACTTCGTGTAGAGCCAGGACATAGAGGAGAATGGCATCATGGAATCCTTCAACAAACATGTTAACCTGGAAAGAAAACCCCAGCTGGGTGAGACCAAATGGCAAATGACTCATGTGGGGGGAGCATATGAGTGAATCGAAATGGTTAAGCATGGCAGAGGTGGGCAGAAGAGCTGCTAACAAGAATCATGACATGATTTTCCTGGCTCTTGCTTAGTAAGGAGAACCCTTCCCCAGTTTGGGAATTTGAAAAGACAACATTGTACAAAAAAAATGGACCCGTTGACTAGGTTAAGTCAACAGGGACATCAGCCTTTGCCCGTAGCTCCCGCCACACGTGTGCCTCCTCCATCCCCGCACTGCTCTCTTCTTCAAGCCAACTGAGTCCAGCCTCCCCCTTGAAGTCTTCTCCACCTTCAACAGCCCTCCAGCTCTGAACATGGAATATGACTAAAATATGCATTAGGATCCATGGATTCATATTCAATGCTGTTGAATGCCTACTAGAATGCTAAGGACACGGAGCAGAGTGGGCAATGCCATTCCTGCCCGCCAGCATTCATGCTCTCTACCCTGTCAACAATAACATCTCAGTTTCTATTTCTAATGTGTGTTCTGAGTAGCTCCAGTGCATCTGAGCGCTCCTTGCTCCACTCCCTGCCACGCTCCCAGGGCAGGACTGGAAACAGGTCTAGACCATTGTTTTATCCCAGTTGCGTCCTGCCCCAAGTAAGGTAGCCCTTGCCCTCAAGAAACTTACAGCTTTGTGTGAACTTGGGGAAGCCACTTAAATCTCTTTGAGTCTTATTTCTTTCTATAAGCACCATTTGGTAAGTTCTAATGCCATATTTAACCCCAGCGTAACATTCACTCACCATGAAATAAGCAAATACAATCTTTAAACACTGCATAGCTTACAAGTTCTGTACAAAAGTACAAAAAAAAAATGAACCTTATTTCAGGAGGAAGTGTCAAGAATGACATACTATACAACAGAATAAACTGGATACCCGATAGATGCTTATGTTGAGATTTTGTGAATGCTGTTCCCTGCCCCAGCCCTAGTTCAAATACAAAACCATTTGCAGAAGACACAGTTCAATGTCCAGCTCTACTTGGCCTTGCCCCACCCACCCCAAAGGATGGTAAGTCCTGTTTGTGTCCCAGAAGGAAATATTTCAGATTTGTCAGAGCCTACTACTGAGATGCAGGTTAGAATAATGGTTCAAGAGCCTGGGCCGCTACCCAGCTTTGCCACTTCCCAGCTGTGTTTCTGGACCTGACTGGGTCTCAGTATTCCCATCTGGAAGATGAGGGAAGTGGTAATGCCTATCTTCCGATGTTGCTGTCAGGCTTGAACAAATCCATAGATGGGAACGGTGCCTGACAGTCAGTACTCACTGTGAGTTTTTTTTTGTTGTCATTGTCTAGAGAGAGAGAATGACACCCTGGTTATCTTGTAGTGGTCAACTTACTGGCATAGCACATCTTACTGACCCATTTTACGCTTACTGGAAACAAAGGCTCCTTGTTCATGCTTTGACACCCCAAGTAGTTCTCTTACTGCCACAATGTCCACCCTTAGTTCCACCTAAGTATGGGTGTGGCCCAAGCTGGCCAAATGCTCTGACCCTCTGGGAAGAGCGGAGGATGGAAGAGAGGGCTGATTCATAGGAGACCTCTGGGTTAGCTGCTGGGCCCAAAATCTAATCCTAGCCCTGAGGAGTGACTTAATCTGTCCAATCTTCCACTTCCTCATTGGTTTAATGGGGGGTTAGTGCCTATCCATCTCAAGGAGCCCTCTTGGAGATTAAATAAATGAGCACGTAAAACATCTGAAACAATTCCTGGGACCGGGAAGGCAAATCCTAGGCAACCACTCTTGCTCTTAGCCGTCAAGCTTAATTCTCAGAGTCATTATTTTCTTAGGCAAAGCAGAGTGTGTAGAAATAACATCTACTAGTCAAAGATAATTTTCTGCTGACTCGGCTATGCTAATTCAATTCTCCAAAGGTATATGAAATTTTCACTTACACCATGAAGTCATCCTGGCTTGAAAAAGCATGCTTGCTGATGAGTTAGGGAGTTTTAATAAGTGAACTTTAGCTGTGTAACTTAATTCTCAGGCCCACTAAAAAAAATTCAAAACTCTTTCTTCTCTTTGGTAAATATATAAAAACCACCCCGCTACAGAGGGAAGTCACAGAATCACAGGGCCATGGAATATGGAAGATGGAAGGTGCTTTAGAAAAGCTCTGGTCTGATCCTCTCCTTACACTGAAGACCAAAGAGCATCACCCGCTCTGAACCTTCCCGCACTCTGTAACGCAGGGCTGTCCCTTTATGCTCCTTGTTCCTGGGGAGCCTAGCATAGCCCCTGCTTCAGTTGCAAAGTACCAGCTGCTGGGCATCACCTGTCCGCCTCTCTTCCTCCTCCTCTTGACTGCTTCTCAGAATCCTAACCCAAGGCCACCATGCTACTATAGGCCCCCTGAAGCTCTAGATGTGTCCCCAACACCACCCCTCACCCGGCTCTTCCCTTCCTTCCTTCTTCATGTACCCTCTGAGCTGCCCCCTCTACAACCCACGATGGGAAGAATGATTATCTGGCTGAGACGCATGAACTTGGATTACTTTTGTCCCACCACACTTATGATAGAAGAGAATAGATTGGTTCTGAACATATGCTCAGCTCTGAAAATTCATTCTATCTTAATTTGCAAATGGATCGCAAAGCTTACTTTCTTCCCTTTTAGAGCAGCTAAGTGTCTCCCTCTCCTGCCAAAATTAGCAGGACAGCTGCGGACCCCCACGAGGTTTGCTGGCACCCCGGCCTGCTGCGGAGGAGGTTTCATAACACCTACCTCATAGGACCTCAAGCCAGAAGCAAAACCCTAGAGACTTTCTTTTCTTGAGGAGAACATTCTCACATTCACACGTGTTTTTAAGTGGGAGGAAAGCCCGTTAGCACATTACAAATACTGAAAATTGGAAGTGCAAATTTATAAAGAAATAAAGAAGGGAGGAAAAAAATCCAGAGCATTAAATTGCCTTTGCAACACTTTCCACTGGACCTCTAGGCTCAAAGGAACAAGGTCACCCAGTCAGCCCCCCGCCTCTGGTCCTGACTGACAGATTGCGCTGTTGTCACTGAGGACAGGAAGTAGGGTTCCCCTCCTGACTGCCCTGTTCTAGTACTTAGCATCCTTTCCAGCCAGAAAGCTCTCCCTTACTGTCATTAGCCATAAATCCCAATTAAATTCCTCAGTGCAGCCATGCCCCTGCTAAATGCTGAACAAGCAGTGAAGGGAACAATGAATTCATGAGCCCTGGGAGTTCACAGCCTCAACCAAACAGTGTCCCTGCTCCATATGGACACGCAGGTGGACTCTGCGCAAGGTGGCTGTGAAGTGGCCCGTACGAGGGACCAGCCCCAGGTGACCACTGTCCGTGTGGTGTGTCATCGAACGAGAGGGAAACCATGCACTGTCTCCTGCGCATCCCGGAAACTGCCAGAACCCGGCTGCATGCTGCCATTGACTCTCCCACCGTTTGATCTCAACTCTCTTGATCTTCCCTCTGTGGCTGGCCAGCGGCAGGTGTGCTGAATGAAAGAATGCCGTTTTGCCTTGGGCCTTTCCCTCTCATTGCACTTGTCAATCATGTCTATTTATTAGTTGATTTTTTTAATCTATCATGGGGAAAGCTCAGTAGAAATCTTGCATATTTTAACTGAGCACAAAGAGTGGCCGTTCATGACACGGCTCCTATCTCTGACAGGAGTGGGGTCTTTCCCGCTCCTCTTTGAGGAGGCAAATTCCAGAGGAATTCCTCAACGCTGTGTTCCGAAGACGTAAGCAAAGAATGTAGCCTGGCTGGGCTGTCCTGTACAGTGAGAGGGAACAATGCAGCAGTCACCTACCTCCCAGGCTGTCTGGGGGTCCAAGAAAGCCTGCGAAGCTCTCACACAGAGGCCACGGGGAGAACAACCAAAGTCAAATGCAAGGCTGGGCTGCCCCGGGGTCCTGCCTGTGGGGTTCCCGTGAACGCCAGCACATCACCAGGTGGCTCTCCCTCCCTTCCCACACACCAGTGGTCCCCAGTGCAAGGAAGGAATGTGGAGTGTTGGGCAGCATGTCTCAAGAGTCTTTTCAAAGCACATGACTCTTAACCTCCGGTAGGGTTGAAGAGAAGACGGAGGGAAGGGAAATTTGAGAGATGAATTCAGGACCTGTCTTTCCCCATCACAGCAGAAACAATGGCAGAAGCATCTTATCTAATTGATGGTAAGACCCTGAAAATGAACCTTGACCTCCCCTCCTAGGCCACAGGAGATGGTGGCCAGCAGAGGAGGGCGGTCTGGGCATGCAGACCGGGCAGGTCAAAAGTTAAAGATTATGCATTTGATGAGCACTGCGCACATGACGTCCATACAATAAAAATATAGATATTGTTTTCATTCCATTTCCTTTTGAATCATAAAATTTAAAATCTACACCTTAGAGTAACAGCAGGAACTCCATAAATCAAGTGACATCACAACCTCCTCAACACCGAAAAGGGGGTTCTTCCTCTTTTCTGAAGACACCATAACATTTGTCCTTCTATACTGGGCCTGCCTCCATGAAATCCACCCTCACTCCCTTGCTGACTTCTTTCAGCCTTGAAGAGAGTGAAGCTGAAAGTCTTCATCCTCATCCTGGTTGAACTCTGAGGAAATGCAAAGGACAGGGGTCTTACAGGAGATCAGGGAGAGGGCCAGGGCCCAGCCCTGCGCTTGACCAAAGCACCTCCATTCCATCTGACGGACTCTCTCTCCCCACACGGAAGCTGTGCCTTGCTTGGGCGGGAGGTTTGCCCTGACTTGCCCAAACGGCTGTCTGCATCCTGGGCTCAGCTCTGCCCCTGTAGCAATGCCCTAGGCTGACAAATGAACTCAGATCTTACAACTTGCAGTGTGGCCGCAGGTGAATTGAAGCAATTTTTTTCTTTCTCATCATCTGAAACAAAATGGATTAAACAAAAGCAGTCCTGGGAAGATCATTAATTCAAGTATGGCCACGCATTCATCTCGTCTACTACAGCACCAGGCTCCCCTTTGGCAAATAGAACAGCAGCGCTGAGCACAGGGCCGCAGAGCTGGCGTAGGCATCCATGCACGGGAGCAAACCTCAGCACAGAAAGAAGACTGCAGGGCCTGCCTGTGAGGAGAAACGAGCTACAGGAGAACTCCATGCAGCTGGATTCTTAGAATTGGTGGGTGGGGAGCACAACCAAATGAGAATGACTCTTAAAAATTCTCCCAGTGCTCATGCAGGAAATTCTGCTACATGCAGTCATGTGGTATATTTGCCTTTGAATGTGTCACACACACACTAGATAGGGATACTTCCCATCACCCATCATCATCACTCTTGAAGGTTTAGCTGAGAAATGCACATACTTAATGACACAATCACCACAGCTTTCAGGTGATCAAATGAGCAATGTCTGCCCTTGGCCCCGATGTCCACCAGTGCCCAATGAGGTGTGCCCTCGGAAAGCCTGGTGACCTGACCCCCACAGACTGCTCTGGACACGCACGGGCCTTCCTCCCAGTGGTCTGCATTCCCGACAGGCCCAATGTTGAGGGGGGTAAACACATGACCCAAAACCCAACAGGCGAAAGGCAGAGGCAGGCCAGGAAGCAGGTGGTCTGCAATGCCCCGGCTGGGAGGTGAGGCGCACCCAGGACAGGAAGTAGTGTGAGCCAGTCAAGGGGAGACAGAGACAGGGGAACACAGGAGGGCAACTTCTGGACTCAGGATTTCAGGAAGGCCAAAATCAGAAAGAGCACGTACATTCTAATTTATCCAAGTTGTGACATCCTTTTAATCTAGTCCTGAGAACTTCAGAGAGTGCCCCCTGAATTTCTTGAGTCACCTGAAGATGTGATTACAAGAAAGAAAAGAGCGAATATTCACACTTTGGATGGGGTGACCTCTTTTCATTTCTGTTTTACATCTTAAAATGAAACCCCTCCCTTTTTACTTAAGGATTTCAAGGTGTGGTAAAGACTGAGCTAAGATCCAGAACCCCAACTCCTAGTTCAAAACTGATTCATTCCCTCACTGTGAACAGTCAGCAGCCTGATTCCACTGAATTCACAAGTCAGAGTTTCCCAGGTTGCATTCCACAGAGCAGCAGCATTCCTTAAGATGTTAACAGATGTTCTAGAAATGCCAGGACTCTGATTAAACAGGCTTACAAATGCTAGATTGCATGCAGTCAAGCAGTTCTCCTTACTTCCAGGTAATAATTATAATAGCTGACTTTTACTGAGCAGCTCCCACATTCTAGGAGCTGAACTAAATAGAACCTAGGTTCTATTGCATTTAGTCCTTACAAAACTTCCATAGATGGGACCTGTCGTCAATCATCCTATGAGAGAGACTGACTAGCATCCTAACAGAAAGAAGGGATCATCAGAGGATGGAGTCAAAACTCCAGAAGATGTTGGGAGGGCAGGTTCTTCAGTAGGGATTCAAACCAGGCTTGCCTAGTCATGTCATTTATCCTATTGACACGTATGTTCAGCCAGCTAATATAGGAAAACAGCTTTGTGCTCTATTTTCTGTCTTTAACTGGTCAATACTTGAGTAGCCCTGCAAGTTGAGTGTGTGGGCTGGAAAGACCAATGAGAGTCTATAAAAGGCAATCTGAAGACTGACAATATACTTCAGGGTGAGGGAGGGACAGAACCCACACCTGGAGAGGGAATGAGAGGTCTGAAGAAGAGAGGAGGGGACATGAGGGAACAAGCTAACTGTCACTCGTCTCCAGAGCAAATCTCTAAGCCAGCAGCTAATACAGCGTGATTCAGATCAAGCGAATTGGGATTTCTGAAAAGTCATGGGCTCGGCTAAAGTTGACCCTGCTCCAGATGTGAATAAGAAGGCCTACTATGCCAGAGGAGCACCTAAAAGCTGGATATGGAGGATGAGGGTCCTACTTCAGAGACCAGTCTGCTCCAAGCACATCAGCAACCAGACCAGGTAATAAAAGATCTACTGATTTAATGCTTTCTGGTCAGCACTCAATATGAAATATGATGAGCTTGGTTTTGGAGGATCTTTATTGTATAGGGTCTTGATTCATGATGATAATCATAATAACCTTGATAAATAATAATAAATGTAGCAAATCTTCATTTACCCTATCTCATCAGGAGCTAATAAAGAAAGATGTTTCATATAAGCAAATTATATTACAGATTTTTAAAGGTTTTAAAAACTCTTTGGATATAAACATCTTTGATGGAAACACTAACCACATACTTCCTTGCCTTGGTAACAGAAATATGCCGAATGTGGTATTATCGTGACTCTCTCCACGTGAGGTTATGACCACGAACAGTCGAGGAAACTCCGCCATAACTGGAGAGTGGCTCGTGCTATTTGCACGATGCTGGCACCAGGCTTGTATGTTTCCAGACCATCTTTCTTCTTCCGTGTGGACAGGACATGAGCTGGGGGCCTTCTCCCCTCCCATAATGCTTCTTCCCCTTAGCCCGTATGTTTTTGCCCACAGGTCTATTTGACTTCTGCGTGCCTGCATTCCCTGCCGCCCCACAAGCTCCTTGGTGCGCAAGCCCCATCAAGGGTATGTCAGTGTCCCTAGGACCCAGCCCTGCCTCTAATACAGAGACTACACTCTCTTGAGTTGCCTCTACTGTCACCTGTCCCTACCTGCTACTCTCACTGGGCCTGCCTCTAGCATGTCATCTTCCTCTCTTGTCTTGCCACTACCAACATTCTGTAAACTGGGGAAGAAATCGCAAAGTGTGTTACAGCTACACTTAAATGGGGTAAACAGATTCTGAGTGAGGATCTGAGAGATTCCCCTACGATAAAATTAATAGATTGTATGTCCATTTTAACTGTTCAAAGGCCTTCTGCACATTCTTCCTTACTCTAAACTGGGTCTCACAAAGTTGAGCCTGCTATAAAAATTGCTTCAGCAGCACCTGCTAAGGAAGCAATGTCTAAGGTTCGACACCCACACAGGATGCTCATACTGAAACCAGAAATACAATTTGCAGCCAGTAAATAGATGGACTTATTTTTTTAATCTTTACCCAAGTTTGCTACCAAAAAAACTAATAAGTATCTTCTCCCTCACAAGAAACTCAATTCCTTACATTTTTAACACTTTATTGATGAAATTAAGGAATTATTGAAAACTTTCAGGCGTGATATAAGTATTATGGTTATTTTTCAAAGAAAGTTCTATAAAAATAGTGGCAGAGGAGTTTTTGTCAATTTAACCTTTCCCCCAAAATGATATACTCTGGACAAAATATTTTTAAAAGAACTAATTGAATGCACTGGAAAGTGACCCAAAGAAGGCAGAAACTGGAGGAGATTTGACCCTTGAAAGAAGGAACCATATGGCCTGGGAACTGAATGTAAATGGCCTCTCTTCAGATGGCGCTGTTGATGGGCTGCTAGAACTCCAGCCGAAAGTCACAGGCTTCCGGGCTGTGGAGTCCAGAGCCGACACTGAGGATGCACAACGAGGAAGTGAGTCCCGGGGAGAAGAGAGCCACAAAGGGCGGAGCGCCCAAATCTGTCCCTCAACCTCTGCGGTCCTCGGTTGGTCCCCACATTGCACGTGCACAGGGCCCACCCCGTGACAGCCAGTAGGGAGCAGCGCCCGGGGACTGAAGAAGCTGAGGAACACCTGAACCCCTGCCTCTGCTCGGAAGAGCATCTGGAGCTTAGAAACCACCCGGTCAGAGAAACTTGGGAGCTCCTCAGCCTTCCCAGTAAAACTCTGTATGGACCACACCTTAGAAGTAAAGACTATGTCCAAGGACTAAGGATTCATCCTAAGACTAAAAGCAAATTAAAGCAGAGCCGTTTTCTTTCTTCTTAAAAAAATAAGATAAAAGCACACCTCCAAAAATTCAAAGTGCCTAGTCAGTAAAACTGCCTGCTGGAATAAAATGTACTCTTCAGAGGAACAAAAGTGAATACAATTTCTATAAAATATCATCCACAACATCCAGTATAAATTCAAAATTTACAAAAACTAGACACGTAGGAGCAGGGGAAGTGATCTATAGTCAAGAAAGAATAGTGAATAGAAAGTGACCCTGAGATGATGCAAATGCTGGAATTCACTGATAAGGACTTTACAGCAGCAATTATAAATACAGGGTCCCGCAGAAGTAACGCCAGCTTGAGTGTGGTTGATAGGGTGATAATATGGGTGTGATAATTCATAGTCTTAATTTGAACATTTCACCTAATATGTCATATCATGTGTTTGAGTGTAATATTATTGTTACAGGGTGGCATGCTTCTGATTTTGTAATGAAAGATTTTATAACAAAAAATGGGTGTTATTTGTGCCAGACCCTATATGTTCAAGGGCTTAAAAGAAAAGACAGCTACAGAGAGGGACTAAGTGGGGAATCTCAGCAGCGAAATGGAAGTTATAAAGAAAAATAGCAGAGGTATTCCAGGGTCGAAAAGTACAACAAAAAAAGTACAACAGTGAAAATTTTTTTTTCATTGGATAGGCTTAAAAGCAGTTGGCATCCATGGTCTTAAAGATATATCAATAATAAATATCCCTATCTAAAGAACAAAAACAATAAAAAAATCAATATATAAAAACCAATTGTATTTCTGTATACTAATAACAAACCACTGAAAAATGAATTTTTATTCTGCTTACAACAGTATCAAAAAGCATAAAATTATATCAATAAATTGAAAACTACAAACATTATTGAGAAAAACTAAGAAAAGCTCAAATATGTGGAAAGGCACCCTGAGTTCATGGATTGGATGTTTTTAAGATGCCAACTCCTTCCCCGAATTAGTTTATACTTCAATACAATCCATATCAACAATCCGAGGAAGTTTCTTTTTTAGAAATTGACAAGTCCATTGTAAAATGTATATGAAAAGAAGAAAGAACTCAAATAGACAAAACTTCCTTGAAAGGGAAGAACAAACTATAGGACTCATCTTACCAGATTTCAAGATTTACCGTAAAGCTACATTATTCCAAACACTACGAAATTAGTATAAGGACAAACAGATCGAGGAAACAGAGAAGCATATGAAAACCGTGTTTACATAGCCATCTGAGTCTGAACAAGGCACCTGATCAACCCAATAAGAAAACAAAGTCTTTTCCAACATGATAGGACAAACTGATAAAAACACAGGAAAAAATTAAACTTTGATTCCTACCTCTTGGCATATACAAAAATTCATTTGAGATGAATCACAGGTATAAATCTATAGCTAAATCTATAAATGTCTGAAAGAAAATAGGAGAATATCTTTCTGTCTTTCAGGTTGGCCAATTTTTCATAAAGAGAATACTAAGAAAACACTAAAGATATTTAAGAAGACTTTATCAATATTTAAAACTCTGCCTATCAAGAAGCTCCATTAAAAATATGAAAAAGCAAATGAAAGACTGAAATTGTTGTACATATATATGCCATATCTGGAATATTTTTTAAAGAATTCCTTAAATCAATAATGAAAAAAGATAAATAATCCAATTTACAAATGGTAAAATACTTCATCAGTGAGACCATAAAAGTGAAGCAGCCAACAAGCACCTGAAAAGAGGGTAGAAGATCACTAGTCACCAGGGGAATGCAATTTAAAAGCATAATGCAATACTATTTTACATTCATCAGAATCACTAAAATTAAAAAGCTGACAACACCAAATGCAGATGAGATGGTAGAACAGCTCTAATTCTCAAACATGGCTGGTGGGAATGTAAAATAAGACTACTGTGGCAGTTTCTTACAATGTTAAATATATATCTATGCTACAGCCCAGCGATGTCATTCCTAAGTATTCATGCAAACAATAGAAATGAAGGCATATGTCCACACTAAGACTTATACCAGAATGCTTATTGCATTGCCCCTTTAGTAGTAACAGTCCCAAACTGAGGTGGGAGGGAGTCCATCAACAGAAAAACAAATAAGCAAATTATGGTACATCTACATAATCTACTATTACTCAACAATTTGCATGCAATACCTTGTAAAATCTCAAAAGCAGAAGATGAAGTGAAAGAAGCCAGACACGAGAGGATATACTACACGATTCCACTCATACAGTATGTGGTATATGACTTCAAGAATGGGCAAAACAAGCATGGTGGTAGAAATAAGAGTAGTTACATCAAAAACAATAGAATATATAGAAATAAATTTAACAAAAGAGTGGAAAGATCTGGACACTGGAAACCATAAGACACTGATGAAAGAAATTGAAGGCACAAATGAAAATGATATCCCATGTTCCTGAATGAGAAGGATTAATATTGGAAAGACACCTATACTACACCCCAACAATCCACAGATTCAATACAATCCCTATCAGAATTTCAGTGGTATTTTTCACATTAATAAAACAAAAGATCTTAAAAATCTGTATAGAACCACGAAAGACCTTGAATTGTCAAAGCAGTATTGAGAAAGAACAAAATTGGAAGCATGGCATTTCCCTATTTCAAACTGTATTAACAAAGCTATGGTAATCAAAACAGTATGGTTCTGGCATAAAACAGTAGACCAATAGAAGAGATTCAAGAACCCAGAAATAAACCCACAGATATGATCAACTAAATTTTTGACAAGGAAACCAAAAATACACGATGTAGAAAAGGTAGTCTCTTCAATAATTGGTACTGGGAAAACTGGGTAGCCACATACAAAAGAATGAAATTGAACACCTGCCTTATACCACTCACAAAAATTAACTCAGAATGGGTGAAAGACTTAAATAAATGTAAGACCTGAAACCATAATGCTATTAGAAGAAAACAAGGGAGAAAGTTCCTTGACATTGGTCTTGGCAATGGTTTTTGGGACATGGCACCAAAAGCACAAGCAACAAAAGCAAAAACAAGTAAGTGGGACTACATCAAACTAAAGCGCTCCTGCACAGCAAGGGAACCATGGACAGAATGAAAAGGCAACCTACGCAAGGGGAGAAAATATTTGCAAAGCTTATACCTGATTGGGGTTAATATTCAAATATATTAGGAATTCATACAACTCAATAGCAAAAACAGAAACAATCTGATTAACAAAATGAGCAAAGGACCTGAATAGACTTTTTTTTTTCCCAAAGAGGACATACAGATGGCCAACAGGTACATAAAAAGGTGCTCAACATCACTAATCATCAGGGAAATGTAACGCAAAACCAAAATGAGACACCACTTCACACCTGTTAGAATGGCTATTACAATAAAAAAAAGACAGAGATGACAAATATTGGCAAAGATGCGGGGAAGAGGAAAACTGGTGCCCTGTTGGTGGGGATGTAGATTGGTAAAGCTACTATGTATGGAAAACAGCATAACACTTCCTCCAAAATTCAAAATAGAACTGCCATCCGATCCCCACAATCCCACTTCTGGGAATTATGTATGAAGACAATGAAATCAATGTCTCAAAGGTACGCCTGCACCCCACGTTCACTACAGCGTCATTCACCACAGCCAACCCATGGAAACAGCCTGAGACCGTCGACAGAGGAATGGATAAAGCAAATGTACGCACACATGTAACACATAAAATACATATATACACATATATACACGTAGACACTGTGTATATACAATATACACACAACGGAATATTATGAAGCCCTACAAATGAAAGAAATCCTGCCGGTAGTCACAGCATGGAGGAATCTGGTGGGCATTGTGCTAAGTGAAGTACATCAGACAGAGGAAGATGAATACTGTATGATCTCACACGTGGAATCTAAGAAAGTCAAATACATAGATGCAACACTGAATGGTGGCTGCCAGGGGCCAGACAGTGAGGGAAGTGGGGAAACGTTGGTGAAAGGGAATAAACTTTCAGTAACAGGTTGAGTAACTTCTGGGGATCTGATGCTCAGCATGGTGGCTGTGCTTTACAATACTGTATTGTACACTTGGAATTTGCTAAGAGAGTACATCTTAAACGTTCTCACCACCACCGCCAGAAAAGGAACTGTGTATGGTGATGGGCATGTTAACTAACTTAACTAACTTTTTTGTGGTGATCATATCACAACATAGATATGTATATCAAATCATTATGGTGTGCACCTTAAATTTACACAACTTTATTTGTTAATTATCCCACAATAATTTGCATCATTTCGCTCATAGGTGGGAACGCACCGGGAAGAGACGCAAGGGAACTCCGGGCTTGCCAGTCTCCCGGGCCCTGACTGGAGGGGCAGCTGCACAGACACACACGTTTCTCAAAGCTGATCAAGCTGCGCAGTTATGAGCTGTGGATTTCATGGTACATAAATTGCATTTTAATGAAATAATTCGGGGCCTTATCTTTTAGATACATACTGAAATATTTACAGATGAAATGAGGATGCCTTGGATTTGCTTCAAAATTACCAAGGAGTCCGGTCATGGTAGGGAAAGGTTACAGATAACACTAGACTGAGTTGAAAGTTGTTGGAGCTGAGTGGGAGGGACATGGAGTTACACTATACTGCACTCGCTATTTTTGTATATATTTAAAGTTTCCCTAATAAAATGTTTTCTTTATTAACCAATTCCCTACATGAATAACCAAAGCCTGAAAAATTGTGGAAACCTTTCCAGTCAGTGCTATTGGAACATATGAAAATACATAATAATACAGTCAATATTCATGTTTTGTCCAGTTCTGTGTTTTCTCCAACGTAACCAACTTTTTCGTTTTAAACAGATAATTATTTTTAAAAGACATGTTTTAAAAAGTCATTAAAAGATCTCAAATATCAACCTAAAAGAACAGGGCAACACCCCAAGTGATTGACACCCTTCTCAATCCCATTTGGGATCCATCATAATGAACTGATCGAAATCATTCTGGAATCCATTTAAGACAGCTTTTGGAAACTATGCAAGTAATGAGTTTCATATGCTTACTAACTACCAGGAAAAATAGGCATTCCTTGTAATTATCATGAAAGTATCCCTTCAGGTCTATGGTTTGAGAATTCTGTTAAGTCTTCAAATTTCAAGAAATGCCCCACAGTCTTCACAGGTTGTACCATACTACATCTTACACATTTTGAAGAGGCTGATCTTTTTAAGATCTTTTCTTCATAAGAAAATTGTTCCACTCCCTTAGGGAATTATTATATTTCTTTTTTAAAACATTTAGGGCTAACATACTCTACTAACATAAGGAGACTAGTTTCTCTTAAGAGAGTTACCCAAACTATGCAGAGTATTCTAGATGCAGATGTATCAGGACTGTCATGGAGGTAGTCCCAATATTTTGAGAGGTAGAATGACAGAGAGCTTAATAAATATACTGGCCACAACACAAGAGAGACCCTACATACATTTCTTGGGTACTTGCATTATTTTAACCTCATAGGCATTTCATAACAGCCCAGAGGAATTACAGAATCACAAAAGTTTCCAACTTGAAGGGAATTTGGAACTCATATCGTCCAACCAGGTTATTGTGTAAATGAGAAAGTGAAGCCCACAATGGTTTCCTGGTTCACTCAACATTGCAAAGAGTAAGGTCAGAGCTGCAAACGGAACTCAGGTTGTCTGTCTCCAAACGAGCACCTTCACCCTCAGTATTGATTTGTTTCTCAAGGCCAGCAACTACCTAAAGACCAAACTAACACCCAGGGATAGTGCACCAAGATTACCAGCCTTCTCTTTCGAAGACTTAATATGACTTCTCTAACATATATAAGATTTCTGAGATGTTATCTGTACATCACAAGAGAGGGGGAAAAAGAAAAAGTTTGCCCTAGCAAAAACCTTCTCAATTGACTGTCAGGAAAATAGGATCAAAAGAAAGGAAAAGGAAATATTGGATACCAGATTGTTAAAGTCAGCTCCAGGGTTGCTTTAAAAAATTTGTAAATTGACATAAAGGCAGGGGGAGGGAGCTTAATCTCCTTGAGCCTACTGCTCATCATGTCAATCATCATTATTTAAGGACCTGCTATATATTTTTTAATATATAGCAGGTGGAGATATGGAAAAATCCTAATCAGAGACTCTGTTCTTAAGAAACTGAGACATCAAAAATCCTTTGTCAAATACCACTGCCATCTAATGCAAAGACTCCCCCTCACCCCCAGGGCACAGTGAATGCATTACGGAGGCTGGCAGGCAGCTCACATTCTTCCTCTCCACCCACACTATTGCATTCATACTGGGCCATTTCGGTGTCCCCGTGCATTATCCATTCATTCAACACCGTAGCCTCTTGGCTCCCTGGCCACCATTATTTGGTGAATTTCATCTCCACTCAGTTTCATCAGTTTACTCTCTCACACACATACTCTAGACCATACAGTTCACCTGGGAATCTTATTCACACGCAGGTTCAGGGTCAGCAGGTTTGAGGGATGGGGCACTAAGGTTCCTCATTTCTACAATTCCCTGGTGATGCTAATGCAGCCGGTCCACAGAACACCCTTTGAGCAGCAAGACCCTAGACATCACCATCACCTGAAACTACTCCACCTTCACAGTCCTTGAAAATCTCTTTCTGATGCCAACCTCCTACTTCCTACTTCCTTTCGTGTGCAGAACAAGTTCTCTGAACTCGCTTCCATCCTCCTTGACTCCTCTCTGTACGTGGCCCAGCAGAGCTCAGAATGGAGGTTGCAAGGGGAGGATGAAGCAAGGTAGACATGGTGGTGCTCAGGCAGAGAGGCCAGTGGGGAATTGGAGGCAGGGGCTGTCACTCAGGAGGTTGGACTTAGAGATACAGATTTAGATGTTATCCACACAGAGATGAAAATCCCACCCAAGCAAGTGGTTGTGCTGCCCAGAAAGTGTTTGGAGAGGAAAGGTTCTTCCCAAGGGAAGAACCTTGGGAAACACTAATATTTGTGGAGCAAGTGGAAAAGGAGAGAGCCATGAGCGGAGACAAGCGATGCAGGCAGAGAGCTGGGAGACGGTGGTGTCTTAGCAGCCAAGAGAGGGGCAGATTTCAAAAAAGAGAGGGCCTTCCCAAACAGCTCCTCTCCAGAACCCCTCCATTTGAGCCAGGCTCTTTTCCTATTCCCTAAATGTGTAACGCAGTCCTGCTTCTAGGCTTAGATTCCCTATTTGCCTCGTTTGGGAGGCTTGTCTGTATCCATCTCTTCTTCCCATCCTTCAAGAGACACCCGCATGGGTGTGAACTCTCCTCACAGGCCCTGGCACAATGCTGGGACCAAAGGAGGGACTTGGGAAGTGCACGATGGCAGGAGACAGGTCCGACCAGTAACCTTCTGTGGGCCTTACTGTCTGCATGGCAATACACAGGGTCAAGGGGTCAGCGAAAATACACGTGCACCCAAAGGACATATGAACCGGGTCTAATATCTGTTCTACCCGAGAAATCCTTGGGCATATGGTCACCATAAGTATATGTCACTGCTGAGTAGAGAAAAGAAAAAAATGGCCTAAAATTGAAATGAATGTAATTTGTTGGGCAACAGTGGGCAAATTAGGTTGCCAATCTACCACAGGGACGTTTACTAATACATGAAATCTCTGCAAGGTAAGACAGGGTAGGAACACAGCTATCTGACTTCAGTGATCTAGTAATTATCCCACACAGAGATAACTGGGTGAAGGAAATAGTTAATACGGGTCTCCAAATTCAGGTCAATTGTCAAATTGTTTTATTATACAAAAAAAAAAATCTTACGCTCACCTCCTCCCTACCTTTAAATCACAGCCCGTGGGAGTGAGATTTTTAGAACTTCAGAAAATGAAGCAAATTTCACTCTAGGGAAGGAAAAAAAATCAGAAGATAAAGACTAATCCAAAATAATTTCCTATAGCTTGAGCTATTTTCAAATGTCCTAACTGGGAAGGAGGAGGAGTCAGCAGCAATGCATTATTCCGGTTCCTCTGTTTTTGCAATCGGCTGGACCCCAGAGAGCAGGTCATTTAGGACGGCTACTGCACTCTGCTCGCAGGCCACAGGATGCTCTGCTCCCGGCCGCCGGGCCTGTTTTCTTTGGACACTATCGCTCAAAGCGCATAAGCTTATAAACTCCTTTACAATCATCTTTCGTAACTTCCAAGAGCAACTCTGTGTGGTTTTCTCCATTTCACAGATTAAAGTCTCTGGCACACAAGGTGACATGCCCCGGGGTCATCGATTGTTTTAATGCCCATCAATTAATATTTATTGAACCACGAGCTGGGGCTCCTCCGCCACATCCACCCACAGGGACAGCAGCATCAGTAGCCAAGCCTTATGAATGAGGACTCTGCCCTAAGACGTTAAAAACCTGTGGCTGCTGTCAGCATCAAACACCAGAGTCCTCTGTTAGTGCGGTGGTCAGTGAAGCTGGCAGGGGCCTGTCGGCCTCCCCTCTTCCAAGCTGGAAGGCTGGACACATGGGCATTCCCTTCTGGTGCCCATCACGTGATGTGAAATGCGGGGTCCTTTTGTTGCAGCCCAGTACATAAAACGCAAAGCTTCACCTCAGGGAGTTCAAGTTCTGAAAGTACCGTGCTGCTCCAGCCACGGGGTTGCGGGACTAAAGAACTGTTTCCTGTGCAGAGCTCTCTTGTAGAAAGAAGAAATCCTGGCTCGTCTACTCCACCTGACAACAAAATAGCACCTTGAGATTTGTTTACTTTTCAGGGGTGTCCAACCCACGGCCGGGGACGGCTATGAATGCAGCCCAACACAAAATCACAAATTTACTTTAAACGTTATGAGATTTTTTTTGTTTTTGTTCGTGTTTTTGTATTTAATGTGTGGCCCAAGACAACTCTTCTTCTTCCAGTGTGGCCCAGAGATGCCAAAAGGTTGGACACCCCTGCTAAGCCTTCCTTTTCCAGGTTCCTCCTTTCAACGCAGTGTCCTGGTAAAGGTAATCTGCTGGACCCCCAATATCTTTGTGTAAGTGAGTTCCTTGCCTAGGAAAAAGAGGGATGCTGAGACGCTGGGGCTCCAGGAGCACAGAGGCATGGGGAGGGGGAGAATGGCAAAAAAAAAAAAAAAAAAGAAGTCTGAGCTTCCACCCTCTATGATTTTGCCCCCAGCTTCTTCACTTACACTAATGGGTATAATTGTTAGAACTGACGCATGCTCTTTCTGCAGGCCGACTGGTAATGTGTCTGCAGTCTGTATTTTAAGTGACACGACTATCCTAAAAAGAAATTGGTTTGGGTTTCCATTGTGAAGAACCTGGCCAAACATGGTGAAATGCCCTTCTACTCATGCAGCGACAATGGGAGGAGTGTAACAGCCTAGCCTTTCCGTTGTGAAATGTACTTCCACACTCCGTTGCTATTTTAGTCGTGCATATCTGAGTATATTGTCACCATTTTTGCAAAATATCTTTCTAACTGAAGTTACATCACCATACATGATGGGGGGGGACCCACAGAGATGGTCCTTTGAAAGGTCAAAGTGAAGCCTATTGTTTGGAAAAGCCCTTTGTCATAGGAACAGTGGTTTTTCCTTGGACATTTTCAGATTACACCAGTTCGATATGTTTTTGCAATTAATAAAGCCACATCCACCAAGATGTGGAAATCACAAGCAAATGGATATTTATTTATAATCAAACAAAAAAACTTTAATCAGGAGATTCCCAAGTTTTTTTTTAACATTCTAATTTAGTACAAATAAAGCTATTTAAAAATATAGAAATAAATAGCTTTACAGCAATTTTCTATTTTATTTCAAGAAAATGAGGGTGATTTTTTTTGGCTCTCAGTACACCTTTATTTAAACATGTTTTGAAAGGTAACTCCTATTTCTTTGGCTAGACAAAAAGAATGGCTTTTAATAAGTCATTCCTCCTGCAGTGCCTGGCCCACCTGATTACATTTTCCTAATAAAACTAATCTTATTAATATGTTGGCATGTGAACTCATTATTTTTCTGTTGTTAAACGCCAACTTGTGGTTTGCTTTTATTCTTTCAAATACAATTAGCAAAGCTCTCCAGTGCCTGAAAGGGCCTTTTCATTTGGACAAATTATTCTCTGGCTGGTTTTAAAGAAAGGGGGTGAGGGCAAAGGGGGGTGGCACTGGAGGGGGAGTCGCCTTCTATTCCAACAGCGCTCTGGCAGACACAAAAGCCTGCCTGTGCCCAGTCCCCCCAGAAATGAGGCAAATGCGGCCTTTATCTGCTGCATTTTTTTCTTTCATTAGTTGCTGAATAGCTAACTTTTTAAAACTTCAGTAAGAGTATAGAGTTCCAATTAAATGACATTATGTAAGACGAGAGGGGGTGAAGTGTCTGGTCAAGGTTTTATTGATGATCTGATAATTTCTCAACTAATGTCCCCTCCCACACTGCTTCTGTGCAAAACCAGTGTCAAAATACAAGCTGGTTTGGACAGTTTAACTGCCGGGCCTTCCCCTCGTTGTAGGAAACGAGGGCGCTGTTTTTCAACGTTTTGGACTTTCTAACATGTAATGTCTGGCCTATCTAAACAATGATTTACTAAACCCTGTCCCTGTTCACATACCTTGGCTAGATAGATCGCCTGCTCCCCCAGCTCCCATTCCGCGTGCAGCATCAGAGGGAGACCCGGGGGACAGGGAAAGCCCAGCGACATCCTGCGTCTCTGACAATGCTGCCCGGCTGTGCTTCCAGCGCTGCCAGAGTATTTGTTTAATTAGTTAAATTTTCGACTTTTAAATAACAAGAAAAAACAAGCTATGGGTGGCCCGCGAACCTCAAACGAGCAAATATCCAAGGTTATAAAATCACCCCCTGCTCAGAATACCTGGTTAGAAATAAAAACAGCATTTACCAAATTCTACCCCGCGACAAGAACAGAGGTCGCATTAAGAAGTATGAAACTGAATTGGAAAGCTGAAGTACTGAGGATGTCCATTATTTCATACAAAAATGGACTCCACACACTGTTCGTAACTAAAATACCTTTCTCTAACAACAATAACAACAAAAAAGTCACCTCTGAGATTCATTAGAAAAATAGCTAAAAAAATAACAACGCTCCTGATCTTAAAAACTAGGCTCCAGTTTTGTGTCTGGAAACTACACTTGCAGCTGTGTCCCCGCAAACGCAAACTGGACAGAAAACATTGTGATCGCTTACTTCGTACACACAAAGCTGAGTTTGCATAGACAAACAGCCACACGCCATAGAATGGTGACCAGTTTGGAGCTGAAGAAGAGCTGGCCCTTTGTATTTTAGAGCTGGAGTAATGAAAATCTCCAAGAGAGCTCTCTGATGTCATGTCACAAGCAGTAAAGACATTACTGGGGTACAATTCTTCTAAAATGGTGGGGTGGGGCTAGGTGGGGGTGGGGGGTGATTGTTTCACTGTGATCTTTCAATAAAGGATAGGTGAATTCCACACCCAGACAACGGTAATGAAATGCAGCCTCTACGTCACAGGTGACAAACACAAGGCCCGAGGGCCAAATCCGGCCCTCCACCTTGTGGCACCTTGTTTCTACCCTGCGGCACCGCTGAGCTCTCACTTAACTGTTAAGGAGTCGTTGCATTTACACAGTCCTAAAACGACATTCGACCCTTTGACGGCAACAGTGAGGCTGATGTGGCCCCTGGTGAAAATGAGTTTGACACCCCTGCTCTATGATAAGACTGAAGTTAGAAAAACACTTTCAACTCCTAACAGAAACCTGAGAATGGGAAAGCCCCTGGAAGGGATGGCCCAAATCTTGGGTTTTACAACAGAGGGAGCCCTAAGAATAAAGGGACCCAGCCAAAGGCATTCTGGGCCCAAGGCCACTGAGCCAGCCCAGGGTCAGGAGCTCCGCCTTCCCTCCACCTTCTCTCCAGCAGCTCCATGCAGCTGGGTTGCCTGGGCTCTCGCTACAGTGATGCTGTGGGGCAGTGATGCTGTGGGGAAGTCACTAGGGAGTGCGTCCTCTTCAGAACAGAAGGCCTCTGAAGGGATGGTTGCATCAGAAGGCAGCTGAGCCCCACATGGGAACTCTCTCAACATTTATGTCTTCAAATGTTCAACTTTTTTTCTGAAGTATTCAAAGATTCTTAAGAGATTCTAGAAAGGGTGTAAAATTTCTACCACTGCACTGCTGATGAATTACACATAACCTGTCAGGACACCTGGGCACACAATGCAATATACAGGCGATGCATCATGGAAATGTACACTTGAAACTTGTATCATGCATTAACCAGCATCATCCCAATAGTTTAATTTTATTTAAAAATTTTTTTCTCCAAAATCCCCACCAAAATGACAATAAATGAAAGTTTACAACTTTTTTAAGTTGTAAATGTACAAGTCGAAAACATCTGGAATTTGGACAGGAGTAACTGACTTAATAGACATGAGAAACTAAACCAAAGCATTCACAGGGCTGAGAACTCCAACAAGAAGCAAGGACCTCCCGTCCAGAGGCTCCGGAAATGGGGACACTGGTCACCTCTGGTGGGGGAGCATGCTGGGGGTGGGAGGATTGAAAAATAGCAGGATTGTTGAAAATTTGTATAAGGAGCACTTACATGCCCCTCCACCCCCAAACCTTAAGGACAAACGGCCCCTTCCCATCCGGGCAGGGGACAGGAGATTAATTGTTTGGAGATGTTGACATGGAGAAGACCTGAATGGGCAGGTATCGGGCACAGCTGGAGAACTGGTGTCACATAAGACGGAAAACTGAGGTATGAGTGAAAAATCTGCCATCCTTGGGGTGAGACTGCCTGTCCCTGAATGCAGGGCAGCTCCCAGAATGGCTGACTCTCAAGAAGGGGTCTAGATGCCAAGTCTTCAGTGACATTGACCAGCCTACGAGAAATAACCGCCAGATGATCATATCTGGAAATCACCCTTTGAAAAAGCTAGCTTGAGCCTTTATGACCCCACCACTAGGTCAGTGGGATTATAAACTCCACCACTAGGTCGGTTCCCATACACACGGATATCTGGAGAGCTCTTTAATGGCTCACCCTTAAACACAAACAGACAGCCATGGATTATCAACAGTTTAAGAAAACCTTGTAATGTGAAAGAGAAGGAAATCAAAATTATTATTTTAAAACCAAGAACTTGAAAGAAATAAGCAATGCAGGAAGAAAAATTAAAAAAAAAAAACCCTTATCAACAAATGTAAGGTACCAGTGCCTATAAGCCCCTCTGTTTCATGTGCCCTTAGAAAGAAAAATTATGACGGCCCACCAATTATAAAATGAACCCCAACTTTAAAATATGAAAGAAGTGCACTCTAGAACTAATGAAAGGGTATCCTCAGAAAAATAAGATACTGCACCTAGGAAACAAGGTAATTTTTTAAAAAAGAGAGGCACTCGGAGAATAAAAGAGAGCTCCTGGAAATTAAAAACATGATAGCAGAAATTAAATATTCAACAAACAGTTTGGAGGATAAAATTGAAGCAATAAGAGTTGGAAAATAGGAGAGAAAACTGAAGAGTTAACTGAGGAGAGCCTACACCCAACCTTTAAATTTCCAGGAACAGCCAAGTGCCCAGCACAAAGATTTTTATAAGATCCACATGCACGCACATCATTGCTAAATTTCAGAACACCAGTGAGCCAACTGCCTGCCTGTTTGATCTCCAGTTCATTCATCCCCCTCCCTACCTCTGCTCCGTCCTACCTCAGAGGAGGAGGGCCCTGCCAGGCAGCACTGCCTGCTAGCTGACTTCCAGTTGGTTCAGACAACAGAAGCCCTGGTGGAAAAGCCAGGAAAGTGGGGGAGCCAGATTATTGCTCCCTCTCCCTCTTTGCCTTAGATAGCCTCTCTGGCAGAGGCTGTTTCTTCCCTACTTCTGGCTCCCACGAGAGCGCTAACTCTTGGGTCCTGGTAAAACTCTTCCCTGTCCCTCTAGCTCTGGAAGTGGTCATCACTTTTTACTCTTGCTAATCTCTGGCTTGCCTTATACTTCAATTTGGCATGTCAGCACTTCTTACACTTTAAAGTTAGTATCTCCCATTAAATTTCTTCCATTGAACTACTTGGTGTAGACTAGACCCTGACTGATATAATCAACCATACAGAGAAAATGCTAAAGGTTTCTAGAGATAGATAAAAAAGAAAGTAGCATGACAAAGATAAATAATCAGATTGGAAAAACCAAAGGCTGCAAAACAGTACAGCAATAACATCAAAATTTTTAAGGAAAATCATCTTCAAACTAAAATTTTCATACCCAGCTAAATGAGCAACAAAATAAATAAATAAAACAAAATGTTTTGAACAATTTTTGTTCAAAACATTGAACAAAAGTTTCAAACAATTTTCCACTTATACCCTCCTTTTCCTTCAAAACTAAGGTGAAATTTCAACAAAAAAGGAGATCGGTAGCCAAGAAAAAAAGATCCCAGTACCAGAGAGAACTGAAAGTTGATACTGAAGGAGGAAACAATTACTCTTAACTGGGGCAGGAAGACAAAGGGCTGAAAAAAATAACAACATTATGTAAAATTTTTGATTAAGGGAATGAGAACGAAATAGTAAGAGCTACATGAAAGCAAATTTAAAAACTAAGGAAATTATTAACTCCAGAGAAAACAAAAAGCTACATAGGAAAGAAAATGTAATCATAGAACACTACATGATTCTCTTGTAAATATAAATATATATGGTATAATAATACTAAAAACTCTGAATATGGGGAGTGCCTTATGTCAGATTTTATCTTATGAATATTCCTTTGACTAAAAACTATGTAATAAAATATTATCCTGCCTGGTGTGGCTCAGTGGATTGAGCACCAGCCTGAGAACCAAACGGTCACTGGTTCGATTACCAGTCAGGGCACATGCCTCGGTTGCAGGCCAGGTCCCCAGTATGGGGCACATGAGAGGCAACCACGCATTGATGTGTCTCTCCCTCTCTTTCTCCCTCTCTTCCCCTATGTCTAAAAATAAAAAATAAATATTTGGAGGAGGAGAGGAAAAGTATTGGTAGAGAAAGAGTGTGTAAGGTGATCAAGGGATCAAAACTTATAATATCAAAACTTTGAATATCAAAAGCAGCAATATAAATCAGCTATTTTGGAAATATGGAGAGAAGTCATTGAAAACAATAAGGATTATTGCCTCCAAAGAATGGGAGTCAGAAGTGGAGAAGAACAAGAAATATGTTTGTGTTAACTCTTATAGCACTGTGAATTTATTTTTAATTCAGGGTGGGTTTTTTAATTCATTTTATTCAGTCTGGAAAGGCACGTATTATTTTGATTTTAAAAACAACAACATCAGGAAGGAAGGTGAGCTTCACCCAAGGACAGAGCTGTTAAAGGGCCAGCTGGTGAATGGGCTCAGAAGTGCCAAACACAATAGGGAGGATGGGGCAAGGCCAAGAGTGGGATTTACAGGACCAAGAAGTCAGACAGAGCAACTGCCAGGGGGGAAGATGTCTCCAACACTGGCTTGGTCTAAACTGAGAACCAGTAGCAGGGACAAGTTTACCTCTTAAAGACATAATGTGAAAACACAGAGTCTTGGAAAGACTGAACTGACTCCCTAGTCCACAAGGAAGAAATGAGGAAATGCATTTCCATCTCTTTCATCTCCAAAATAAAACGAATGGGTTTAGAACGTTAGGTTAGGAAATAATAGGGTCTTTAGGTGTTTTATTCCAGGGGAGTGACCCTTCTCCTCCATGCAGCCCTGCATGCGCAGTGTTGTGCCCTATCCAGGTGAATGAACCAGGCTCGAGATGATAACTGGGCAAATGGCACGTTGACCAGCCATGACCTAGTTCAATGACTCCTAGCTTTTTGCAGCACTGACCTCGCTCAGAATCAGACAAGGGATGTTGGCACCCCTCTTCAGAAATATACACATGTGCACTTGCACACAAAAATGTGTACATAATTGTAAAGGACTGGTGCACTCTAAGTCAAGGAACCCCCATCCACTTAAAGAGGTCATGGAAGCTGGCATGACTTTGGAAGTAGCGTCCCACTAACATGAACCCATTCCACTGTTTCATTTCATTTCTCTAGGAACCTTGATATTTTCACACTTGTGCCACAGCTGGTCTGCTAGGAGATAAACTGTCGAATCTGTCAAAGTGCTTTACACTGAGGTGCATGACGGCTCACGTCCATGCTGGCATAGGAATGGAGCTCTTGTGAACTCCAGAGTTCAGGACCATGGATGTTTATACACCTGCTTAAGTACTTTTAGGTGATGAGGACCCCACCCCAGACGGGACCTCGGCATGGTGCAGGATGGAGCTCACAGCCCTGCTCCCTAAAGCCCTCAGTCAACAGCATCTGATGATCTAGGAAACGACAAGTTACATACACATCAGAAGAAAGCAGGTCGCTGCAGATGAAGAGACGGAGTCCTCACCAGACTTTGTCAAGTGTGTGAAAGAGTCGAGAAAAACTAATATCTAAAAGGTGTGTATTTGGGCAGGCAGAGCACAAAGAAAGGAAGGACGTGCTTCAGTGTGTGCAGCTGCCAGGCTCACTCGTAGGGCCTGAGACACTTCATCTTCAGGTCAGGGGTGTGCCCCCATACTGGGCACGTTGCTATCAACAGAGGGGTCAGACTGATGTAGTGGAAAAAGAAAGGCAGCGCACCAGGAGGCAGGGGTACAACTAGTCTTGGCTCGGCCACTGCACAGCATGTTCTAAAACCAAACACCAGCTCCGGAACTGGAACCACTACATGGCAGAGACCAAACGCCTCCATGAAGACGCCCCTGAGTGAACACCACTGCACATGTGAGCCACCCAATAAGAGCCACCAGAGAAGCCAGGGCTGGCACTTGGCAAACACCATCCGAGCCACACTGAGCGCCCCACCAATACTTGAGAGTCTCTCGAACGGGGTTTAATACTAACTTTACATTTCTGATGACCCCTCAGAGGGTCTTCAGAACCCCCATTGTGAAAACTCATCACTACCCCCAAACACCGCCTCACACAATGTAAGGGAAACGGAACTCCTGGCTCTGTGGGCCTGACAAGGTCTAAGCACAGGACTGTGTCCCCGCAAAGGTGTTGTACTGGTTACAGCATATGGCCACCTCACCTCCCTGGGCCTCAGTTCCCACCACTATACAAGGAGGGTGTCGGAATCTATGTCCTCCGGTTCAATAATAACGAAGATAATGTGCATAGTAATAATAGCTTCCTTTTACTGGCTGCTTCCTATGTGCCAGGCATACAGGAGGGGAATTCAAAAGTGAGCAGAAAAACAGACATGTTTCCACTCTCACAGAGTTCGCAGTCTGGTAGAAGAGGCCACGTTAACTAGAAAACCCCACACCTACGGTGAGGGCCTGCAACCGGAGAGGTGTGCCAAGACAGAAAGGAGCAGAGGGCCGGGAGACAGTGTGCAGAGTCGGGAAAGACTGTCTTGAGAAGGTGGGTGTCTAAGGCTGGATCTGAGGGGTGATAGGAGTTCTGGGTACATCAGGCATGCCAGAACATCACATCCACTGGTCTGGAGTACAAGAAACAAAGATAAAGAAATAATAGCTACCAACCCTTGAACATTTACTAAGGACCTGGCATTGTGTTAAATATTACCTGCATATATAATTCTCAAGTTCTTTCAACAGCCTTCTCAGTTAAAAAATTATTATCCCCATTTTACAGTCAGTAAACTAAGGCACAGAATTTGAGAAATGTGTCCAAGGTAAGAATAGGAAGAGGCGGAGCTAGATTTATGCATTCTCAGGCCTGCATGTTTAACCACCAGGCTATACTGTCTCCAGCCGTGGCCACTGGGCCCTATTAAAACTTAATGTATCAGAACAGAATTGGTTTCCATCTGGTTCACTACTAAGAGGACAAAAATACACTTTAAAACATTATCATTTTACCCACAGGAACGGTGGAGACACTGTCCTAAGATACGTGGACTAATAACTAGCCCATTACAGCACACACAACAGCCCCAGTGACAGCCCGACTCACTGCCCATGTTCACCTGCCTAACCAGCCACCAGAGGTGAATGGAACAAGAGTAGAAATGTGACCCAGAGACGCTAATGTACAGGCTGCAACAGCCTTGGAGATGACCCATCCCGGAAAGCTCCACCTAGACAAACTTCTATAGGTTCAACCTGAACCATAATTATATTCTCCAAAGTATGGTCTGGGAAACAGAGAAGCTCAGAGTCCTGAGGTACAGAGAGACCAGAGTTATTCCAGGAATGCAGAGATGACTGAAATTAGAAAAATGTAGTAACGCAGGTGACCAAAGGTACAAACTGAAACTTTGAAGATGGGTGAGTTCTGGGGAGCTAATGCACACCATGATGGCTACAGTTAGCAGGACTGTAACGTACACTTGAAAGTTGCTAAGAGAAAAAAATGTTTGTAACTATGTGAGGTGATGGATGTTAACTAAAGTAATTGCAGTGATCACTTTACAATATATGCATATATCAGATCATTGCATTGTACATATTAAACTTATACAGTTACATATCAATGTATCTCAACAGAACTGGAAGAAGAGAAAAAATCTAGCAATACAACAAACTATAATAGAAGAAAGAAAAAAATGTCTGATTATCTCAATAGATATAGAAAAGGTATTTGATAATATGCAAATACTCCAACTACACAAGTGACAAAATTGCATGGAATTTAATACACAAACACATACACACGTACAAATGAAACTGAGGAAATCTGTGTAAGATCAGTCAGTGCATTGGATCAGTGTCCACATCCATTTGTGATCTTATATATACTTGTCCAAAATGTTACCATTGGGGCGGACTGGACATGCCCACTCTCTGTCCAGTAATCTCTCTGTGTTACATCTTAAAACTGCACGTAAATCTGCCATTATCTCAATTAAAAAGTCAACATTTAAAAGGGTAAGAGATGGAGATGGAGAGAGGAGAGTGGGAGAAGGAAGGAGGGGGAGGAAGAAGATAAGGAAACAAAATTTCATTAATCCATCAAAATTTGGTAAGTTAAAAATACAGAATGATCATTTTATTTTAAAAATTATAGCCACTCCACCTTTCCAATGTTTCAACATAGGCTTATAAAAATTTTAAAGTTTCAGAGCTTTGCATTTTGAGAAGACCTACCGCCAGCATGCTAATAGGATGAATGCGATACTAACAAATATGACATAGAGCAGGAATATAATGCAACTCATAATGCCTGCAATAAAATCCTGTGCCCAAAACCTTCTCTTAACTTACACTACAGAAACTGTGATTTTGTTGTGTTTTGTTTCAGTTATTCTAATAAGCAGTGTCATTTCACCAAAAACAAAACATCATGAACAAGGAATAAAATGGAACCTCCATATCTCATAAAGCCTCTCCCAGAAACCCCACAGGCAACATCATGCTTGCTTGGCGGGATGAACAGATAGGAAATCTGTTGTATGTTCTTCAAATTAAAGTTAAGAACAAGGCAAGGATGTCCACCATCACTGCTCATGTTCAACACTGTATCGGGATCCCAGCCAGGTCCATCAAAAGTTTTTAATTTAATTAATTACACTTCATTTCATTTAATAGACTTAATTAAGTATACTTCTTTATTGTTGTTCAATTACAGTTGTCCCACTTCCCCCCATTGCTCTCCCCTGCCCTGCCCATCCCCCCTCCCACAGTCAATCCCCACCCTGTTGTCCATGCCCATGGGTCCTTTATACATGTTCCTTGACTTGCCCATTCTCCTTTTCCCCCCTTTTAATTAAGCATTCTTAGAAGAATTGAAAAGAAAAAAATTTGTCCCCGTGGGATGGTTTAGAAAATGCGTGGTAAATTTCAGAACCAATCAGAGCGTCCGTCAGAGTTTCCGGATGTGAGATCCAGAGCAGGGGCTGAGGAGCCCACCTTGGGCGTCACGGACTTCAGTTCTGAGCAAGCAGATGAGCACAAGGTGGAGAACAGAAAGACCCAGGAAAGAGCTGAGCCCTAGAATGAGGACTACCAAGTCTTGCTAGTCTCGTGAAGCACCTGCTGCATTTGATCAAAGTGTAGCACAGGGCCTCCAGTCTTTTGGTGTCTCTGGGCCACACTGGAAGAAGAGCTATCTTGGGTCACACATTAAACACAGAAACTCTAACAAAAACTGATGAGCAAAAAAAAAAAAGTCTGTGCATAATTTTCATGATATCCGCCACCACAGAAAAGAAAAAAAAGTCCATACATAATAACCCTAATTATGCAGTGGCCCTCTCAATAATCTTTTAAATTCGTCGAACAGGTCCCAAGTGTGTGATCGCTAATATAGAAAATGCACATATCTAAGTAATAAAAGTTAGTAAAAAACTTAGTAATAAAATTAGTAATGTTTTAAGTAAATTTATGATTTTGAGTTGGGCCGCATTCATAACCATCACGGACCGTGGGTTGGACAGCACACGGGAGTGCCGGCCACACTAGCTCCTGGTCTTGGGCGCCCATATCCCCCTCTTCCGCAATGGTCACCACAACCGCCTGTCCACCTGTCTGCACTGGCCTGATGCACCTCCGCAGCTGGCACTCACAAGAGCCCGAGAAACATCATCACTATGAAAGACACACACATCTTCAGAACTGCAATAAGTTATTATAATCAGCTCTAATTCTACATAAAATGATTGTTTTTATTTATAAAGTCGGTTCTAGATGATCCCACCATCACAGAGCAGCAGTATTGTAATCTGAGGCACAACAAATAACATCTAAAGCACTCGGTTTGGAGTGGACTACGGATCTTTGCCACAAGTCTACCGTCCCAATGAGATTTCTCATAGAATACCCTTAAAATAAGATCTAATATTCTGAATACAGAAAAACTGATCACCAAAAAGAATTACCCAGGAGTGTTGGAATGCCCACCTTTGTCCAATGAGTATCATTACATTGGACAACCTATACTGAAATACTTGAACTTCAACAACCTCAGGAAGGATGCCCACAGAAAGACCACATTGTTGAGCTTTTAAGCCATAAAGTTAATATAAACCTGGTAGAGTAAAACAAATCAGTGGCCTATGTACAAGACTTAGATGTTTTCCACTTGGCCCCAGACACCTTAGCACCACTACAGGAAGCTCGGTGCCCTTGGTGTTCTTCCATATTCCTGGGGCAAAGGCTCTCAATGATGACAGTATTGCTATAGGTTTTCTTGAACCCGGGCCGCATTACAGCAGGCCTATTTCTGTCATAGTTCTGAACACACTGTCCAGTACAGCAGCCTCTAGTCACATATGGCTAGCGAGTCCTTGAACTGAAGATCTGCTATAAGGGTAAAACACACATTGGAATTCAAAGACTTGTATAAGAAAAAGAATATACAATCTCATACATAATTGTTACAATGATTAAATGTTGAAATAATATTTTTATATGTGAGTTAAATAAAACGTCTTATTAAAATTAATTTCACCTGGCCCTCTCCAGTATGGCTCAGTTGGTTGAAGCAAGGTCCCATGCATGGAAAGGTTGAGGGTTCAATCCCCACTCAAGGAGCCTATAAGAAGCAACCAATCGCTGTTTCCCTCTCACATCAATGTTTCTCTCTCTCTCTCCCACTTTCTCTCTCTCTCTTTCTCTCTCCCCTTTCTCTCTCAAAGCAATTTAAAATGTCCTCAGATGAGGATAAAAATAATAATAAATAAATAAATTATAAAAATTAATTTCACCTGGTTATTTTAACTTTTTTTATATGGGGCTACTAGAACATTTTAAGTTGCATACGCACTCACTGGTGACTTACACTGCATATCTGCCGGACAGTGCTGACTTGGAAAGGCAAGAGGTATTTTAAATGACATATGTATAATATCTAACATCTAAGACATTAGTAAATATGTTTATAAGACCCTTTGTATGTATAGAAATAGTATAAAAGAGACATCATTTATTGAGTTCCAACTTTTTGACAGGGATCATGCTAAATGCTTCAGATAGATTATCTGTAATCCTCCCAACAGGGGAAATAATTTGGATCAGCAAGACTAAGTCATTTGCCCCGGATCACATGGGTAGAAAGTGCTAGATCCCGGCTCTGACTGGAGGTCTGTCAGAGGCCAATGCCTACCCTGCCAAAATGCAAAGGGAGAAATTGGGGGAGGCTCTGTTTGGAAGTGACCCTCTCTTGTAAAGTTGGTCACTATCTACCTTGGGCAGGGACTGTCCAAGCCAAATATCTGTCAGTCAGAAGGTGCTACCACAGAGGCTGGACTGGTGATTGCCAGAAGGGAGGGGGTTGGGGAACTGGGCAAAAAAGGTGAAGGAATTAAGTACAAATTGGTAGTTACAGAATAGTCACAAGGAGCATTATGCTGCATGAAATCAGCCAGTCAGAGAAAGACAAATACCATATGATTTCACTTATATGTGGAATCTAATGAACAAAATAAACAACCAAAATAGAAAGACTCATAAATACAGAGAAAGGACTGACAGCTGTCAGAGGGGAGGGGTTGTGGGGCTGGATGAAAAAGGTGGGAGGACTAGGAATACAAATCGGTAGTTACAAAGCAGCCACAGAGA
Source organism: Trachops cirrhosus (assembly GCA_028533065.1). Lineage (NCBI taxonomy): Eukaryota > Metazoa > Chordata > Mammalia > Chiroptera > Phyllostomidae > Trachops > Trachops cirrhosus. The sequence goes on along the minus strand of CM052540.1, from coordinate 180,857,603 downwards.
TGCAAAGCAGAGCATCGGGAATATTGTCAATGATATTGTGACAAGTATGCACGGTGCCAGGTGGGCACGGGAAATATCAGAGGGGACACTTTGTAAAGTATATGATTGCCTAACCACTGTGCTGTACACCTGAAACCAGCACAAAATAATACTGAAAGTAAACTGTAATTGGAAAACTAAGTAAACAAATAAATTTCTAAACAAAATTAAGAAGGCGCTGCTGTTCCAGTCCGGACGCTGGGGGGTGAGCCGTTCTGTGGTGGCCCAGAAGGGCAAGGGGCCGCGGAGCAGAGCGCCCCGGAGTGCGGCAGCAGAACAGAGGGCACCCAGTGAGGTGCAGTCAGCTGTCATCGGTGCCACCAATGAGACGAGTCCCTCTGTTCCATCCATAGCCTGGCCTAACCCTCTGACTCTGGCCCACTCTTGGAAAATGCCTCCGTAACAACGGCACTAATTGAGTGGGAAGCTCTGGAATACTTGGGTAGGAAACAGCTCACAGCCAAGGGGCAGCGACACAGCCACAAGAGAGAAGCAGACTCGCCGTGGAGCTGAGACAGTCTGCCAAAAGAAAGAGTCTTCTAAAACCCAAAACATCTTCGGCCACCAAGCTTTGGAAAAATTAGGTATGCAACCCTTTGGCCCTCTTTCATGCATCTTCTCCCCCAACACGCTCCCGGCCGACTAAGTGATGGAAGTCTACAGACATCTGCTCAGCATTACCGCAAGTGCCCACAAAAAGCAATTTTCCTTCCTGCAGCAGTTGGAAAAGCGTAAGTGCGGGGTGGGGGTGCTGGGGTGGGGGCGGGGGCGGGGAGGGAGGGAGGAAAGCTGGCCAGAAAAAAAACACACAGAAAGCACAGTGACATTCAGACATGAACCTAGGAATTTCTGAATGGTTCAGAATGGGACACTTTGTCACCTCCGATTTAATTAGAAGACTGTTTTCAGAATGCTGAAGGTCTAGGCTTGTAATCAAGCACTTACGTAATCCTCCTCATTGAGCCCTTGTTTCTCAACAGAACTTTTCACCTCCATGGAAAACTTCTCAAACTCAGGTTTCACTGTCCTCAGTAGAGTGATTGTTTGGAGGGATGAGTATGCCTGCTTCGCTTCAAAGTCGTGTTTGTCTCCTCTCTTCCACGAGCCATCTCCTACGGGAGAAATAAAAATATTTATAATCCCGAGCCAGTCACCACAAAGGGGCCATTCTCCTTTTTCTACTGAGATGTGTCTCTACTTGTCACTCTTGGCGGCCGCGACTAGAGGCTTTGTCATGGTTTTGCACCTGGGTATAATGTGACAATGTCACGATCCTCAAGGAGAAGAAGGCTCTTTAGGACATGTGTCCCTTTGAAATGGGAGAGAAAGGGAAGCACTGTGGTGTTAACTACCTTATAATAAGCATGGAACTGTAATTTTCAGCCCCCAAGAACGGCCGCATTGCGGGGGCAGGAAGGAAGTTTCATCCCTCCTCATTCTCGCTCAGTTTTTAATAGCTACGGTCACCTGGGGAGGTCAACCGAGGTGTCGCTTTGGGGCAGGGAACCTGATGCTATGGAGATGTGGTGGCAGGCACAGCTCTGTGTGACAACAGGGATGCACGCGTATGGTAACGTGGCACTGTTAAAACGAAAAAGTTTGAGATCATTGATAGTTATTAAATATTGCCGGAATCGCTTTGGAGTGAGAAGTAGCTTAGGTGAATGGGAGAATTTGTATCTCTAGCTCTGGCAACATCATCAAATTATTTATTGGACAGTGTTTAGCAGTGCATCAATAGCAACAGAATGAAAACCGCTAACATGTATTGAGCAGATACAGAATAATACAATCACCTCTACTGAGTACTTTATATTTAGAAACTCACTTAATCCTCACAAGACCCAGTGATGTGGGTACAATTACCGTCTCTATCGTACAGATGAGGAACCCCAGGCATGAGAAGTTGGGTGCCCCGCTGCCTCACAGCTCTCCCTACACAAAAGCAAAGGCAAATCCCTGGGGAAAAAATCATGACTCTTCTCTTTATGATTTCATTTTTTTAGACAAGTATGTGGCCTCTGGGGCCCCATTCTTTTGGGCCTCCACCTTTTGACAATGAGCTGTTGTTTCTATGAATTATCAGGATGATCCCTACAGATCTAGAAATAAAACAAGGAATTCAATCTCTGCAGTCCAACGCCAACATCCTTTGTCCGCGCTGAGCCCCCAGTCCACGCAGGTGCCAAGGGCCCCGTGGCTGAGCAGTGAGGATGGCTCTGCAGTGTGAGGCCAGGACTCTCGCTCCCCTCTTAACAGAAAAAGAGCTGGTGGCCTTGGAATTTCTATCCCAGCTTAAGTCAGACAAACACGGACCAACTGAAAACTGTGTTCAAAGTCCGTGGCAGCCACCACAGTGGGCATCATACGTGTCTTGAACAGTCTCCAGCACCTTCAAGAGAAGGATTTAGAGACAGATGTGTAACAGCCGAAGTTATCACAGGCTAGCAGCTTACTGGGGGAGGGAGGCAAGTCCATGGATACGAAGAAACAGTGAGGAGTACAGAGGAAGAGACAACGGAAAGGGGGCTCCCTGGGAGGAGGAGGAGGCATCAGCC
>CM052540.1:180834447-180854506 GCA_028533065.1 Trachops cirrhosus | reverse complement strand
ATTCTCTCCTTCATTTTTACCTTGGCTAATGTAATTATGATGTGCCTTGGTGTATTCCTACTTGGGTCCAACTTCTTTGGGACTCTCTGAGCTTCCTGGACTTCCTGGAAGTCTCTCTCCTTTGCCAGATTAAGAAAGTTCTCCTTCATTATTTGTTCAAATAAGTTTTCGATTTCTTGCTCTTCTTCTTCTCCTTCTGGTACCCCTATATCCAGATGTTGGAACGTTTAAAGATGTCCTGGAGATTCCTAAGCCTCTCCTCAAGTTTTTGAATTCTTGTTTCTTCATTCTTTTCTGGTTGGATGTTCCCTTCTTCCTTCTGGTCCACTCCATTGATCTGAGTCCCAGTTTCCTTCCCATCACTGTTGGATCCCTGTGCATTTTCCTTCATTTTGCTTAGCATAGCCTTCATTTTTTCCATCTAATTTGTGACCAAATTCAACCAATTCTGTGAGCATCCTGATCACCAGTGCTTTGAACTATGCATCTGATAGGTTGTCTATCTCTTCATCGCTTAGTCGTGTTTGTTCTGGTGCTCTGATCTGTTCTTCCATTTGGGCCATTTTTTTTTCTCTTGGCACACCTGAGCCACGAAAGGTTAAGTGCCTAAGGCAGGTTCTGCTGAAAGGACCGATACACCCGACTGACTCGGAACGTGCAGGTAAAAATGCTGGCGTAACTCGTCCCAGTGTAAAAAGTCTACCCGCATCCACACAACCGTGGTTCCTTAGAAGAAAGTACGTTCTCGGTGGAAGAATGGATCACAGCTCTTTTCTTTCCAAGTTTTCCACCTGTCACGTTCCTTCCCTCCAGCACGTCCAGAATTCTCTTTCTTTTCTCATTGTCCCAAACTGACTTTAATGTACATATATCACTTTGATAGCAAAGCATAGTAAATCGAATCCCTCCCCTTTTCTGCCATTTTTCCATTTCTACTGAGCCAAATGATTTGTGTGCATCACCTAGCTGTACGACACTTCCGACCTCACCTCAGTTGGTGTCCTCTGAGTTCTCAGGAAGTCAGGAGAGTTCTTAACAGTCCCAGGCAGCATTACCCAAATAATCTTCCATGCAACTTACATCCGAAGAAGATAACGCCAAAGAACAAGAATGCCAATAGGTGCTGTTAAAAACTCTGCAGGACAAAATTATCATCTTCTCTCTAGATTTTTTAACCTATTTTTTCAATCTTACTTTCCATCACTGGAATTCCTCCATAATATACTCTGAACTCCTGTAGCAATATAATCTGGGCAGATATGAGATTGTTTTTGAGTGTTCATTAAGACCCAATAACCGAGTAATCAGGAAATATGAATGTGCTGTCAGTATGTTTTTTAAAAATCCAACATCAATAAGTATTAACAAAATGGAACCTTTTTCCATAATGGGTATAGAGTTTGGCGTGAGGAAGCACAGGGAGAAGAGCGTGTTGAAGAATTGTTACGAAGATACATCTGATTCTTAGGGCACAATGTCTCAGAGAAGGCCCTTCCCTGTGGGACACCAGACCCTTGCTCTAGGTCACTCTGCCGGCCATAAGGTTCTGTTTACTGCTTCTGCTCTGAGGAGGGAAGGTGCTTCAGGGTCTGTGGCAAACAGGGACAGTGGCCTCTCTACATACATTTTGCTTCCTTCCTGAGTAACCGATCCCTAACGTGCTGTGGGGTGGCAGTGAGTTCAGCTAAAAGCACACATCTCCTGGCTCCCCTCACCAGTGGGGGTAGGCAACGATATGTCAGCAGGAGTTGGTGAGTGGGGCTTCCAGAGAGCTCTGCCAACAGAACTGAGTCAACTGAGAGGATCTCTTTTTTGCCTCTCATCTTGCCCTCATTGTCTTGACTAAAATCACGACACGATCCCTGGAGCCCTAGCCATCATCTCTGTGTCCTTGAGGACGGAAGCCATTTGCTGAGATTGAGGAAGTGAAAACACAGAAGCTTGGATCCCGGGTGACATGATGGAACCACCATACCTGCCCAGGACATCTTGCAGGTGATAGAATAAACCTCTACATTGGTTCAGGTCAACAATCACTGTTGTTGACCATCTTGGTTATTTGCATGCAGATATAACTCCCAATGCATCCAGGTCTTTAGGATGTATTAGATAAAAGTTGGTTAATTTGGTAACAAAATATGGCCTAAATCAATCTATGAAACTATATCCCAGAAAAATGTACAAACTTAACTTATTTTTAAAGTTCCAAGTGTAATGGTCAAAGTAAACTAAGACGAATGATAAATACAGCTAACATTAATTAAATGCTCAAGAAGCTTGCTACGTACCCCACATACCTCATCTCATTTATCACTCAGCCTGATGCCATTAGTTAAATACTATTACATCACCATTAGAGGAAACTAAGGCTTGCATGAGAGGGCAGGGTCACGTCCATGTGCCAAGAGCTAGTATATGGCACAGCCTCTCAAGCAGACTGACACCTGAGTCCAAAACCTGAGCAATGAGGCTTAAAGAGGAAAGACAGGGAAACCTGATCAGAAACACCGAGGATACTTCGTAGGTTGTATAAGAGCACACTGTATACTCTACAACTATGTAATTTTTCAAGAGGGAAAACAACTGAACTCAGAAAAATAAGCTTTAAAAGTTGGCTCCAAATCACCAACAGTATCATATACATGTATATGTACTTAAAGACAAAAAGTCAGAAATTAAAGTACCACCATTGTTATATTCTAGAAGCTCTTGTCAATACAATAGGAAAAGAAAAGGAAATAAGATGTTAGCTATCAGAATGAAGGAAAATCTTGTTATTTTGAAAATGATATAAAAATTATTGGAACATGGGCTTAATATGTGGAATTCTTGTGAAATAAATAAGCAAAACTCATAGATTTCTGTAAAACAACAACAGTTACAAATGCAGTAAGAAAAGGTCACGGTCACAGTGACAACCGGAAAACATAAAATATCTAAGAATGAATTCAACAAGGATATTGCAGAATCCAAACAAAAATAAATGCAAATATTTGCTTATGGACATAAAAGAAAATTAAAATAAATAAAATAATTGAAAAGTTAGGTGACACAAAGTTGACAGGGATGTGGGAAAACAGACAATCTCATACATCATCGCAAAAGCATAAACTGCAAATCCGCCCCACGAGACAACTTGTCGGCCCCGAGACTTAAATGTGCATAGCCTTTGACCCAGAAACTCTACTGCTAGATATCTGTCCTACAGAATAAATGTGTGTGCACGTGTGGCACACACGTGTACGCACGTGCATGTGCACGCAGGGCAACTCAATACAGCCTCGTGCTTGGAGCAACAAAGCTGGGAACAGCACAGACATTTAAAAACAGGACACTGAACAAGTAAAGATGGCACGTCAACATTATAAAAGACTGTGTACCCATTCTATAAATTATGTGATTTTATTTAAAAATATTTTGTAAATATATATATTAAAATAGACACGCTGGGCACACTTCTAAATATTACTGCTGCACTTTTATCTGGGTGACAGAATTATGGTAACTCATTTTCTTCCCTGTGGTTTTCTGTTTCTCAAACCTTCCGTGATACTCGTGTGTTGAAATGACCAGGGGAGAGGCATGCATGTAGAGGAGAGGACACCGGGACCTGATACCTGCAGTGCATTTGCCCGTTTATAATGTGCCTTCACGTGCACTGCCTCCAGTTCTACATCTGCAGTTGCTGACTTGCAGAATTCAGAACAAATGTTTTTCATTTCATTTTTCACCAGTCTCTACCACTATCTCAACGAAGACAGTACTGCAGCCAATAATGTAACTACATTCTGACTTTGGGTCAAGAAGTGAAACTGCCACTCTGCTTGTGAAAAAGAAGCAGGGAGATGAATGTGGCAGCAAGGAGGGAAACACCGGGCCATTTATCCTGAAAGCCTCCAATCTCTGATTTTATCCACTACAAGGAAGCAGTGGCACTTTTAATTCAACAACTTTTTTTGATCGGCATGAGATGTGTCTGTTTATGCGCAATGATCGATTGCTTAAGTAAGCCAGGGTCAGAGCGGGGAACTGGGGTGTGTATTGTCTTGTAAGGTTCAGACTCTGTCTAACTCTCTCTCAACAGCCAGAGCTGGGAAGAGGGGCTCAGCGTCAAGATGCCTTTTGTGACGTGCAGGCACAGTGCCCCTCGACTGCCGAAGACAGTATCTGGGGAAATGGCCTGTAGCCTGACAGCGTCGATGTCAGAGACAGCTCTGACCACACTGGGGAAAATGTTTTGTACTTCTGATCGCCACGAACTCCTTAAACACTCTCCATCACAGGCACCCTGGAAACTTTCCCAGACCCATTCTAAGAAAGTAAATGCTTTCAATCCTGTATGTTGATGGTTCATGAACTTCCACATGAGAGACGCGTAAGGAGCAGTCATCAGAAATGACAGCGGGGGCTGGGAGCACTGACTTTCAAAGTGTTGTACCTTGGTTTACAGTGATGGTTATTTTATTTGTCTCACAGCACAGCCCATTATAAACATGTGGGTAATACACATAAATATACATGCACAAACACACAATCATGTCACTAAAAAAAAGTTTTATGCTATGTGTTTTGATGTGTTCTATTCTCTATTACATGGATACATTCTAATCTATTCCATTCAATTAAAAATGCTGCCCAAATTTCACTAAAATTATTCCAACAGTCAATCACGGAGGCAACCTGCAGCTGGAAACGCACTAGGGAAGGGCCTTTAGGGCCTGGATTTAGGGTCATTTGGAGACAAGTCCCTTGGCATCACAGGTACATGGCAGGGGTGGGGGGTGGTTTGGGTTTGGGCTTCTCTCTTTCTCTCTCTCTCTCTCCCTCTCTCTCTGTGAGAGAGAACCATGGGTTCTCAGAGAAGAAAACGAAGAAGTGATGACCGCGTACAAACCACAGATTTCTAAAACCCTAGCTACGGAAATCAAATGTGTTGATACAACTCTCACTGTTGGCTCTCTCTGGCCCCTTCCCGACACCCAGCCGCGCACACGAGGGCACGCGGGCGCGGAGTTACCATAGGAAGAACTGTTGAAGAGCTCGATGTTGAAGAAGGCGTAGTCTCCGCTGGTCATCCCGTGTCTGTGCGCCGCCAGCATGATGCCCCGGACCGTGTCGCCGCTGGCACACATGATCACCACTGGGGACAGAGGAGCAAACAACACGTGTGAGATGTTGAAACCAGGGGGCGGCTGACAAAGCACAAGGTACCGTACTTACACCGTCCTCAGGTGTCCTCACAAATCACGTGTCACAACAGTTATGCAGGAGACAAACAGTAACGTCACAGTGGAGCAATCTAGTGGATGCCACCATAACCAAGTGATGGAAGCCAGAGTCACCAGCCATGGGAACGGATTTCTGAGCCTCCTGATGTAACATACCCAGGACCAAAACTGTCAAAATGGGTAGCCCGAAGCTAATCAGGAGAACGCAGCTGCAAATGCAGCTTGGGGACAGTCTGCGGAAGAGCTGGCCTATGCTTTTCGAAATGGTCTATTTCGGGGGTGTCGAACTCATTTTCAGCAGGGGCCACATCAGCCTCCGCACGGTGGCCTTCAAGGGGCCGAATGTAATTTTAGGACTGTATAAATTAACTACTCCTTAACTAGGGGCAAGGAGCTCCACAATGGCCCTTTGAAGGCCACCACGAGGCTGATGTGGCCCCAGTGAAGACACCCCTGGTCTGTTTCATGAAAACCAAAGACCAGCTGAGGAAATATTCTAGAGTAAATGACACTTAGAGAAACAGAAATTCAGTGCAACATGTGATCCTGGGTTGGATCCTGGACCTTAAAAAAATAATAATGTAAGTCTTGCTATATGTTATTGAAACTAGGCAGATTTGAGTAAGATCTGTAATTTAGATAATAGTATTGCGTTTGTGGTATATTCTTGCTTTTCATAATTCTACTGTGGATATGTAAGTGAACAAACTTTTTCTTAGGTAATACACAACTACTTAAGGGTCAAGGACCGTAATGGCTGAACTTACTCTCAAATGGTTCATTAAAAGATAGTAATAATTGTGTGATACATATGTGTATATGTTTGGAGAGGGGAGGGAAGGAGAGGGGAGGGGAGAGGGAAGGGAGAGATTTGGAATGATAAAGAGTAAGTGGCAAAAGATTAACAATGGGTAAAAATCTGGGTGAAGTCTATACAGAGGTTTTTTCCTATATAATTTCTTACACCTTTCCCAAAAATGTAAAATAGTTTTTAAAAACTACTTCAAAAGAATCACCAGATTTGCCCAATGTGAGACAGTGAGGAGCGTCAGCTGCTTTTTAAACTTAATTGCAGGGTAAACACATTTTCCTGAAAAAGCAAACAGGGTTTTAGGAAGACCCTTCATTTGGCAAATCAGAGGACGCAGCGAGTGGTGCAGGCTTTCTGCTGCCTCCATTTTTAAACATTTCTCTCGAGCTGTCTCAACATACGCAGGAAAAGATTAGCAAGACTCCAGGCCCCTGCCCATATCCTCTCAATTTTTATCCACACTGTCGGATTTGAGAGGCTTTAAGCAGCTCTAGAATGTTGCGGCCTGCCTCGTAAGAGCTGCAACAAGCTAAACTGAAGTGGAAACCTGGCCGTGACCCAGTTCATTTGATCGCTGTTGCTGACCCTTGTCCCCACGACGGGGACCGCTGTGTCTCGCTGCACGCACAGAGCAGAGGAGAGACCTGGAGAGGCCTGGGCGCTGTAACCACGTTATCACCGTGCACGCCAGCTCTCAGCGATGTGTATGTTCTTTGTGAAAGCATGGGTGCTGAAAGACGTAAAACAAACTCCCCGCCGTGCCAAAGCTGTCTTGGCAGCGCGCGGAGGGTTAGGGCTTGTTGATATTTCGTTCGCTGCAACCTGCATTGACAGTGTGAGATCACGACTCGGACATTCCTCAGTGCAAGGGGCTCCGTGGGCAGGCTCAACGCTCTGGGGAAGTTTGTTTTTAAACAATACAAAACCCACGAAGAGCTATCACTGTGGGAGTGGGTGTTGTTTGTGCCCAGAAATACAGTGATGTGTTTGAGTTACCCAGTCAGATTCCAAGATGCCTCAGTGAGGACGCTTTCGAAGAAACACCTCATTACTCATTGTGACTTAGACCCTTGTTTTAGCAGTTTCAATTCTAGTCCCTTCCATTAAAAAAGAGCCAAGGTGTCCCACAAAATAGCCAATAAGGGGCTGAGGCTGGACGAGTTTGAAGAGTGTGGATTCCAAGCGGGGCAGTCTTAGAATCAACACTCCCCAGGAGGGTCCGGTAGGCTCGGGCAGACCATCTGCCAGGCAGCCCTCATCATTTTTCATCAATTAGTCAGAGTGCAGAGTCTGCCTCTAGAGCTCCGGGCTCAGAACATCATTCTGTCGGCACATACATGACAGAGTCGTGGCTTGAGGACAGAGACCCAATAACCTACCTCAGACATTTTTAGGTAATCTGAAATGCAGATTACTTCAGTTCAACGAGAACCAAAACGGCCATGAACATATCTGTGTCAACAGGCACCTGTGCATGCTCACTGGGGAGGAAAACTATAAGGAGTGGGGTGTTAGCGAGGATGAAATCAGATTCAGCTAAGTCAGTTGAGTGATGCAGGCGTCTAAAGCCTGCCAATTCTAAGCATCCATCTAAGCGATATATACCCAGCCCCGGACCAAACAGCCTGGGTCCTCAGGCCAGCGCACAAGCTTCCGTAAGTCCTGGCTGGGCTCTGTCCAACACTGGCCTCTCTGTCACTTCTTTTTTTATTTTTACAGTCCTGGCCCATCTCCATCTCTCTATCCCCATCACCACAAAGACAATTCCTCTGATTGACACACTCTTTCTTTAAGTCCAGTACCTACCTAGACTGAGCAAGAGTGACCCAAACGGCATTGGGTCTATCTGAGCAGCTTCGATTATTTTAGATCTCGTCCATTGTGTTTTAACCACGTGGTTTAACTCTCAAAAGGAACCTTTAACTTCCAAGTCTATGGGCAGGGTTTTGTCCTCCTTGCATAAACCCACAGTGCACATTATGGTTCAGTGTAAGTTGAAGGAAGCACTCAAAGATGCTGACAAAGCAGTCAGAATGCAGAATCCTTCTGGATTTGTAGGATAATCCCTAATCTCCCATGGTTGTTTCATTCAAGCCCAATTCAACAAGCAAGTATTTTTAGCTGCTTGCCTTTACATAGTCCATCAGAAGATTAAAATAGTTTTCACTAAAATAGCATTCTCTTCCTACTCATGTTTCATCAGTTTACATAACTCATTAAACTACATACTTAAAATAAGCACTACTGGCATAAACAGATTTGGGGACAGCTCTTGGAAAGTATGTGGACAAGTGCGAGAGGCCTGCCGTCATGCTCAGGAGACGAGTTCTACCTGCCAGCGCTCGCCCGCAGTCGGTGAGGCTTAGAGCGAAAAGGGAGCATCAGATAATCCTGTGAGTAGGGGTCATGGAAGACAGTTTTAAAACAGCTGTTTTATGTAAGTATATTTAAATATATAAATACTAATTGGGGGGTCAAATTGTTAGAATTCTAAAAAGGGGGTGGTGTGATTCTAAGTTGCTGAATAGACTTTTTGTCATTCTGCCTATTTTCTCCAACTTCAAGACCTCCACCCTCCACAACCCAACGCCCCCCACCCGCATGTCTTCTGTAAGAGGCTTCCCACTCACTGCGGCAGCACTTTCTTGCCATCACTCTAAGAACTGCAGAGAGCGTGCAAAGAGGTGGCCACAGAAGTCAATTCAGAGAGCCGAAAACACTCCAGGTAGCACACCTGAGTTGGGGGTAGGCACACCTTTCCCTGGTCTCTGGTTTCCATAGTGGAGCAACCTCTAATGAGGGGACACTCAAGTGTGCCTTCATCTACCCCTCTCTGCCCCCACTCCCCAGAGGAAAATGAGTGAGCTGTCTGTCCAGTGAGTCCGAGAGGAAAAACTGGGCACATTGGCTCAGCCCTTCTTCCCTCCTCTTGGAGGTGTGTCTGTGTTCAGAGAGCACACATTCCAGGTGACTCTGGTCACGGGGTAAGGGGCCTGTCCTGGGGGGGTGGGGGAGGGATCTGCAGCTGAACCGCTGACCTGTAATTTAGTGGGTAAACCTGCCTTATTCTGGGAGGAATTAACGAGAAGCCCTTTTGGCAGCAGATCTAAATCCATGTTCCCTAATAGGTTTTCTCTGTAATAAAAACAGTGTTTTCATATTGTCGATGTGACTCCTACATCCACCTTCCACTTAAATCTAAACCTGGAAGAGAAAAGGGATGTGACTGGGCGGGAGCCAAGGAAGATGTGCCGTGTGCTGCGAATTGAAAATACGACAGCAGAAATGAAAGGGCAGGTCTCCGCAGTGAATTTGGGGGTTGTCAGAGAAACACCCAGGCAAGAGGAACTTTTTCAAAGACAGGGTAGGAGAAAGGGGATTAGAAAAGTAGAGGGTATCAATCCAGGAGAGCTAACATTCAAATAAAACAAATTCTAGAAAGAGAAAATGGAGAAAATGAAGGGGATAAAATCACCAAAGAAATAATTTAAGAAAATGTCCCACAACTAAAAGATGTGAGTTCCTGGATTGAAGAGGCCTACCCTTCAGTATCTTCAAGTGCACAAGGCAAAACTCTGGCATAAAAATGTATCATAATGGAATGTGAAACATTGCAAACAACAAAAAATAGTCTAAAAATGTCCAGGAAAAAAATACAACAAACAATAGCTAAAGAAGCAGAATCAATTCTGGCTTCCTAATAGCAACATTAGAATTTAAAAGACAATCCTTCAAACTTTGAGGGGAAATAATTTCAGACCTAGAATTCTATAATTACATATAATGGTAGGATAAAGAAATTTTCAGTCATTCAAGGTCTCAAACTTTAGCTCTTACTCATCCTTTCTGAGAAAGCTCCTGGAGGATGTACTCAATCAAAACAAGAGTACGAATCAAGAAAGAGAACAGAGAAGAATCTAGCAGGGGGGGGGGTGGAAGTTGCAGGAGGATGTGAAGAAAGAGCCCAAAGTTACAACTGCACAGCATGTTTGGAAAGTAACGAAACTGGAGCAGCTCAAGAGACTTAAAATATAAAATATGCAGATGATTTACTTATCAGTCCATAGGAAACTAAGCAAACAAACAAAAATAGAGTTTTCAACCCCAAGGAAAACAAGCAGGGCAAGAAAGAAACGTCATCATAGTCGCCTGTATGGCTCAGCTACAAACAGCATTCAGAAAGTAATGATAACGTAGACACTGAATACTGCCGAGCTAACCAAAAATTACAACACAATTGTGTTGGAAGGACGACTACAAGGAAAGCCTGAGTGGGTGGTTACGGGGAATAGACGAGAACTAAATCAGCATCTCCCACTTGGGATGACAACAGATAAAACCTAAAACTGAAAAAATAAAATCAAACACGTGTTTAGAGGTAGGAGGCCAGAGACCTACAGAAACTGCTACAAGGATTGCAAACAGTTGCCTCTGGGAAGAGACATGGGAGTGGGAGACAGGAAACTTGTTCCTAATGACGTGTGTAATTTATAACTAACTTTCATAAACAATAAAATCTGTTTTTGAAAAAAAATACTTCTCTTGGCTGTTTGTACAGTGCAGAGCAATGGGTTTCGTTTGCACACGAGCGGTCGCACCTTCATTTTGATGTGCACAGAGTTCCAGCTGGTCCAAAGGCTTCGGAATCTCCACGGGGCAGCCCACAAGGCTCCCTTTTTCTCCTGCTGTGTGTTAGTTATCTCACTGATCACGGGTTCTTTGCTTTAAAATTCTGCTGACCGACCACTTGGTCATTTCCGCCCCCCCAATTCTAAATATAAATGACTCTGTACTGCTATCTCTACAGTTGTTATGCAGGCCCAGATTAACGACATGATTAATAACTAATAAGATAAAGCTACAGTTCTTCATGCAAAATGCATGTAAAACACTTCTAGTTCTGTGTCTTATATATAGACAAAACAACTGCCAGCTTTTATTGTTTGAGAAAATATTTTTAAACTTGCCTTTTTAAAAATAAATTTATCATTGAGGGTAGAATATTTAGGGCAGTAGTTAATTGACCATACAATTGAATTGGTTTTAAAGAAAGATCTTTTTCTGTGAATGACATATGCCCAGATGTGTGTATTTCAGTGATATTATATGTTGGCTAAAGATATGAGAGAAAAAAACTTTAATTATTGACTTCAGTGGTAAACCCCTAAAATGAAAGAATAATTAACATCCCTTAATTTGTCTTTCTACAGTAGAAAACATAGCCAAATGAAATTTTAGTCATATTATTATTTGAAATAGTGACATTGTCAGTTTTTCCCCTGTCAGAGATTCAAAAATGTATGATCTGGCCCTAGCTGGTGTGGCTCAGTTGGTTGGGTGTGGTCCCACAAACCAAAAGGCCGCTGGTTCGATTCCCAGTCAGGGCACATGCCTGGTTGCAAGTTTGGTCCCCGGTCAGGCAACACATCCATCGATGTTTCTCTCCCTCTCTTTCTCCTTCCCTTTCTCTCTCTTAAAATAAAAATAAATAAAATTTTTCTGAAAAATTGTGATCTGATTTTAAACATGAACTTCATTCTCAAAAAAGTGCTCAAAATATTCTCTCCAAAAGGGGTGGTGGAGACTCTCTAGTTCTATGATGTTTAATATAGAATTGTTAAAGACAAAAACACAGTTGGTTACATTCTTACACTTGAGTGAGCACAGATCAGAATCACCAAACATCAGCCTGAAGGGGCCTGGTTCTCACCGAACTTGCTCTTTTCCCAGAGGAGGAAATTCAGCCTCAGGGAAGGTAAGGGACATGCCCAGGCAAAGTAGCTGCAGAGCAGAGATGGCAGATCCAGAGCATCTGCTTCTCTCCCCAGGGTTCTTTCCCCAGGATTTGGTCTCCACATCTACAAACTGATGACCACTCTAATAAAGCCACACGTGTACTAAGCACGGCTGCGCCCCGCTGTTTCCACGCATTCCGCGTGTCAGCTCAGTTAATCCTCCCAGCACCCCTAAGACGGGGGTGTCCCCACTACCCCCACTGTACCTGAGGAACCTGAAGAAGAGCAGTTTAGGAGCAGCCCAAGCTTGCTCTCCAGTGAGTGCCTGAGCCAGGACAAACGCTCTAGAAATCAAACTCCATTGAACCCCTGTTTAACCCATTAACTGCTTATAGTAAAGTAATGGTGATTAGCAAAAGGTAAAAGATCCCCACAGAGAGCTTTGTCATTAAGCAACTCTTTCTCCTGAGGGCAGGGAATTTCCGGGAGGGAGGGAGGGAGGACTTAGGGGAGAAACTATTTTGTTTTTCTGAACATCTGCCAAGTCGCTGTTGGAAACAGTCTTAGAGCAGGGATGGTAACCTTTGTCACCTATAAGATACACAGATCAGCCAAGCAAACTTTCACCACTAAATTCAAACTTGGGAGGAAAGGGAAATAAAAGCAGAGACTGGGAACACGGAAGAGGCTTTTGTAATTAAAAAGTAACCTGCAGCAGCAGAACGCAGCCCAAGCTCTCTGAAGCCCCCAGGCCCCCCGGAGCAATGCTGCCTGCCCTGGTCCCTCCCCTCAGCCACCCCTTGTGAAGCTGAGGGCCCGTGGCCGTGGCCGTGATCTGCCCTCATCTGGAATGGCAGATCCCCTCGGCCAGGAATCCCAGGCCACGTGCTCAGGAATCACTCCCGCAGTGAGACCCTCAGGGCAGTGGCAGCACTGACGCATCAACAGAGCTCGGATCCCCCGGCTAGCCCTGGGAAGTCTCCAACTCCTAGCTCCCGGCCCTGGAAAGCCGAGAGCCCAAGACTCGGGTTCCAGGGGCCAGAGCAGCCCGAGGTCTGCAGAGATCCGCAGTAACCTGGGGACGAGGGGTTAAGAAGTAGGTGTGGGTTTCTCCGCGGGGAGGGGCGGCCGCGGTTGGAGACAAGTGCCCTTTTTCATAATCAGCAAAGCCCGTGCGCCCCGCCTGCTTGGCTGGCAGGGATTCGGCGCAGACAGCCCGGAGTTCGAAAGCTCAAAACTTGGCCACGCATCCCCACTGTCAACACCTCCCGCCTCCACCCTCTGAAAAGTGCGTTCACTACGAGTCCGAGGTGGCCGCGGCACCAGGCTCCAGGGCTCCCCTGCCCACTCTCACCTGTTCCTCAGACTCTCGGCCTCCAGTTGCGCTATCTCTCACAGCCAGGGCCCAGCTACTGGGCGTGACAAGTCGTGGGCTAGCCCCGCACCTGGCTCAGCCCCCCGTCCACTTAGGTCTCGCGGCGTGGGGTCGTGGGGAGCCTTGCTGGGATTGCTTTGTTTACAATCCAGGTGCGAGCCAGAGCAGAGGCTGATTCCTCCAGCTCTCTGCTCCCCAAACCTTACACCTTGGAGGGAGGGAACTCCGTTTTGCTGTGATCTCAGCCCGCCTTTCCCGCAGTCTACTCTGTAGTTAAGATGGGCCATTTTGGGGGACTTTCGTGATGCTGTACCCGCGACCACCCGCTTCTCCCACTCCCTGTAGCCATAGCCACCATCCTCAGCCTTGAGCTCTTCGACTAGTCTGGTGCTTAATCAAACCCCTAAAGACCCGCGGAGAAAACTTGGGGACCACGTGGGAAGGAGGCTCAGCGCCAACTTCTCCAGAGCACACTCGCGCAAAGCTTCCTTCCCGGCGCTTTAGAGATCGCGATGCCCAACACGCCCCGGGACCGAGTGTCGCCTGAATCCAGACACAGCAAGGCATTTTTGGTAGAACCACAGAAGCTCGTTTATAAGAGGCTGGAGGTGCAGTGGAAGCAATGAAAAGGGCGATAAATGAGCCTTTAAAAGAAAGCTGGGGTCTGTGGAAGGAGCGGCCGGGACACCCGGAGACCTGAGCTAGCCATGTGGCGGCGCACAAGCTGCAGAATCCGCACAAGCTTCCGCACTAGAAGGGGACAAGTTCTTTCAGCCTCCTCATGCTTTCAGATCCTAGTCAGAGCAGGGCACCAGGAGTGCGCCCCTAATCACTAGCCAGGCGCAGGTGAGGGGCAGCGAGGAAGAAAAAACCCAGGCGGTTTGACAGCACCTGTCGGAGCTGCGAGTAAGACGCCCCTCCCCCAGGCTCCACCACGTCCCTGGGACCTTCTATGTACACCCCACGACAGCGACGGACTTTGATTAAAGGTCGCGTTAGCCAGACAGAGCACACCCCAGCGAGTCCCCAAACACTCGCCCTCCCAGTCCTTAGTGCCGCGGGGGGGAAGTGGAGTCCACAGAGTAATGGGTGTGTAGCAAGAGCCGTGGAGAGCGGTGGGGTTACCTCCCGCAGGGGCCCGGGGCCCCCTCCTGCTCACCTCGCTCACTGGCCTGGATGTAGCGCACGATGTCATCCACGTCCAAGTCTTTGGTCTCATCGAAGCTGTAGGAGGATGTGTGCAAACCCTCCTCCTGGAAGACCTCGTGGACCCCCTCGAGGGTGAAGTAGCAGTTCCGCTCCAGCTTGTCGTCGCTGTACACGAGCGCGGCGCGGCTCCACTGGTGGTGGCGGAACAGGGCGAGCATCATCTCGCCCATCTTAGCGTACGCGGGGGACACCCGCGTGAGGTGCGAGTATTCCGTGTCCTTGTGCTGGAAGCCAGCGGCCAGCGCCCCGGCTGACAGCATGGGCAGGTCCCAGTGCGACGCGAGCCGGGCCACCGGCGCCGCCGCGTATTCGCACACTGGCCCGAGAATGAGGTCGGGCTTGGCGCCCCGTGCCGCAGCCACGCGGTCCACCAGGCTAAAGAGTGCGCGGTTGCCGCAGTCGGAGTCTTCATAGGCCACCTGGAAACGAGTGCCGGGTGGCAGAAGACGCTGCCCAGTTCCGTTGCCCTCCACACTGCGCAGCGCATATTCGATGGCCGGCCGTACACGGGCCAAGGAGAACAGGTAGGAGTCGTCCTGGGGCAACAACACCAGCACCTCGATCTTCTGCGGTGGCAGAGCCTCTCTTTCCCGGCGCCCGCCGCTCGGGACCTTGCCCCCGCTGCCGCCGCCGCCACCACCGCCACCCCTGCTGCCGGCTAGCAACGCCCAGCCAAGCAGGACGCACGAGGAGAAAGTCCGCACCAGCAGGGACGGCATCGTGCCGCAGGAAAGCGCCTGCCCTCACTGCAGACTCACCCTCTGCCCCCCACCCAGCCTTCCTCTTTCCTCCCCACTCTTCTCTCCGAAGTCCCTGCGCCCCCTCGGGCGCTCCAAGAAAATAAAATACCCCCTTCGCTAACTCGCCAAAAGATAGAGAGGAAGAAGAGTCCTTTGCAATATCACTCGTTTAAAAAAAAAAAAAGAAAAGAAAGAAAAGAAAAAGTTCACCGGGTGTAAACCTGTAGACCTGTAAATATTTATATATACTTATTATAAATATACATATATTCACCCTCCCTTTACATATGCTATTTTGCTTAGAGGTGGCTTCTATTTGGGCGTTGCTAAGGTAGCTTTTGAGAGCGTATTTGTAAAAGAAAAAAAGTTAGACTTTCCAAGTGCTTGTAATTGACGGTGCATCTCCCTCGCGTTTGATCTCATTGATTCGCGCCGGTTCCTGGATCCATAACCGGCGTTTAAATAGCGTGGCGTGGCAGCGGCGGAGCGTGTTACCACACAAGGCGCGCCAAGGACCGGCTTGTATTTCCAGCGGGTGGGGAGGTGGGGGTAGGGAGCAGTGGGGGTTGGGCTGGGGGAGCCACTCATTAACATTCTTACATCAGGGCTCCTCCCCGCACCCCTTCCCTTCCCATCCTACCCCTGTCCTTAACCCCTGCTCCCCGCTAGCCCTCAGCCTTTTCCTTAAAGCCACAGTCACCCACGTCTGCACCCGCTGGAGACCCCACCGCACTGCAACGCCTCCGGGGTCTCCACCTCTCCCTGGCCCCAGCACAGGAGCCCTCTCTCCAGCATTAGGCTTTAAGAAAGGAAATGCTTTCGAAAGTACACAAGTGCATGCAGGCACACTCACATCATGCAAAAATAAACAACAGGATTAGAGAAAGGGGTGGTCCTAAAAATTGGTAGTTTGGGTGCAAAAATCTGTAGGTCCGGTTCTCTCTCACCTCTTTCCCAGTCCCGCCACATTCTCTCCGGACGCGCAAACTCGGGCGGCACGCGACCTTCCCTGTCCCCAGGCGCAAAGTGAGGGAACAGGGACCACGGACCCTGAGCTGGAGCCTCGATCTGGGACCTCGAACACCCTGCTAGCTGGGGTGTTAGTCGTGCCTCTCCTTCCCCAGTCTAGCGTCGGTCCCCTGCCCCTGGGCTGCAAGGGTTCGCGCCAGAGTCACTGCGTTGCGGGGATGCCCGTGTCCCTGCGCACGGACCCTCTGCCGGCGTACCGCGAGCTGGAAAGTGAAACTTGCTGCTCCCAAGGACGAGCGAACGGTTCGGTTTCTGGAGGTGATAAAATGCCTAAGAAACATCTCCAAGAGGTCCTCCGAGCTTTGTTTGCGAAACCAGGTAACTAAGTAAAGAGACCTTCTCCCCAAATGTTTACCCCGAGGGTCCCCTGGGCGCAGGCGCACGCTCTGCTCCAACTTGAGCGCTCAGAAATCCAACTGCGCGTCTCCTCCGGAGCGCGCGAGACTATGCTCCAGATTCTGCAGTGCCAGGAAAGGTCTTTTCTCGGAGACCCAGTCCTGTCACTGGTCACAGCCACAACCGCAGTAAAGACCAGGATGGAAACGACTGCCGAGAAGTCCTGCCGGAGGAGTCCGCCGCGCTGCAGGGCCGGTCCGAATGGAACTTGACCCTCTGAACGCGGTAACTAACACACTGAGGTCATTTGCAATGTGAACGTGCTACACTGGACAGGAAATTTCTGAAACTTAGTCCCACAAATTAAAATAAATTGAAAATGTTTTAAAATGTCTTTAATTTGACTACTGGGCGCAGTGTCCACAGATGTGTTCTCGTCTTAGACTAACGCCCTCTTTCGGCAGAAACTTGAAGCAAACTGATATCGCTGGTGCCCCTGTCCCAGGGGCTGCCAGTTTGTCTGTCTGTCTGTCTGTCTGTTTAAACGCCGAGGCCCGAAAGAGCAATCGCTCTCGCTCTCGTTCGTGACCGTGAAAAGGCAAATTGGGGTTTCCTGAGATGTGACAATTTCAGGCATCAGTGCCCGCTGCCGTCAATAGCACCCTCCTTCGGTCTTTCTGGAACCAAAAATGTAATCATGGGTAACTTTTTATCCTCTGGGTCGTTTAAATTTCAGATTATGCACTATGATTCCTGATGTAGGAGCCTCTAACTCCTACGAGAACTTGCGTTTATTTAATTAGAGCTGCTAACCAGTAGCAAAACCAGTAGTTAACCAGTAGCGTCCCTGTGCAAAATTTAAACCCACAAACAAGGTAATGTGCACACAGTGGGAATTCAAATCTAGAGCTTCACAGCGATTAAATCCTTCCTGCACTCCCAGGAAGAGAAGGAGAGAGGAGGGAGGGAGAGGAGGAAGGAAGTAAAGAAAGAAGGAAGGAAGGAAGAGAACAATGGTTAAATCCAAGGGTCTTAATGGGTTTCCAAACCGGTTGCCAGGAAACGTCAAGGAACCAGGGTTTCCTATTACTGCCGGCTCTGCCCTGTGTCCGCAGAACACCGGCCAATGGCGATACGGTGCTGCACACTGTGGAGCCTGGGCTTACTCAGGAGTCTGGGATTTCAGTGGCACCGGGCGGGACTGCCTCCCCCCTTCGCAGGCGCTGCCCAGAGAGCAGAGGGTCACCCGCAGGGCAGTGAGTTTACGTTTGGGTATCGGCCTCTCAGTTGCCTTTGGATTAGAGCTCTCAATTTCCAGCTTGTCACTCAAGATCACGGACAAACCAGGCTATGGCTGGGAAGAGCCCTGTGCCACTGCACAGAACCACAAATGCCAGCGTTACTGCTCTTGCTGACGCTCAAAACACCCCTTCAAAGAGCAAAAGTTGGGATTTTTTTTCAAAGTTTGTTCAGTGAAAACAGGCACCAGAGGATAGGACGACCCACCGAGTAATATAAGTATACAGATTTTAATATGAGTTTACTTTCCATCAAGTTAGATTTTTCTCAAGCTGCTGAAAGTCTGCAAATATTATGAGTGTCATAATATTTCTCCAATCTTGAGGCTGGAAAAGACCTTAGAAGTCACCCAGCCTGACACCGGCACTCTCTAGATAAAGAACTGAGGCCCAAAGAATACAAATGGTGTGTTTAATAACTCTCCATCCCCTGAGAATATTTTCATGTGGAATTGGATTCCAAATAAAGCACGTCCCACCTATGACACCATGTAAAACAGGGAACAAAGCCAGCTTCCACTCTCAGTAATAACACTCTTTACATCGAAACTTTACTTCGTGTGAAGTTTTGAGAATGTACAGCACAGTAAGATCGCTAATATTATAACAGAATTTCTGCAACATTATAATCATGAAAATGGATGAAACCTAGAAAAAAGGGGGAAAACAAAAAAAATGAAGAAACTCATCCCTAAGACTCAGTTTTAAAATATTGTTCCTTTCCAGTCTGTAAAATACTGAAATGGGCAGGGGGGGAAAGCACTTTTTCAACATTAGAAGAATTGCTAACTGTTCACTGAATGCATGCTTTCGGGCTTCAATTGCTGGATGAAAACAAAAGAAAGCCGCTAAATAAAATAAAATTAGCCAAATGAAAGCCTAAAGGCAACACTAGCCCTAAACATGTGTGACAGAAACCAATGCTTCTTATGGGATTTAGACATGTTTTCATCAGTATCCACAAACCTTATTTTTTAAACTTTAAGCTGCTAAAATAAAGTGGCAAATTTTCTATAAATTACATAGTTATTAGTTTTTCAGCTCTGTGAAACAAAACCGGTGTCTATATTTATCCTTGTGCTCAGGAAAAACAGCATTGTGTAAGGAATCTTAACATGCGATTCTTTGAAATGTGTTAGACATGCTATCAGAAAGAAGTTTTCTCCACCAGTTGTAATCGTCTGTACGACCGCAGGACCGTCTCCCTCAGAGTCCTGGTGGCAACTCTAAAGTGGGAGCCCTTGCAGATTTTCAGAGAGAATCTCTTCTCCCTGTTAAGCCAGCCCTGAAGTCACACTGGAGAATATCCCTTGATGCCTGTAGCTTACAAAGAAAACCTTCTGAGGACCGAATTGTTGAAAACACACTTCCCCCTAGAGGCAGAAAAGATGAAAGAATATTACACATAACCCAAGAACATTTCTATAATGTAACGAGCATTGAGATCTTATTTTAAATATAGTTGGTGTTTTAGAGGGAACGTTCATGACACAGGAGAAAAATCAGTGAACGCCAAAAATTTGAATTAAAACTTCACTCGCACTAATACTGACTTTAATTGATTTATTTGGTTGTACACTGCATTATTCCTGAAAAAAATGACAAGGCACATTAAAAAATGGAATTTTAGAAAAGTTTCCTTGGGGCAAAATGCAGCCATTGGGTCCTATTCTCTTGGAGGCTACTTTGTTTCTCAAGCCTTTACTGATGATTCCAAGCTCAGCAACATTTTCCTCCCCCGAGTTTCTGTAGAGTTACCAATCACACTCCATTTTCTTTCCATTTGCAGGGAGGTGGCCTGGGTGGAGATCCAGTCTTGGGAGAAGTAAGTGGTGGAAACAGCATGCATTTGGAAGCCTCACAACATGCCCAGAGGTTATCGCCTAGCCTCTTTGACCTTCACTTTCCTCACCTGCCTCAATTTTCTTACTGCTAACACAGAGATAATAGTATCATCCTGGTGTTGCAGAAGGATCAGAAATGATGGGTGCAGAGTGCTTCAAGTAAGAAATTAATAATGGCAGTCCTTGGTGTTACAGTTTCTTTAATGCCTAGTAAAGAGTGTTATATACAAGTACATCTTCAATAAATGTTTATGAAATAAAGGAATATTTGAAAACCCAAAATAATATGGCTATGTGTGTGTTGTTTGGAATTAGCTATTGCCTAATCACAATAGACCTTATTTAATAATGTTGGTTTGGTGACAGTGGCCTTCCTGTGGGAACCTCCTTGGCAATGACTCTGATATTGGCCCTGGATTCCCACACTCAGATATTTCCTGGTAAGCTTGAGACA
>CM052540.1:180818122-180833947 GCA_028533065.1 Trachops cirrhosus | reverse complement strand
CTAAGAACTTATGACACATGGACTGAAGTAAAGGGGGGGGAATGTGGGTGGGAGAGGGTGTTCAGGGTGGAGGGGAATGAAGGGGGGATAATAGGACAACTGTAATAGCATAATCAATAAAATATATTTAAAAAATAAATAAATAAATAAAATAAAATTAAAAAAAATAAAAATAAAAAAAAAAAAATAAAACCCACCCTCCCGTCCAGGGAATCCAATGTCCCTCCAGAGCTACCACCTCATTCCTCTTCGTCCTCCACAGCCAAGCTGCCCAGTCTCCACTCCCCCTGCAGACTCTGCCTTCCCCGCCCTTGTCAACATCACCAGTGACCCACGAATCCCCAAAGTGCAGAAATGTAAAGGTTGCAAGTCAAAGAAAAACTGATGACCTGCGTCAGACTCAAGACTAAGACTAAAACTAGAGACTTCACAGTCAAAGAGGTTGAGAGCTTTTGCTACAGTCACTGTTGGAACAACTGGCAGTTTCAATGGGGCCTCTGGGTGAAGAGATACATGAGTTCTCTGTACCATTCTAGCAACGGCTAATTACTTATAAGGAAAAAATTAAAAGCCAGAGTGGGAGCTACCAGAAGACTCAGGCAAAAAACACGAAGTGCACCTTTACATCACTTTCCAGAACACGTGAGCTACTACATAGGCAATTCTAGGTAAGTTCTGACTTCAGTGGCAGGAAGAGCACTTTGTATAGTGGTTTTCTGACCCAGAAAGCTTATAGTAGTTATAATATCCAAATACTGAAATTCAGAATAAGTGGTTTTTTTCCTGGCAGTTAAAAAACAGAAGTGGCCTACATCACTTCTAACCTGAAGTTAGTTATCCAGCAGAAAGATAATTTAAAACCCTCAAAAGCCAAAGAGTAAAATTAGAAGAGAACAGATGTGTTTTACTTTGGTCAGAGATAGCAGGTCACTGCTAACCTAGGACTAAAACGGCTGAAAAGCATGTCTGGGAAGGTCTGAGCTCTGTCCGACTTTTATATAAAGCAGTTGGGCAGCCGGGGGAGTCCCGTGTCCCTTTTATGCAGATGGACGTTAAGTCTTGGGTGAACTGTTATACTCTCAATATACATTTTTAAATGCTTCATGCTTTTAAAACTCCTTTGCTAGTCCCATTACACCTTTGAGCTATACTATAAAATTGTAAAGTCAGTGCGTCGGAGTACTTTTTTTTTTTTTTTACTGGATTTTTGAGTCAGTGTTTTACAGTTCAGTGGGTGGGGCAAAATAAGAGTGGTAAGTGGTGTTCCACGGACCTTCATAATCCTGCGTAGGTTCCCCTAAACAGAAATTTAAGCAGTAAGCCCTGATTGGTGTGGCTTGGTGGGCTGAGTGCTGGCCTGCAAACAGAAAGGCTGCTGGTTCAACTCCCCGTCAGGGCACATGCCTGGGTTGCAGGCCAGGTCCCCAGTTGGGGGTGTTCAAGGGGCAACCAATCAATGTATCTCCCACACATCGATGTTTCCCTTTCTCCCTCCCTTCCCCTCTCTCTAAAAAGAAATAAATAAAACCTTTAAAAATGAAATTCAAACAGTAAGAGATCTCAATATATAACTAAGCAAAAGCACTAATCAAGAAAGGGAAAATAGACACTTTATAAATGTAAATGCAAGTTTGAAATACACAGAGAAGTCCATTATACACTTAAATACACCAAGGAATAATCACACTGCAAAGCATTCATGGGCGGGGGGGGGGGGGGGAGGAGGCTATATACCCCTTGGTATTTGCATTGTCCATTTGGATCGGGTGGACCATACAGCCCCAGAGATGCTCAGAAGAATCCACACACTAAGGCGAATTCCCATCCCAAAGCACCCGTACAGAAAGGCCTTCTATTTGTCAATAAAGCCCATTCAACAGATAATTCATCTTCAGGTCTGTGAAACTGGGATGACACAGAGGGCACATTTCTTATTTTTTATTTCAACATTTAAAATATTCACAGATGGAGTATTGTATTCATTGACATCTCCATGGAAGATGTAGCAAACAAAGCATACAGGTATCCACAATTACAGAATTACATGTTTGTGACTATGTGAATGTTTACCCCCTAGAATTTATCTGGAAAAACGCCACTTAAAAAAAACACACACACCAAAAAAAACTTTTGAGTATCTCACTGGATTAACTTCCATAAAAAGTGAACAGCAAGGAATAGCAGGAGAAGTATCAGTCAGCACTTCAACATTTCAAGCTTGTAGTATTCTTCTAACACACCCATGTCAGGAACATTTAATTCTCAATTATTTTTCTTTTCCTCTCAATAGCCAAGGCCAAGATGCACCTACTTTCAATTTTCAGTCTTTTTTCCAAAAGCATTATGTGGAATAGGTTGACCATCACAGAATCTTGACTAGCTAATGAGGTAGGAACAGTCTTCAAAAGTTCTTAAGCATTTATGAAGCAAAACAAAAGACAATAATAAATGCTATACAGTACTTTAGGGGTTGGTTGTTCTTTTAGTAAAATGCCAAGAGCATTGGAAACTGGTCCGATGCTGCGTGTACTTTAAAAGACCAAGAGTGAATCCCCCGAGAAAGGTCCCGCTGCCGTGAACAGGCAAGGGCAGTATTAACTCCGTCCATTCTGGCCTGCACGCGGGCGGGAAACGGCCGCCCCACGTGCCAAGCTTTCTGCCTGGAGAAATCTTACCAAGAAGGTAAAGTTAAAACAGGAAAAAAAGTCCTCTTTTTTTCAGTACAAGCGAATTCGGCTGTTATTTTAACCCAGTTCTCATCCTTTCCTACACACAAAAAAAGATTAATAACTTCTATATATTGCATATCCAGGAACATTATTTAAATGAATTTCTCAGTCAATGTTCCAAATTCTGCCAGAAAAACACTCCTTATATGAAGGGTTTAAGCTAAACAGCTAGAAAATGCCTAGGGAATAAAAGACTTCAGCACCATCTCTTTATTAGCAGATTGTTTCAAAATGCATACACCCCTTAAATTCATATAAACCTAGGAAGTTCAACCATTACGCCCTCTCCATCTACACCAAAATCAATGTTGTGTTCTAACTACCCTTTTTGTATATATAGGGAATACTTTACAATCTACCCAATTAAGCTAACAGGACACACGTTTCCAAAAATGGGGAAAGTCATCAATAAAAAAGTTATTTGCACACTTTAATACCTATTTATTTGATGAAGGCTAAAATACCAGAAGAGAATTTCTTTATTTCCTCAATTACACAACAATTGCGGTTACTGCTAAAAACATTTTTTAAAAAACCCAAAAATGCAAAAAAATATTCAAAATAGAATAGCTGCCAAATAATTGATAACTACACAGAGCGTGGCAGATGGTTTTGAAATCAAAATTCTATAATCCGTGATGATTCTATAAATTGTTCTAGACACAGCAATCAAACTTGGTATAATAGTACAACTCTCTGATACAGCAGTAACCACTTTAAATTTTATTTTAGCTACCAAAAATAACTTGTCAACAAGAAATTTTTAATGTCTAGTCTAAACCTTTCTTTTTACTATTCTATCTAGAATTGTGTCCTATCAAAGTGATCAAAATATCATTTAGCTTGAAGAGAACTGCGTCACCTTCACTGCCTTAACTTCAGTGAAAGTTCCCTTACACTCTTTTCCTAAGGCCACACCATGCCCTATTTATTGCTGCCAAGCCCCTGAAATCTAAGCCTCTACCTGTGTCTGCTCTGCCATCATGGTTCATTGAAAATTGTATCAGAACGCCTGCTAAAACTTGGTAACATTTAAGTCCAGTACATTAACTGCAAAAGAACTAAGGCTACTGAAGCAAAGGCCAAAAACCACAAGTATATACTCTTTCCCCTAAAAATTGATCACATTACCTACTATTAACAGTAAAAGCTCAATGGTATCTCTGGCTATTTATAATCCATACTCAATGTTGTAAAATAAAATGTTAGGCCAGTAAGCTTTCACAATTTTTATTAAATCCTAGTCTAATTTAACAATTTCTGATTTTATAGACATCATCCTATGGTGAACATGTTTAGTAAGTGAAAATAAATCAGACATCTAAGAAGCCATCATCGTCTGCAGACTAAGCAATAAGATAACTACCACACAGAACACTACAGGTAACGACACATACTTACTTGCTCAGAGTTTTCATACAAGCCATGTTGTTTGTTTATCAAACTATATCTCCTAATATTTAATACAGTAGAATTAGTGATTGTAGTTTCCATATAGTATTTTAATTACAAGTACCTTATTGAGATAACTAACATTTCGACAGTTTCACTGACTTTCCAGATTAGCATAATATATTCAAGAACAAAAAAAAAAAAGAAAACCGAACACAAGTTATTCAAGGAAAATGAAGATAAAAAAAGAAAAGTGAAGTGTCACTGGACATTTGTGTAGAAGAAAACAGCAACTATGGACTTCACAAATCCAAAGTTTATAAATTCAATACAATACAAATCCTTTTGAATGTAAAAGGTTGAAATTCAAAGATCTATAAACTTTTGGCCTTAATTAAATAGTACCAATTCTTCTGATCAAAGAAGGCCACAACAGTGAAGACCCTATTACTTGATTTTATTTTACACTCGGTGGTGGGTACAAAGCGATCCTCCTCAATGAAGTTGACAATGAGCTTCATTCAGATCGTTTTTAATAATGCACATTAAAAAAAAACATACTCTTACAAATTGTTCTGCAATCCAAATATACAATAGCTTGGGGGAAAAAACGTTTAGAAAACAAAAGCCAATGTAAAAAGACAGATTAAAACAACTAGACCAGTACAAGTTCTATATGGCTCTGATTTTACAGTTTCCTCACTGCATCGTCAATGTCAGAAATCTGTTCCTTCAGCTGGCTCCACTGCTCAGGGTTTAGCGAAATACCTAAAATAAAGTTTCAAAAATAAAAAATTGAGAATCTATTTAAGATTTCTTGAGGATTTTTATACTTTCAACATTCTGTTTTATCAAAATGATCATTTTTGAGTGGTACAATGGTATAATATTGATTAAAAAACCTCTTAATTTGTTAATTACAGAGTCATCACGATTACCTGAGGTCAATTTTATGTCATTTTACTTTCAGACACCGCATCCTACATGTCACTGGTACATTTTATACCCAGTGAGAACCAACAATGATTTCATGATGTATCTCACAAATGCTCACAAATGAGCAAGCCAAGTGGCCAGGCCCAGATTTGGTGTGTGACACCCCATCTCTACATCCAGTTGGTTCCAGCTTTTGCTCAAAATTTCCACAGGAACTCAAGGTGAATGACTTCTGTGCTGAGTTCTTCCAGAAGCATTCATTTCACTTTGGAAAATCCCTGGGATACGATCCATACAGGACTTCTTGGAATATACATTCTGAAATCATGCCAGCACAGGGTTCAAATCCCAGCCTCACTAGCACTAACTTTAAGTGCTTAAAACATCTACATTACCTCTGAGCTTGTTTCCTCACCATCACAAAATGGTTCTTATACATCCAAGGGTAGTTGTGAATGATTAAATTAGCTAACCTGAATTAGTAAGAGCTTAGCAGATCACTGGGCACAAGTAAATACTTAAAAGGTTAGCTTAATGACACTATCCTATGTAAGTTGTAAAACTATGAGTGGAAAGAACTTTGTACTTTAAACTTTCAATATTCTAATACCTGACCCATACAAACAGAAATAAACTAAACTGAAGCATTAATATATCTCAGAAAACTGCTGGGAGGCCATGAAGCAGAGGAAAGGGGGGAATGTACTGGGACAACCCCTAGGAGGGCTCCCAGGAAGCTCATCTCATTGTTCCAGGGCACTTTTGCAGGAACAGAAGAAGAAATCTGGCATTAGCTACAATGGAACAACTGGGATGGCCACTCCAGAGGCAGGCTGAACAAGGAAGTACAGAATATAAAAACAGAGGGTTAAGTTTAATAAACCTAAAAAATGCATGAAACAAACTGCCTTTCAAAACTGCATGCAGGCAGAGTAGAAGAAAATAAGGAGGCAGTTTTTCATCAGCTAAGGATTAACCTAAAGCAGCTGACTACCCAGCTATACAAAATTTATGTTGGTACACAGTGCTCTCTACCTAATGGGTGAATTAATAAATAAAGTATGTTTCTATGGTGCTAGATGAAGCAAAAAGACAAAAACCCATTTAAATGATACCACCCTAAAGAATATCCAAAAGGAAACTGTGAACCAGGATTTTCCATTCTTGATTTTACAACTTCCCAGATAGTGCCTACTCTACTTCAGAATTAATGTTTAAAAAAAATTTTTAAGTCACATTCAAGTAAATTAGCAGCCAACTGAAGTGATATTAAGGGTACTATTTTTTCTGGGTTTTATTCCAACAGCTATATTTAAGGTACCTCATTAAATAAAAGCTAAGGTCATACCCAAAAGACTACAGAAGATAATGAATCAACTAAACGAGGATCTCTTCCTAGTACACTACAAACATTGTTTCGATTTCCAACAAGATGGGTCACTAGGATCATTTTTGATTCAGCCCAGTATCAGGACCAAATTCAGGAAATTATGCCTCACCTTTTCTTCCTGGTTTCATTTCACCTTCTGGATCCATCCAATATTCTCTAATATCAATAAGGACTTTTCCTTTGAAGTCCCGAACACTGACGTACCTCATTTTCCCAATCTGCAAAGAAACAAAACATGAAAAGGTACTCGTTTCTACAGTCCACATTTATATTCATAACTTACTGCATACTCTATTGTTAATCATAAAAATACTACTCTCAGTATCAAAACGATAACCAAAAGAAGTATCCCTATTAAAAAGAAATCTTTCTAAAAAGATGGAACCAAACAAGCACAGCTCACATTTCCAACCACTTCACATTAAAAGAATCATTAGTAAAACAGTACAACTGCTACAGAACGCAGTATGAAGGGTCCTCAAAAACCAGAGCATACGACCCAGCAGGGATCGGAGGCCCAGCCCCACTTCTGGGTATGTGCCTGGAGGAATTAAAGCAGGAGCTTAAGATCATTATTTGCACACCCATACTCACAGAAGCATTACTCACAATAACCAAAACATGGGGCAACCAAAACGCCCATCTTCTGGTAAGTGAATAAACAAAATGTCATTTATACATACAGTGGAATACCATCCAGCCTTAAAAAAGGAATTTCTGGCACAGGCTACCACATGGATGAGCCTGAGGCCGTTATGCTAAGTGAAACAAGGCAGTCACAGAAAGACACATACTGCATGACTCCACTCGCACAGTGCCTGGAGCAGTCAGATTCAGAGACAAAATACAGAATGGTGGTTGGGGGGGTGCTGGGGAAGGGACAAAAAGCGGAGTTATGTTTAGCTGTGTGTTCTGCAAGATGAAAAAGTTCTGGAAATTTGTTTCACAACAGTGTGAACATATGGTTAAGGAAGTAAATTTTTACGTTGCATTTTTACAAAAAAAATCATTAGAAACCAAACTCTTGCAGTATAAACTACAACCGCAGGAAACCACAGACCTTTGCTTTAGCAACCATTCTGAATGTAAGAATACAGAGACAATAATAACATGAGAAAGCTTTTCCCTTTAGACATTCATTTCAAATAGTATCTGTTAATACGCTTCACTCAGTCTGAGAACTTAATCCTACTATCCATAGAAATCTATTTTTCAAACTTTCTTAAACACAAACTACAAAGTCCAAAGGAATAGAAAACAGTTTACTCAACCAAGTACAGTAAACACTCCCCAGGAAGTCTCTCGCTACTGTAATATATTGTCTAGCACTTCAACTACAAAAAATCACACTTTCTGATGAACAACTCTAATACCTCTACCTCTCTTACTCATTCTAAACCTACTCTTCTTCACTCTTACCGACTTAAACTCGCCGTGGCGGTTGTGCTTAAAACACACCTCATGTGACAGTTGCGTGTCTGGCTGGGTTCCTTCGATCATTAAACCCCCCCTTTGTCAGGCTGCCGCAGGAGTCAGAGCTGCGCAGTGACACAAGACGAGCTCATGACTTCCACCTTGCCCTCGTCCCCTCAAACTGCTTTTCTTGTCTCAGCTTGGTCTCGTTCCTTTTCCTTTAGCCTTCCATCTCAAGTTTCTTGTCCTGCTGCTGTGTCCCCTACTTCCAGGGCATGCCCCGTGCTTTATGGAGAAAATAAGGTCCATTAGGTACAAGGCACAGGTAAGTGCCTTCAAATCTTTTTTCTCTGTATTTACCCACATCATTATCAACTCCTAAGTTCTTTACCTTCCATATCCCATTTCTTGTGTATGCAGTCTTTCCCTTTCCGATGGTTCTTATCCACCATTTCCAAACATACCTCTCCTCTTTTTATAAAGCACTTTATAACTTTCCCCATGTCTCCTTTTTCCATTTATGGCTAAACTCTGAAAGAAGCAAACTTATGTTTCCACCAATTAAATTCCCATAGTCTACTCTAAAGTCACCTGTGATTTTATTGTCAGTTTTATAATTTTTTTAAAGATTTTATTTATTTATTTCTAGAGAGGAGAAGGGAAGGAAAAAGAGAGGGAGAGGAACATCAATGTGTGGTTGCCCCTCACGCGCCCCCTACTGGGGACCTGGCCGAGGACCCAGGCACGTGCCCGAGGCTCAGAATCAAACCAGGGTGACTTTAGGTTCACAGGCCAGCACTCAATCCACTGAACCACACCCGCCAGGTCCCAGGGCTACTGTCAGCTACAGCAGCTCATTCTTACTCAGTCTTCTTTGTATCCCTAAAGCCCATCATACTGGGTTCCCGATAAACTGTTTTAATAAATGAATTACGTCCAAAATAACTGTCACAGTGAAACTGTCAATAGTGACTTATAATATTGATTTAATATTTTTAAAAAAATTTAAGTATCTTAAGCAGCTATAGCATGCACTAAACATTTCCATTTTGGTTTTTACAATAAACCCAAAAGCCTGTTCAGCAGATAAAATTAAAATATATTAAAAACCTACTAAAATAATATTGATTATGTAAGTCAAGTTTAATGTGGGCTTGAGGAAATGGAAGAAACTTTAGGTGGTGAAATCTGACCTTGGAAAATGATTAAGCATTAATTAAGTAAAAGGGAGAGAAGTGTGACAACGACACAGAAGGGCAAAGCAGAAAGACACAGTACCGACGATATTCAGACAGGCCCAACAGACTGAGCTGTACTGAAGAGGATTCTGAAGCCTTTGTAGGTTCCTGACCAAAAACAAAAACAAAACAAACAAACAAAAAACCAAGCATAGTACTACTGCTGCTTGTCTTCTGCGAGACTCATTCCTGAGAAATCTGAAAGCAGGGTGAAATCTTTAAAAATCTCACTAGAAAGTTTAAAAATCAAGACTGAAAGCAAACCTATTTTAAAGAAAGAGACAAGCACATTGTAAATATATTAATGCACATTTTACCAGTCTTAAATTAAAAATAACAAGTACTCAATTTTTTTATGGAAAGTGCATAATACAACACACTAAACACAAGAAACAGTTAGCTACTTTAATTTTTACCCGTGCTTTCTAGAAACTTCTCAGAAGTGCCCTCATCCACAATTTCAATGAAGTATGTTGTAAATATTTTTGTTTGCTGCAGGTTAACACAGTACAAGGCATTTTCTTTCTCCCAAACATGGCTAACCATCCATGTATTCAAAACTTTGTGAATTTACAATATGCGGTCCCTAATCACTTTCAAATGACTTGTGTCTGATATATAGCAAACAAGGAACTACTCAAAGTAGAGAAAAGGTATAGGTTGGTAAACACACACTAAAATTTGGTAACATTTCAGAGACTAGCTATGGGTTTGGAAGGGAAAATCTAGAGACACAGACTAACTGCTGCTCCACCAAAATCTGAGTCACTTATAAACTAAAACTTACTGTGCGTTTTGTACACTGTCCCTCAATATATCAGTGTTCACTTTAACACAAAAAGTTTTCATGCAGTAGAGTGAGTGTGGGCTGCAAACCAAAGGGTCGCCCTTTAAGATTCCTAGTCAGGGCACAAGCCTGGGTTGCGGGCCAGGTCCCTGGTAGGGGGCATGTGAGAGGCAACCACACATGGATGTTTCTCTTCCTGTCTTTCTCCTTCCCTTCCTCACTCTCTAAAAACAAATAAATAAATCTTTTTTTAAAAAGTTTTCCTGCAAATCTCCAAATAAAGATGGGCCTACGGAAAGATGCACCACGTCTACCCCATGACTCGCACGCTCCCACACCAGAGAGCAGAGCCACAGCTGGGCGTGCACTCCCTCCAGAGTT
Organism: Trachops cirrhosus; assembly: GCA_028533065.1. Lineage (NCBI taxonomy): Eukaryota > Metazoa > Chordata > Mammalia > Chiroptera > Phyllostomidae > Trachops > Trachops cirrhosus. The sequence continues at coordinate 180,823,681 of CM052540.1, read as the reverse complement.
CCCTCCAGCGTGCAGGGAACAGAGGCACTGAGGAAGGAGACAGGAGGGCTGCCCCTAAGATCAGGGACAAGGAAAGGATGTCTGCTCTCACCACTTCTTTTCAATACTGTACTGGAAATAATAGCAACAAAGCAAGAAAAAGAATGAAAAGGACAATATAAAACTCAACAGACATAATCATTATCAACATAAAAAATTCTAAGACGTCTCAAAAAATATGTGTAACATAAAATATATAAATAACAATATGTATGTTTACATGTTATGTAATATGCATATTTTTCCAGCAATAAACTAGAGATTGAAATTAACATTTACGGTACAATCAAAAAATACGAAATACTTAAGAGTGAATTTAACAAATGATGTGCAAAACTCTACAGTGAAAATCACAACAGAGAAATTCAGAGATCTGGATAAATGGAGAATGACAGTGCACATGTTAAGCAGAAGACTCAATACTGTCAAGTTGCCTGTCCTCCCCAAATCAATCTTCAGCCTTACCCAATCCCAATCAAAATCCTAGTAAGCTATTTGGTAAAAATTGACAAGCTGATTCTAAAATGTATATAGAAATACAAAATACAAAGAATAGCAAAAAGATTCTAAAGGTGAAGAATAATGTTAAAGAACTTATCCTACCTGATTTCAAAACTCACTATAAATGCACGGTAATTATGACAGTGTAGTACTGAAGGCAGACATATAAATTAATGGCATAGAGTGCAGAAACAGATACAGTAAGTGGTATTGGAACAATTGGTTATCTGTGTGCAGGGGAGAAAAATGAGTACCAACCCTGTCTCAGACCAGACACAGAAACTATTTCTACATGAATCACAGACCTAAACACACAAAAGTTAGAACTACAAAAATTCTAGGAGAAAAACACTGGCAAAAGTTTTGTGGCCTTGGGGTGAAAAAATATGCCTTCATAGAAAACAAAGTATTAACCAAAAGGGGAAATTTACTAAAAATTGACAATCAAAATTAAAGCTTTTTAAAGATGTATGAAATAAAATGGCAAACCACTGAACCACAGAAAATATTCACTTTACTTATGTCTGTCTGACAAAGGAGTTGTATCTAAAATATATAAAGAACTCTTAAAACTCCATAAATCAAATGACCTTTTTTAAAAACACTTAAACAGAATCTTCAAAAACAGGTATATGAAGCCCTACCTGAAGAGGTCAGTTGGTTAGAGCCTCATCCTGACATGCCAAGGTTATGGGTTTGATCCCCAATCAGGACACACAAGAATCAACCAATGAGTGCATAAGGAAGTGGAATAACAAATCATATTTCCCTCATTCTCTCATCTCCACCCCCTTCCTGTCTCTCTCTAAAATCAATAAATTTTTCAAAAAAAATTTTAAAGCAAGTATGTGACACTACGGAAATGCCAAGTAAAACTACAATGAGCCACCACCACGACACATCCACGAACTTAAGTAGATGAAACTAAGACTGACAATACCCAGTGAGAATGCGGAACAACTGGAATCTCATCCATGGCTAATGCATGTGTAAAATGGTACAGCTAATATGGAAAACAGTTTGACGGTTTCTTATAAACTTAAACACACCCTTACTTATGACCCAGCAAACACATCTGGTTTCTACCCAAAAGGGAAAAAATATCCACCAAAAAAACTTGTACAAGAATATTCATAGCAGCTTTATTCCTAATAGCCCTCAAGAAATAACCCAAATGCCCATTTGAAGTGAATGGACAAACATTATAGTGTAATCATGCAATGGAATACCGGTCAGCAACAAAAAGGAACTACTGATAACATAAGAATGTTACGCTGAGCAAAGAAGCCAGACACAGAACACAGACTGCACGACTCCATTTATGAGAGATTCTGGAACAGAACCATTAGCCTCCCTTCAGAGTCACCCCCTGCCCCACAGTGGGAATGTTCTGGGGTGATGGAAACGGCCTCTCTACAAGAGTGTACACATTTATCACAGCTCTTCAAATTCTAGTGTGTGTGTGCATTTTATTACACATATAAATTATATCTCAATAAAATCTATTTTAAAGAAAGGAACTTAGCCAACAGTCACCTCCTCCTCCTTTGAGGAGAAAACTGAATAAAGCTAAGAAACTCTTACAACCCCATAGTAGTATACAGGTATAATTACAGTACAAAGAATAAAGGTCACTACAATCACACGTGAAAGGAGCAAGTAACAGAATGCATACAATTTTCATGCATATAATCTGGTAGTTAGCAGGGAAAAAATACTACATACAGGACAGGAAACAGTGATTCTTAAATTTTTTTGATTCCCTGTCCCCTTTGGGGATTTGATAAAGGTTATGAATAATCCCCTTAGAAACAAAAAAGTTCAAATAAAAAAAATAATTCCAACAGACTCCCTAAAGTCCATTCATGAAGCCCCCCACCCCAGGCTACTCCTGCGGACTGAGAACACTTGACTGGATAATGACATAATTTAGAAGTATCACATTTACCCTTAAATCATCAAATCGACTAAGGTGGTATATCACTAACCCTTATGCCTACCTCTGAAGAAAACTATACAGGGTCCAACAGAAGTAACAACACCTGCTTGAGTGTGGTTGGTAGGGTAATAATATGGGCATGCAATAATTTGTAGTTTTAATTTGAACATGTCACCTAAAATGTCATATGGTGTGCTTGAGTGTGATACTGTTATGTTACAGAATTACATGCTTACGATTTTTTAGTAAGAGATTTTGTAATAAAAAGGGGTGTTACTTGTGTCAGATCCTGTAGATCAAAGTTCCCTGCGCCTCAACCATTCTGGCCCTTAAGACACTGAATAATTACAAGCTAGTTCCCCAGACCATCTTTAGTATCACAAAGGTCCTACACCTCGGGCAGGTTACATCCCTGCAGAACCTCACTCTTAAACTTCAGAGCTGAAGGAACCAGACAAAGGCAAGCATCTAGTAGCATTTCCCCTCTAGCCAGAATTCCGCCCAAATCACTCTCGAGTTTCAAAGATTAGTGCAGTGACATTTAGAGAGCTGCTTGTGTTTGCTATACAATGCTTCACCAAAAGTTAGTTTATTTCCTCTAGTTCTATTCTCAAAAGCAACAAGTTTTAAAAAGTGTCATATGGTTACTAACCAAAGAATTTTAATTTAGACTTTACATCTATTTGTTTCTGGTGAAGTATTAACTGATAAGCTGGGTCCTGAAAGCTTCTAGCAATGTCTAAAAACTCTGTGGGAGCTGTCTTCTAGAAGTATAAAAAACATAAACCCCTATTTTAAGAAAAAACAAAAAAAACGACTTTACAAAGCACAATGAGAGTAACTGATTTTCCTTCCAAAAACCCCATCCTTCATCTTATAAAATTATCAGACCATTAGTATTAATGAAGTCCTGATTTTGTATCATATAATCAGTGTACTCTAATGTGTTCTTAAGCCAATTAAAATTCAGTATCATCACCTAAATACTTTTCTATGGCCAAAATACCATCTCAAGGAAAAAGCTATAATGAACGGCAACGAAATTAAACACATTATCTCTTAGAAAGTCTACACTACTAAGTCTGTGAAACATTACTTTGAAAATAAGGCTTATGCTCCTCCTAAAAGCATTTTCAGAAGGGTGAGAAGTGTAACAGCCAGATCAGGCACGGGAAGATTTCCAAATTGAGTTGGACTCACATTGTTTGGTGAGCTAACCACTCCTAAAAATAGATCTCCTTTTCCCAAATCTGCTCTAATAGAGTAAGAGCTCTAAAGGTGGGTCCTGGTTTCTTTTCATATAAAATTAGGGGCTGAATGACAAAATAAAATCCACTAATAGGCCATGAAGAGGCCAAAGGTGCTCTATTTATCATACGGGTACAGGCAGGTATATGGTGAACAGAACTAACCAGAGAAAAGCCCAACAGAGTTGCCCAAATACCCAAAGTTTTTACCTACACTGCGAACAGTAAGTTAAAATATTCCAAAGCAGCCCTTCATTCTACACAGGAGGAAAGGGTATAAAAAGGATACTCTTTTTGCAGCTTTTACATAAAAGGAAAGGATATTCTTCTTGCACATTTCACATTTCATTCTGCCCCTTATAGCTTCCCACTATACTTTGAATAAAACCCAAACTCCTAAAAACGGCCTCCCAACAGGAAGGCCCTGCCAGATCTGGCCTTGCCCCTCCTCACCAACTAAACCCCCATCTGCACTCTCAACCAGACTTGCCACACTCCAGCCACCAGGGCTTTACAATGCTATCACAATCCAAGTTCTTTCCCACTTCAAGGTATTCGCACAATTCCTCTACCTCGAAATGAGTACCTCTCCCATACACTTCACAGGACTGGCTCTTCCTTTCCTCCATCTTTTTTTTTTTTTGGTGGGGGGAGGTGTTTCTTGTATAAGCCCTGACCAGGATCGAATCCTCAACCTTGGTGTATGAGGACCACACTCTAACCAACTGGGCTACCCAGCCTGGGCTCCTCCTTTGTCCTAAGTGTCAAGTGCCACTTCTTTAGATTATCAGACACCTTCTCTCTCATAATAATCTAACGTTTTACTTCTCAGACCTTATAATTTTACTTTATTTTAAGAGAGGAAAGGAGAAAGAGAAGGGGGAGCAGGGCAGGGACAGACAGACAGACAGAACCATTGATGTGGGAGAAAAATATCCGTCAGTTGTCTCCCTCCCATACACACCCAACAATGGATGGAACTTGCAACTTCTTGATGCACAGGACGATGCTCCAACCGAGCCACCCAGTCAGGGCATCAGATGACTTATTTTAATGTTTATTAATTTTAGAGACAGAGGGAGACAGAGAGAGAGAGAGAAACATGGATATGAGACAAATTCCCTGACCGGGGATTGAACCCACAACCTAGGTAAGGTATGTGCTCTGACCAGGAATTCAACCCCCAAACTTCCGGTGCACAGGACAATGTGCCCACCGAGCCGGGCCAGCCAGGGCAGCCCTTACGGTTTTAATCAACAGTGGTACCTCGGGACTCGTTCATTCACCCCGGAACTCCTGGCGTTACCGAACGATGAGGCATTTTCTCTTGGGGGGCAGGGGGCATGACTCATACAAGTTCTGGCTAGCTTGATGAATCCCAAGCAAGTGCCAAATGCTGAAACATTTTTTTCTTGTCAAAATGCAACAAGTACAGGGTTTGATGAGTTCTGAAGCTGACAAGGACCAAGGTATGACTATATGTATGTTGATGTGTCTAACTTTTATCCCCACACATCCCATGAAACCAGAGACCCCCTCTACTTGGTTCATCAGTGCGTATCCAGAACTAGCAAGGCCTGAATGAAATGCAGTAAGCATGCAACTTTTTATCCGGTCACCGAAACAGCACCCTTTCATAATTCTTATGAACAGTAACTTACCTGTATTTTTTGACCATAAGACGTACTCCACCCACCCCCATTTGGGAGGAATAATGGTTGTTAATGCTGCTGTTGCATTCTTTACATTTACATTGGTGAAATATTATGTTATTTATGTTATTAAATATTTTACCACATTTTTTGCTTCAAAATTTTTTTCCCTATTTTCCTC
>CM052540.1:180793867-180817622 GCA_028533065.1 Trachops cirrhosus | reverse complement strand
GGAAATGGAGAAGCCAAAGAACTTCTATGCATGATCCATGAACATGAACTAAGGCGGGGGGCGGGTTCCTGGAGGGAAGGGGTGTACTGGGCAGAGGGGGGCAAAGGTGAAAAAATTAGAACAATTGTAATAACATAGTCAATAAAATACACTTAAAAGTAAATACAAAAAATAAAAAAGTAAAAAGTAAAAAAAAAAAGAGAGAGAGAGAGATCTGTTCTTCTAAACTTAATTAAACCCAGTGAGTGCAAGCAACTGTTTTGAGACCCATTTGCCACCTGTATTGAATGCAAAGGGGAGAGAGCCAGCCTTCCCTCTCTGCCACTAGATTATGGCACTGCTGTGGAATTGTATGGGCTCAATTCCAAGATAAACTCCTAGGCTTCCATATGCAGCAAGAGAAGAGGCCTGACCCAGGAGAGGAAGGAGGCCATGGACTCCAGCAGAGCAACCTTTGTTAAACACAGTGCTCAGCGGTGACCACCAGCCCTGGGTCAGTCTCGCTCCCTGAGCAGAAGCTCGAGAATGCGTTCTCATGGCTGCACAGCAGAGAACATGTGTGGTGCAGAATCCCAAATCATGAAGAAGGACAGCAAGTAGAGGAACGGTAAGGGATCTGTATAGCAAAGTCAAAACGGAATTCCATAGATGTTCAGAATTACAGGCCTGAGCTGCCATGGAAGGCTGGAGGGGGTGCAGGTATGGGATGGTGAAAACAAGAGGAAATGGCTGAGTTTCCCATTCTGGAGCAATCAGATCCTTGCTTCCTGTCCACCTCATCCTTATAGGAGGAGGGGGTTATATCTTCTCTGGAAAAATTTGCAGGAGGGATGGTATATGCGAAGGGGTTGCAGGGCAAATAGAGTAGAGGACATCGGGTCAAAATCTGAACACTAATATGAAAGCATTCCTCCCCAGACCCTTCCTCCTTCCAGCACTATTTGAGTTTTTAAAAATTAAATGCAAACAAAAAATACTAATCCATTTCTTTTTAAAATGTTTTAACTCTGAATCATAATGAAATAAAAGTAGCCAAGAATATACGCGCTGACATAGCTGCTTGGCTGGGCCCCCCTGCACACCCCTACCCCTTGCACACACCTACCTACCTAAGGACATGGTAGGAGCTGCAGAAGTTTACCTCCACCTTCTTTCCGTGTTTGCTGGGCCTCAGAATTAAATTGACATAAGACAGAAAAGCATACAATTTACTTAATACAAATTTTATATGACATGGGAAAAGCCCTCGTAAGGAAATGGAGACCCAAAGAAGTGGTGAAACCTAAATGCTTTTATACGCAATTGGACTGGAGGTAATTATGAAAAAGTAACTAAATTACGTGGAGAAACTAAAGAAAGATAAGAATTATTTGAACAAGATCTATTTGCACGGAATTCTCTCAGTCTTAACTTCCTGTCTTGATGATAAGAATGTTAATTTCCTTCCCGTAAAGGAAAGGCCTCTTGGATAAGGAGATTTAGCTCCTGATTTTAGAGAGAAAAAGGGAGGAAAAAAGGGAGGGTCCAAGTGGCCATTCTGTATCTGCTTTTTTTTTTAAGTGGCTTTAGCTCAAAAATAATTTTGATATCAATTTTAGGCCTATTATGTGGCCACATATTCTGATCTCCATCAAAATCATGCTTATCAATCAAGGTGAACCAAGCACACTTAACTAAATAGAGTGTCCTTGGCATCTCTGTCCCTTCCCCCTTCAACAAAAGGTGTCATTCAGTTTCTGTGTCACTGAGGGAACTGGGCGGTGTGCCTGCGGTAGGGTTAGGTTTCGATTCTCTAAGCCTCGAGGTGAACTGTTAAGGAAGTAGGAATTTTTAGAAGCAGGGAGATGTGTGATGTTTTGCATGTAAATTTAGTTGACTCAGTTTTCTTGAGTGGCGATGCTTGGTGAAATTATTAGCAAATCCATGATCATAAGTGATTTTCGTATTTTAAAAAAAGTAAATATAATTCAAAAATACAAAATAAATTTGAGTGAAAGAGGAAGGAAAATTTTTATTCAAAGCAAAATAGGATGACAGTTGCTTTTAAATAATAGAATGGAAAGCATTTCAACACACCGTCACACAGCATGCATTGTTTACATGAGGGAGACAGGCCAAGGTGTTCGACTTACATGTCCAGATGCTTCAGCATCTTCATTATAGATCGGTTTTCTCTTTGTTCCCACCAGCACTGCCTGGGTAGCCCAGCTCTCCTCACTGTGTGTATTTGAAATACAATAAAATATATTTCTTTGGATTGTGTAGTACAGAAAGGCAAAAATAAATAAATAATAGGGGGAGGTGTGATTCACGTGCATTTGTGCAGGATGGGGTGTGGAACTGGTCCTTTTATAAGAAAACTTCTAGAGGGATTCTGGAAGAAATGGACAGTACAAAAAGGAAGCTAATAAATGAACTGAATTTGGAATATCTGTAGGTAGACCAGAAAGGGAGGCAGTGTGGGAAGCAGGGAGAGCAGAAAGACTGAGGAAACATCCCAGTTACCGGGAAAGACCAAAACTTGAGGAACAGCCAGCTAGTGAGAAACTCCCGGAGTCCTGGTGCGGTTGGGGGACTTTTAAGCAGTTCCCCGTGACGTATTACGCTGGGAACACCCTCCATTACTCATTTCTTCCAACACTTCAGAGCAAGTTGTTCAAGTGGCAGGACATTATCTTGGGGGTTCCATTCCCAGTGCTCTGCTTTCCCACCCTTACCCTTTCCCCGCTCCCCATTTTCTCAGCCACAGCATTCCACAAGGAGAAGGGGGTTATAGAAGAGCAAAGGGGTCAGATTCATGGCTACTGACTTCTAAAATCTCATCATTAGTCAAGTCCTGTTGATTCTGCCCTTACCCCCCATACCACCCTCCAGATATACTCCAGACCAGGGAAGGGAGAGCCAGAGAGAAATGGAATGGAACTTCTCTTTAGAGTCTTTGAGATGTACTCTGCTCTCTGTCCTCAGACCTACTCTAGTGGAAGATTCCCAGCGAGTCTGGAGATCTGAAAGCAAAGGAAAACAAGGCAGCATCTTGCTCTGCAGATAGGCAAGCTCCCACAGGATGCAGATAGAGACACGTCCGCAGCACATCAAGGACAGCAAGCCTGGGGCAGCTTTGCTGAATCCGAAGACTCCCAGGTGCTTCGGGATGCAGCAGAACGTCTTCCCCACTGGCCATGAGTAGCACAGATGTGGCCCTGACAGCCAGCATGTGAGGAGGCCTTGCCATCAGGCTGAGGGTTATCTCCCCAGCCAAGATCTGAATAGAGTGAACCGAGTAAAGGACATCTCAACAACACCAGTGTGAAGAAGGAAACAGGAGAAGCACCAGACAAGATGACTCGTAAGTGAAGACCAGCATGGACTGATGGGGGGAAGGAAATAGGCTGGACCTCCACCCTTGTTGCTCTGACACCATATAAGCCCACCCCACCCCTGCCCAGAATTTGGGTGGGCAGAAGTAGGAAAGGGGAGAAATTATGAGTGTAACCTCAGATTGGTTGAGATGAAGCTTCTGCCACTAGATGCAATGGTGATCATTAAACACAATCATAGAAAATCAAGATTTCTCCCAAACCTCAGTTTATAGCACAAGAGCCACACCTGTAACATACAAAGAAGAGAGAACGAGAAATAAAGGAAAAGGAGCCACACTATGTGTCAGGATGGTGTGGGCACAGAGAAAGTGCAGTAACGCCTGGCTTAGCATCCAGACTAAAGAGGGTAGCAGACCACAGCCGGAATGACTAGAACATAACTCCTCCGGAAAAGTTTTGGAAAACGTAGGGAGAATGCTGGAGGTCCTGCGGCACACGGAATGGCTGCAACCACCATTCCATTGACCTTTAAAGGACTGGTGGCTCTGGATGTCGAGATGTCTTGGGGACACCTAGGATGGGGCCGTTTGGATCATACATGCAAATAGGAAGGCAAGCTAAAGGGAGCCCTTGGCATCCCTCCAGTGCCGCAATTCTGGAGCGCTGGGAAGGGAAGGGTGATGTGTAAGGGGGGTGGTATACCCTCTCCCTCAGGGGAGACCCAGGAAGCATGTATCTTCGCAGTTGCGAGTTATCACCCTCAGACCCAGGGAATGAGAAAAAGCTACGGGGAAACGAGTCATGCTTCATAGGCTTTGAAGAAGATGGTAAAAGTAGTTTTCTTCCTCTTTTCCTGTCCTACTAAGTGTCTGGAGAGTTAGGCTTAGAGACAGAGAGGGAAGGAACCAGCAAGATATTCTCCTGATTTTATATGGGCCTGACTTTTTTAGTTTGTTTGTCTGTTTGGGTTTTTTGTTTTTTGTTTTGAAGGGTTTTTTTTAGGGAGAGGGGAAGGGAAGGAGAAAGAGGGGGAGAGAAACATCAATATGAGAGAGAAACACTGATTGGTTGCCTCTTGTACACAGTTGACCTACTTGTATATGCCCCGACTGGGGATCGAACCCTCAACTCAGGCATGTGCCCTGACCAGGAATTGAACGGGTGACCTTTTGCTTTGCAGGATGATGCCCAATCGACCAAGCCACACCGGTCAGAGCATATGGGTCTTACTTTAACAGAACATAACACCAGATCAAAAAGTCACCATCAATGAAAAGTAAAGAGAACAAAATTCCTCTGTTAGCTGCTGTGGGTAATGCTGGCATTCCGGAGACCAAAGAGGCCAAACTGATATAAATGTAGGGAGAGAAGGAAAGGCTGTTTTTGCTTCCCAAAGGGCAGGGCTATGAGCTACCTACTAAAATTTTCTTCAACTAGACAAGCTACTACAGGCATTGTATTTACCTGTTGAAATTAATTTTCATAGTACAACATTAAAAAGTTAATAATTTGTAATTCCAAAAGTTTAATGCACCTTCTCACTCACGTAAGTATAAATAAACAGGAATTCTTTGTAAAGTCATATGCAGTGAGTTACAGGAATACATTTAAGGAAGCTATTCAAATACAAAGTACTGACCATTTTTCTCCTAGGGTGACCTTTTTGAACTTGGTAGTAGAGCTATTGTTAGATCCAGCTTTCATCAGAAACACTATCTCACCTTTTACAGAAGAATGCATTTTAGAATCACAAAAATGTATATTCCATTTTTACTAGGTGAATAGCGTAACTCATCATTCTACCTACACCTGACTTATTTAATGTTCTATGAAATAGTATGATTCGTTTCTAGTAAATATGCCATAACTTACATCCGAATGAGTGCTTTCCCCTTCAAAAGCCATCTTCTTTGAAGCTGGAGAATCATTATAATGACTGACATCAGTGCAAGTTAACTTTCAGAACTCTGTTTTGGGAATTGCTGCCAGAGCTTGAGGCCTGGTCTTTTAAATGTCCCTAGTGACAGGAAATCTTTAGCTTTTGAGGTCAATTTCTATTGGTGAAGAGCAAAAGAAATGCTCAGATCCATGATGAGTAATTAAGACATTCATAAAATGGTAGTCTTAATGGATCGCTAATTGGCCTGGTGACAATTTTCTCTGAAGATTGAATACAAATGGGGTAGCCCTCTTTGAGCAAGGACATAACATTCAAAGGGGACTACCACAGAAGACATTCCTTTAGGTGTCCTATTGTTTAGGTAAACTTTTTTGGAGCCTTCAATACTTAACATACATCTTATGTTGCTATGTCTTTAATTGGTCAATGAAACCAATAAGAGAATTCAGGCGAAGCAGTCTCCTCTTTAGCTGGGGCCCAATGCTAGGATGCATCTGAGTGGTTGACTGTCACACCCCTAGGGAGATTGTCCAGAAGCACAGCAAGAGTTGTATCAGCAGACAGATTAGGTATAACAATGGAACAGACAATCAGTTACTGTCCTGGTCTCTGCTGAAGCAAGAACTCAACCCGACAACAGCAGTCCTGCAAAGCCTCTTAGCCGGAGACCCCAGCGCTGAGTGATGCTCTGTGGGGAAACCCAAACACAAACCACCCAGCCTGGCAATACCTCAGGACCCTGGAATTCAGGATGGCGATGCAGGTAGGACATTTGGCTCTGGACCATCACAGGCACCAACAGCCCAGCTCAGGATCGAGATGACAAGGCTGGCTTTGTCTCATTCAGGACTGGGGTCTTTTCACATCACTGTGTCTTTAGTAAACGCATGCTGTTCGAAAGCAATCAGCTTATTACTTCCAGTTTCAAAAATGTAACTATGATTAGCAGACCAAGACTGGTTTATAGACTCTGTTATTTCTGTTTTTTAAGAAGTCCATTTTTTAGTAACACCTTATGTGGGCATTCCTCAGTGACCTCTGCTGGAATGTCAGGCCTAGACAGCAAGAATTAAATAGGTTTGTTCTTTCACAGTAGCACCTAGGTCATTGCTGAGTTTATGTCCCCGAATATGACAATGCTGCATTTGGAAAGTCATGTAGAATTGTATCTAACTAAGTCAGACTGGGACATAGAGCTGAGTAAGGAAAACATGGACCGGAACCCAGAGGAGCCTAGAGACGTGAACAAGCTGAACCATCATGGATGAGTAATTTTCCTCACCCCACGCAGAAGACCATTTTACACGATTTCGAAATTATTAGTAAGTGATTTCTCTCCAGATTCTTTTCAATGTATTCTCTAAAATAACTTCAATGTTGGAATTGCTACGCAAATTCCTCAACAATTCTCCTTTCTTCTCCCCTGTTGGTTTACTTTTCTGCTTTTTCCTGATTTCAGCTGTTGCTCAAAATTTGCCTTTAAAGAAACTTCTAGAGATGCCTTACCACATTCAATTCTCAGTTTACTAATTTTTCTGCTCTGAAGATCTAAATTTTTCAATCAGATTTATTGGAGTGGCATTGGTTAATGAGAACATATAGGTTTCCAGTGTACATTCCTGTGATGCTAGATCTGTATATTGCGGTGTACCCACCACCTTATGTCAGACCATCTTCTGCCACCATATATGAGGCCCCCCTCCACTCCCCACCCCCTACCTCTAACCCCTTTGCTCTGGCAACCACCACTTTGCTGTCTGTGTCCATGAGTTGTAATCTTATATCACACATACGAGTGAAATCATATGATTCTTAGCTTTTTCTGACTGACTTATTTCACTTAGCGTAATATTCTCAAGGTACATCCATATTGTTGTAAATGGCAGTATTTCATCTTCTCTTGGCTGAGTAGTATTCCATTGTGTATTTGTACCACATCTTCTTTATCCAGTCCTCTACCAAAGGACACTTTGGTCATCGCCATGTCTTGGCCACCATGAATAATGTCGCAATGAACATAGGGGTGCCTATATCCTTATGAATACATGTTTTTGAGTTTTTTCAGGCAGATTGAAGATCTAAATTTTTTTAATGAGGTATTTCTTCTATGAGTTTGAACTATTCGTCTCCAGAGAGCTTTCCTAATAAAACTTTTCCATTTTAAACATTCTATACAAATTTGTAGTTCTTAGAATATGGATGCAGCTTTTACTAAGTCTTTAGTATTCTGACCCAATGCTTGCCTATGAAACTGAATTAGGAGCCCTAATTCACAAGTACAAATGCCTTTATGTCAACTCTACATAGAAAGTGGACATTTATTCCCCATAAAAAAAATGCAAGAGTTGCTATATCTGAGTAGAATGCTACATGTACAGAAAAGATTTTATTTCATAGTGGTTTGTGGGACAAAGGAGGTGGAGCCAGAAAGTGTCTCTCAACAGTGATTCTTCAGGAGGGACTGGTAGTCATGCTTTGTGAAGAAACGCTTAAGGAATGAAGAGCTGGTCCTCTGTATACCCTCTGGTGACAAGCCTATCAAGCATTTATCCCTCTGATCTGCAATATCTATCACTAATAAACTTACTGAATAGTTACTGTGTGTAAACCACTGAGCTTCACTCCAGAAACATAAAGATCTGATGGGGAGTTGGCACCATCTACAAAGCACCTACAATATGCCAGGAACATTACACACAGTGTCTCATTGAGCGTTCACATCAACCCCAAAGGAAGAAACTGCAGCCACGTTGGCAAAGGGAAGTTACCCAAATTAGTGGGTTGAGTTGTGTCTCCAAAAAAGATTTGAAGTTTGAATCCTCAGTACCTGTGAATGTACCCTCATTTAGAAATAGGCCTTTACTCATGTAATCAAATTAAGATGAGGTCGTACTAAATCAGGGTGGCTCTAAATCCAACAACTGGTGTCTTTATTAAAAAACAAAACAAGCCCTGGCAGGTGTGGCTCAGTAGGCTGAGCGCCAGCCTGTCAACCAAAGGGTTGCTGGTTTGACTCCCAGTCAGGGCCTGTGCTGGGGTGGTGGGTCAGTTCCCCAGTATGGGGCACACTAGAGGCGACCACATGTTGATGTTTCTCTCCCTCTCTTTCTCCTTCCCTTTTTCTCTGTCCAAAAGTAAAAATAAGGTAGTGAGGGACAATACCATATGATCTCACCTTTAACTGGAACATAATCAACAAAAGAAAAAAGCAAACAAAATACAACCAGAGACACTGAAATTAAGAGCAATCTAACAATAGCCAGAGTGGGGGGAGGGAGGGCGGGGAAGGGTTTTCAGGAACTACTACAAAGCACACATGGTCAAAACCAAGGGGGAGGGTGGAAGCAAGGGAGGGAGATGGGTTTGGCTAGGGTGGGGGGAGTGATGGGGGAGAAATGCAGACAACTGTAATTGAACAACAATAAAATAATTTTTAAAAAAATAAAAATAAATAAAATGTTTTAAAACAAACAAGAAAGAAAGGAAGACTTAGATATGAAAACCAGTACAGAGGCTGGAATGGAGGGTCTACAAGACAAGGAATACCAAGGATTGCTAGACATCACAGGAAGCTAGGCAGAGGCAAGAAAGGATTCTCCCCTGAAGCTTTCAGAGGGCCCACGGCCCCTGCTGACACCTTGATTTTGAACTCCTAGCTTCCATAACTGAGAGAGAATACGTTTCAGTTGTTTGAAGCCACCCCGGCTGTGACCATTGGTTTGGGCAGCCCTACATCACTAATAGAGCAGCATCACGCGGCTGGTGAATAGCAGGGCTAGAGTTTGGTCTCAGTTGTCTGCTTCTTCAATATCAAGCACAACACAGAGTCCATGCTATCAGAAAGGGTGGGGGTTTTTTGCCACCTGATTCCCCAACTTATTCATGGCTGCTCCAGACTCTATAAGCTAAATAGAAGTACAGAACTGGCTAAATTCAAGGTAAGAGTTCCAGGTGCCCCAAATCTGCTGTTACTCAGTCATTTGGAGAACTGGCACATGGAGAGCTATACAGAGTGACAGAAAGAATGCTGAAGAGCTATATCCAGACACCAACAGTGATGCTGAACAGGCCACGTGGACATTTCACCTGTCTGGGCCTCAACTTCCCGCTCCATCAGACATCAGACTGAACAGTCCACGTGCTCCCAGACAGCTCTCCCCAGCGGGCTGGACCCCACCGGGGGCCGTTTTTATTTCCACTTTTATTTCTTTGGTCTGTAAGTTCAATTTTGATTGTTCATTTTTTTTAATGTTTTGCCAGTGGATTGGTCGCATCCGCATTTAAAGGTTTCTTTCTAGTATCTCAGGCATCAGTAGTTCAAACACTGGAACTATTTTGATTTCAATGCAGTGTACAGTATTTTTTGTGCCTTCTGAGTTGAGAGCAGCTCACACTTTTAAAGAAGGACGCAGGCTGAACGACATCCTCGTTAACCACAGCAGGTGCAAAAGAGAACTGGGCTGTTTCGAAACAGGAGCAATGAACCATCTCCAATACAAGTATAGAACCCAACTAACCTTTTGAAACCATCAACCATGTAGAGTAACGTAAATACTAAATTGGGTTGTTTTCCAGGATGACCTTTCTTTAAGAATGTAAAGCAGGCAAAAAAATGCATATGCTTCTACAGCTGTGTCTCTGCACAGAATCAGGCAAACTCCTAGTGACACATCCGGTCCAGTCTGACAGGTGTGGGAAGGAGGCATTCTCGCTAAGAGGAACTAGACTATTTTCACTTTGACTTGGCCTTCTCTGTGTGTGTCCGAAACGGTGCTATTTGTAAAATGTCCTGAAATCAGAGATGCACGCTACTGAGGAGCTTTCGAGGCACCCTCTGAAACACTGCTTCAGCTTCCTCTCTTGCAGCCCGTGAGCTGCAGCGACCACCGAGGGAGGGAGGAAGAAGGTGGCTGCAGGTGAGAAGGATGAGGCAACTGCAGCTCCTCCCTCCTTCCTGCCTCCCTCCCGAGTTCTCCCACAGAGGTGCAGGTGCAGGTGGGGATCCCCACAGCCTCACAGCATCACCGCAGCGTTCCTGTGTCCTTTTAACGCACGGCCAGGATGTTGTCACATTATTATTGTTGTTATTTATGTCTTGTCATCATTCTGGTGTGAGGAAACCCGATTTCCAGAGCTTACACGTGGATGTCTGATTGTACACACACACATTAAATTAGGTGACCAACTGTTGAATAAACAAGGAGTGTTCCTTGAACTCTACAGGAAATGCCAATAAAATTAATAAATACTGAATGAGTCCTATGAACCAGACGCTCTCTGCCATTTCGAGGCAAAGATTATTCATTCAAAAAATAATTAAAGTGTTAATTGGGTATGAGCTTTTTGGGGGGGATGATAAAAATGTCCTGGAGTTAGTGATGATTGCCATGCGATTTTGTGAACATAGTAAAAACCACTGAGTGGCACTTTAAAAGGGTGAGTCTTGTGGTATGTGAATTATATCTCAATTTTTAAAAATCCAATTAAAGAGTGGCCAGTATATTCCAGAAACCCTGTGCCAGGCACTGGGTGAAAAATAGCTAACCCTTTCGAGCCTCCTACTGTGTGTCAGATCCTCTGCTGTCTTTCTCATTCATTCTCATTAATCTTCATAACCTGCCCAGAGGGAGGGAGTATTTGTACCCCATTACACAGCCAAGGAGATAGATTTAGAGAGTCATTTACTTAAAACCACACATGTGAAAATGGGTGGAATCATGTGAAACCGCCGTTTTGTAGGCTGCTTTTGTATTCCAGTGTCAATTTCTTACAGCTCCATCTAATACTAGCTGTATCTGGTCAAGTCCCTAACTGCACGCATCAGGATGCTACCCCAGTGAGCTTAGGCAGTAAAGAGCTGTAAGAAGGTAAGGGCGTCGTTCCCTGAGCGGCAATGTGCACCAGAATAGCTTCACATGAACAAGATACACGCTTCTACTGTGGGAAGCCACAGATAATCCGAGTTTCATGTGGTATATAGCACCCAGCAGCACTTATCCTGATGTACCAGATCTACTGGGCTTCAGAGCCTGCGGTCCTACCCCCTGGTAATTTGCCCTTTTCCAGTTGTTTAGAACTTGGAGATAGACACATGTACAGTGTACTAGGATACTGAAATCAAAGATGAGCTCCACAAGAGTGGAACAAATAGTGAGTCCTAGGGTTATTGAAAAAGAGAACACAAAAAGTAGTGGTTTAATGAGACGAAGAGCCTATTCCTCTCGCAAAGCAAGAAACCTGGAGGCATGCAGCCCAGGGCTGGAACACAGTCTCCACGATTCCATTAGGGACCCATGATATGTCTACCTTTCCACTCCCCAGTCAGTCCCTCCTAGCACGTGACATTCTGAGAAGAAAGGGCAAGTCAGAGGACAAAGATTCATGCCAGTCAAATCACCCCGCTTTTTAAGAGCTTTTTCTGAAGTCCTTCCCAGAAATGACAACCTGGCAAAAACGGCCAGTGTCTGCCTATAGCTTCAAAGGTGACTGTGAAATGTGATTATTTTTCAGAGGGTCACATTTACCACCCTATAAAAATCAGAGCTCTGTTAGTAAGGGAAAGTGGAAAATGAACACGAGGAAGGCAACGAGGACTGTGTGCCTCCTGCAGGAAGACAGCTCATCAGCAAATGTCTACAACAGGGTCAGCCCAAACTTGAACCCAGGTCTGATTGCTCCAGAGCCAGTCCTCCCAACCCCAGGCCATGCTGACTTCTCCATGGAGTGTGTGGGCTAGAAAAGCATGCACACTATTTACTATGATACATGGAGAGTGTATGTATTCGTTTGCTGTTGCTGCTGAAACAAATCACCACAAACTCGATGGCTTAAAACAACACAGTTGAATTCTCTTAGAATTTGGAATTCTGGGGGCCTGAAATCAGTCTCACTGAGCTAAAGCCCGTGTGTGGGCAAGGCTGTCTCCTTCTGGGGGCTCTGAGGAGGGAATCTGTTTCCTTGCCTTCTTTGTCTCTAGCTTCTGGATACAGCCCACATTCCTTGGCTCATGACCCCTCTGGGAATCCCTCCGACCCCTTACTTCCATCATATCTCCTACTCTGTAGTCAAATTTCTCTCTGCCTCTCTACTATAAGGATGCCTGTGGCCATAGAACCTATCTGGATGATCCAGCATAACCTCATCTCAAGGTCCTTAACTACAAAGTCCCTTTTCCCATGTACAGGTTCCAGTGATGAAAACATGGATCTCTCTGGTGGCTATTGTTTAATCTACCTTTAATCTACCACAAAAAGTAACTTAAAAATTAATAAGAGCAAGAAAAAATGGATGACAACATTTGTTTTTCAGTAAGGAAGAAACTGAGAACCAGAGGGGTTCGAAGGTCAAATGAGAAACAAAGCTTGGACAGTCAGAAAGAGGAGTATAATGGATTTGGAAATGGAAAGATAACACAGACATTTTTGGGAACCAAGTAAAATAATCCTGGACTAAGAATAGGCTGGGTCAGAGCTGGAAGGAAGAATTTGAGCCAAAGAGCCATTGTTAGGGTTTATCTCCAAAGCTGGACAAAAGGAGATTCAAGATCGTTCACAAGGGTGGGGATATCTCCTTAGAAGCATTTGTATCCTCCTATGTCCTTTTCAGAACTTAAGGCAACTCCGGCCCCTCCCAAGGGTGGGGGACCTCAGGGCCAGGATTAGTGTAAGCAAGAGAGGTACCTGAGACACTCTTGGGTTGGTGGCACACTGACCCTGAACCTGCAGTCCCAGAGAGTGAGTCTGTGAATTTGTGCCCTAAGCACCTCACTTTTCTCCCACTAGAGCCCCAGGCCTGGGGAGCATCTAGGCCTTGATGAATACACCAATCCCTAAACAACATCAAGAAAGACATTTAAGCTATATAATTTATCAGTCTTTCTGCTATCATGACCCTTTACAAACACTTTAATTTCTTAGTCCAGACATTTGCAATGAAGCAAGACCTCCCTCACCCAGGGGAGACACCAACAAAAGCTGAATGTCTCCTGCCGTTTACTTTAGGTTAACTTCCTCCAAGTTCAAGTGCCTTAGAAAAATGTAAGATGAGATCCCAGCCCAGTGGATCCCTCCCTGCACTCGGGCCTGCTGGACCTTAAGCCAGACTCTTTGAGGACCAAGGAAGGCACATAGGCCACTCACTCCCTCGTGTGACCTTGATTCTGTGGATTGCCTGTGTACAGCTCATTTGTTAATTTGGTGATAAAAACAGAGCAAGTCCAGAAAGTTCCGGCCAAGATGGAGGCATAGGTAGAAACACTTCACTTCCTCGCACAACCAAAAGAGGGTAACAACAAATTTGAAAACAAAAACAACCAGAACTGCCAGAAAAACAAACTGCATGGAACTCTGACAACCAAGGAGTTAAAGAAACATTCATCCAGACCAGTAGGAGGGGCAGACACGGGCAGCTGGGGCATAGCAAGGCGGTGGACCAAGTGGTGGCTAGCAGACCAGGTAGTCCTAAATTTGTGTGTGGATATGCCAGGAGGAACAACTGGGGAGCGAGACAGACCACAGAAACCCAGGGTTCCAGGGCAGGAAACTAAAGACTCAAAATCTCTGACTGTAAAAACCTGTAGGGGTTGCAACTGTGAGGAGAAGCTCTAGTCTCACAGGAGAGTTTGTTGGAGAGGCCCACAGGGTTCTAGAACATACACAAACACACCCACCTGGGAATCAGCACCTGAATGGGCACAGTCCACCTGTGGGAAGCGAGGGAAGTGATGGAGAGTAGGGTGAGAGCTGAGCAAGCGGATTTGTTCCCTCTCTGACTCCTCCCCCACAGTCAGCGCCACAACGATCCTGCGTGGGTTGCCCCACCCTGGTGAATACCTAAGGCTCCACCCCTTGCAATATAACAGATGCATCAAGACAGAGAAATATGACCCAAATGAAAGAACAGATCAAAATTCCAGAAAAAGAACTAAGCAACAAGATAGCCAACCTATCAGTTGCACAGTTCAAAACACTGGTAATTAGGATGCTCACAGAAATGGTTAAGTATGGTTGCAAAATAGAGGAAGAAGTGAAGGCTATGCAAAGTAAAATAAAGAAAAATATATAAGGAATCAACAGTGAAGGGAAGGAAACCAGGACTCAAATCAATGGTTTGGACCAGAAGGAAGAAATAAACATTGAACCAGAACAGAATGAAGAAACAAAATTCAAAAAAATGAGGAGAGGCTTAGGAACCTCCAGGACAAGATTAAATGTTCCAATATCCAAATCACATGGGTGCCAGAAGAAGAACAGGAAGAGCAAGAAATTGAAAATTTATTTGAAAAAATAATAAAAGAGAACTTCCCCAATCTGGCAAGGGAAATAGACTTCCAAGAAGTCCAGGAAGCTCAGAGAGTCCCAAAGAAGCTGGACCCAAGGAAGCACACACCAAGGCACATCATAATGACATTACCCAAGATTAGATAAGGAGAAAATCTTAAAAGCAGCAAGAGAAAAGGAGACAGTTACCTACAAAGGAGTGCCCATTAGACTATCAGTGTATTTCTCAAAAGAAACCTTACAGGCAAGAAGGGGCTGGAAAGAAGTATTCAAATCTTGAAAGGCAAGGACCTACATCCAAGATTACTCTATCCTGCAAAGCTATCATTTAGAATGGAAGGGCAGATAAAGTGCTTCCCAGATAAGGTCAAGTAAAGGAGTTTATCATATAAACCAAACCCTTATTATATGAAATGTTAAAGGGATTTATCTAAGAAAAAGAAGATAAAAAATATGAACAGTAAAATGAAAACAAACTCAGAACTATCAACAACTGAACCTAAAAAACAAAAACTAAGGAAAGAACTAGAACAGGAATAGAATCACAGAAATAGAGATCACATGGAGGGTTATCAGCGGGTAGAGGGAGGAGGGAGAATGGGTGGAAAGGTACAGAGAATAAGTAGCATAAATTGTAGGTACAAAATAGACAGGGGAAGTTTAAGAATAGTACAGGAAATGTAGAAGCCAAAGAACTTATATATACGACCCATGGACATGAGCTAAGGAGAAGGGGAAGAATGCAGGATTGTGGGGAAGGAGGGTCAGGACAGTGAGTGGTAAAGGGGAGAAAAAAATCGGGACAACTGTGATAGCATAATCAGTAAAATATACTTAAAAAAAACAAATCATGTACAAAAAGACATATGGGTTAAAGGTATCAAAGTCTGAACAGGAGTATTTGTTTTTATTACTGTTAAACAGCAGGCAGCGTCTCCTGAGGAGGCCTCCAAAGAAAGGAGAAAAGGGTCCAAAATCACAAGAGAAGGAAAGAAGCCAGGGATGTTTGACAATTACACTTCAATTACACTTCCTGTTCCCAAAGGGGCGTGGGGAGAGGGGAGGGGCTAGAGTGCTGATTTGCCCGCGGGCAGGGCTTCTCAGCCCCTACTGGATTGCACCTGGGGCTGGATCAGCCTTTGCTGTGAGGGGCTCGCCCGTGTCTGGCAGGATGTGTGGCAGCAGCTACATCTAATAATCTTTTGTTTTCCTTTTTTAAGGTTTTATTTATTTACTTTTAGAGAGAGAAGAAGAGAGGGGTAAAAAGAGGCAGGGAAACATCGATGTGTGAGACATATATTAATCAGTTTCCTCTCACAGGCCCCCAACGGGGCACCAGCAACCCAGGCATGTGTCCTGACTGGGAACTGAACCTGGACCTTTCGGATTGCAGACCAATGCTCAATCCTATGAGCCACACCAGCGAGGGCCAACTAGTCATCTTTTAAAATCTATAATTCAGAGAATTTCAGAAAATCACAGATAGGAGGTCATTTTTTAAGTGCTGAACTTCATATATATGTACTCTATCTATCTATAGACAGGTTCATACACAGATTACGTATATATGAAATTTTATTTGCCACAGCACCCAGGAGTTAGTATAGAAGTAAATTGTCTCTAGGTCCCAAGAAAACAGTAAACAGATGACACTGGTGTAGCTTCAGGCACTTTGACGCACGCCATCTCACTGGAGACTTACAACCAGGTGGGACCATGATTAGTGTCATTTCTTCTCTAGTTGGCGCCCATGATGGTCACAGGGATAATAGGCCCTAACTCCCTCTGTCACCAGAGGACAAGCAGGGTGTCCGGAGAGAAATCACCTGTCAGGACTGTCTCTTTCTGCAGCCTCATATCCTGTCTCCCAGCTCTTTATCTGCATTGCTTGAAAGGAGCCCAGGCCTGCCATGACACCGCCTCCCCGCACTCCAGCCCTGTCCCCTCCCCTGCTGCTTCTGCCTGCAGCCAGTGCTCTGCAGCTCTCTCCTCCCAGCACATCAATTTTAATTGCTGCAAGCCAGCCTCTGAGCATCCTTAAAGCGCCTTGCCTGCAGTCTGCTCTGCAGCTGGCTGAGTGATGGGCTGGGGCATAGAACAGAGAGGGACCCTCACTACCTTGACTGTCTTCCCCATGAATAAGCCTCCAGCAGTGGGAAGGCTGGTATCTTGCAGACTCCCCACAAGAGTGAGGAAAACAAAAAGCAGCAGAAGGATGAATAGACAGAAAGCTACAACGGGAAAAGGGAACACGATTTAAAAAAATAAAAAAGGTCCTTTTGAGGCAGGCTGCTGTAAAGATTCCTGATACTAGGTAGGTCAGGCCTGTAGTGTGTATTGTATTTCCTTCCAAGCCTCCTGCTGCCTGCAAGTGAGGCCACCCCCAACAGCTGCAAATATCCAGCCTAATTCCAAATTATAGGCCCACGAATTCCTCACATCTTTGGATTTTAGGGTAATTGTGTTAGTCAGGGTTTTCCAAAGGAAACAGACTCAATAGAGGGTGTGCATGGGGCAGGGAGGAGGATGTGGGAGAGGGAAGAATGGAGGAGGGAGGGAGAGAGAGAAAATGAGGGAGAGAGGAAGAGAGTGGGTGGAGAGAGAAAAAGATTAAGAATTGGCTCACAGGCTTGTGGGGGCTGGCAGATCTCCAAGGCAAGCTGGAGATCCAGGGAAGAGCCAGTATCGCAGCCTTCAGTACAAAGTCTTGAAATTGCAGATTGCAGGCAGAATTCCCTCTTCCTTGGGGAGTTGCTCTCTTTCCTCTTAAAGCCTTCAACTGATTGGATGAGGCCCACCCACATTATGAAGGGTAATCTGCTTCACTCAAAGCCTACTGATTTAAATGTAAACCACAAAAAAAAAGCCTTCCTAGCAACATTTAGACTGGTGTTCGACCTAGCCATAGTCTAGCCAACTTAACACATAAAACTGAACATCACTGGAGTCCTCAAATCCTACCTCAAGGAGTAGGACTGGATTCAATAGGACCTGAATCACAATTCTAAAGGACTTGAGTCAGAGCCGAGGTACCACCAACAGCCTCTAGGGAGCCTCTGTGCAATGGCTGGGACTTGGAGAACCCCTGGACAGAGCAGGGGTTCTGCCCCCCGACAAGCCTTCTCCAGTCCCATCTCGTTTAAGCCTGCTCTGAAATGGCCCAGCTTCCTTCCCAGGTGATCACAATTAATGCCTGCATGAACACCTACTACATGAGGGCTCGCTGGTCTTCATCACTCGTTCAATGTCCGGAGAGCTGGCTAGACTACGGAAGCACCCACCTAGCACAATGTGTCGGGTGTCCGTTAGGAATGAATGAATGTCACATCACACCCATGAGGGGCTCTACCATCAAAAACAAACAGGAAATGACAAGTGTGGGCAAGACTGTAGAAGAAATTGGAACCCTTATACACTGTTAGCGGGAATGTAAAATGGTACAGCCCTGTGGAAACAGCGTGGCAGTTCCTCGAAACATTGAAAATGGAATTATTGTATGATCCAGCAATTCCACTCCTGGGTATGTACCCAAAAGAAGTGAAAGTAAGGACTCAGATGTTTGGACGCCCATATTTATAGCAGCATCATTCCAACAGCCAAGAGGAGGAAGAAAATCAGTGTCCGTGGACAGGTGAAAGGATAAACAAAAAGTGGCCTACACATACAGTGGAATATTACTCAGCCTTAAAAAGGAAGGAAATTCTGACACAGGCTACAACATGGATGAACTTGAGGAAATTACGCTAAGTAAAATAAGCCAGTCGCCAAAAGACAAATACTGTGTGATTCCACTTTTATGGGATACCTAAAGAAGTCAGATTCATAGAGACAGGAAGTACAATGGCGGGGCTAGAGCCGGGAGAGAATGAGCAGTTTTTTGTTTAATGCCTGTAGATCTTCAGCTTTGCAAGATAAGAGTTCTAGAGATTGGCTGCAGAACAATGTGAATGTACTTAACACTACTGAACATAAAAATGGTTAAGATAGTAAATTTTATGTTGTATATATTTTACCACAGTTTAAACAGTTTCTCAACAATGAATATAGATACACTCAACATGAATGACCATGAATACATTAGACTACAGGAGCCCTGGCTGGTGTGGCTCAGTGGATTGAGCATGGGTCTGCAAACCAAAAGGTCTCGGGTTCGATTCCCAATCAGGGCACATGCCTGGGTTGTGGCTATGTCCCCATTATGGGGTTTGAGAGAGGTAACTACACATTGATGTTTCTCCCCCTCTCTTTCTCCCTCCTTCCTTCTCTCTCTAAAAATAAATAAAGTATTTTTAAAAAAAGACGACGTGAAAGGAGCCAGTAATAAAGTACTGCATACCGTATGTTTCTATTTCTATGAAACGCTCAGAAGAGGCAATTCCATGGAGACAGAAAGGAGATTAGTGGTTTCCGTGGGTTGGGAGAGGAAGAGGAACTGTGCATGACTGCTAATGGGTACAAGGTTTCTTTGGGGGTGATGAAAATCTTCTAAAATTGGATAGTAGTAATGCTAGCTCTGTGAATACACTAAAAACTACTAAATGGTACACTTTAAGAGAATGGCTTTTATGATTTGTAAATTATATCCCAATAAACTGTTATTTAAAAAAAAACAGAATGAATGAATGAGTAGGGTTCTAATTATACCTAGATCCTTGGGATCATTTTAATTCAGTGTCAGTTCTAACAGAAGGGAGATTTGTCATGAATAATTTGGGTCAGAAATGAGGGTACAAAGAGGCCCAAATAGGTACTCCTGACAAATCGCAGTCTGAGTCCCAGCAACCTTTGAAATGTGGTTGCTAATGGCCCCTGAGGGCTGCCAGAAGCCCTTGGGCCAGGCTGTGGCAATTGACTACAGGACCCTATCTCCCTGGAGCCGCAGGCTTGTCAGACCGTGGAGTCTCTTTAGGGCACTGACTAGAGGGAGTACATTTATTCCCCAGAACTGGACTGGGAATCCAGTTCACGGCTTACCATTATAATGATGTAATTGCGAGCTCCTCGCTGATAATGTGTAAAAACAATCACTTGAGAGTGTAAACCAACAGCTGGTGAGCAACTTCCTCGAAAAATGTGAAAGGCAGACCTCAAAAGATTTTTTACATCATTTTCACCAACCTGATGCAGTGATCTCAAATGTGCGGCACAGCATATGTGCCACCTCGGAAACGACAGTGACACAGTCTGTAAAATGGCACACTGTCAGAACCACTCACAGAAGAAAGCCCGGAAGGCAACGGTGAGCAAGAAAGTGGAATAGCGATTCACGGGCAGGCCTTCATCCCCATCAGTGATCCAAACTTTCCATGCTCAAAAACACCTTCTGTCCCCAACTTGCACTTTCATACAGCATGTAAATTGCAATTTGCTTCTGCCGAAATACTTTCCTCTCCGAGCAAGTGGGAGCCTATAAGCCTCTTTGCTCAAGGAGCCCTACCAACGAGACCTGTGCGTTGCCTGGTGGGCCAAGGTAAAGGGCGCTGTCTAGTCCCCTAGGCCACCGACCTGCACTGAATTTCTAGCAACCTGAATGGACTTCTAGAACTGGATCTTTGAGAAAACAGCAAAATAAATTATTTGAAAATTAGAAAACCAACCCAGTGGCTAGAATACAAACATATGTAAAGAATCAATGTAGGTAGGCCTAGGAAGAAACCATTATTGTATTGTGGGTGTGATAGGCATAGTTTTGTTACTCGCCAATCCCTCTCTTTGGAGAGATGGATGAACTCTTTAAGCCGCAGCAAAGAAAAGAAGTCCCAGGTCCAACCGGGTTTGACTCTGAACCCTGGGTCCCTGTCTGTAACGTCTTGGGGGTTCCGACTGAGGTGCAACAGACTCGGAGCTTTTTCTGCATTTTTACCCACAGGATGTACATTGGATTTATTCGCTGTGGTGACTTCTTTCTCTAAAAAATAGCTTTAAATTGAGATGTAATTTATACACCATAAAATTCACCCTTTTCGTGGGTTTTTGTATGTTCCCAAGATGGTGCTGCCATCACCACTATCCGATTTCAGAACTTTTCTCCACCCCAAGAAGAAACCCCATTCCCGTTCCCTCCGTCCCCAGGCCCTGGACACCCCTTATCTATCTCCTGTGTCTATAGACTTTCTTACTTTGAACATTTCCTACAAACAGAATCATACAATACGTTGTCTTTGTGACTGCTGGGTTTCTTTCCCATTGCACGATGTTTTCAGGGTACATCCATGCTGTGGCACATGTGAGTAGTTCATTCCTTAATGACAGAATAATATTCCACTATAAGAATATATCATGTTTGGGTTACCCACTTATTCATCACTTGATGGGTACGTGGGTTGTTTCCACCTGTGGCTGCTATGAATAGTGCTGCTGGGCACTTCGGTGTGTGGGTTTTTGTGCAGACACACACACGTCTTCCTTTGTCTTGAGTCTGTACCTAGGAATGGATTTCATGGGTCCTATGTTTACGCTACGGTAATGCTATGTTCACCTAATAAGGTGACACTGTGTTTAGCTCTTTTGCAGAGTGTGCAGACTCTTTCCCTCAGCTGCCGCACCCCTTTAATATCTGTGGTCCCTCCTTATGGTCGGGCCTTTTCTCGGCCCTTGCATTTTGTGCTCTTCGTTGTCCCGCCTGATCAGCAGGGTCTCCAACGACCCACTTCCAGGTATGTTCTTGTTTCTTCTTCCCGCTTGCCTTCTCACTCAGGTAGGCCGCTCCCGAGCAAAGAGAGGGGAAAGAGAATGAAAATGAAGTGAGGGCCAGCTGCACGCTAAGCTCTGCACTCCACCACGTACAGTGAGGTTCTTTTGTTACTCACCATGTGACCGTGAGTCCCCATCTTACCAACCAGGAGACTGAAAAGCTTCTGCTGGTTTGATTGCTCCAAGCTGCTTCCCGGGCCCACCAGACCATGGTTCTCAAACCGTGTCCCATAGAACCCAATGGTGCTTCAGGGGTGCAACGAAAACACAGCACTTTCTGCTGAGCAATAAAACATTAAATTCCTGAAAACTCCACTCCTCATTTTTGTCTGTGTCGTAGTTTGGAGCTGTAGGAAGACCATGTCAGTCTTATTCATGACTGCTTGCCCAGGGCTTAGAACAGTGACTGGCATATAGTGATTGTTCGGTATATTTTTATCTAGTGAAGAAATTTTTCCGCTAAAAACTTGTCAAATCATGTGC
Organism: Trachops cirrhosus; assembly: GCA_028533065.1. Lineage (NCBI taxonomy): Eukaryota > Metazoa > Chordata > Mammalia > Chiroptera > Phyllostomidae > Trachops > Trachops cirrhosus. Next base: position 180,795,948 of record CM052540.1, on the reverse strand, counting down.
TAAGGCACATGATTGGTTCCCAAACCTGACTATATGTCAAAAATCACCCAAAAGTATTTTTTTTAATATAGTTCACTGAGCCCTGCTGAATGAGCCTCTCTGGGTGGGCATTGAAATCATTGTTATTAAATTGCCCAGGGGATGCTGATGGAGCTTTCCGCAGACCCTAGTTTGGGAGCCACTGCTAGGAGAAGTGCTGTTTCTGTTTGTCTGGCCAGTGACTTCCATGGTTACCCTCCCAGGCCCTAGGAAATCTCACTCTGGTCCAGAACCACCAGTCAGCAACCATATGGTCAGGGTCTCTATCTGCATCCATTGGTGTTACAGTCCACTGCTCACCGGTGGCTTTGCTCCAACCATTAAGACCTTTCAATGTACAGATTACACATGTCTGGAAAGGATCACAGTCTGGCTGTCCCAGTACTAGACCTGCTTCCTTATTATTAAGTAACAAAACTTAATGCCATGCTAGTTTGCACATCAGAAGTTCTCCAGGCTGCAGAGAAGCATCTCAACACTTTTTAAATTCTATAATTTTCCCACCACTTCCCAAGGGTTTACGGGATAGACATATATTGTGCAAGCAAGTTTGGGTTTCCCCTTTCTCTCCACCTGTTATAAAAGGTAGGAGTTCCTACAGGCTCAGTTCTTCTTTCAAAGTCAAGGTTAGTGTAGGAAGCTGTAATGTTTTTCCCCACTCATGGCGGACTGAGAGAAAAAGTACTCCTGACACATCTTTACTTGCTTGCTCAAGTTTCACTTCCTCTTTTCTCCTAGGAGGAAGGACTTTACCTATCACCAAATGTAAAGATTCTCTAGAGATGTTCAGTTGTCTATCCACAGTCAGTTATGTACCCACATGGGAGGAAGACCAGGGTATGGCAGAGGAGTTGGGCAGAGGAAGGGACAGCAGAGTGAGGGTGGGAGTACCAGGTCAGTGAGGGGAGGGAGGAGGGAAGCAGGGAAGCAGAGAAGCAGAGTGAGGCTAGGGGACCACTGGGTAGAGTCCAGCCAACAGAGCACAGTAACTATCAGGCTGGAGCGCTCTCCAACCCAGTTCAAGCAAAACACTGGCACAAGGAACTCGAAAAGTCTCAAAATGGCTTCACGGGTCTGCAGAGGATCCCGACACAGACTCTTTAGCATTTTGCCACTCACTCGAACATTTGGGAGAAACGTGGAATCTCGGGTCCCACCACCCAACTTAACAAGACCCCATGGGACCTGAATGCCCATTTAAGTGCTCTGAACTAGCTTGGGAACAATCACAACCCAATATTGAAACCAAGTAGATGATTCAGCAATGGCTGGAATAAGATATTCTCAAGCTTTAGTGCACGTGAGAATTGCCTGGAAAGATTCTGATTCTGCAGACTGTGGGTGGGGCGCAGGAATCTTTAGTTGTAGCAAGCACACAGGTGATTCTGATTCCGGATGCTCCAACCGGTTTAGTTCTGGGTGGATGACATGGGGTTTCCTCTCTCATGTGTGTGCACAATATTTGGAAGGCTTAACTAATATTTCACATGTATTTTTCTTTTTGCCCATTCTCCATTTCCAGCAGATAGCCTATTTTTATGGCATTGCCATTTGGAAAGGGTATGAGAGGACAGAAAGCTAGAGAGAGTGAGAGCAAGATACGCAGACAGACAGACAGACTTCTTCCTGACTGTGGCTTCCAAAAGCCTAACATCCATAGTGAGAGGAGTTGCACAGGATCTAATGTTTGAGAGGATTGAGGGAAAGGGGGCCTTCTTCCCACCAGGAAAAAATTGTTCATGCTCAGTGACAGGAAGGACAGGCAAAAGGACAGATGTCACTGAGGCCCAGAGACTGAGGCTCTGTGCAGTAATTGCTGCAGAGAGAAGGTGCTTGCCCCAGGGGGACTCCTGTGCCTTTAAGACGTAAGCATGGAACAGCATGGGAAAGGCCTCGGGACTTGAAGGCACAGAGCAGACAGGAATGAGAGGCATCCCACGGCCCCTTGCATGATCGGTAGGTTGGAGGGACAGGCTGGGCAGACACCGAATGAAGAGATGACCTGAAGATTCAATGGGCCGTCACTGCCACCATCGAGATGC
>CM052540.1:180760679-180793367 GCA_028533065.1 Trachops cirrhosus | reverse complement strand
ATGAGGAACCTAATGAACAAAATAAATGAACAAACAAAATAGAAACAGAGGCATGGACCCATGGGGAAGGCTGACAGCTGTCAGAGGGAAGGGGGGTTGGGGAACTGGATAAAAGAAGGTGAAGGGATTAACAAAAAATATATACATAACACAGAGACACAGACAACAGAAAACAGTGTGGTGACAGCCAGAGGGAAAGGGGGACGGAAGTAGGTGGAAGTGGACAAATGTGGGAGGGAATAGGGACAGACAGAGACTTTCCTTGGGGTGCTGGGCACATGATGCAGTGTGCAGATGATGTTTTATTGAGTTGTACACTTGAAACTGTACAATTTTACAAACCAATGTCACCTCCATAAATTCAATTTGAAAATGTTATAGCACCAAAAATACAAAATTAATAAATAAAAATAAATAAAACAAGATGACCCCAGTATTCTTACCCATGTCGTTTCTGAATTTGGAGTCAAGGTGAAACATGTTAGCATTGGGAAGAAATGCCAGTTAGTAACAGCGAAGATTGTGTCCACATTTCTACCCCTATCTCCTTCCCCAGTGATGAAGCCCAGCTTTCCTAAAGATCCGGGGTCTTTGCAACCTGAAATGTCTACCCCAGAAAGACTAATCCGTATTAAAATCATTTACCTTGTAATTGGTTGTGGAAATGGAACTTTTCAATGATTTCCAGGAGGAACCGTGGCCTGTTAGAGGCAACAGTACCTCAACCTCCGCCTTCCTGGAGGTGAGACCAGGATGGAAGTACAGATAGGCTGAGGTTAAGGGTCAATCCCACACACATTCTGCATTCTTGGTTATTTCTGTGTAGCTACTTTTCCTACTCAATTCAAAACACAACGAGGTCTGGCCTTGCCCAGCCCCACGTCCCCACACCAGCCTCCCAGGGCTCCCTGGGGGCAGAGATGGGTAGCTCCTTCCTCCTCCCAACCCAGCAAGGATTAAGTTCACCCTTTGCCAGGTTTAAAGAAATGGAACAAGCTGTCTCCAAGTGGGTACAGACAGCTAATTTAAGTGACTCAAATGACAACCACTGCCTCTGTCTGCGCCCACTTCCTCTTCCCTTTCAGCATCCCTGAGAGCTACCTGTGGGCTCCTCCTGCCCCTACAAGCCTCCTCCTTTAGCTGGAGGATCTGTAGGATAGTACGACCTCAGCACACTACAGTGAAACAGCCAAGTGTAGGGGAGCCTTAGGTTGTAGGGTGGCTAACTATGGTCACTCGGACAGAGAAGGAGAAAGAGGGCTGGCATTGTAGGGAAGGAACTGTGAAATGAAAAAGTGAGAGATCATCAGACAGTCCTGGCTCCTGAGAGTTCACTTCCTGCCTCTGTCTTTCCAGAAGCTTGCCAGCCCTTGGGTTCTGTAAAACATCACCGTGCATCTGCTGAACACCTTATGTCTCCATCCAGGATACACCCTTTCTTCACTTAGATTGTCAAGTTCTCTCACAGTGATCCAGGATCCGCTGGACACCAGGAATCTCTTTTTATTCCTGTTCGTAACTGCAGTCCTTGCTGGAGAAGTCTGGCACAGAGAAAGTGATTCAGATGTTGGTTGAATGAATAAAAGGACAACTCGATGATCACGTCATCCTTAAAGGGTATGTGTTTCATGTCCAAGATTGTTAGACATGTGTTTGGTGCTTTGTGCGCACACACACATACAAACACTAAACATCTTTTCTCCTATCCATGGTTGACAGTTAAGTAGAATATTCTTTTGTAAATAAACATGAATATCTTCTCATCACAAGTGCTTTTTAGGGCTGCCTAGAAGCAAGAGCTCTTCAGCGGCACTCCTGCGTGTGGACTCTCCCACAGGACCTTCAAGAGGGTGCTGCCCGCAGCCCAGCAGTCTCTCTCCATCTGGCAGCAGCACCCCCGTCCTGCCGTACAGGTTACAAAGGCCAGACTAGCCCATTCTCAGCCTCCTCCGCAGCTAGAGCTCAGGCAGGCGGCCCAGTCTTGGCTCTGGACCTGCTGTGGCTTCCTCTGAGAAGCAAGTTCTGTGTGATAACTGAAGAGAAAGGACGGGAACATCCTCCCTTGTGGCTGTGGACAAGGCCTCCTGAAGACGTGATGCTTGGAGCCCTAAAGTGATTTTCAAACCACGAAGGGAAATGCTGCCGGAACACCGAGAATGACTGAGCAGCAGGTATTAAAAGAAAAAAAAAAAAATCTTGCCATTTGTGACAACATGGATGGATACTGAGGGTCTTAAGCTAAGTGAAACCAGTCAGATTGCAAATACAGTATGATTTCATGTATATGTGGAATCTAAAAAACAAAACAAACTAACAAACAAAATAAACTGATGGTTGCCAGAGGGAAGGAGGGTAATGGGGGGAAAGGAGGAAGGAAATGAAGAGGTACAAACTTCCAATTACAAAAATTGTCATGGAATGGAATGCACAGCACAGGGAAGACAGCCAACGATATTGTAATAACTTTGTATGGTGCCGGTTCTAACCCCTGGAACCTGCAAATTTTACCTTATATGACAAGAGGGACTTTATAGGTGTGATTAAGCTCAGGATTTTGAGGGGAAGAGATTATCCTGGATTATCCAGGTGGGCCCTGGATGTCATCACAGGTGTGTGTGAAAGAGGAAGGCAGAGGGAGGTTTGGCAGACGCAACAGTGGAGTAGTTTGAGGAGTGGCCATAAGCCAAGGAATGCTGAAGTCTTCCAGAAGCTAAAAGGCACAACGAAACAGATTCTCCCTGGAGCCCCAACTGACTTTTGTCCAGTGAAACTGATATTTTGGACTTTCGGCTTCCAGAAGTGGAAAGGAATAAATTTGGTTGCTTTAAACCACCAAATTGGTGGCCATTTGTCATAGCAGCAGCTGTCAACAATGAACTAGCATCCCTACCTCTGGATTTCTTTTGAAGAGACATCATTTTTTTTAACTGCTATGTTTTTAAGCTACTTTCAGGAAGGCTTATTACTTATAGCACAACGCATCCTAAATAATACTTTTATTACAATTACTTAGGATGACTGGTAGGGCTGTTCAAGTTCAAGAGCTTCACCCAAAACGAGGCTTCTACTATCTAACATATTGGGTACCTCCTCCTTCATTTTCTTTTTTAGCGGTGATAAATAAGTAGCAATATTTTTTTGTTACCATAAAAGTATGTCTTAGCGCTCTGCCCTGCCTGTGGCATTATGTGGCCCTCACCCTCACCACCCAAGGTACTTTGTCACCAAGGAAACAAACAAACAAAAAAACCCACCTGAAAGGAAGAGGGGACGGGGAGGGCTCGATCCTGAAAGTGGCACTCACACTCACACGCATTGCTCAGGACCTGGTCACAGAGCCACACCTACAAGTCAAGGGCGTGGAAGTCTTATTCCAAGGCGCCCACTTAGAAACTCAGAAAAAGAAGGGGAAGGCACTTGGGGGACGACAGATGATCTGTCTGAAGAGTTCTGTTGACAGGTTACGCGAGCATTCAAGTTAAAACCAAGAAGGCTTCAGCATCTCGGGACAGTGGCCTAACAGTCAAGCTTACCAATGAAGCTTAGATCCGTCCAAACTGCTCCTGGGTTTTTTTTTTTTTTTTTCTTTTTTCTGCTAGCAGCAGACCCGGCAATATGCAAGATGCCAGCCCTGACCCTCATGGCTCAGGTGGTTGGGCGTCATCCCACAAGGCGGATGGTCATCAGTTCTGTTCCCCAAGGGAGCACAAGCCTGGGCTGTGGGTTAGGTCCCCAGTCAGTGTGCGGTCCCCAGTCCGGGTGTGTATTACAGGCGATCGATCACTGTTTTTCTCCCTCTCTTTCTCCCTCCTTTCCCCTCTCTCTAAAAATAAACAGGTAGAATCCTAAAAATAAAAAAAAAAATCTGTCTTTTCTTTTAAAAAAGAAAGAAAGATACCAGTCATAGGCCCTGCCTTCTTCCCTTCCCCTCATCCCCTTGGGCACCTCTTTGGAATACCAGTGGTCAGCGAGCACACTTGGGGGCAATGCGTTGCTCTAAGAGGAAGCAAAAGCATACTGCTAGACTGCAAACCCATACTGCCAGGCAGTAGTAATTCTTGGGGATTCCCAACTCTTCTGAGTTTATTGTCCTGTGAGAAATCCCCCAACCCCGTGTAAAGAAGCTGGACTAGTCCTCTTGCCACACTCAGTGCTTGACGTGTTTTAGAGTCAGTGGCTGGAGGGGAAACAGAGGCTTGAGCACTCCACTCAGCAAGTGAGAAGCCATTTTCAATTACACTCTGTAGCTCACAGTGCCGTCTGGGGCCAGAGTGAGTGCTGGTTGCCATGGCACCACTTTAAATCATGTCTGTGCTGACACTCGCACATCCTGCCCCCATAAACTGGAGCCACAGCTAGCTTTTCCTATGGTGTGTTGATTGATGCTTGAGCTCTGCACCAGGACTACAGACGGATCAGCAAGACAGCAAATCCGTGCGGTTGCCACGCCTTTTGCCTAGGTACTACACTGGAAATATTTGAACCAGGAAACAGGAGATCCAGGTTCTGCTCTCAGTTCTCCACTGTGTGGCTTTGGGCGAATCTTTTCATCCCTCTGTGCCTTGGTTCCCTGACCTGCACCATGAAAGAGAGGGAAGAGAGTGTCTCCAAGGTCTCCTGAGCTCCCGGTGTAAAGACTCTGGTTCCTGGTGCTGGTTTGAAGCTGCAGAGGTGAGCAGAGCTCCGCAGAGGATGAACAGCACAGCGCGACTGAGGCAATTCCTGTAAGCTCTTGCACAGTCCTCCCCTCGCTGTTTCTGAAACTCCCCTCCTGCTCCTCTGGGCCGCTGGATATCTGTTTTGAGTCAAGCCCCTGGCAAGATGCCACTTGTCAAAAAGTCCCTTCTGACATGCTAAGAGGACTGTTTTCCACTTGAGTTGAGTCACTAGTTGCCCTGGAAATGATTTCTTCTCAGGATAGCCCCTGCCTGGTTCAATGCTCCCCACTTGGGTCCCAAAGACTGTTATCCCCTCGAATAAAGTAAATTACAGAACTAGAGAAAGACAACACCTGTGAGGCTGGCCTTCAGACCCGTTTTAGGGAGAGCATCTCACGGGGTGGAGAGAGCTGTGAGGGAGCAGCTGCTCCACCAGCCACAGCACCGATGAGGTCATCCTTACGTTTCTGCTGACTTTGTCCTGCCCCCGGCCCTCACCTGCTGATTGCAGGAACAGGGCTTCCACCTGTTGCTATGTCCCCTCCCCAGCCCTCCACTACTTCTGAGAACCCTGGAGAGTATCTCATGTATATCCACAAAACAAAAACATGGCTGGGAAGCCAAGGTTACAACAGGAATGGGGTGTCTTGTCATAAACTAGGGCTGTACACGTCATTGGGAAAAATCCAGGACCTCATTAACAGTCACCATCTCAGGAACAAGGATGGAGCACCTCAGTTTGCCTGATGAGGGGGAGAGAAAACTCTCAGCAGACTTTGCAGAGAAGGCGAAATACTGGCTGACTCTTGAAAATAGATGTTAGTTGCAGATGCAGTGATGATGGCATTCGGAGAAATCCTGATGAGGCAGACACCTTGCTCCCTCACTCACCGAGCATGCCCTCTTTCAACTGGAACATTTGCTCATTCATTCAGAGCTCTTTTCTAATTGTCCAAACTTAGAAATAAGGCAAAAACGTCGTTGCTTGTCCTTTCAGTGTCATGCTGGCCACCTAACCACAGACTTGGGTCCCATCAGACACAGCCCTCTTGGAGAGAGGGGATGGTTGTATAATCTTGTGAATCTACTGAAACCACTGAACTGTACACTTTGAAAGGATGACTTTTTCGTAAGATGTGCCTTTTATCTCCATACAGCTGTTATTTAAAGAACAAAAAGAAGTAGCTACTTGCCCCAGGCAGGGGGTCTAAGGTGCATATTTTCTGGGACCAGATATGAAATCTGATTTACAGATTGCTGAGCTTTTCTGTATTGTTTTAATAACCATTATTTTAAATCATTTCAAAAGTTATTTTCTCTGCAGAAGAGAAAAGCCAACCTCGCCTGTCCATGCTAGCATATAACTGCACTAAATAAATTAAGCCCAAAAGAAACCATATTCCGTCACTCTGTTTGAGCATCCTCCAAATCCGTTCTCAGCATCATCATCATCGGGACGTTTTAAAATGTAAGTAAGCAATGAGTTACAGATGTGTAGAGCTCCTGGTCTCCTCACTGTGGTGGTGGTTGGGTGGAGGCTGGGGGAACGGGGCCCCTGGACCGGTCAGCCCCAGCTGTAAGCGATCTCCTCTGCTCCACAAACGAGCACTTTTTTATTATCATGTTCTGGCTCATTTCACAGCCTGCTCTGCCCTACTCTGCTCCACCCCCGGCTGTGTTATGTTTAGATTTTGGTTGTTGGAATAGTAAAACCAGAAGTAGGGCATGGAACAATTCCTACTGAGGCGGGGGCGGGGCACCAGGGGACTGCCTCCTTAATACAAAGCGGGGTGGGGACTACCCTTTGTCTCAGTCCCTTAAGACAAAGGGACTACCCTTCCTGAGTCAGAAAAGGTCAGGGGGTGGGTTTCAGAAGTCTGTGAGGAAATTCCACTTTTAGTTATTGTTGTTTACCTAATTGAATTCCTTGATTTTGTTTTCTAATTTAATCTAATTGAATGCCTCCCAAATTTTTTCATATTATGGCACAGTCTAACCCCCACTGCCTCTAAGTCACCACATCGAAGTATGTGCTGTTACCCAGAGACACCAAGTTCAGTCGTGCCTCGGGCTGTCGCCAGAGCCATTTCCTCTGGATGGTGTGTTCTGAAGATCAGTTAAGCCCCACAAACGTATGGGTACATACCACGTAGCAGGCTGCATCCAGATACTCTCCCCCGACCCCACATCAGCTCCAAGTGGCCTGGCCCAAATATCACCTCCTACACAGATTTTTCCTTGACTCCACCACAGGTAGATTTAACAGTTTTCTTATTGTCTGTTCCCACACAGTTTTAACATATGAAATAAACCCTTGGCATTCGTATATTTAACATTTCTAGTTTAGCCAGTTCAAAAGTTGCTCTATAGAGTGAGTCTATAAAGTGTCGTCATTTGTCATTTGGGAAAGCACAGGTGGGAACCATCCTCCCTGGAGGGCTGTGAAATGAGACTGAGTCGCCTCCTCCGGGAAGCCTTTCGAGGCTCCCTCCCACTCAGTCTCAGGCTGCTGGCCTTCTGCACCCGCTGGGATACTCACAACCCTACCTGCAGATCATTTCACACCGCGGAGAGTCTGAAGGTGGACGATCCCGGGGTTCGCTCGGCTGCTCAACAATGTCAGGTCTTCGGTCAGGGTTTTTGCAGGATTCAGTCATGTCCACAGAGACACGACACGACGGCAGCAGCTCCCAACAGCACCTCTTCACGTAAATCTACTCACTTTCTCCTTCCATCTCACTTTTTCCCAGGTAGCCAAACTTCCTGCGGGAATTCCCCCAAAGGCTTTCCCTCTGACCTCATTGGCCAGACTTTGGTCCTATCCCCAACCCTGAACCAAATGCCAGAACAGGTAAACCAGGACGCCGTGCCTGATCTAGATTAGTAGTCCTCTGGCCAGCGGCATCAGCATCACCTGGTGACTAGCTAGACATACAATTCCAGGGGTGAGGCCCAGGGTTCTGGGTTTTAAAAGACTTCTAGGTCAGCAGTCTCCAACCTTTTTGACACCAGTGACCAGTTTTGTGGAATTTTTCCATGGACCAGGGTTGGGAGGATTGGTTTCCAGATGACTCCAGTGCATTACATTTATTGCGCACTTTATTTCTATTGTTATTACATTGTAATATATAATGAAATAACTATACAACTCACCACATGCTAGGGTTAGCACATGAGCTCACCAAAACTGTGACTGAGACAAGTGCGCAGTGTTGGAAGGAGGCACAGACGGAAGTGGTAAATGAAATAATGGGTGGGCCACACGACGACTAAAACAAGTGTCGGATTCTGACTTAAAGCCTGCCACCAGATACAGCTGTACAATTGAAGTACATCGACTCACTTACCACTATAATGTCTGCCACCAGATGCAGCTTAATTGTCACTTGCCACTCACTGACAGGGTTTTGATATGACTCTGCAAGCAATGGTTTTATTACAGTCTCTGTGCCGTCAAACCTCTCTGCTAATGATAATCTGTATTTGCAGCTGCTCCCCAGCCCAGGCATCACTGTTTCAGCTCCACCTCAGATCATCAGGCATTAGATTCTTATAAGGACCATGCACAGCCTACATAGCGCACAACGGAGATCCCCCGAATGTGCACTTCACAATAGGTTTCACGCTCTTATGAGAATCTAACGCCCCTGCTGATCTGACAGAAGGCGGAGCTCAGGTGGTAATGCCAGTGGTTGGGAGCAGCTGTAAATATAGAAGCTTCGTTGGCTCACCCTCTGCTCAGCTCCTGCTGTGCAGCCTGGTTCCTAACAGGTATTAGTCCATGGCCCAGGGGCTGGGGACCCCTGCTGTAGGTGATTCTGAGGCATATCAAAATTTGGGAATCACTGGCTAAGATCTATCATGGTTCATCCGGAGCATCTAGCTTCCTTGAATAAAATCAGGATTCCATAAACTAAGAAAGAAGAGAGGGTTGCTGTTCTGTTATTTTCATTTGAAGTATCACTAATTATATTACTTATCCATGGATTTTCTTGCCTGACTCTCACCCACCTGCAAGCTTCCTGAGAACATTAAACAAAAAAACTTCCACAGCCTAAAGCTTTTCTGAAAGAAAGGGTTAATTGAGCCAAATGCTAGCCAGAAAAGGACCAGGTCTTGGGCACACAGTCCCAACGGCCAGCAGCAGGGCTATTTGGAAAGACTTTGTGGAAGAAAGATGTTGTTTGTTTTGAAAGAATTAACATTGGCCGCAGATGAAAAGGGTGGGAGGAGTGGAGCTGGCTAGTCTTGCAATAGGCACAGAAGCTGTGAGGAGGAAGTATGTGGTCCTTCGGATTGGTTGTGGGCAACAATCCAGAAAGTTCATGCTAGGCAAGAAGAGAGGTGTCTGATGGTTAGTGGCTCCTGGCTATTCTTTGTAGATATTCGGAAAAATCGCCACATGGCAGTTAATTAAAAGTTTCAACATACACTCAGGAATGTAAGCGGTCTTTTGTTGGTTTTGCCCTGCAGTGGTGATTAACCTCTCTTGTCTCTTCCTTCTACCCTCCGACCTGCTGTAATTTAATTTTTAGGGCATCTCAGAAAGTTTTCCTTATTGCAAGAGCGTGAACTTTGTCTTTTATTAGTGTTTATATCCGTAGTGCAATAGAAGGCACCCCATCAAAGTTTGCTGGACAAATAAGTAAATATTAAACTGGCCTCTCTTTTCTAATTGCTCATACCCTTCACAGCTGCTTCCTGCTGCCTTCACTCAAGGAACATTTTCTCACATCAGCTCACGTCAGTGAGCCAAGAGCTGTCTCTTCCAGGGGGTCTGAGAACAATTATTCCTTTGCACATGGGCGCAAGTTGAAACTCGAGCTTTCCGAACACGTGTTGGACTCGTGTGCACATTCGTTTTTGTTCAGGGTGTCCCTGGAGAGCACTGCTGTACAATAGCACCGCGCTGAGCATGTTGATTGTTTCCCTAGGTCCTGGCTGCTGACTCCTGGCTGGCGATCTTTCTCAGCGGCAGCTGTGTGCTCCCAGGCAGGCAGACAGGACCTGGAAATAGCCATCAAGCTTCATCCACAGAAAGAGCAGCATGGGGTAATGGCAAGCAGCTGCACTCACTTTGTTCCACTGGCACAGTGACCTCAACAAGGCTCCAGGGCTTTCTGCAGCCACTTGTACTAGGTAGGACCCTTTTGGTTGGAAGGGATGGAAAGCCAAATGCAAAATGGTAAAAATAAAAAGGAGGGAGGAAGACATATAGGCGCATGTATTTTAAAAGTCCTGGGGTAAAAAAAATAAATAATAAAATAAAATAAAAAGTCCTGGGGTGGTATGTCAACGTAAGAAATGTCCCAACCTGTAAGAATTTTTATGAGTTTATCCGAACCAAACTGATGACAATTACTGGCATGCAAAATCTCAATAGACTGAGAAAATGTTCCGGAAAATGGCAGTTTTACCACTTATTTTATACATCAGAATCAAAGGGGAAATTCACTGGTGATAGATTAGGGAGGCAGGAGAAAGCAAAGTGGGGAATCTCTGGAATTGGATAAAAAGTAAAACGAATAAACACATACTGTTTTTACCTAAGTGGATACAGGATAGTTAACAGTTAACAACATGATAATGATAGCAGTGAAGGGCTCTGGCAGGAGACTGTGCTCTGAGGAGTCTGGAGAAAGGAAATTACCCTGCCATTCCAAAGGTATGATGTCATAGATGCAAAAAGACAATAGACAGTCTCAGTTAAAGTAATGATTGACCTTTGTCAAGGAAGATACCGGCCTAGGACCTGGCTGCGTGCCACGACTCGCTTTTAGCCGGGAAGTTTTCATTTCAGACCATCCTGGGCGGTTACTTTAGTCTCTGAGTTGGTCAGGCCCACCATGCAAGCCTCCCCTGAGCTTGTCAGGTTTAGTATGTGACCCCTTTCCCGTCCGCAGTTAGTATGAGTTTCAGCTGCAGCTGGAAGCAAAGGCTCAGTGTCCTGGGGGACCTCCTCTTCATTGCATAACTGGATGTCGTCCACATGGCTGCATTCTCAGGCAGGCTTTCACAAAGCAAGCGAGGAGCCTCTCCAGACTAACACCCCATCCACTTAGCACCCACAGAAGAAAGCAAGCCCCCTTTTCACAAAAGTGACAGCGAGAAGTCCTGGGGCTGACTCTCATCTTCCTGAGCCAAGCCACAGGGACGCCCCAGTACAATCACTGGGGCCAATGGCTTAGGTTGGCATAAGCGCCCAGCTTGGAGTAGGGGTGCTGGTTTGGGTGAGGTCCGTCCCACTAACTACGTGGACTGAGAGCGAGGAAGCTGTCCCCCACGCGAAATCACTGGCTGTTACCAGAGGAGGGGAGAAATGGCTGCAGAGGAGGCAAAAGCCACGAGTGCTTAGCCTACAACTGTCCTGAGGCTGAGTCTCCGGGTAACACTTCACGAAAAAGTCACCCACATACATACACACACACGCAGAGCTGGGTATCATCTTCCAAAACCAGGGAGAGAATAAAGTGCTTCCTAAAGATACACAGCACAAACTCTTTCTCTTTCCCACTGGCTTGAAATAGTTCCCAGCAGTAAGGAGCTGGGGCTGGGGTGTTGGGGAAGGGAGTGGGGCACGGAGGAGGGCGAGGAGGAGGGGCACCTACAACCTCATTCTATGTAATTCAATCCTCCAGAGCATCTGCCCTGAACATTCAGCTCTGTGAACAACCCCCTCTCCTCCTAACGTTTTCTTGGCCAGCTTGACAGGCTTTTGTAATCATCAGTTAACATCTGCGTTGTTTTATATGTGACAGGAAAGATTTTTTTTTCTCCTTTGCCCTTCTTCCTCCTGGGGTTGAATACAAAATGGATTAGAATAACAAAATGAGGCAGACAGCTTCTTAACATAATGGCCTACAGATTTGTTCAGCTGGAAAGTGTCAAGGTCTGGATACTTCCCTCTGCCACTCCCCGAGGGCAGACTCTTGCAAAGGCCTCTCCTGCCCTCTTTTCCAGCACTTTCCTGGCCCAAAGCCCTGGATCTGTTGGCCCCAGAAGGTCACCAGAATGTTGCAGGTGATTGGACCTTGGTTTAGCAACCTCAGTGCTTGAGTTCTGGCTAAGAACGAACTCAGAGTCAAGACTGAACTATCACAGGAAGTTTATTTGGAAAGTCATGGATTCACAGGGGTGTCCAGCCTGCAGCCTGAGGGCCACATGCTGTCCCAGATGGCTCCGAATGCGGCCCAACACAAAATTGTAAGTTTACCTAGAACATTACGAGATTTTCTCTTTGTTTTGGTTAGTGTTTGTGTATCTAATGTGTGGCCCATGTTAGAAATGCAGGAAGAGCCAGGTGATCTGATCCAAGTGCCTTTATTTGATGCTGCTCTGAGTCTGGGCCAACTGCAGCCCCAGAGGTAGGTAAAAATGGGTTTGTTTGTTCGTTTTTAAAGTGGGGTGTGTGGGGGGATGGGGAGGGGTTAGTCTCTTGTTCATCTGGGCGGATGCCTCAGGGTTTCAGGATGTGAGTCCGGACAATGGGTTAGGTAAAGGCCGGGCTGTTCCCAGGTGCAGGAGGGTCAGTCTGACCACGGGCCACATGTCTATTGCACGAGGTGGGAGAGAGTTCCGATGGAGCCTTGGGCTATCCAGCGAGTCGGGACAACTGAGTCACAGGCAGTGCAGCAGGTCAGAAAACTGGCCTGACTGGGTCATGAGCCGTCTGGCAGACAGGGAACCTGGCCTGACCCTTTCAGCCCAGAGATACCGAAAGGTTGGACACCCCTGTATAGAAGTAGAAGACATGAACCATAGAAGAAATAGGCTCAGGAAACAAGTTACAGAAGCAAAAGGAGAGCCCTTGGATCTTAGGAGAAAGAGAGAGGCAAGGAAAACAAGCCTGGGGGAAGGGGTTTGGGAAACGGGCGGAGCACTGGGTCCTCTGTCCCGAAGGTATTTATCTGGAGGTCTCAAGGGAGGATCCCAGTACAATATTCATCAGCTTTCCGGGTTTGTGCTTTCAGGAGCTGGTCGCTGCTGAAGGGGCGGCACCAGGGCAGGGGGTCATCCGTCAATGCAGCTGGGCCTGGTGTCAGCCACGGTGCTGCTCGTCTGGTTCTGCTGCTTTTCTGCACCTGGAGCTGAAACGAAAATGAGGCCAAGATGTATTTGCTGTGGGTCAGAACCTCACTGTCCTGGGGGCTTAACTCCTCGGGGCTATTGTCCACCCCCCTTTTTTATTCCCCCTCTACGGAGGTCTAGCCCCTATAACTAGCAATATGCCAAGGGAGGAGAGGCCAGGGGATGGTCTGAACTGCATGACCAGCAACATGAAAGGTCAGGGAGTCTAAACCACATGACCATTGATATGCTAGGGGAGGAAAGGTCACCCTGAGGGCAAGGCCCCAGCCCAGTTTTCCCCATTGCTAGGTACCTGGCCCATCATCCTTGCTCTGCTCACGTTTGTCTAACTACCTGCCACAGTCATCTGAGGCAGGATAGTAAAAAGCTGGAAAAACTCCTTGGCAAGCAGAATGGGGAAACTGAGACAGATGGTAGATTCCAAGTCACCTCATCTCACACCCTGACTCACTTGCCTCCTTCTCCCTTGCATGACCTCTCCCTTAAGTGTGAAGCCCCCAGTACAGTGAGGTTCTAATGGACATTAACTCATCGTAGGAACAAAGCCTTGAGCCTGTTGGCCACAGAGACAGAGTTTTGGTCAAACTAGAGAGAACATCTAGGCCTCAGTTGTGTTTCAGCTCCAGGCCCAGAGAAGCAGCAAAAGCAGATGAGGTGACGCCACGGCCAACATCAGGACCAGATGCCATGACTTATGACCCCCTGCCCTGTGCAGATCAATCAGTGGAGACCACAACCCTGACCTATATGCTCATTTTGATGAATAAGCATATTGAATATATTCTATAAGCATATAGTATACCATGCATATTGATGAATATTCTATTGAGATCCTTCCCTGAGACTTTCCCCAAAATTCCAGCCTTTGGGAAACTGATAAAAACTCTTAAGACGAAGGGCCTAGTGCACTCTTTCTCTCTAGAGCATGCCCGCACCCTCTTTTTTCAGATGTGTCTCTTCGCTTTTTTTATCTTGTGCTCAAAGGGTCCCCACGAGATTTGCAACCAGGGAAGCAGCAGGTAGAGGCAGCTTGTCCCAGGCTACTTCCCTGAACCTGTCTCCAAAGGCCCTTCTTTTGCCTATGTAACTTGTTTCCTGAGTCCATACAGCCCAGCTGACTCACTTCTTCTGCCCCTATGACTTTATTTCTAAGAGGCCAAAGAAGCTTTCTGAGCAACCAACTCAATTCTTCTCTTTCAGTGTACTTTCCTTTGCTAAGAAAAAAAAATTCCTCTTGCACTAAAGTCCTTGGCTCTGAATTCTTTGCCAAGCCCACAACACTAGTAACATGTCCAGGAAAGAACTGATGAAGCTGAAAGACTAAATTCAAACTGAGATAGAGGGCAAGGGGGTAAGAGAAGGGAGGGCCACCTTGGAGAGGTGGAGATAAGAAATCCAAGGGAGTAGAAAATGAAAGCAAAAGTCTCTTTCTGTCTTCTGGGGGGAGAGAGGGCACTATATTTTTCCATCTACAAGTAGATGATTCAGCTATATGGGAGATATAGTCTTTAAACCTATAACAAAATCAAGGACTTAGTCCTCTCCCCTACCTAGTTTTGACCAGAAGTGTAAAAACTAATAAGATGACTAAAGGTGCATGGCAAAAGAAGGGAGAGGTAATTTGGCTCAAACAGTTCTAAACTGAGGTTTCCCACACCAAGGAGGAAAACCAGCAAGACAGCTGGGAAAACAGGGCAGAGAACCCTCCCCCACATCTCCGGCCCGGCCTCCACTCTCCTGCCTGCATCCCAGGGGCCCTGTACTTCATCAGCACATCCATTTGTGGCATGAATCAGACAGCTACTTCCTCTCCGAAATGGCTAAATCAATGGGGTCACATGTTCATTCATGTCAAAAGCATTCAACCAGTATACTGCAAAGCATAATGCATTTGGGGGAAAAGGTATATTTTGCTTAATTTAAATTCTTTAGTGAATTCATTTCTCAAATAAACATATTTCTTCTCTATTTAACCTATAACCTTCCCCTATGTGTATATATTATGAGTCCTTTTAGGGGAACTCACTCTCTTCTTAGCAGTTAAGTGGAAGCTGATTTATGGGTTTCTTTCTCAGGGACCCTTCTTCTCTCCCTACAGACGCCAAAGACTCATTAGGTCTTCCTCCTTTTCTCACTGCCACTACTTTCTCTGTCATGTCCGCCTGTATTGATCAGAGTTTGTAGTGGCTTGCAACAACCCTGTCTATCTAGCCAGTTTATACAGAAAGGGATTAATTAAGAGGTATTATAGGTAGCCTTATGCATTTCTAAAAGGACTAGAGATGGAACCAATCTTGGATTAGGGAACCACCCCAGTAAACTCTTCTAACAATGACATCCCTGACACCACCTCAGGCCAATTAGCATCTCTTCTCAAGATTCTCTTTATAATCCCAGGCCATGCTGTCCACACTGCAGACATCTTAGATTTGTTTATTACAATTTCCAGCAGATGGTGTCTTATTCTAATATAGTAGGATACTAATGACCATTATTTTTACAGGTGCTTTAGGCAACACTTAGGTATCTTTTTATAACTAATACAAAGATGCTGTATAGGCGAGCAGGACCCATGCCCATGGCATCAGATATTTGCCGGGGTCCAGCCTCGCCGGGTCTCAGGGTCCCCAAAGGATGCACGGCTCAGGCGAAGAGACAGACACCAAGTGAGGTGCTGCAGGACAGCCAGGCCTTTTGGGCCCGACTGACTCACCGAGAAGAATCAATCTTTATTTTTACAGGGGAGGTTATACAACATTCAATGCATAATGTGATTATTAAAACAGAAACGATTACCATGGTTATACAACATTCAATGCATAGTGTGATTGTGATTATTAAAACAGAAACAATTACCATAGAAATAATTTCAAAAAGTACAGAAGATTTTACAGATCAGTAATGTTAAACAAAGAAATAACCAAAAAGTACAGGAGGTCCCACAGATCACCCATGTTAAATAAAGGCTGTTTTGACCAAGAGGCTCATTAATCAGATAGCCAACGAAGCTATACAAGCACAAACTTTCAGGTGCCAATTAGTAACTAGGTGTCTATTAAAATTCTAGGAATTGGTCTAAATTAGAGGGGTGCAAGGGGAGATTTATAGATTATACAGAATTTAGCTATTGTCTGTTGAGGTTAGATTTATCTCGGATAGGTAACTGGTTTTCTGCCTAAGTTTTTTGATTTGTACATCTTGGAGGGGGGCCATGTTTTGTGTTCGTTTCCATGTGTTTGAGATTATTATTTCCAACTAGAACTCCTTGCTTCTTTACACTCCTGTCCAGGGTATGGGAGGGGTAGTGGCTCTAATGGATCTTAAACTTGTGAGTGGTGACTCCTTAAGAAACATTCCTAGCAACAGCTTCCTTCAACGTTCTGGCAGTTGGTCTGCTCATAGTTTAATTTTGTCCTTAACTTCCCAGGTGGGGGAAGCAGGCAGCATTAGGGTTGCTAGGGGTCTCTGTTCTGTGGTCAACAAGTCATTTCATGCAGAATCAGAGGCATCGTGCAGAATTTTTGTTATAACACACAGGTATCCAAAAATCCCACCACCTATTGCTAGCAGGGACAGGCATACAGGAAGAGATGGACAGGAGGTCCGGCCACAGTCGCCTCTGCTGTGCAGATGGGTCTCATCCGTCCCGACTGTTGGTCGGCTCCCGACAGATATTAACAGTAGAAACCCTACCACACTGTTCCAGAAGAACCAAAAGCCTCCACAATACTGTTTTTCGGAAGAGGTGGCCTCTTCGCCCTCAGCCAGGGCCTCACTTCTACCTCAAAGTCTCACTAGGTGAGTGGTGTGATGCACCCCAGCCGCACAGGAGTCTAGCATTTGCAGGCTTGTTCAGGCCCTGCACACAGAAGCGTGTGGATGGTTTTCTGCGAACCAATCCACGCAGCTGATTTCTGAGACTCGCAGTGGAGCACCACGTGCCTCTTCAGTCTTCCTTCTTTGCTGCGGCTGAAAAACACCACTCAGCCTTTGATAAGGAAACGGTTCTGCTGATCCCTGTGGTGAATATCTGAGGAACCAGGCAGGAGGGAGAGATTTTGGAATTAGCAAATATGTCCCTTGTTAGGCTGCATTATGCTTTGCAATTTACTCCTTGAAAGCTGAATGATATAAACTACTGAAGAATCTCAAAAGCCTCCCTCTGTATTCTGTCTTCAGTCCACACAGAAATGCAAATGGAGCTTCTGTTCCCATAGGTAATCTGAGCACCCACATGAATAATCTATCACCCCCAAACATGACACCCCATGGAATGACAGTACAGGCAGAGAATGGAAGGGAGGCCTGGACAGCTAAGGGGTTTCAGAGGCGTGAGAATGGAGGAAGCCACTGCCTTGAATATGAGGGGAGGGTCTGGCTCCCGGGAGGAAGCCCACAGCCCCTCAAAGGGTGCAAGTCAAGTGGGCGAGTCAGGTGGTCAAGCTGGCCCTGAACAGACATGACCGCACAGCTGGTAGGTCTACCGATGTGCCGCACTCTCGTGGGCGGTAAGGAAACAACCAGGCCACACAGATGTACACAGTTGATTATTCACAGCATGGCAGAGGGTGTGAGCCCTAAGTTCACATCAGGTGTGCCAGCCCCCAGCCTCAGGGGCAATGCGGAGCCAGTAGGGGTGCATACTGACTGCACAGGGCTCCACCTCACTGCCCAGGAAACCCCAGTCCTCTAAGGGAATGGCTAGCAAACCTGCCCACCTGTGCCCCAGAGAAAGACAGTATTTTTATTACGCTGGGCATGAAACAAAACTGCCCTCTGACCCAGAGAGATGTTATCTCCAGTTTCCAAGGACCTTTGCTGAGCAAATGATCTGGTTGTTTGGACAAAAGCTGCCATAAAATGTAGCAGTACCACGGAGAACTGCCTCCCAACATTCTGTGGGGATGACAGAGGCAGGTGGAGAAGAGAGGAGGAAAGTGAGGAGTCAGCGAAAAGTCTATTGGAGGGGCAACATCTAACCACTGCTCCAGGCCCAGAAGTGGTGCGATTAAGCTGGTACTTTTTCACCCTCTCGAATTCCAGGACCAATGCAGGGTAAATTTCCTGATAAGTTTTAAGGCTTTCCTGTCCCGGTGGCCCCTTCAAGCCAGGCCCTGTCTCACAGGAATCGTCAAACTTCTCTCCCCATTCCTCTCCCTGCTGCAGAGATTTGGACAGATGTTCACCTTTTAGAATCAAGCTAGGTGAAGTGTGGGGTGTCAATGTAAGAAACGTTTAAACCTGGAGGGAATACTTATGAGTTTATTTGAGCCAAGCTGACGACAATTGCCAGGAAGCAAAATCTCAGTGTAACAGGGTGCAGCCAAGAGGGGAGCCCCCAATAGGGATTTGTAACAGGGTCCATAAGAGCTTGGAGATAATTGGCTCCACACCACAGGGCCACACCTGTCCAGAATGCTGGCAGCTGTGGCCAATTGTGAGAGGAGCCAGAAATGGGGCTGCAGAGGGAGATTGGTGCTGGGATTTAAACGGAGGCACGGCAGCCATTGGTCGGTCTCTCTTTTGGGGACCACACATCTGTTTAGGACCATTGGGCTTTGGTGTCTTGGTTGGGACCATGCAGCTTGGGTGAGAGTCAGGACCACGAGGCTTTGGAAGTGCTCCCTTTGCCACGTGGAGGGTGCCGGGAGGACTGTGTGAAACTTTAGTTTGTGTTATTTCAAAGAAATAATCAATTCCTTTCCTTTTCACTGATCTCTGGTGTTAAGAGACATCTTTCCTCAGGCGGCAGGCAAAATGAACCCAGCAGGTGGGGAGGAACCCCTGGAGAAAAAGGTGGGGATCTTTTATATCATTCACCCCCCCACCCCTGACTCTGTTCTGTAACATCAAGGAATTGAGAAACTGCTCCAGAGAATGGAAATTTCACACCTTATTTTAGACATTGCAGTCACAGGAGGAGGCGTATGGGATGACATGAAATCCATCGGTGAAAGATCAGTGAGGCAGGAGAAAGCAAAGCTGAGAAATCTTTTGGATTGGATAGGAAGTGAAACGAATAGGCACATACTTCTTTTACATTTGTGGGTACGGTTCGGGTAACAGTTAACAATGAACAGAATAGCAGCGAGGGTTTGTGGTCTCTCCAGTCTCTGGGACCCTGAGGGGTCTGCAGGAAAGGAAATTACCCTGACATTCCAAAGGTATGTTACCAGTGCAAAAAGGCAACAACAGACAGGCTCAGTCAAGGTGAAGATTGACCTTTATCGGGAAAGATATCAGCCTAGGACGTGACTGCCCGCCACGCCTCGCTTTTGGTCAGAAAGCTTTCGTTTCAGACCCTCCTGTGTGGTTACTTCAGTCTCTGAGCCTGTGAGGCCGCCACGCAGGCCTCCCCTGAGCTCGTCAGGTTTAGCCTGTGGCCCCTTTTTCGTCCACAGGAGGAATCAGCTGTGGTTAAGAAACAAAATGGAAACCTTACCTGCCTTGATAATATGAAAGTGAAATTACAGATGTCAGAAACTGGGAAACAGAGCTTAAGACTTTAAGAGAAAAGCAAGGTTTTTTTTTGTTTTAATAAAGGGAGAAGTCAAGAAGTTACTGCTTTTTCCCCCCCTTGCATCCCTAAACCTCTGCTTTGTCATCTCTATAATGGGGATGTTTGTTAAGGGCTCTTCTGAAATAATGCTCTTGATATAGACTAGTAATACAGGGAGGTCTGTGGTTCCTCAGCTAAAAACGTGCCTTGAAGGTAATAGCAGTGTTATCCTCCCCACCCCCAAACTCGAATTTTACTTTTAAAGCCCAGAATCCTTTTCAGTGTGGGCACTTCTGTCCCTCATGCAACGTCTCTGAGGGGCTGGGGGCCCCTATGTGAGTTCCAGACCTTGGCTCATGTGATACCACCACTGACATTATGTTCCTTTTTGTCCCACCCCATGTAATGGTGACTTCAGCCTGTCCCTGGATGAGGCTTACCCCTTGAAGACCCTCCAGGTAGTCAGGATACAGAAACGTTCAATAGTACCCCCAAAAAATTAAAAAAAAAAAAAAAGAAGGAAAGAAAAAAAGAACTCAGTAGTGTTCAGATACGGCTTAAAAATAACTGTAGAGAGATTTAAGTCCATTACTTAATGTTGAAACAGTAACCAATAGAGGAACTAAAAATAAAGATAAAACCTCTGCTAAGCAAGGAGGGTGAGTGAACTAAATCCTTATCACTCACAAGAGGAAGCCAAGAGATAATGCCTAAAGTTGATAAACCAAAAAAGAGCAGTGCAAGCGTAGCATTTAGATACACAGAGGTAATCACCTGAAAACCAGAATCTAGTGGCTGCCTTTGGGAAGCAGAGAGTATTCACAGTAACCAGGGACAGGCGTAAACGCTGTACCTTTCCGGAAAGGCGGCCTGGCTCTGGGCCAGTCTGCTGAGGGCCGTCCCATCGTGTGTTCGTTCTCGACTTCGTGCAGAAAAGATTTCACTACCAAGTCCAGGTGATTTTTAGAGGATGTTTATCAAAGTGGGAGACAGTGAAACAAGGAAGGGCCTAAGGTAGAAGATGATTCAGACTCCAGCCCGCAGGGTCCGTGTGTTGTAACTTCGATGAACGAATTCACACGGACTGCAGAAGTCCTTGGAGAAGAAGGGACAGCATGGCCGCTCTCTGAGAGAGAAGGCCCCGACCCCCGCCTTGACAGGCTTTTATTGCTTTTCTGGGTACATTACATCGAGGATGGTCCTCATTTACTATGCACAGGTTTGCTGTAGGTGATAACAAAAGAAAGAATGTTGTTAATTACTTCAAAGAGAAGGATGTTGCAGATGAAGGGGAAAAGTGGTTGAACTGGTTACACTCCATACTTGGGAGGTTCAGGACAGACTTTAGAAGTTAAAGATACACAATAAACATTTACTGCCTCGATCCAGGGTGAGGGAGTTTTAGCAACAAGCAAGTCTCATAGCAGCCTAGGTACAATGCAGGCCTGGTTCCCCACGGGAAAACCAGTCCGTGGGCTCGGTTCCTGTGTGCTGACTCGC
Source organism: Trachops cirrhosus (assembly GCA_028533065.1). Lineage (NCBI taxonomy): Eukaryota > Metazoa > Chordata > Mammalia > Chiroptera > Phyllostomidae > Trachops > Trachops cirrhosus. The sequence continues at coordinate 180,772,622 of CM052540.1, read as the reverse complement.
TCCTCTCTGGTCTTTCGGAGTCAGGGGCTGGGCTGCATTCGCCACTGCCACTCGGAACGGTCCCCTATAAGAGGAAGAGGAACTAGTTAGGGAAATGAGCCCAGGCTGGGATGCTGTGGCTCACTCAGAAATCAGAGACAAGGGGGCCTTGGGGACAGGTTCAGGGGATTAGCCCAGGACCAGCTGCCGCTGCCCATTGCTCCCTGGGTGCAAGCCTCATGAGGTTCCTTGGGGTTGAGATTTGTGCCTGGAGGTGGGTGGGGAGGAGGGGAAGGAAAAGGCACAAACTTGCTCCCTGAAGGGAGAGAGGGAAGGACAGCGAGTCCTGGGACCTACGTGTAGAGGGTTTCTAAAGGCTGGGGCTTTAGAGAAGGTCTTGGGGAGTATCTCAATAGAATATTCATCAGCTTTGGTTGATGCACCGATATGACATTTATTCCCTTAACTTCATCTGTCCTTGGGTGTGGTTGGCAAAAGGCACTAACTGGATTTCCTCTATCTCCCTGAGTAGCGTGATTGAAGCTATTCACCCTCTGGCTGAGGAGAAGTGCTTGCTTCCCCTGGCTTAAGGAAGAGAAGATTTACTAGACAGCTGTAAACGATCTGTCTCAGTCTCCCCATTCCGCTTGTCCTGGCTTACTAGCCTGTCTCATGTAGAGTTTAATTTTTTAGATCATGTGCCTATATTATTTTATTTCATACGTTAAACAATTTTAGGAACTACAAACAGGATTATGTTTGCTATCCCTTTCCTCCTGTGTGGTTCCAGGATACGATGTTTCCTCAGCTTCTTTTCTGCTTTTATTCCTGTAAGACTCACCCAAATGAGGAATTTCCATCTCATTTATCTGTTTATTTGAACATTCATTCATTCATTCATTCATTCATTCATACTTGCATTCATTCAATATACATTCAGTGACTGCACAATATATGCTAGACACTGTGAATTCGACAGACTGAAACACTGTGAGCCTTCAAGGGGATTATGGTCCATTAGGAGAGAAGCCTGATTAATTAATTAGACATGTAGAGTTACTATGATAAGTGTTCTGAAGTAAAAATAAAGGGAGTCATGGACACGAGGGGCAGGGGGCAGCTGTTAGGTGAGAGAGAACTGCTGCTTCTGTACTCGGGGCACTCACAGCTCAACACCACCTTAACTGACACACCTGTCTCAGGTACAACCCGTCTATCTAGCACACCTGGCAACACTGTGCTCTCTGGGTCTTGCCACACCCCTGCAGCTGTATCTAGGAGGAAGGACAGGGTCCCCTTTGCTCCCCGGGTTTATGTCCCCCTCACCCACTCCCATCCGTACTGAGCCCAGGGTCCCCTCACTAGGTATCCATCAACCTCCATGCACCTGCGGCGTCTTTTCTACCTACTGCAGTCAGAGGATCTTGATGGAGTCCAGAGGGCTGGAGCATTGCTTTTACATCAGATTATTTCCTAGTCCTTTCTACTCCCTTCAACTAGCCTAGTCCTTTCTACTCCCTTCAACTAGCCTAGTCCTTTCTACTCCCTTCAACTAGCCTAGTCCTTTCTACTCCCTTCACCTAGCCTAGTCCTTTCTACTCCCTTCAACTAGCCTAGTCCTTTCTACTCCCTTCAACTAGACCGCTCAAACTCAAAAGTTGACCCGCATGTGGAAGAGGATGGCAGACACTTACCAGGAAACAGAGGGCAGATACATCACCGTGACCCTGCACTGTATTTTAGGGGTGACAAATCACAACTGATAATAAGCGTCTGTAACAGTAAATACTTATTGTTGTTCTTATCAGTTAATATTTTATACCAGGTACAAGTTTATGCAATAAAAATACATTTGATTACAAAAGAAAAACCAACAGCACTTTGGTATACGGATGATGGCCCCATAATGGAGCCAGTATCCAGTCTAAGTAACCTGAGTCCCTCCTCCCTACGATGTGAGGCTTGGGGACAAGGAGGAGGCTGGGCCCAAAACTGGAGATGACAAACACGCCCTTGATGGCTTTCCATCATGCTTACATCACTCTTTTTTGTCCATGCTAGATTCCGATTCCCACCCCAGGTGCCAATCCCAGTAGATCCTGTTCCCTGTTCTTTTGTTTTAAGGCACTTTCTTTAGCCTATAAAAATGAAGATGGATGTACACTCTATGGGTGAGGGTTTCATAACTTCTTGAACAACATGGAAAGAGCACACTTTCTTAGCACTTAGACTCATAACAACACCAAGGAGTCCACAGAGGAACTTAGTACTCCCCTAAAGCGGGGGCTCCAAACCAGGGGCACTTTTGCCATCCAGGGAGCGTTGTGCAACATCTGAAGACATTTTTGGTTGTCCCACATGGAGGAGGGGGCGCGACTGGCGTGCAGTCATAGAGGCCAGGGACGCTGCTGAGCGTCCTGCAGTGTGCGGTTCAGCCCCCCCCCCGCCCCGCCCAGCAAAGAATGATCAGGCCCAAAATGTCAGCCGCACTGAGGCTGAGAGACCCTGCTTTAGAATTAAAAACATAGTTTTATATATATTGAAGTATCATTTAAATCAAATGTATCAGTTTAAGCCTACTCTTCCCTGAGCTTTTTAATCACTTAAATTCGTGTGTATCCAGTTTGTTTAGTAGGTGGGACAAGGACAGCTGCAGCTCTCAGGGTTCTCTCTTTCGTGCTGGGTTTGGTTTGGTTTGGATGGTGACCCCGTGAGTCAGAGAGAGCCTTGCTCCGTGAAAGGAAAAGATTTAGAGCAGACCTTATAAGGAGCGACTTAGTGTGAGTTTGGCCAAATATATTACGAGAGGGAAGGAGCTCAGTACCGAAAGGCCTCACAGTGCCTGACCCACGGAAGAAACTCACCGAATATTGGTGCAAGGTGCGAAGGACCGTGTTGGGGCTCCGGGCAGGCCACCCCAAAGTACTTCACTGCGGCATGTTGATTACTTCGCATGAAAGTTGCCTGAGAAACAGCCAGTGCAAGAAGGGCACTCTGACCTCCTCTCTTTCCCCCGAACGCAGGAAATAAACCTCCCACGTGAAAGTTCCCTTCCTCACACCAGGAAGTAGACAGACAGGAAATTAAGGGCCCAAAAGCCGACGTAAACAAACCTGGTTACTTCTTTACTAATTTACTGGGCCAAGCCCCAACCCGGCTGGGGCTCCTCACTCATCAAGCACCCAAGCCTAACATTCTTTGTCCTGTCAATGCTTCTCAAATTTGTTGTTTGTCTAAAAAGCATAAAAGCTACCCACTTTGGTCATTTCTTTAGGTCCCATACCTATCAGGTCTCTGTACACACAAATAATTTCTTTTTCTCCTGTTAATCTGTCTTGTGTCAATTTAATTATTACACCAGCCAAAAGAACCAACAAGGCTAGGGAGAATTTTCCTCTGGCCAACCCGAGAAACCATGTTCTGTTCAGCCTGGAAATCCAGGGTCTGTCTTTGACACTCCTGCTTCCTTTATTTCATTCACCACCAATCCTGTCGAGTTTACATTTTCACCCACTTGAATCAGCCCCCCTTTTTTTTTCTCCCACACTGCTCTCATTCCAGTCACCATTATTTCTCACTCAGAATACGAGGCAGCCCATGGCCAGGATTGCTGTGGACCGAATGTAAACAGCTTTCTCCAGCACTGGACTTATGGGGAACAAGACCCAGGAGACAACGGGAAGGGAGAACCAGAGGGCTACTAGCAACCTATGAGTGCACTACAATGAAGGAACAGGCTGTGTTGTACATCAGCCATGTCCCTTGACTTCCTGCAATTATCTAAGCGTGAGCTGATCCAAGAATGGGGCTGTTTCATGTCAAAAACAGAAAGAAAAGCTCAGAGGCATTTTGAGAGGAAGAGCTCTCCTTGTCTCGGATCTTCAGTGTCAGGAACCGGAGGGAAGATAAAACCCAAAACAGAAGGCAGGGGAAGGAAAATAAAACCTGAGTTGGAAATTTAGGGCTTGGACTAATAGACCCTCCAAAGAACCCTACAACCTACCGAGTACTGTAAACCACCCGAGTGGAAACGGCGGCGGCCGCCTCGCACAGAAGGGCCCCGTGCACAGAAGGGCTTAGTCAGTGCTCTGCTGCCTCCCCATGAGGCCCCATGTATTATGTAGCTCATCCTGGCAAGGGCAGTTTACTGTATGGAACCTGAAAAGCAGAAGTTCGAAGTTATTCCATAGTTTCCATTTAAGGGGGACTAGCTCAGGAGACGAGCATTTGGCGGCAATTCTAGCAAAGCTGATTCCTTCCTAAAGAAAAGACTCCTTTTTTGTTGTTGTTTTTTCACCTTCTCAGATAGCCTGGTTTCACAGTGGGGAATGCACTAGAGGGGAGTCAGAGAAACGTGAGTGCCCACCCCCCACCCTTGCCCCCCACTCCTGCACTCTGAGAGCTGCTTTCCGACCACACCCTCGACCCCACAGGGAGACCCCTTCGGGGATGCAGGAGGCTGCTCCGCATGCATGCACATGGGGTGAGGCAGGGCGTGCTGGAGTGGGCGTGCTGGAGTGGGCGTGCCTCCAGAAGCCGCCTCAGCCAATGAGGAACAGAGATGGAGTGGGTTGTTTCTCACCTTCCTCCCCACTCAGGAACAGGGGTAGTTGGGATCATTCTCATCGCCCCCTCCCCGAGTGAGCGTCAATTGCCCGAGGCGGACACTTTGCTGATGCTCACTGGATTGGCTCCCTTCCCATCCCCATCTCAATTTTCTATCCCCCATTTGAAGCTTCCTGGAGTTACTTCCGGAATAAACCACTTCCACTCCAGTCTTCATTTCGGGATACTTCAGGGGGAAGCCAAACAAAGCCAAGTCATTTCATCAAAATCCAGGGCAGGCTCAAAGAGCGACATGAAAGACAGCTTGTACATGGTGCAGGGCTACTTTCTCCTCACTCTGCCTCTGAGCCAGCAAACAAGAGGACAAAGGACCTGCCAGGTCCGAGGGGTCTGGGCTGCAGAATCACTGCTTAAAAAAAAAAACCCCACAATATTTTATTTATTTATTTTTAGAGAGAGGGAAGGGAGGGAGAAAGAGAGAGAAACATCAATGTGTTGTTGCCTCTGGAGTGCCCCCAACTGGGGACCTGGCTGGCAACCCAGACATGTGCTCTGACTGGGAATCGAACTGGCCACCTTTTGGTTCACAGGCTGGCGCTCAATGCACTGAGCCACACCAGCCAGGGCAAATTGCTGCTTTTTATACCTCTAAATTGAGGGAGAGGCCTCATCAGCCTCAAGGACCTACCTTCTACCATGTAAGGAAATTTAAAAATATATACTTTTTAATTGATCTCTTAGAGAGAGGACAGGGGAAAGAGAGAGAAACATCAAGTTGTTGTTCTGTTTATTTCTGTATTCTTTGTTTGATTCTTACATGTGCCCTAACCGGGTATTGAACCCACAACCCTGGTGTATTGGGACAGTGCTCCAACCACCTGAGCTACCTGGCCAAGGCTGCAAGGAAATTCTCAGTATGCTGTCATTACTTCATGTTCTGCAACTGACAGAAAACCTAGGAACAAGGCTTGAACGAGTAGGAAGCTAGTTTGTGTTTCACATAGCAGATCCATGGGAGATGCTCAAAAGTTGGTACAATACTCCTTCCAAGTTTTGCTTCACTCTGCATAACCTCCATTCCCAAAGTCTCCTCATTCTCCAAAACGACTGCTCACAGTCCAACCATCTCATGCATGTCCCAGGCAGCAGGGAGGAGGAAATGAGGAAGAAAAGCATACCCTCTCCCTTTAAGACTCCTTGGCAGATGTTGTATATATTCTCTCCTGCCAACATCCCAATGGCCAGAATCTAGTCTCATGACTCTAAAGGTGCAAAGAAGTATGGGAAATGTAGTCATTGCTCTGGACAGCATGCATTAGCTAAAAATTAGGTGTTCTATTTCTGCAGAAGAGAAGAACAGGTATTAGGGACAGCTAACTGTTAGAAATGCGTGAGAGATGGAGGCGGGAGGAGTGGGATGATCTGATCCAAGTGCCTTTATTTGATGCTGCTCTGAGTCTGGACCAACTGTAGCCAGTGCCAGAGGCAAGAATGGGGTTTTTAAAAGAAAAAGAGTGGGGTTTATGGGGCAATAGGGGAGGGGTTAGTCTCCTGTTCTTCCAGACGGGTGCCTCAGGGTTCCAGGATGTGAGTCCGGACAATGGGTTAGGTAAAGGCCGGGCTGTCCCCAGGTGCAGGAGGGTCAGTCTGACCACAGGCCATTATGTCTGGCACCAGATGTCTATTGAGTGAGGTGGGAGAGTTCTGATGGAGCCTCGGGCTATCAAGCGAGTCAGGACAACTGAGTCATGAACAGTCCAGTGGGTCAGAAAACTGGCCTGGAGCAGTCTGGTGGGTTGGGATGCTGGCCTGACCTTTTCACTAAGAATCTCCACAATTCCAGCCTCAAAGAGTTTCTTGGGTCCTGGTATGGAACCAGTAAGAGCAGAGCAAATCCCATTTGCATCAAAGAAGCACAGATGTGTCCAAAAAGTCACTGGCTCTGATGGACCCCTGCAAACCGGAACGAGGTGAGCGGATAACCGCACACCAGAAGGCTACCTCAGGGGATGCCAGCCCGAACAGATGATGACCGAGGCCCAGGTCCTCTCCACTATTATGGCATATGTGAGCCACTCCACCACCCCCATAGATGGAACCCCTGGAAAGAGAAAGACCCCAAATTGGCTTAGAACATGTTTCTATTCCCTTAGTGAAAGACGATTATGGTGGCCATTAGGGCTTTTTACAAATACCTATTCTTTTTCTCCTCCTCCCGGACAGATGCTTTGCATTGCTCAGCCCCCGTGAAGTTCGCTGTGGTCATCTGATATGCTTTGGCCAATGCCGTAAGGGCACAGGTGAGATGTATCCTGGCTAAACTGAAGGTGAAGAGCCCGTAATGGCTAATTTTATGTGCCAACTGGGTGTTGCTGTGAAAGTATTTTTAGATATGATTAACATTTAAAACTGAATAAAAGGCTCTGAATAAAGCACATTATACTCCATAATGTGGGTAGGTCTCATCCAATCGGTTAAAGGCTTTAAGAGAGAAGACCAAGGTCTCCAGAGGAAAAAGGAATTCTGCCTCCAGACTCTACCTATAACCTTAACTCTTCCCTGAGTTTCCAGCCTGTCCTGCAGACTTTGCATTTTTTCCAGCCCCTGCAAATGTGTGAGCCAATTCTTTAAGATAAATCTCTCTCTCTCTCTCCACGCCCCCCTCCCTGGAGAACCTTGATGAATGCAGAGCCTATGTGTAATTTGTCACATTTCCTTTTTCCCCTGCCATAGTGACCTTGGCATGTGGAAATGAGGCTTCCAGCCTGAATCCCTAAGTAAATACCAAGTATGGTTCCTCTGCCCTCCACTGTGTTAAGCTGCTGAGATGTGGAGACTGTTGTCAGCACAGCCGAGCCCATAGATGGGTAGAAGGAGGCAAATGAGATATTAGGGTGACATGGAAACATGAAGGAAGTTCTTTGTCTTCAGTTCTGGAGTTTGCAAACTAAGATTTTATTCCTGCTACAAGCGCTCACTATTTCTGATTTCTCCGGCAAGGATTGTTCCAGGGCTGAAGCCCTGCGGACAAGAAGCAACTCTGAGTGTTCCCTGCTTACAGTGTTCCTGGAACCAGTGTCCTGTTCCCTTTACTCACACTCCTCAGGCTGGCTGTAAAACTACCTCTTCCTCTCATTCAATAAAAATGTTTCTTTTTGTCTCAATGTAAGAGATCACAAGGGCGCAACAAGAGGTAATAAGCAAATCCTCTCCGTTGTGTGAATAGAAGCTTCGTTTTCCCAAGGGGATTTGCATTTGAAAAGAAGATTTTAAAAACAAAACAAAAGTCCCCCACAAATGAAGCTGCAATTGGTGAAGTTCCAGGAAGTGCGATCAAGTGAAGAGATTTCCAGAAGCAAGGAAGATACTGGGGGGGGGGGGCGCGGGGGTACGCAACAAGGATGTTTCACAGGCTCTGTAGATGGTACCAATGTTGTGGGATATATTGTGCTTTGAATTTCTGGGTTCTTCTGAGTGGCGAACAGGGAGTCCTCAGGGACGCTTCAGAGCAACTTTCTAATCATCCACATTTTTCCCTCCAGATGGCTCGCAATGACGGTAGCCCACAGCCTCACAGCCTGTCCCGTCCACCCTCAGGCCCAGTGGCCAGCCCCTTTGTTTTCTACGGGCCGTGTGACCTTCACCTCAGGGCAAAGTCCTTGAAATCTGATACTTATATACTCCCAGGTGCCACACCTGCCCTCTTACTTCACCCCAGGAGGCTGACCTCTAATCCCAAATGCAACGTGTGTTCAGAAGAAATCAACTAGGGGTAAAACGCAGATTCAGAGATCCAGATGCTGATTCAGGAGGTTGGGATGCAGCCCAGAAAACTGCATTTTTACCAGCCTCCTTTCCTGAGGGGCTCAGGTTCACATGGTAGTCAGGCTGTACTTGGAAAAATAGTGCCCCAGGGAGATGGGGTGAGCTCCTAGTATGGCCTGCCCCCCTGAATCTACAGCTATGAAATGTCTTTTCTAGTAAGCTCTGGCATTCTACTGATGTAGCTGAGCCATCTGCTCACATCCTTAAACAGACAAATAAAACATGGAATGTTGCTTCTAGGAATTGCTGTGCTATTTTTCTCTTTTATTTCTGTTTACAAGGGGATGTGTTTTTTTATGGGTGTGTTAGTCTTTAATCACAAAAATGAGGAAAAATTATCATCTGTTCTCCTACTCAATTTTTACCATATTTGCTTAGGACTTAAAAGTAAACAAGAAAGAAAGAAGCAACCAGCTGGAATAGTTCTCAACTGGAAGTGGGGATAATAAAGAGTTAAATGAAATTCATTAATGCAGTGTCTCTATAAACCTGTTTAGAGCCAATAGCCACAGGGCAGAACCAAATGTCAAGAAGACAAACTCCAACTGGCCATTTGAAGTGTTCATTTCTATGGCCTCCGGGAAAAGAATGCAGTTTCCCACACCGGGAAGTAATTATCCCCTCCTGGCTCCGGCCCAGCCCCAAGCCGGGTCTCTGACCGGAATGTGTGCGCCCCCTGGTGGTTTTAAGGTGAACTACAATTTACTTTTACCCGAACCCTTCAGGTAACCAATCCTCTTCAAAGATGCGACATCAGCACTGTTTGATAGGTAAGTATATCCTATCTCTCTCACATTTTATTCTACATGCCTTAAACACTCACAAATGCAGACACTTAGCAGCTCTTAAAAGCAGTTTTTGCTGGGCCCAACTCTATGCAGTGAGTCTGGCCCACTCACCAGTGCTCGTCACGGAAAGCACTCAGTAAACATCAAGTCCCAAGTGCAGCATGGACCTCTGGCTCCCCGGCGCTCACACTTCAAATGCAGACCCACCTGCCCAGCTTCCGTGTCTGTTTTTCCAACCCAACACTCACCCCTCATTATGGACCCCAGAATATACGCCCAGGGACAGGGCTTCCATCCGGCTCGCATGTCCACTCCATCCCCACCACCCTCATTAGGGAAAAATCTCACAGCTTCTAACCAGGAAGTAATAGAAAAAGGCCTCTGAACCCTCCAAAGGGGTTGGGTTTTAGCCAGACACTTGACTTCCACATGAGATTTTTGAAAAATAAATTATAGAGATACATTCCGTTGTTTAAACACATAGAATACAACATACAAAAGCCATTGTTTCCAGTTGGGGCATGTTCTTCTGGAACTTTCTATATGTACTTATTCATATAAATGTATAGAGAAATAGAGTTTTGTGAGCCTGTGGAGCTTTATTTGAAAAACAGATAGGATCGTATTGTAGCTCCATTTTTTTAAAATTAAGAATAAGCCTTTTATCAATAAATCTTTCCATGTGCATACATATGGAGCCATTTAGTTCTTTTTAATTGCCACATACTATTTCATAGTGTTGGGAGTTCAGAAAGCCAAAATAATACTCCTTTTCTTCCTAAGTCTGGGACCAATGCAGAAGGACGACAGTAGAGACAGACAGATACAAATCGGAAACTGACAGCAGCCAACATGTCTGTGTTAATGAGCTGGCTGGAAAACACGGTTTAAGGTACATCCTGCAGAACTTGCTACACTTCACCCCTGAATGAGTAAAAACTCTCCTGTCAGGTCACAGGCATTCCAGGACAGCCAAGGTGTCCTCAGGCTTCCGAGCTTGCTGCAGGGAAGTGAACAGGCTAGAATGCCCTCCAAGCAGGCACCTTGGGAGACGGTGGTGAAGGGCTGAGCTAGGGTGCCCAGCGCCCTCTGCCTCACTCACCAATCCCACAAACCAGTCCTCTTTCCACAGGAGAAAATTCATAAATGAGTGAATGAGAGGCAGGAGAGAGAACAGAAGCGTCATCCAGAACCTAACTGAGGCCAGGGACATGGAGATTCCCTTGACCATTTTCCAGCCTTTTGTTCTTGTAAACTTTTTTAGCCCAGAATCCACAGGGGCATGGTTGACATCCCTGTGCTCCCTGGGAGAAGAGATCGGAATGTTCCTGTCTGCTCTCTTTATCAATCTGGTCCCTCAATACCAACCACTGCTCTTCTGTAGGTCTGTCTTGTCGACAGGTTTTACTTTGGCCTCAGAAGATTCTGATCTGGGCCCTGGCTGGTGTGGCTCAGCGGACTGAGCACCAGCCTCTGAACCGAAAGCAACTGAAAGGTCACTGGTTCAATTCCCAGTCAGGGCACATACCTGGGTTGCAGGCCAGGTCCCCAGTTGAGGGCGTGTGAGAGGCGACCAATTGGTACACCTCTTGCACATAGCTGCTTCTCTCCCTCTTTTTCTCCCTCTCGTCCCCTCTCTCTAAATTAAGATAAATAAAATCTTAAAAATAAAAGAAGAATGAACTAAGACAGTTCATTTGTTAAAGTAACTCCTAGACTTTGATGTTGTCTAAGCCAAAATGCGCTCCATACTATGTTTTCCATCAAAAACACCCAATCGCAATGTCCAGTGTAAATTTACCAAAGGTTATATAACAAGAAGATATGGTTATATAACAAGAAGATATAGTTACAGAACCCCACCTATGCTGTTCTGGAACAGCTGTGGGGTTCAATTTCCTGCTACCAAGACGCGTGAGTCCCAGATCAAGAGTTTGGTGAAAAAGGAAAGGGTTGGTTATTTACAGGTTATACAGATTCAGAATACTGGCAGACTTCTGCTGTTAAGTCTCACTCCCTTTAAAGCACCCCAAAACACATAACCCTACCCCACTTTGCTAACCCAGGCCAGTTTCAGAATACGCCAGTCAGAGGTACCATCTTTCAGAAAAGCAGAAATCTGTATCTCAGCATTGCCGGTCACAGTTCAGCATTGTAGACATCTCCCAATAATTCGGACTTGGTTAGACAGGTACCCGCACAGCTCCATCAGCTCTGCAGCCGTGTTCTCCAGGTAGGTTTCCTAGTGGGTCTCCTCATTCTTCCTCCAGCTCTGAGGCCAGAACCCTGTGGTATCTCGTTACTCCAAACCACGTGGCACCTCCTTACACAGAGATGGCTGAATCCCCCTCCTTCATGGCTCCCTCCTCACGGCTGCCACTAACCACTGACATCATGGCCGACAGGCAGCCCGTCCACACCCTTTCCACCCGCACGGCTGCTACCTTACTCTTTCAGCCCTCTCAGCAGACCAGCTTTTCTCTCTCAGTCTGCTCTTATCTTTAAATGCTGACACAAAGCTTCCCACATGGCCTCATATCTGGCCCCTCCTACAATGTGCTCCTTTTGCCAGTTCCCCCACATCTTTTACTTCTTTCAGCTGCTTTTTTTTTTTTTCAGCTGCCATCTTTAGTCAGGGCAAGAGTCTTCTGTGACACACAGACATCCAGACATCTGGGGTGGGCCATCTCCCCTGGCTGTGTCATGAGTCCCTGAATGCTCTGAAAGTCACTAGACCTTTTGCCTGGGGTGGCAGCACAGCTATCAAGTAGCTATAGTTATGCAA
>CM052540.1:180710044-180760179 GCA_028533065.1 Trachops cirrhosus | reverse complement strand
TTGAAATCATAAAACTCCTTGAGGAGAAACATAGGCAGTAAGCTCCTTGGTATCACTCTTGGCAATGACTCTTTTGGATTTGAAACCAAAAGCAAATGCAATAAAGGCAAAAGTAAACAATTGGGACTCCACCAAACTAAAAAGCTTCTACACAGCACAGGAAACAACAAAGTGAAATGGCAATCTACCAAATGTGAGAAAATACTCGCAAATCATATATTGATCAGGGGTTAATATCCACAACATATAAAGAACTCATACAACTCCTTAACAACCAAAAATCCAATAAAGAATGGGTAAAGGAACTGAGTAGACATTTAGCCCAAGAAGACATACAAATGGCCGAGAGGTACATGAAAAGGGGCTCAACATCACAATCATCAGGGAAATGCAAATCAAAATCACAGTGAGATACCACCTCACACTCGTTAGGATGTCCATCGTCAAAAACAGAAAATAAAAAGCGTTGGCAAAGATGTGGAGAAAAGAGATCCCCGCCCCGCCCCCTGCCCGACTCTGGTGAATTGGGTGTGGGGCAGGGCGGAAGGCTGCGCTTCTCACAAGCTCCCAGCGATGCTCACGCTGCTGGGCCCACACGCTGGGCTGGGCCCACATGCTGACGCCAGGCTCTCAGATCCCAGTCTTCTGTCGAGGGGAACTCTCCTTCATTTTGCTTCTGTTCTTCCACTGCTCCAACCTAAAGCCTATTTTTTTTTCAAACTTTCACGGAGAGTTAAGTTCCTCCTTAACTCTCTGACTCCTAGACAGAGGCCTTTTAATCTCTTCTCAGCCTATGGCTTTCTAGTAACTCTTATTGTGCTGTTTCTCCACGTCAACCCAAGAATTTAGCATAACTGTTTATTAATAAACACAGTTCTGGTGGTGGGTATGCATAGTCTTCACTTTGGAATCATTCACTGAGCAGCTACTCTTATGATGTAAGCACTTTTTCGCATGGATGTTATATTTTAATTTTCAAAAAAGGTTTGTTAAGCATGCACGCATACTGATGTTGAAGCCATGGTGTTTGAGTCTCTAAAACCCAAAGCCATGGCCAGAGAGTATGCCACTGGCCAACACGGGGCTGTGACCCTGAACCTGTAGACAAGCCAACAGAATGCAAATGTTAGTTTCCTGCTTGGCCCTAAAGCAGATGTAAAAAAGAGACCACATTTCGAACTGTATTTCAAAGAGCGAAGGGCAAAAATCCCCCTGGCCCTGCCCTTCTTACGGCAGCAACAAAGCTTACCACCAGCAGCCCTGGCGGTGCCAGGACCTTAATCTCCCCACGTGTGCTTTTTGTTCTCAGGGTCAGTCCTGCTCTACTGCCCAAGGCTTCAAGTTGGGTTTTTAGGAGACCACTGTATGTGTTCTTTATTCCCATTTCAAAACAGGACCAACTGAAAAACAGACAGCGGATCACAGTGTCTGCTTTCTTACTGATAAACATCGACTCGAACATGAATTCAAATCTTTGGCTCAAAGCATTTCTGCCAACAGTTAGAGTTGAATTAGGTAGGCTTCCTCACTAGGTCACAACTAGTCCCAGAGGACTTGAACCTGCCACACAGTGGGTAACAGGTCAAAATGCAGTGTCCTTGAAGGTCATTGAAAAAGAGAAAAAGTAAAAGACTTGGCTGAGCGTGCCTATTCTCCCAAATCCCCTAATCCTGGATGTCCCCTCTTTCCATTGGGAGGTGTGAGTAAGGGACAGTAGTGTGGCTCCAACTCTGTTTCCTCTCTTTGGAAATATGAGACCAGAAAAGAAATCCGTTCCCCCAACATACAGTATGGTTTTACCGGAACTTACTTCACAATTTCCCTGTTGACAGATACTTAGGTTGTTTCTAACCTTTCACACAATGAACATGCAACATGGAAGAGCCTATATACTCGTATGTTTCATACTGCACATGTTTAAGTTTTCCCCTAGGCTAGGTACCTGGAAGTGACTATCTACACTGAATGTATAAACATTTAAAATTGTAAAAAATACTGACAGTTTGCTTTCTTAAAACGCTGTACGTGATTCGCGCTTGAGCCAGGATGCGTGCAAATGCCTGTTTCCCCACAACTTCGTCAATGTTGGTTATGATTGGTCTTCTTCACTTTTTTCAAATGTACAAAGCAGAAAGGCCGTATTTGTTTTGTTTTACTCTACATTATTCTATCACTGGGGAAAATGAGTATCTTTTTCTATGTTTGCCAGCCATTTGCATTTCCACTTCACAGGATTGTATGTTCATTCTTTCCTTTACCCATATTTCTTTCAGGTTATTTTTTCCTTACTCATTTGTAGAACATTCTTTTTACATTTTCATTACTATTTTACCTATTTTACCCTTTATACTTGTGAGGATTATTCTTTCCAGCCTTATTCTTGTTTTTTAAGTTGAATGTGTATCTTTGGTAGTGAGAGAGAGAGAGAGAAATGTGAGAGAAAAATATGGATTGGTTGCCTTCTTGAGCCCCTACCAGGGATCAAACCCACAACCCGGATATGTTCCCTAACTGGGACCTGAACCCGCGGTATTTCTGTGTACGGATCGGTGCTCCAACACCATTCCATAGACTGAAACATCAGTGTGTGGTTGCCTTTCACAGTCCCCCAACTGGGGAACCTGGCCCACAAACCAGGCATGTGCCCTGACTAGGAATCAAACCAGCAACATTTTGGTTTGCAGGCCGGTGCTCAACCCACTGAGCCACACCAGCCAAGGCTAATTGCTATTTTTAAAAGGTGGTGAAATAAACACTGTTTCAGCACTTGAAGGGGCAAGTTTCCATTAAATTGAAAGATCAGTTATATGGAACCTTGATTCTTACACTCTGTCGGTGGGTTGAGAGATAATATAATTCTTAGATATGAAAAGAATCAAGCTCATTAAATGCAGAGCAAGAAAGATCTTACCTGCATGTTTCTTTTTCTTTTCTTATACTTTCCTCTTATCTGTATTTCTTATTATATGTATTTTTAGACAAACCTGCAGAAGACCCCTGTGTGCTTTTTCCCCACCGGCCCGGCTGCTGCATGGCGCTGCGTGGGTGTGCAGCACCGCCCCTCACTGCTACAAGGTGCAGGCTCAGGCTGGGTGTGTTCCTTCTCCGTCTTGTTGCTTCCTGCCAGGTAGAAGTTCCTGCCTGCTCTTGTAACTTGAGCTTCTGCATCTCCTATTTAGCCTGAGGGTAAAAGAAGAAGCAGCTCAAATTTTAGCCTGGAGGGTCAAAATCAAGGATTAAGTATCACAGCCCTGGCTGGTGTGGCTCCGGAGAACCGAAAGGTCATGAGTTCGACCCTTGGTCAGCACACATACCTAGGTGGTAACCAGGTCTGGTCCCTGTCGGGGCACATGCAGGAGGCAGCTGAACCATGTTTCTCTTCCCACCTTCCCCTCTCTAAAATCAATAAAGATGTCCTCAGGTACGGATTAAAAAAAAAAAAACAAAAAACAATCGGATTTAAAAAAAAAACAAAAAACAAGCGCCAGCTGGAGTGGTTCAGTGGATTGACAGCTGGCCCTGTGAACCGAAGGGTTGCCTGTTCCATTCCCAGTCAGGGCACATGCCTGGGCTGCAAGCCAGGTCCCCAGTAGGGGGTGCATGAGAGGCAACCACACATTGATGTTTCACTCCCCTTCTTTTTCCCTTCCCCTCTCTCTAAAAATAGATAAATAAAATAAAATAAAAGGGTTATGCATCACAGTAACAGTAACACAGGAGCAATCTGCAGCAGCATGCCTTCACCATTGAGGTTTCACTCTTCTCACTCAAGGTGTCTCCATGGTAACTCACTTGTGCCTCCAAACAGCCCTGATGGCCCTGCGGGAGATGGGGTTACTGCTCCTTCACTCCCTACCTGCAATAGAATGAAACACCTGCAGCCTTTGCATGGGGCTTGCCCGGGCCTCCCACTGCAGTACATTTTCGTGCTCCATTGATGCTGGGCTTGCCTGCGATGCATCTGTCACCTGAACAGAGGTTTTAAACGTACCTGCATAGTTCGTCTTGGTTTCCTGAACCTCTGTCGCCTGCCATGAACAGCTCCTAGTCCCAGCATGAGAGGCATGTGCATGGAGCTGACCTGAACCAGCCCCACAGCCTGAAGCCAAACCACCCCAGTGGACCTGAAGACCTGTAGTGAGAAACGCAAGCGTGGCATTGTGCTTGTAAGCCACTGAAATTTGATTCTGTTTGTTTACCAAAATCACTGCTCTAAAACCTGCCTGATCCAGCACCCCTCCTGGGCACACGCCCGGTGTTTCCATGCAGCTCCCCTGTCATTCCAAGTCCCTCTTTGCCAGACATGCACTGTGACTTTCACTGCAGGGGTCTCCACACTCCCCACTGGGGCTGATGCCCCCATCACCCCCTGTAATATAATATCTCTCATGTCTCTGAGGTCAAAGGCCAGGTACAGCTCCCCTCAGATGCTGCTGAAGGACCTCTTCTTCCACGCTGGGATAAACTCTGTGAGGCCATAAAAGAGCCACCCTGTGCTGTTTTCTACAGCCCTTAAGCTTGACTAATTTTTTTCATTTTGGTACCTGACTCCTCTCCCCAGGAGCCTGATACAAAAGGGCTGGGCCTACAGATCATTTGAGACTCTACTCAGGGCTGCATTCAAAGCCTGTCTCCTCGCAGATCTAAACAGTACCCCTGGGCCACACGTGAGTGCTCTCGGTGGGGTGAGTCTCTCTCCTTTTAGAATACCACTGTGAAGGTGAGAAAGTGAATGATCTCTAACTGAAGGTGGGCTGCAGTCCAGGGGTCAGCTGTCAGTCCCAGCATAGCAAGCGTGGGGCCCTTTGGAGAAAATAATTCCTGGTGGCCCATGTGGAAATTCACATGAACTCCAAAGCACATACCTGCACTCTGTCTGGGATTCTAAGGATGATAAATGGCTGGTAAGTGGTATTGTCACTTTCTCAGAGCAAAGTAGGTCCATAACATACTAGTCCCGGAAGATTCATTCTTTTACTCATTCTGCAAGTACTTATTCAACTACTGTGCTAAGCACTAGGATACAAAGGTGAGGGACAAAATCCTTGCCTTCATGTAGCTTGCATTCTTGGGTAAAGGAGTGGAAGGGCAGAGAAAATAGATAAACACGTACATATACCATTTTAAGTAGTGACAAGTGTTATAGTAAAAAGCAGGGTAGCCCTGACCAGTGTGGGTCAGTGGGTTGGGTGTTGTCCCACAAACCGAAAGGTCACAGGTTTGGTTCCTGGTTAGGGCACATGTCTGGGTTGTGGACCAGGTCCCTGGTTGGGGGTGTGCAAGAAGCAACTGATCAATGTTTCTTTCATGCATTGCTGTTTCTCTCCTTCTCTTTCTCCCTCCCATCTTCTCTCTCTAAGAATAAATAAATAAAATCTTCAAAAAAATAGTCGGGATAAATGGTTAGAAGAGGTTCAGGCACTGGCTGGTGTGGCTCAGTGGAACCAGTGCCAGCCTGTGAACTGAAAGGTCACTGGTTCGATTCCCAGTCACAGCACATGTCTGGGTTGCAGGCCAGGTCCCCACCTTGGGGTGTGTGAGAGGCAACCAGTTGATGTTTCTCTCCTCTTTCTCCTTTCCCTATCACTAAAAATAAATAAACGAAATCTTAAAAAAAGAAGAGATTGGGATCTTTTACACAGGACAGGGAGAGGGCATCTCTGAGACTTAACATTTAGGTGGATACCTGAATCAAGGTAGGGAACAAGCTATAAGGAGTTTTAAGGGAGAACAATCTGAATAGGAAGAACAAATGTAAGGATTCTGAGGCTGGAGCAAACATTCAAAGACATCGTGGAGGCCAGTGGCTGGAGGAGAGTGAGCCCAGAGGAGTGGGGAATGGTGGGTGGGCAGAGGCCAGGTCAGCCTCCTAAGAAATTCGAATTTCACGAAAAGTAGAAGAGGAAGCCACTAGAGAGAGTTGAGCAGGGGAGTGGCTTGTAATCTGATTAATCTTTAAAACCTAATCTTTACTAATACAAACGACAGGGCAAGAAGCAGCAAGACCACTTGCAAGGCTACTGCAATAGCACGATGTGCGGCACCAGTGGAGCGGACCAATGGCAGTGGTGGAGGTGGTGAGCGGAGATCAGACTTAAGGTGTTGTTTGAGGGTGGAGTCAGCGGGGCTTAACAAGCCATTGGATGTGAAGTGTGTGGAAAGGAGAAGAATCAAGGACCTTCTGGGATGAGCATCGCGAGGTGGAAGGAGGTCTTGAGAAAATATCCTGAGCCCTGTTACATAGCTTTTCCAGATTCCCCTCCGCCATTTAGATGGGCATGTCATGAAGACAGCTGGATCTGCAAGTTGGCAGTGAGGAGAAAGGCACAGCTGGAGGTATAAACCCGGCAATCATCAGCGTTCAGATGAGTTCGAACGAGCATGACTGCTTGAGGGAGAATGGGAGCGAGGATGGACTCTAATCTGTCTGGAGTCTCACACTTCGGAAGACGCCTTGAGAAGTGCGCACGGTTCTCCATTTGGATGTAATGGCTGACACACGTCTTGAGGGTGGGGGCCCTGTCTTAATCATCTTGGTGACCCCTCCAGGTTTTGCACAAGCCCAGGTGTGGGCCCCTGTCTCTGTAGCAGGGAAAGTCTCCACCGAGGCTTCAGCTCTGAACTTGAGGCTTCAGCTCTGAACTTGAGGGAACACGGCCAAATCAGGCTGAGTCGCAGCCAGGAGCCAGGAGTGAGCTACAATTACCTTTGTGTCCTGCATGGTTTCACACAAGTCTGTGGCCGGGATGCCAATTATGTTGTGTGGGAGGACAGAAATGGGGATGAAAATTTCTTAGCATTTGAAATTTTCAACAATTTCTTTCAGCAAACCTCTGAGCTTTTAAAATAAGTCTTTCACAGTGGCTGTGATAGAAATAATTGCCTGCGATTAAATTGTGCTGGCCTTATAATATTTGAAATCTTTTTGTTTATGGAGAATTTCACACAAAAGTAGACCAAATAAGATCATGAGCTCTCTAGGCATCTACTACCTGAACCCCCAAACCATCACCTGATGACAACCTTGCCCCACCTGTACCCCAGCCAGCTTCCTCTCTCCCCAGATTATTTTGGAGCAAATCTCAGACATAACATCTTTCATCCATAGAAATTTGAGTATGTTTCTTTAAAAGATCAGTTTTTAAAATATCACCACAATACAATTATTGCATAATAGCATCAAATGTTCTGTCAGTGTTTGAATTGCCAGTTGTCTCACAAATGTTAGGAATTTTTCCGTTTTCATTTTGTGTTTTTTTAAAAAATGTGATCCAAATAATGTCCATGCTTTGCAAATGGTTACTATGATCTTAAAATTTCTTTTAAGGCTAGGTTTTCTCTCCACTTCTGTTTATAACAATTTATCTGTTGAAGAAACCAGATTGTTTATTCTGAATAGTTTCCAACAGTCATGGATTTTGCTTATTGCATTGTGTAGTTTATTAAACATGGTCCTTTGTCCTCTCTATTTTCTATAACTGGAACTTGGAATTAGATAATTATTTTTAATATAATTTAATACAGATAATTTGGAAAATGCAAAAAAAAAAGTAATACGGGAAAACCCAATTCTACTAATTTTAATCCTCAGTTTGAATAGTAAATTATAAAAATTGAAGTTCTCTCTTACCCCCATGGGATCCTGCTCTTCAGGAGTAACCACAGGTAATAATTTGGGGCTTAGAGGATGTAGTTCCACTTGTTACTGAACAGCAGTTGGGGACCTGCTGCCCCCCGCTACCCTCTAGGCAAAATTCCAGAGGCAGCGGATAAAGGAAAGGAGTCTTTATTCAAAAGCTTCACAATTTTGAAAGAACAGCTTTCCACATGCATTAGTCACTTAAGCTATCAATTAAGGCTAAACCCTAACTCTTTCATTACAGCTTTAATCACTTAAGCTTATCAATTAAAGCTAAACTCTTTTTTAAAAAATATATTTTATTGATTATGCTATTACAGTTGGCCCATTTTTTCCCCTTTGCCCTCCTCCATCTGGTACCCCCATTTCCTCCAGCATTCCCACCCTCTTAGTCCATGTCCATGGGTCATATATATAAGTTCTTTGGCTTCTCCATTTCCCATACTGTTCTTAACCACTCCCTGTCTATTTTGTACCTACCATTTATGCTTCTTATTCCCTGTACCTTTCCTCCCATCCTCCTCCTGCCTACTCCCTGCTGAACCCTTCAAGTGTTCTCCATTTCTGTGATTCTTGTCTTGTTCTACTTGTTTGCTTAGTTTATTTTTGTGTTTTTAGGTTCAATTGTTGATAGTTGTGAGTTTGTTGTCACTTTAATGCTCATAATTTTGATCTTCTTTTTCTTAGATAAGTCCCCTTAACATTTCATATAATAATGGCTTGGTGATGATGAACTCCTTTAGCTTTACTTTATCTAGGAAGCACTTTATCTGCTCTTCCATTCTAAATGATAGCTTTGCTGAATAGAATCATCTTGGATGTAGGTCATTGTCTTTCATGACTTTGAATACTTCTTTCCAGCCCCTTTCTTGCCTGTAAGGTTTCTTTTGAGAAATCAGCTGACAGTCTTATGGGAACTCCTTTGTAGGTAACTGTCTCCTTTTCTCTTGCAGCTTTTAAGATTCTCTCTTTATCTTTAAACTTTGGTATTTTAATTATGATGTGTCTTGGTGTGGTCCTCTTTGCATCCAACTTGTTTGGGACTCTGAGCTTCCTGGATTTGTATGTCTATTTCCTTCACCATAATTGGGGAAGTTTTCTTTCATTATTTTTTCAAGTAAGTTTTCAATTTCTTGCTCTTTCTCTTCTCCTTCTGTCACCCCTATGATTCTGGTGTTGGTACATTAAAAGTTGTCCCAATGGTTCCTAAGCTTCTCCTCATTTTTTTTTTTTGAATTCTTATTTCTTATTTCTCTTCTGGGTGAATATTTATTTCTTCCTTTTGTTCCAAATTATTCATTTGAGTCCTTCTCTTCTCTGTTGATTCCTTGTATATTTTTCTTTATTTCACTTTGTATAGCCTTCATCTCTCTCTTTATTTTGTGGCTGTACCCAACCATATCTTTGAGCACCCTGACTACCAGTGTTTTGAACTCTGCATCTGATAGGTTGGCTATCTCCTTGTTGCTTAGTTCTTTTTCTGGAGTTTTGATCTCTTCTTTCCTTTGGGCCATATTTCTTCATCTCCTCTATTTGGCAGCTTCCCTGTGTTTCTGTGTGTTAGGTAGAGCTGCTCTGACCATGTCAGTACACCCGTTACCTTGTAAGAGGCAGAGACTTAGACATACTCCAGGGTGGGGCAACCTGCTTCGCAACTTGGTAGCATTGTCTGTGGGGGAGGGGTCAGAGAGAGAACAATTCCGATTGCTAGGCTTTCACCCAGTTTTCAGTCACTTTCCCCACTTCCCATAAGCAACTGGCGCCCTTCTAGCTGCTGCCCTCGTGCTGATTTCCCGAGTGGGTGGGTTTGTGCATGTTCTAGGACCCTGTGGGTCCTTGAAACGAACTCCCCTGAGAGACCAGCACTTTCTTCCACCACCACACCCCTCACTGATTTTTACAGCCAAAGCTTATTCCCAGCACTGGAACCCTGGGCTGCACAGTCCAGTCTGGGGCTGGGATTGCTCGACCCCGAGTTGTCCCTCTGGGTTTTTACCCACCGAACATGAATGTGGGCCCATCTGTTCTGCCAGCTGCCACTGTCATCTCACCACGCCTCCTCTCCACCCTGGCCCCAGCTGCCTGTCTTCACGCCTGCTACCCATCTGGATGAATGTTTCTTCTTCAACTTCTTGGTTGTTAGACTTCCATACAGTTCAGTTTTCTGGCAGTTCCTGTTTTGTGGTTTTACATTGGTTGCTATCCATCGTATTGTTGTACAAGGAGGTAAAGTATGTCTACCTATGCCTCCATCTTGACTGGAAGTCTAAGGCTAAACTCATTAACACCTGAGTTCTATCATTCCCCCTGTTAGTTTTCAATTACCTTATTTCTACAAGGTTAGTTTGTAAACTAAAATAACATAAGATACAAAAGCTACACAATTTTGGAAGAATGGCAGGCTTCTGCCTCAGAGGTTGTCCCTCTAGAACACCCGAAGAAGAACAACCCTGCCGCCCTCCGCCAGGCCAGCCTGATCCTAGGTTGCACCCGGAGTTCCTTCCCATCCAAAATACTGTCCGTTGTCCAGTGGGAAGTGCAGGCAACTACAGCAGAATCACGCAGGTGTCCTCAAGGAAAAGAGCCTGAGAACCAGAGCCAGCCCGTCTGAGAGCCCTCAAGAGCCCTTTTTCTTAAAAAAAAAAAGATTTCACTTATTTATTTTTAGAAAGAGGGGAAAGGAGAGAGAAAGAGAGGAAGAGAAACGTGTTGTGTGAAACAGCAATCGGTTGTCTCTCTCATGCCCCCTACTGGGGACCTGGCCTGCAAGCCAGGCATGTGCCCTGACTGGGAATCGAGCCCACAACCTTTCGGTCCACAGACCAGTGCTCAGTCCACTGAGCCATACCAGCCAGCACACCCTTCTTTTATTTCAAATCTTCTTGCCCATAATTCCATGCACTCCAGAGGCATTCAGCTTCTCAGCTAATCCCATCAGTCTATTTACTATTACCTAGACTATTTACCATTGCCTCATCCTACCATCCCTCCCTACTCCTCCCCAGTGATCTGGTCATCTGGTCAGATCTTTCTGTATCACAATTCAAAAATGAAGGAAGATGTGGTGGTTAATTTCATGTTTCAACTCAACTGAACCGTGGGTGCCCAGACATTTCCTCAACCCTTATTCTAGGTGTGTCTGTGAGGGTATTTTTGGATGAGATTAACATCTGAATCAATAGACTGAGTAAAACAGATTGCCCTCCCTATGTGGGTGGGCCTCATCCAATCAGTTGAAGGTTTGAATAGAACAAAAGTACTGATTCTTCCTCAACTAAAATGGAACTCCTCTTGCCTGATTGCTTAAATTAGGACATTGGTTTATTTTTTGTTTTGTTCTGTTTTCCAGTCTTTGGACTCACACTAAACCATTGGCTCCTCTTGGGTCTGAGCCTGCTGGCTTTTGGACTGAATTTATACCATCAGCTCTCTTGGTTCCCAGGCCTTGGACTTGATCTGGAATTTTGCATCAACTCTCCTGGGCCTCCAGCTCGCCATCTGCAGATCTTGAGACTTCTTACCCTCTGTAATTGCATGAGCCAATTCCTTATAATACGTACATATATATGAGATACCCCTACTTGTTCCATTTCTCTGGAGATCCCTAATACTGAAGGCAAGTGGAAGGGACGGAACCTAGGCTAGGCCTTGAAGGACTGGCAGCATTTAAATGGTTAAAGACAAGAGGTAAGGGTATGCCAGGAAAGCAAAGTGGAAGCGTCTGGAAAATGAATCTGTTATGTGGGGCTCAGTGGGGTATTGGACAGACTGCAGCTGAGACTTGGGTTTGTTGAGGCATGCAGGCCTTTGGAGGCCAGGGCAAGGAGTATATGTACCCAGGCCTACAGATAAACAAGAGCCACTGTCTACTCTGATCAAGATAAGAGTCAGGTGTCAAAGAAGTTCTTGTGTATATAAAAGAGCTCAAAGCAGCAAGATTTGCTGGGCAAGTTCCACTGTGGAATTCTGAAGAAACCCAAAGGGACGTGCAAGGTAAATGAAAGCAGTACAGAATCCTCCCCCAACACAGTCGCATGCTCACAGCCTGACTCTTCGACACCCCCGGCCCCCCGCACCCCGCCTGGGCTCTCAGCCCCTTGGAGCTCTCTGGTTCTCAACTTGGAGTGCACCTGCGTCTGTGTCTCCTTGCCTTCTGGTGCAGTCTGGTTCCAGTCCTTTTTCAAAGAGTCTGTTTCAGGGTCTCTGTTTATCTCCCTGGCAAACATGAGAGGCAACATAGGGTGCAGTGTTTCAGTATCTCTGGAGTCATACACATTACCAACATTTAAATCCCAGCACTATTTTTTTAGACTTTATTTATTTATTTTTAGAAAGAGGGGAAGAGAGAGTATGTGCCCTAACTGGGAGTCAAACCTGTGACCTTCTGGTTTGCAGGGCAATGCCCAATCCACTAGCCACACAAGCCAGGGCCCCCAGCACTATTTTTAATAGCTGTGTGACCTGGGGCAAGCAGCCTTAACTGTCTGAGCCTGGTTGCTCATCTATAAAATGAGAGTAATAGCAACTTACACAATAGAGTTATTAGGATGAAATGAGATGGCACATATTAAGGGCTTAGAATGGGCCTGGTACAATAGTAACAGTTTTTTTTTTTACTAAAACATATGTGAAGCACGAGGTTTTTGCTTCCACTGCTCTACCCTACTGTTGAGGTACCAGTGGCCCTGAATTTCATTCCCTGGACTTGAGAACTGCGAGCTGCACTCTCTCGGGGATCTTCCCTGGGAATACTGCGTTTTCCACACTGCTGAGGCCCCAGGCTGGTTCCTTATCCTTTGTCTGCAGCTAGTTGAGCACCTTGACTTGGAGAAGTGAGTCCCTGCCCCTCTCTGCTCAGCTATGAGCCCTGAGGCACTTTCCCAGCAGGCTGAGCTGACCCTGACCAAGAAGGGAGGTGCTTTGGGAACACCTGAGCCACCACAGAGATCTGGGGTCCCTCCATGGCTGTTACAGGCCTGGTATTTGCTGTATTTATGCCTCTCAAAGCCCTCAGCCACAGGCACGCCTTCCGTCCTCCTCCAAGTCTCTGGGTTCTACCTCTGTTTCCCATTCCTCCTCTAGACCAGGAGCCTTCCTCTCGAAAAGCCTAGCTTGTGTTTGACACCCTGCCTTACCAACTCTCTGGCCCAAAGGAGCTCTCCTCTGGTTTCCTCTAAAGGCTTTATTGATTTTCCTCTCACATTTAAATCTGAAATCCATCTGAAATTGATCCTGCCTCTAGTTTGAATGTTCTGCAAAGAACTGAACAGAAAATGGTCCGTTTGAGTTTTTTAGGCCATGGTGTCTGACCAGACTGTTTCTGCTTCCTTGCCCTCCAGAGCTGACTCTGTTTCTGCTCAAAGCTTGATCTCCAGTCTTCCTGTTAAATTTGAGCCTTCTATAAAGTCCCTTATTAATTGCATTAGCCAGAATTGGTTTCTATTGCCTGCAATCAAATATCCCTAATGTTTACATCCCCAGAGAAGTGCATTGCTTGGGAGGAGGAGGATGAGGAAGAGGAGAGAGAAGAAGGGAGAGGGAGAGGCAGGGAGGGAGGGGGGAGGGACAAGGAGAGGGAGGAAGAGAGACACACAGAATCCTTACAAAGGCATTAATTTCATCATGAGGGCCCTACCCTCATGGCATCACCAAATACCAACACATTGGGGGGTAGGGCTTCAGCATTTGAATTTGGGAGGGGACAGAAACATTCAGTCCACAAGGGCTGCTCAGTAGGCAATGAACAGTATCTGCCATTCCTGCTCTGTGTGGTGACTAAGTGGTGCCAGCTTGGGGATCATGTTGGTTGCAGGGGACACCAAAGATGTGATTATGGTACTCTCCGTAATAGTGACATTATGTGTCTCTAGCCACTTGGGCCTCACACATTCTCCCTTACAGACCTCCAAAGCTTAAGACTCCTAGTCAGTGGGCTCTGTCCACCCCAGCGGGTGTCTGTGACCATCTCAGCTGTCATGGGGCAGGCTGAGTGTGGGTGGGGCATCAATTCTGTAAAGGGGGTTGGGCTCGCAGGGCAGAGGTAGTAATATAACTTGAATTACAGGCATGATTTTTATTTATTTGTCCAGGAACATGACCCATCTCCTCGGATGGACCCTTAACTTCAGGCAAGAACAGGAGAACTCCCAAATCTTCATTAAGCTGGGACTCCAGGGAACCTAATTTGGGGCAGATCTGCAGTGTAATGAGTGGAGAAGCCTTAAAGCCCCGGGACAGTTTATTCAAGTTGTTATACCCTTCAAATTATTTTGATGCATGTAGATCTTCAAGGGTTTCATAAATGAGGACATTAATGACACATAGCCTAGAACTTATCCTCTACACAGATGGTCCTCGACCAAAGTGATACCACCGTCTGGGGAATATTGGAAGTTTGTGGTTGTCACAGTGACATTCCTGGCATGTAATGGTCAGACACCCCAAATGTTAAACATCCCGCAATGCACGGAACAGCCCTGTACAACAATGAATTGTTTCACATTCTACAAGACTATAATATCAAATTGGGCATTCATGTATTCTCAATACATGCAAAGTGTGTTTATAATGATCTAAGTCTAGAATTTAAGTTGGCTTTGACATATAAACACTAAATATTTTCTTGTATGTCTAAATATTTATTTATTTATTTTTAAATTGTTCAAGTACAGTTTTCTTAAACACAGAATATTTTGTGCATAGTTTTAACATGCTCTAGGCTTGGAAGGAATGTCATTATTGCACAAATGGAAGAATGATTGTCCTGTGCCCTGTTTAAGACTTTAGCACAGATTGTTTACCATTTCAGGAAAGCACGTCACCAGCGCCCTAGTAATTAGCTAGTACATCACCTGATGCCATCTGCACTTGCAACTCTCGCATTCCTGGGGACTGTCGCGCCGGGTGCACACACCTCCGGTACTCACTCAGTGTCTTCCCGAGTAGCTGTGACCAAACATCAACACACTGAAATGCACATTTTTTTATTATGAAGTTTTTTCCCTTTCCTTTTTTCCTTTATACTTCAACTAAGGCACAATACTGATTTTTTTCTTATAAAACTAACATTTAATTTTAAAAAGAAAAAATTATATATACATGTAGTAGGTACAATGATCTACAACTTTCACTGCAGAAGAGTACAGAGGGTGTTATAAAACGTTTTTACCAAAGGGGTGCATTTGGGCTTGATGAAGTGGAGAACCATTGCTCTATGGGGACTAATTTTTTAAGTAATCTTACATGGACACAAAACGTGAATGGACCCCTCAGTGAATTTTTATAAGTCACCCATTTATTATCCAATTCATATTTATAAATTAAAGTTTTATAAGTTACCCATCTTCTCTGATGGACCCTAATATTGTCAGCTCATAGGACTCTCCCTCATACTCCCTCCCGGTCACTTCCCACCCACAATCCTGACTCTGACACCAGAGATTGATTTTGCCTGTTTTTAATTAAAACTCCATGCAGAAAATTATAATTAGATGATGTCATGGGTGTGTTAACTGACCTTACTGTGGTAAACATTTCACAATATGTATACACATATATCGAATCAACACGTTGTATACCTTAAAAGTTGCATGACATAATATGACAATTATATCTCAATAAAACTGGAAAAAATAAAAACAAAATACTTTATGTAAATGACATCATATAAACTTATTTATGTCTGGCTTTGTTTTTTTTTGCTCAGTGCTATATTTGTGAGAATCATCTATGCTGCACGTATCAGTAATTCATTCTTTTTCAATGATGAAAATATTCTATTGTATGAATATAATAGAATTTATTTTACCCATTTGACTATTGATAGAAACTACTATATTTAAGTAGTTTCCAATTTTGGACACTATGAATAGTTGTTTCTGTGAATACTCTTACACCTATCTTTTCATAAGCATTACATGTATCTATTTCTGTAGGAATGTCAGGAGTACTATTGTTGGATAATAAGTGTGCATTTGTCGAGCTTTAACTTTTTAACACTTCTCCAAGTGGTTGACATAATTTGGCACGGCCACTGCAGTTGTGATCGCTCCACTTGTTCCACACTGTCCTGTTTAGACATTAAAGGTATCCTTCTAACCCCACCTTATACAGAATCTTGCCTGTGTGGCTTTAAGATGTGGCTAATGAAAAATTAGAAAGGTGGGAACACGGCCACCTCAGCACAGAGTCCTTTCTGAAAGTACTCAAGGTTAAGTGCTGCTTTGGCGCGTTGCTGGCAAGTCCTCTGAGAAAGGCTTTGGCTGTCACAGCCAGTTCTGCAGGCTCTGGGACTCTGGGACTCCCACTGCGACTTGCAGGGGGTGGGGGTGGGGTGGGGGGGATGACTAAACTGCAAGGCCATCCCGGCAGAGAAAGGGTTGTTCAAATGCTCCGGGCCTCCAGCCTGGCTGAGGCTGCACAGGTGGGGAGTCTGGAGTGGGCAGAAGGGAGCGAAGTGAGGGGGCTGACAGCCAGAAAGCTGACTCAAGGCAGGTGGGCGGGAGGGGGAGCCAGGGTACAAATGACTGTATTTTCAAGATGTATGCAAATCAGATGTAGTTAGAACTAGGTTTTTAGTTGAAAAATTCATTCATTATGATATGGTAAAAACTTCCCCCCACCGACCACCACAAAAGGGAATATAATGAAAAAATAAAGTCTCGTTCACCTCTTAGATTGACAGTCCTCTGGGCCTCTTCCCCAAAGAGAGGCACGTCCCTCCAGAGCCAGCCTGTGCTCACGCAAGAGGTACCTTCAGTAGGTTATTCAGCTTCTCTGGGCTTCAGCATCCTCATCTTCAGAACGAGGAGGTTGGGCCCAATGTCCCCCAAACTTCCTTGCTGATGAAAATCACTTGGGGAGGAGGAGGACTTGTTCACTGTATGGTTTCCCAGCGCATAGGACCTGGGATTTCAGTTTAGTGGGACTGCAACGAGATCCAGGAATTTGTATTACTGAAAGATTCCCTGGATGATTTTTTTATCATCAAAAAGTTGGGGAAAAACACTGGAATTAGAGTCTTTAACATTCAAATCTTTTCAAGTGCTTATAATATTCGGTTCCTTTAGAAATCATAAAGTGATACTACCTTGTAGAAATGTGGAGTTTCTAAGTAATGAAGAATGAAGATAAGTGTTTTCATGGCAGCCCATTAAAATAAAATAAAAAAATCTCTGGGCTGTTTGTCAACAACACTGGTAAATGCTGGCTCCTCCCCTTGGTCTTGTCTGACCTTCTTGCTCCCTGCCTGGGGTCCCGGCAACAGTGAGGCAGCAGTTCGCCCCTTGCCTCCCCTTGTACGTGCCCGATGATCCTCCGCGCTGCCCCTCGAGATCCAGGCACCTCCTTTTTATGTTCTCATGGGCTCGATCTTCCCCTTCCCCTACAAAAACATTCCCATCCTTTGGCTCATTTTCTGATTGTGTTAAGAATGGGTGGTGGTTAGAATGACAACCAAAGCTCCCATACGTGCCTGCAAAGAGCCCACCACTGATCCAGAAACTTACATCTAGGGGATTTTAAAACCCTACCGACAATCCCCTGCTATAGGTGCTCCTTTTATCAATTCTATTTACAGAGGAGAAAAATCAGGCCCAGAGAGAGGTTGTGGCTGAGGCGACAGGGCAGTGAGTGACAGCGGAGAGTGGAAGCCAGGTGGGTCCAGCTTCAGAGTCCCCATTCTCACTCACCATGCCATACTCCTCTCGGTACAAAGTAGCTTTTATGTCCTTCTTGCTAGCTGACATATTTGTATTTTAGTAAGGCCTTTCAGGATGCCAGGCCTTGACTCAAAGTTGGGACTAAGGGTGACTAGACACATTTTATGTGCGTTTAGGGGCAGGCGTTCTCTGGCTAGCTCCACCTTGTGGTTATTGGTCTGCCAATTAACATTTCCTTGTTTGCCCTCAGACACTGCCGTGGTTCCTAACAATGACTGAGGCACTGTGAGTTCCTGAATTGCCTCCTGAATCATTAAAGAGAGATTACACTGTGCACAGCCTGGTTCATTTCCTAAGTACATTCTTACTGGGGGCCTATCACCAGGTACCCTGCCTTCACCAAGCTGTAGTTTGATGGGGGAAATGTACATGAAAGAACAAAATTTAATCAAATAAACTTGAAGATCTCATTGGCATTACTACACTATCCATGAATCGGGCAGCATCCCATCTAGCGACTAGAAGGGTGCTCCCATGAGTTGTACAAAATGGAAGGTTTTTTATAGGCAGAAGGAGGATGGGACTAAGAAGTTAAAAAAGTGAATTATTTCAGACAAGGACACCTTTCCTTAGGACAGTAATTTTCAACCCATGAGCCACAGCACACTGGTGTGCCACAAGGAATTTTAAAACATGCACCACCTGACTAGTCAGGGGCACTGACCTCTTTTCCCTTAGATTGTCAAATTAAAAAAATGACGAAAGCCGACACAACAAGAGCTATCCAGCATGAATGAATCGAAACTGTACCTATTTTTTTTGTCAGATAGTCAGAAAAAGTATTTTTTGGTGTGCCATAGAATTTTAGTAATCAGCACATGTGTGCCATGAGGAAAAAAGGGTTGAAAATCTGCTCCCTTAGAGGAAAGCAGGGGTCTTCGGTCGATTACCTCACTAGAGTTGATCAGGAAATTCCAGGCTGGTTTAAAATTTCACTCCCGGGAGAAGCTCAAACAGCAATTAGGTTAGTTATTAAGTTTTGCTTGGGTGATGTGACTTAGCAACAGTGACTCCATTTTGGCCTGTTGTTTGCTTGTTTCCTTCAACATACATATTAATCAAATAATCACAAAATAAGTAAAAGATTGCAACTGTGACAAAGGCCACTAAGGGGAGATGCCAGGTGCTCTGAGAGCACAATGAAGGTCTCATCCAGCAAGGGGTCCACTGAGCAGAGATCTTGAAGCATGAGGGTGACCTAGGTGAGGAGAAGAACGTTCCAGGCCGGGAGAACATGCAAAGCCCTCTGGTGGGTGGCGCATGGTAAACAGCAAGCCAAGGCAGCTGGACTACAGAGAATCCAGAGGAAGAGGCTGAAAAGGCAGGGAGGCCAGACCACATAGGGCTTTGTGGGCCACACAAGTGAGTTTGCTTTGTCCTGAGAGGGAGGGGAAGGACAGAAAGGTTTGATCAGATTTGTGTTTTGAACCCATCACTGTAGCTGAAGTATGGAGAATGACTGTTACGTGTACTTTTTGTGTGTGTGTGTGTGTGTTCTGATGCCAGCCGTTCTGGACATGAAAGATGACAGATACAGCGGGTTGCTTCCAGTCAAGTCTCCTGCCTTCTGTGGCTGGTCCAGAGGATTGCATACTGCTGTGTTGCCTAGACAGGGTATACTCTGGGACATAGACCCTTCCAGGGCAGTGCCATCTACTTTTTGGTTTTAGGTGAGTGATGTACATTCACTTACTAGAAGGTACATTTAGAAAAGATTTGCAACCATCCAGGCTAGTTCTTTTTACATAAATACCTTGTGCTTGGTATTGTTTTACGGAGATGCTACTTCATTTAATCCACACTGCGGTTCTGAGAGAGAGAGATGTTATTCTGGTCCTACGGGTTTAAAAAGATTAAATAATTTCATTCCACTATGAAATGCTCTGGAAAAAGACCTGAGTCTTCCTGAAAACTCTTCCTTTATATAAGCCCAAGTCAAGGGTAAGTTGAGACCCCTTCCTACAGATTCTCTATTTGAGGAGAGCACTGTTATAAACAACATTCATTACAGCCACACCTACTCTGACCTCGAAGAACAGTTACCAAAGAGAAGAGGCACGCCTCCCTCTTTCTAGTTACTTGTTTGCTCATTGGAGTGTACTAGCAGCCCTCTTCCATGCTCTAAAGGCCTGCCAAGCAACCATGCATAAAAGTGGACTAAAAAGAATCTTCTTATGCAGGTGATTAATGCCTGTCATTTTGTCCTCCAGTTTTATTCATATAGCCTGGTAACTAATAGTGCAAATTCATCAAAGCACTTACAGTCAGTGCCTTGAAGGTTTGATTGCTCATGAAGTTCAAGGCAAATTATTTTTAAAATGCAGTTCCAATATCCCATGTTGAAAATATTTTTCCCTAGCAACACACTTGGAGCACAGATAACTTCAGCCTAGGGAAATATCAGTATTCTCAAAAACAATGATGTTGATTTTTCTCAAAGGTTCTACATTTTCCCTCTCTCTCTCTCTCTCTCTCTCTCTCTCTCCTTTTGAAATGACTAAGAGGATAAATCAGACAGGTTCTTAGAACCATCACCTTTGTAGGAGGTGTGGGGGAGCAGGGTTGGCACAAAGAGGAATGAAGGTATTGTTTCTGCTCTGGCATAAGAAGCAGGGATAAAGCCCTAAACTTCATGAGTGAGTTCTTTGCATTTCTTTTTAATGCTCATATCCAACATTGAAGAGAAACCAGTAGCAGAGCGTCTGGAGAATAGCCACGGAGAAGGTGAAGAAGAGGTGAAATGGAGCACTATGCACAATGGAAGGCAGGAAAGAGGGAAGGTGGGAGAAAACAGTCAATCAGAACAGGAACTGCAAGAGGAAAGAGCATGGTTGGAAATGAGCAGGGAAGAGAAAATGGTGAGAAAGCAGAAGGAAAAAAGAAATACGTGCATGGGAGAGAACATAGTTCTGTCCTTGCCACGAAGGATCTGACACCCTTGCCAAGGCCCCCTTCTGATCCGGTCTCCGATCACTCAACGCCCGCGAGACTAGCCTCCCCGCTGCTCTTGAGCACTCCAGCTATAGGATCTCCACCCGCGATTCGTCCCCCAGGTACCTAACGAGCTAGTCCCTCACTTCCTTCAGGGTTCTCTACTCAAGTGGCCTCCCTATCCACTCCTCCACTATCTATCTTCTCTTCTCGGCTTTATTCTTAAAGCTGCAATCACCACCCGACACAGTATTTATTTGGCTATTGTCTAACACCCTCTCCCCTTTCCCAGAAGCTAAATTCCGTGTGGGTGGGTACTTTGTTTTATTCACTGCTAGATCTCCAGGACCTAGTCTGACACTGTGTGTGTGTGTATGTGTGTGTGTGCGCACTCGCGCGCGCGTTGGGATGGGGGATTGAAGTGTTTCAATATACGTTGAATAGGCCAAGGAGTGGCTGCAAGTCGCGGAGAGTGCAAGTAGAGGTGTGTTCGGGAGGGGTGTGCTTCCAAACCAACAGAATTGTACACTTGCCATTCTTTTTTCTTTCCCCTCTCCGTCTTTTCTTCCCCAATTTAGAGGCTAGGGACAAGAATCGAGGATGCAGGAAATAAGGAGGAATCCAAATAAGTCCAGCTCAAATTCTGATAAAAAGTGCACATGCGAGGACTGAAAGAGAACACTTGCACACGTAATGGTGAGAGAAGAGTGAAAAGAAGAAAAGGCTAACAGACGTCAAGCCCTCGGGTCACTCTCTTCGATTCCCCCACGGCGTGACCAGGCGGTCCTCCCGCGCTCCTCGGTTGCCCGGCTTGCAGCTCGCTGTCACTACCACTTTGGAAGAGACTAGGCCTGCGCTCCACCGCCGGCAGCCCCCATTTCGCCTTGGCGGAGGCCCCAGCACGCGTACTCTGAAGCTGCGAAGGCGGCGGGGACTACAGCTCCCAGGGTGCCGAGCGCGGCGGCGCCTGCGCGGTGCGGAGGGAGGCGGCGGTCTGTTCTCGGCTGAGGAGGAGCAGGGGCTGAGGAGGGAGGCAGCGGGTGAGAGTTCAGAGTTCAGCAGCAGCAGCCCGAGCCCATGATTCCCATATGCCCTGTAGTTTCTTTCACCTATGGTGAGTATAATGTGCCCCGCCGAGGTCCCTGCCCAGCTCCTTCCTCGGCCTGGGGCGACGGGGAGGCGCGGGGGCTGGGGCTGGCTCCGGGGAGGAGGCGGCGGCCGCCACCGGGGCGTGCGAGTGAGTGAGGGAGTGCGAGGCGGGAGGGGGAGGCGGCGCGGCTGCGGCCGCGGCCCTGGCCCGGCGAGGGCGGCTTCTCACGCGCCTCTCTCTCTCCCTCTCCCTCCCTCGGCGTCTCTGCGCCTCCGCTCCTGTCCTCCCGCCATGGGACCCGACTCTCCGTGCCCGCCGCAGTGCCCAGCCGGCTGGGGGAAGATGCCAAAATGGCGACCGGCAACTACTTTGGATTCACCCACAGCGGGGCGGCGGCGGCGGCGGCTGCGGCCCAGTATAGGTAACGGCTCCCGCCCTCCCCCTTCTCTCACCCAGCTCGCTCCTCCGCCCGGATCCCGCCGCCACGACGCCCCCGCGCCGGCCCCCGCCCCGCGGCCCCGACTTCCCCTCGCTGCGGGCCCTGCCCACCGCCTCTCCCTCCCCGCCCGGCGGGGCCCGCGGCGGGGAGCGGCCCCCCGGGGGGCGGGACGAGAGAAGGCCGAGGTTGTGGACGTGGAGGGCCGCCGGGGCTTTCGGCCGCCCCGCAGCTAAAATGGCCTCCCGCGGCCTGGGAGCCGGGCAGGCTGGCGGAGGCCGAGGCTCCGATCTCCCCGGCTGCCCTGCCTCCACCCCCGGACTCCTCCCCCGGCCTCTCGGAGAGGGTGGGCGACGCGGAGTGTCGATCCCACGGCCTGCGGCCTCTCTCCCGCGGCGCCTCCCGAGCACCGGTCTTTCCGGTGCTCCGGCCCCCGAGCCCAGATAACGTGTGGTTTTCCCGGGTACCTTCTCCTGCGGCCGGTGGCTTCTCCTGGCCCTCCCCCGAGCCCTGCAAACGAACCGCGGGTGTCACGACAGCCCTTGGGTTCCTTCAGTTCTCCCTCCGAGGAGAGACGTAAACACACCAACCACCTGTGAATGGTGTAGTCGGTAGACTGCGAAAGAGGGTGCGAAGTTTCTAGTGTTGATACACGAGTCCGCGGCCGGGTCCTGCTTTTGAGTTTAGGCTCCTCGTGGGCCTTTCGTTTCCCTTGGCGAGTCTCTCCCCTGGGGAGAAGCAGGCGCGAGTGGGATTGGGCTGAGTTATTCTAGTGCGTGCACCTTATGGAATTCCTACCTTAAGGGAAACGCTAATTTCTGAAGTGTTCGTAGCTCATCATCCTAAAAAAGTAGGTTATTTGTTGTGGTCCCTGTCACTTTTGAGCCAGTGTGAGACAGGTGTCTTCAGATTCGGGCCGTAAGCTTCGGGGCTCCTACGTGACGAGCTTTCCGTAGCGCAGAGACTGTATCAGACATCTGTGTGTATGAGCCATGTCAGCTGTTGGTTACAGGTCGTTTTTTCATCTCATTCACTTCAGGGAGCAGCTTGTGTAATGCAGAGGGCATCGTTGGGAACTAGGAGCTCTGGGTTCCAGTGTCTGTTGCTCTAGATGTTTTGACGTTGGGGGTATCGCTTATTTGGGTTTTCTTTTTCCTCATCTATAAAATGCGGCTATCTTTGGGGGTTAAAATTTGTAATTATGCGAAAGTTGCCAATTCCCGTGGAATTCTCAGATGCCATTTATTGTAAGGGGCATCATTTTATACATTACTAAAAAAATTGCTGCCAATTAAAACACAACAATGCTGAAGACCATTGGTTTTATGAGATATTAAAGTGTATAAATGTACGTTTTGTTGATGAAATTGGTATTTTATTACTGAATGCCTTGAATGCATGTGGAATTTTTTTTACAAGTTTCTTATCTTGAGGTCTATATCCCCCCCCCCCCCCAAAAAAAAGACTGAGGTAGCAAATAATTGGGGCAAAATCTTGGGGCTTTTTAAACATTAAAAAAACCTTTGCTTACAAGTTGTAAACAAGTAATAAAGTTTCAGCTACTTTGTTAAACATTTTAGGGCCAACAATTTTTGTGGAGAAAGAAAAAAACTAGCCATTTTCTTTTTCAGGGAAACAAAAAATAGCTGATCAGCATCTGTGCCATAAATTCAGTGCTACGAAGTACTTTGTGTTCTAGACAAGGCTGTATTAACCATTGCAATTTTTGCTGCTTTTACCCATTTTCTTTTAAGTATGGGCAGAGAAGTATGATAGCTTTTTGGGTTACTAACTGTTATTAAAAATGTAGTAGGTTCTTTGTGGCAGTTTTGAAATATTTTTATAATGCAATCCTTCAGGTAGAAATGAGGGAAGGAAATGCCAATTTAAAGATACTTAATCATTTTTTAAATAAAACAGTTGCATATATGTATTTTATCCCAATATTGGAAACTATTAAAGAATTTCTGTACCTAATTATTCCTTGACATTGAAGCTCATAGTTTCAGTAAACTATTAACAGTCCAGTTACTGCTTGTTTGTTATATGTATGCCTAGTGAGAAAAGACTACTTTTTTTATGTTATTTATGTTTATAACAGCAAAACTAATTAAGACGCTCTGTTCTTGTATATAAATATAGTACATGGAAATTGTTTGCTTTTAATGGGAATAAAGCAAGCCAAAAAAGTTAATACTTTGGTTCGGCAAAAATGAACAAATAGCATTAATAATAAAACATTTGAAAATGCAGTGATGATGCTCATTTTTCTGTCTAGAAAGCATTACAGTGTAACTTAGACATGGAAAACAAAGCTTACTTTGCAATTTTTCCTTTTTTCCAATTTGAAGGATCAGGGAACTCTTAGGCATTTACATGTGGATGCTGTGAATAGTTGCTTCACCTGTCATTGAATACAGATAACTGAAAGTAACTCCTAAGTCTTGATTTAATTCTGGTTCTAAATTTCCGTGGTTACAGCTATGTAAGGTATTTGATTCAATTTATTTGGAAGTTAGACTTTATTGCTTGTTAATATTTGAGATTCATAATGGCATACTAAAAAACAAGGTTTTTTAGAAAGAGATTTTATAAAGATCTCATAAGTTCTGCTACTAATAACTTCAAGATAAATCAAGTTTTTCATTTATATAATGTCATATTAAACATTTTTGTGGTAAGCATTCAGTCTTTGTACTTCATGTTCCATCAGCTACTGAGTGTTTTTCTCCCTGCTTTGTGTTATTTTTAAAGGGCAGTGCATAAACCTGTTATGCCATTTGCCACTCTTGCAAATGTACTCTCTTCATTTTCTGGCCCTTTCATTTGCTTCCCCCCCACCCCTTGGAAATCCAAAAAAAAAAAAATTTGAAGTTTTTGTGTGTGTATTTGTATGTACTCCTGATAACATGTTAATTTGGGGTGTGTCGGACAAAGCAGATCTCAAGCATGGTGAAAAAACAAGGATGGCTCCATGGCAGAAAGGAAATTTGGTTGGATAGGTAAACTGCTTTAGTGGAGTACCTTTTTAGTTTGAGAAGATAGACTTCCTTTTAGACAGACAAGCCTAATTTTGTTGAAAAATATTTTAATAGTTATAAGGACTTACGATAGCAAAGAATGTGAGGAAAGATAATTCTCAATAGAAAAACTTCTACTTAATAGTTTCATAGGACCAAAATCATTTATTTTTACTCTTTCATTGGTAATGATACAGAAGTTGTCGTAGTTCTTCAGTTGTTGAAGGGTATTTGTGGCATATACAAATACATGTGTATGTAATATAAAATTAAGTAATCCCCTTAAATTTCACTATTAATACAACATAACCATTTCTTTGAGTGTTCTAAACAGGCAGTTTCCCTTACTCATTAGAAAAGCCTTGGACATAACCAGTTCCTTGTCATCTTTCTATTTGGTCAAGATACTTGACTTGCCCCAGCTGGGTCCCTCAGTTGATTGGATGACCCTCCGATATACCAAAAGGTTGCAGGTTTGATTCCTGGTCAGGGCACATACCTAGGTTTGGGATTCGAGCCTCACTTGGGGTGTGTATGGGAGGTAGCTGATTGATGTTTCTCTCTTACATCAGTGTTTCTCTCCCCTCTTCCTGTGTCCCCCCACCCCTACATCCTGAAAATGAATAAAAACATATCCTTGGGTGAGGATTTAGAAACAAAAAAGATACTTGTTTACTTTTACCTGAGTGATATAAATCTCTAGCTTGTGTTTAAACTACTTTTCCTTGTCCTATACATAACTCTTATGTATCATTGATATCTAAATGTTATTTACCTTCAATATAGTTAGTTATTTAAAATGATCATTTGGCAACATTTTTTATATCAGTGTTTATTAAATTTGGAGACTTTAGAGATTGCAAAATAATTACTCCTGTATTCTTAGAATCTTAGCAAATGTTATAAGTGATAAATGTTTAATTGGATTTTGATTGTTTTCTGGACATTTGTTTTAAGTACCTACTAGTCAAAAGAAGGCATCTCATCTAATGCATGTTGAGATGTCTTTAGGACTATCTGTTCCTAAAGGAAAATAAGATAACTTGGTAGGCTGGTTGGGTAAGCTGATGAATTTTCCCCTTTTTCCACTTTTCTCTTTCTTTAACTTTTCATTTAAATGTAGTGTTAAGAACATTGTGTCTTGAAGGAAAGAATAGAAGTAACACTAGTAAGATAGAAAAGGAATAAGCACTGAGAAGGTGAGAAAACCAGGTGAACAGGTTTTTGAAGCCAATCATAGTGATGGAAATTTACTGGCTCTTAAAAAAAAAGTATTGCAACTGCTAATTATATCAGTGCTTCCATTGTTGAATCAGAAATCTTAGGATTCATAATGCATGAAGGAGTTCGAAATAAGGAAATTTTTTTTCCCAAAAGGATTGCTGCTGTTAACATTGATGATATTTCATTTTAATGTTATTAATAGCTTCAAGAGTAGGGTGAGCCAAAGTATCCTTGTATAGAATGCTTATGCTGTGTACTTGACAGTGCTTTTATAAACTACCTTACAATATACTAGAATGGAGAAGGCATAAATTTTGAGCTAGTTGAATTTGGCATTTGAAACCCAGCTCCATCCCTTTAGTCACTTGGCCAAATCACTTAATCTTTCTGAGACTCAGTTTACTGACCTAACTGGCCTTGAGGTGAATATAAAATTTTGTAGCCTAGTGCCTGTTTTTCAGTAGTCATTTTACTACAGCTAGTTTTTTATAGAGATTTGAATACTACTCTAAGGGTTTTAAAAGATTTCCTTAGTTGATATTTATATTTAGCTTTATAGAGCTTCATGATCTGAAAATGAAATGTTTTAAAAATAGGTACTGAAGTATAGGTAGGCTTGAATTCAATGTCAAATAAATCTTGTTTATATATAGCCACAAAACCAATTAAGTAAGTAGAAATAAAACCAACAGAATATGTAAAACACTTTAAGGAAAAAACTATATTATGGTTTAAAGGCCATAAAAGAAGACATGAATAAATTAAGATGAGCTGTGTTCATGGAGTGAAAAAAAATCAATACCATCAAGTTACCAATTTTCCACTAGGTAATCCATAGATTTAATGTATTTCCAATAAAAATCTCAACAGGATTTTTGGGGTAATTTGATTTGACTTTTTGGGGGGGAGTGCAGAGGAGATGGGGGGAGAGGAAGGGAGAAACATTGGTTTGTTCTATTTATTTATGCTTTCATTGGTTCTTTTTTTAAAAAAAATATTTTAGATTTTATTTATTTTTAATGAGAGGAAAAAGGAGGGAGAAAGATCTAGAGAAACATTGATGTGTGAGAGCTACATCCAGTTGGTTGCCTCTCCACACGCCCCCAATGGGGAACCTGGCCTGCAACCCAGGCATGTACCCTGACTAGGAATTGAACCAATGACATTTTGGTTCACAGGCCAATGCTCAAGCCACTGTGCCACACAGCCATGGCTGATGAAGGATTCCTAATGTTGATTTTGAGAGAATATTAGTCCAAAAGCAGTCGTGACCATTTGTAAGGTATGATAAGGAAGTTTTTGTATTATCAGATATCCAAACTTAAACAGGAAAATGGTGGTGTTAGTGCAAGGATAGAGAAATAGATCATTGGATTAAAATAGAGATCCTAAAGGTAGATTTATACTTATGGGCAGTTGAATTTGACTGTATCGCTGTTTAAGTAGAGGTATTTGTTAAAAAAAAAAAAGTCAGCCAAATTATTATTCAGAAATATGCCATCAGGTTAATCAAGATAGTCCTTGGGCTTATAGATGTAGTAACAGACAAACTATGTTAAAATCGTTTAGATGCATGATTAAAGGTGAGGAGTTGTACCTACTGGGCTTGTCCATAAATTGTCTTTGGTATCACCCTGCCAGAATTAGGGTCATTGTTCTGAGTATGGCATTTCTTACTGTTTTGTGAAAGCCATTTGCATTGCAGCTCTTAATTCGTACTCACAGAGCACAAATTAATGAAATAAAGGACATTGGCTTTTTTGTTTTATTATTAACCTTATTGTGTGATATGTATGTTGAAATACACTTGTAGGGCATAACACATGATAGTTAATGGACATCTACAGCATGCACAATCCCTGCTCTTAAGGAGTTTATACTTCTAGGGGATGAGAATGGGAACAGATCAGATATACCTACAAATAACTATGCCATGACAACAGTCATAACTGAGTTTTAATGAAATAATAAAATGGGAATTAGGGGATTCTGACTAGGAGTTTGAGGTAGACTTCATGGTCTTTCTCTCTGAAAAGCCAGGGAATGTTATTTCAGACAAAGGAAATGTGTTGAGCCAAGATAATTGGTTAATATGATTGAGAGGGGATGGGTTCTAAAGTCAGCCTACCTGAGCTGAACCTTGGTTTGTTCTACTACCTGCCATGTGACCTTAGGCAAAGTCAATTGGTATTTCAGTATCTTTAAATATAAACTGGAGATAATACCAATTCTTACCTCATGGGATTAAAATTTTTAAAGAGTGTTGAAGTATAATCTATAACTGCAACAGTATATATTGCTTTATATAATGTCATATACTGAATACTCCTGTATAACCAGCACCCAGATCAAAAATTAGAACATTATCAACACTCCTGGGAGGCCTATACAGTCCCCATTGTGGTGGTTTGAGAATCTAATGAGGTAAAATTTACAATGTGCTCAGAACAGTTCCTGGCATGTATAATATCCCCATCAGTGTTAGTATGTATAATATCCCCATCAGTGTTCTGTATGTGGTGGTGACCCACCATTAACAGCTATATGGTTGAAACATGATAAAGTGCAGTGCCTCACATACATCAAACATTAGTAAACATTTTTTTTTGAATGAATGAGAAATAGAGGTGTGATTACCAGCTGGGGTAATGTCTGTGTTTAAGGTAGAGCCAGAGAAAGAAACGAATACTGGGTGAGCAGAGCGCCAGGAGAATCTAGTGTCCTAAAAATCAAAGAGAGAGGTAGTCAGGAATGTCATCAGCATTAGGGCTTTAGAGAGATTGGATGAAGGTTTTGGTAGCTATCAAATTACTGGTATAATTTTAGTGGGTAGCCGTTATTGGAAAATTAGAATCAGATTATTTGGAGGTATAGAAAGACTAGCTTAAATATTAAAAAAATGTTGCTTAATATAAAATTTTTAGTCTAATTTAGTATTTAAATTCATGGGTTCTAGAGGTCAAATGAGCTTAAAGTACTGGGAAGGGGAGTGCTTGTTTGAAAGTTGAATTAAATGAAAAAATTTCAAATTTATTTTTTATTTCTGGGAAATCACATACACAGTAGTCCTTCCTCATCTTCCGGGCATATGTGCCAGGGCCCCCAGTGGATGCCTGAAAAGAAACCATGGGTAGTACCAGACTTCCTATACACTATGTTTTTTCTTATATATGCATACTCTCGCTGAAGTCTTCATAGACAGTAATTTCCCCTTACCCACAGTTTTGCTCTCTGTGGTCAGTTACAGCCTGAAAATACTAAAATGGGATATTCTAGCAATAAACAATTCATAAGTTTTAAATTGCACACCATTCTGATTAATGTGATAAAATCTCGTACTGTCCGTGAATCATCCCTTTGTCCATGTTTCCACACTTTATACACTACTTGCCTGTTAGTCACTTAGTACAGTGCTTGTGTTCAGGTAACCTTTATTTTGTTATCAATGTTCTATTTTATTATTCGTTATTATTATTAATCTCTTCCTAATTTATAAAACTATTAATCTCTTTGCCTAATTTATAAAACTTTATCATAGGTATGTAGAGGAAAAATATATATAGGGTTCGGTACTATCCATGGTTTCAGGCATCCACTGGGGGTCTTGGGATGTATTCCCTGTGGGTAAGGACAGACTACTTGTAGATTCAGCTTTCTGGCGCAGTACACTACTTTTGGTCACAACACATTATCTGGTTATGTCTTTTACCCACAAATGCCTTTTCCATCTCAACTGAACACATGATGATGCACTGTGGCTGTAACCTTTGCAGTTTGAGGTGCAACAGCAAAACTAGCACAAATTTCTTTTTCCTTCGCGATTTCACAGATAAATTCATTCTTACTCAAGATCTTAGCAACCTCAACATACAATTTTTCTTTGTAAGTAAGTCACGGAATTCCACCTTTTCACTTAATGCAGTTTATGGCTTCTCTTTAGCATATCCACATTGCCAGCATCAGTACTTTTGCACTTTGGGGCCATTATTAAGTAAAATAAAGGTTGCTTGAACACACTGTGATACCGCAACATTCAGTCTGATAGCTGACATAGCTAGTGAGTGACTAATGGGTGGGTAGCAAATACAGTGTGGAAATGCTGGACAAAGGGATGATTTACATTCTGGGTGGGACAGAACTGGACTGCTTGAGATTTCTTCACCCTAGTCAAAAATGGTGTTCATTGTAAAACATGAGTTGCTTATTTTTGTAATTTTTCACTTAATGTTTTCGGACTGTAGTTGACTGGTGGTAACAAACCACAGAGGCAAAACAGGATAAGGGGGCACCGCTGTGTGTATACTGTGTAAAATGTATCACATTATTATAGTAGTCAGCATAAAATGAACAAAGAACATCCCTGAAAAGAGATTTGAAGAAATCGGTGACACTTTTATAGGAAAAATGATGATAAAGTCTCTCTTTTTTTAAAAACAAGGTTAATTTATTTTTCTTGTATAAAATTATGTGGTGGCCACAGCTGGAGCCTGGGTCTTCTGCACAGAAACTCTGGTGTGAGTCTTTACAAGATGGTCAGTGAATTCCTGATGGGGAGACTTGAGGAACACAGTCTGTTTCCAGAGGTTGGGGGTGAGATGGCTGTAGGTCTTAGAGATGGCATCAAAGGCGGCCTTGGTGAAGTTGCCCAGTGTGGCATTGCGGCCCTTGCCTGAGAGATAGCAGTCGTCGATAACCAGCCATCAGCAGCAGCTTCTTGGGCACAGGGGCTGAGATGATGCTAGTGCCCCTGGGGGCAGGGATGAGGCTTACCAGCACAGAGCCACAGCACCTGGTTGGGGCTTGGGTGCAAGGGACAACGTGGGGCTTGCTGATCTGGTCCCCCCAAAAGCCTCGCCGCACACGGACAATAAAGAGCTTCATCAGGATGATAGTCCCATGGATGGCAGTGGCTACTTCCTTTGAGCACTTAACACCCAGACGAACATGTCCATTATAGTCCCCAATGGTGACAAATGCCTTGAACCAGGTCTCTGGCCTGCATGTGTCAGCTTTTGCTGAGGCATCATCCTCAAAACCATCCATGAGGGCTGCCCCGAAGAAAAATTCAATGATCTCAGATTACTTGACGGGCAGAGAAAAGAGATCGATCTCCAGGCACTTGATTTTGATATCCTTGACCAGGCGGCCCTGCTTGGTGACAGGAATCCACTCCTTGTCCTTGTCCTTGCCTCCAGGAGGACCATGGCCTCCACCCAGACCCTGGACATGACCTCAGCCCCAAATGTTGCTGCTGCTGCCCTGTCCTCCCAATCAGGGCACCTGGGCCCTCCTACAGCACCAGCCTCATCTGCCATTTGTGTTTCTTGGGGAAAAAAGCCAAAGTCTTTTAAACAATAACCATATAAATGAGGACAAGAATGCTGTGATTTATGAAGATGGCTTTATAGCTTCTCTCACTCCCCAAGTCCTACTCATCCCAGACCATGTTTTTACTATAAGCAGAATGGTTATTATAAAATGTAAATTAACAGCACTCTTCTGCTTAAAAATTTTCACTGGCTATCTACTGTTTTCAGAATATCTGATTATCCTAGCTTTATATTTAGAGGACTCCAGGATATTTTTTTACATGTTTATAATTCCCTACCTATATTTATGAAATCCAAGAACTTCTGAAAATACTTAGTAAATTTGTAAAAAACTTGA
Source organism: Trachops cirrhosus (assembly GCA_028533065.1). NCBI lineage: Eukaryota > Metazoa > Chordata > Mammalia > Chiroptera > Phyllostomidae > Trachops > Trachops cirrhosus. Next base: position 180,728,453 of record CM052540.1, on the reverse strand, counting down.
TAGTAAAAACTGACATGAAGTGTCAGCAGGTTATTTTTATTTATATTTATTTTCCATTGTCATTTATCCCCCATACCTTCTTTCCCTCTACTCACCATCCCGCCCCCTGCAGTTAACATACTGTTGTCCATGTAGGAGGCTAGTTTTAGTTCTTTTTTTAAAAGTGTGAATATTCATACCTTTCCCTGAAGAAATGTTAATATGTTTGAGAAATCATAAAGGATGTGTTTTTCTTGAGTATAAAAGGTTATAGGGCACTTTGGTTTAATTAACCAATGGTATCCATCAGCTTTTATTGTACCGAGTAGTTTGTGAGATTCTTTTTTGAGCAGTTCTGTTTATAAATAGTTTCAAGGATTGACATTTCATGACCTTATTTTCCTTAGAGGTCTTCAATGAAACCAGTTTGTTTGTTTTAAAAAATTGAATAGTTTATCCTGCAATTACCCTATGGATCCATTGGTATTTTTTGTAAGGTCTTAGATTTATAGTATGGGATCTTATTAGTGATCTTATTTTTTTATATCTTGAAACATTTTGCTAGGAATTATTTTTTGTTAACTCATTTATTTCCAAAGATGCTAAAAAAACTTAATAGGAAAATGGAAAAATGTTAAAATCACCTAGAAGGGGATGGTACAATAGTGAAATCACTAGAGGATATTGCATCGCCCAAAGTACTGAATCATCTTTCAAGGAGGTATGAAAGAAAGTAGAGACATCTCCTTTATAGTTGGCTTTTAGTTTTACTTCAACACAGTTAACTATTCAGAATTGTTCATTGTCTCCTTACACTAGCTAATAAAAGAAAGGTAACACAGGAAGATGTTTGACAATAGGATGAATGCGAAATACAGCGCTACTCTAGACTAATGATGATGATGAAATTGATTGTTAGAGCAAAGTCTCATACTAAGAATCTTCATATACAATGTCCTAGATTAATTTTTTCAAAGTTATCAGTGAGTTAATATGTTTTTAAGGATAAAAAAGGAAATAAGCTATTCTCATCTATTTAGTAGGAAGGACTTCATTACGTAACAGTCTGACAAAGTTCAGACATTCCACATTGCTAAAAAAGTGGCAGAGTTTTCTTTTGTGATGTTTGTGCACCAAAATTTATTTGATATGATTGATGAGTGGACAAATGCTGAGGGCAAGTGTGTATATGAGGGTAGTTGGAAGGAAATAGATGATTTAGAAATGAAAAGATTGGTTACTCATTCCAAACCTAAAACTGAAAATATTTTACAGTTATGGAGCAAAGAAGATAAAATACGAGTCATCAGATGTTTCAAAAAATTAAGCATTGCATTTTGACAGTTGAAGTACAGAAAGAAAAATCAGAAGTAATAATGAGCTAGAATTCATTAGAGATAAATTTGAAATCTGGAATCAGCATTTATGAAATGGACATGTTCCCGGTTTGTGCATTAAATTTGATGAGCAGTTACGCTCAGAGAACATGGTCCATTTTGTGTGTATACCTGAAAAACAGGACAATGTGGACAAAAAACAGGATAATAAAAATTTGGGTTTACTATACTTATTTACAATTTCTAATGTTTTTTTCATTATCCCTCATTCTTACTTGTCAAATGACTTCAAAACTACAAAAAAAAAAAAAAAAAAGTGTAAAAGTTTCCCTGACCAGTGTAGCGTGGTTGGGTGTCCTCCTGCAAAGCAAAAGGTGCCTTGTTAGATTCCCAGTCAGGGCATATGCCTAGGTAGTGTGGTCTTACAGGGAGCAACTGATTAATATTTCTCTCACATCAATGTTTCTCTTCCTTTCTTTCTCTCTCCCTCCTCCTCTCTCTAAAAGAAATAAATTTACAAAGAAATGTAAAAGGTGCAGAGGACCCAGATGGTAAATGGTAATGACTATTTTTCCTGGTATGTTGAGAGTTAAAAAGTCCCAAGAAAACTGCAGGTATACCTTGAAGATATTGCAGGTTCACAGTTCCAGTCCACAGCAATAAATCAGTATTGCAATAAAACGCATGTTAAACATTTTGCTTGGTTGAGGGGCTTCAGTTAAAAAAAAAACAAACCCAAAAATGCATCCTCTGTGGAGTGCAACAAAGCCAAAGCACAGTAAAATGAGGTATGCCTCTAAAAACAGTTTTTATATATTTAACAATCCCTCTCCCCTGTAGTCTACTAGTTTATTAGTTGGAGAAATTGTAGGATTGGTTATTGTGTTGTTGGTTTTTAAGATTTTTTAAATTTATTTTTAGAGAGAGGGGAGGGAGGGAGAAAGAGAGAAAGTGAAACATCCATGTGCAAGAGACACATTGACTAGTTGCCTCTTGTACACCTCCAACTGGGGACCTGGCACGTGCCCTGCTGGGAATAGAACCAGCAACCTTTCGGTTCTCAGGCTGACATTTAATCTACTGAGCTGCACTAGCCAGGGTGATTATTGTGTTTTAGTTTTAAGAAATGGAGCCTGAATTTAAATTTCTACAATTGTACAATGATAAAGTTATTGTTTTAATAGCATGATAAAGGTAAGGAGAGCATGGCATTATATCAAGTATAAGGACTAGTTAAAGGTGGTTTGTCGTTGGGATGACTCTATGAGGAAGTTTAATTTTGCATAAAATATTAAATCTTCTGCATTACTTCTGCATAAACTTCTGCAAAAGTTAATGTATTAGTAATGTAGGTACATAAAATGGCATAATTTGAGCTAGAAAAGTCCAACAATGTGGAGCATTAATTTGGACTAATGGAAAAGTTAGATTATGTTTTGTATGCCATGAAAAAAGAAAAAAATATTTATTAGTTATCTTTATCCCAGATTGTAACAAATGTGCACACAGTATGTTTTGTAAGGGAGAAAAAATGTCTAATGTAAGTGACAGAACCTGTCCACGTTTTCTTGATTAAAACTTTCCCCCTCGTTCCTTTTACAAGGTCAGAAATTAATCATTCTACCTCTGTCCCTTGGGGTTCCTCTAGAAGTTTAGCATGAATCTTTCACTTCGTCTCAAGTTAATTATTATCTTTACTCTCCTAAACAACAGAAGGGCTTAAAATTCTTTAACCTTGATAAATAGCCTCCCGATTTTTGCACTGTTGCACATTTTATATTTTTTAAGCCCACAACCAGTCATTGTTGAACAATTATTGTTTTATGTATTCAGTGATTATTTAAATTTACCTTCACATTTACCACTTTTTTAACTTAATATTCATTCATTCCAAGGTCATTTTCATTTTTCCTAAAGTAAACCTTTGCGAATGTCCTTTAATATGGGTCTGCTAGTAACATCTTTTTTTTTAAATCTTAAAATGTCTTTAATTCACTCCCCTCATTCTTGAGAAATCATCTTTTAAGTCTCTAGGATGTTCTCCCTGCCATCCCAGGCTGCTTATAAGTGCTTCTCTTTTACTTAGATGCATCTTGGTGAGAATTCATTTTAATTTATTACTATTTGGGGTTTGTTAGAACTCCTGAATCTGGGGGGTTTTATCTTTTATTCTGGAAGTCTTAGGTATTCTTTTTAGATGTTTCTTCTCTGCCTTTCTTTTTCTTCATTTGCTACTCTAATTAGATACATTACCACTTTCTATTCTGTCCTCTGGGTCTTTAGCTTTTCACCCTGTGTGCTGGTTTCTTGTGTGAGTCCCAAAGTTCTAGGCATTGCTTCCCAATGCCTTTCATGTGTCTGCTAACAGAAAATATTTATACAGCAGCACAATGGGTAAACTGGGAGATTTGGAGCCCTGGATAAGGATGTTACCGCTGTAGGTAACAGACTTGGGGCTCTGGTCACTCATGCACTGCTCCTTTTGCTCCTTTTCCCTGAGAACTAACACTGTTTCCTTGTTGAATAGAAGGGACCATTTTGCTTAAAGATAATTATTAGAAAGCAGGAAAATGAATGGTTACTACTCTGAATGTTCTGTATCATGAAGTGGCAGAACTTTTTGGTTTTAGAACACCTTTACACTTCTAATTATTGAAGACCCCAAAGAGCTTTTGTTTATGTGGATTATATAATCACAGTAACAAATTTAAAAAATAATATTATTAGATCATTTTTAAATAAGAATAATAAATCACTGTATGCTAACCAAAGGTACTATGAAAAAAGACCCACATTCCTACCTCCCCAAAAATAGTGAGGTAAGAGGCATTGTTTTATATGTTTACAAATCCATTTAACATCCCAGTTACGATGGTTGGATTCTCAGATTTGCTTCTGAATTCAGTCTGTTGCAGTAAATTATTTGGAATAGAATATATGAAGGCAGTCTATAATTGAAAAAGAGAACCTCTTGGACCTCTGAAAGGGTCTTAGGGACCTTTAGCACTCTTTGGATCACATTTTGAGAACCTCTATAGTGTAGAAAAGTGTTCCTGTTACCAGAAACCACTTATATGGATAAACTATTTGTACACTTAAGTTATTTTAGTTTCAGTAGTGACTGTAAATTTAATATAATGTAAAGCCAGATCATGATAATGGAATTTGAAAGCATTAAAAATGGGTCCAGAGTTGGATGATAGGTTGGGGTTGAGGCCAGAAATGTAGAAGTTAGAGTCAAGTTGGAATAACTAGAAAGTAATATTTAAATTTGGGGTTTGTTTGTTAGTCATTCAAGTTGCCAGTTTAAGAAGTCTATTCCGATACCTTTATGCTTTTTTCCCCACCAGATTAAAACATAGAATTAAAAACAAAGTAGTACAGAAAGGTTTAAAATGAAAACAACCTTCCTTATTTTCCTTCTCCCTGTCTCCCAATTCTGCTTCCTAGAGACCCCTGTCTTTTATGCATTCTGGTTTTATTTCATGAAATAATATGCATTTCTATGTCTTGATTTGTCAACTTTATACATTATATGATATTTTGATTTCCTACAATCATAGTTAGGAATTGTACGTACCCTGTCTTGCTTCTCGTTTCTCCTCCCAAATTCAATGATAACAGCTATTTCTGTTACTATAAACAATTCACTCCATTCTAGTTCCATCTAAGGTAGATAGTATTTTAGTACTGTCTATTTTAGGAAAAGAATCTTGAAACTCTTTTGCTTTATTGTCCATCCCACCCCCATCTTAGCTCCAGTTTTACTTGAGATACCATTTACATGATATTCTGTAATCATAGTTTACCTTCTCTGACTTAGGTTGATTCTAAAACTTTAAAGCAAAATTTTTCATTATTATGGCTGTGTAAATAGTATTTGCTGTGAGCCAAGTACTGTCCTATGATTGTAATTTCTAATGTGTTTCATTTTTACAACCTTGTACCACTTAATAGAAGACTCTTCCTAGGCTCAAATTAAAAAGGATTTTTTTCCCTTTTTACACCCTACTAATTTTTCAACTATGATGTCTTTTAGCAGGATCATACCTTTTTTGTGCAGTTTGATATTTCTTGAAGTCTTTCATTACCTTTTCTCCTTTCAAATCTTGTTGGTGCCTTTATTACCTTCTAAAATATTTCTAGGCTCCTTGTCTATTGTCTGTTGTACAGTGCTCTTTTCCTGAATATGTTCCTTTTGTCTTTCCTTTGATTCCAGTGTAAGCTGATTGCCTCTCTGGGACTGCTACACAGATGCTGATCTGGGCTTTTATCTCACTCCTGTGTTTGGATCCATGATTGCAGGATCCCACAATTTCTTGATTGTTTTTGTTTTGTTTTGTTTTGTTTTTGTTATTATTGAAATATATCGTTATATAACGTTCTAAGAAAATGTATGTAGGAGATAAGCTTCAGTCCTTGAATGTCAAGAAAATCTATATTCTTCATTAATAGTTTATCTAGGTGTGGTACAAAATTCTGTATTAATAATAACTTTCTCTTGAATTTTCGAGACATCGTGTTATCTTCTAGCCACTGGAGTTATCAATAAGAGTATGATTTACATTTTCTTGTGTGTAGGTGTCCTGTTTTTCTTCTCTCTGGAGACTTGAAGGATTTTTGTATGTGTGTGTGAAATATGAAATGCTATGTGTGTGTCTCTAGCTGTGGTTCTTTCATTCTGCTTTGCTCTCTGTAGGCCCTTTGAATTTGAAAATATGTGCCTCCCTTTAAGAGTGGGAAATTTTATTTCTTAATTTCTTTCATCTGCTTTTTTTCTCTCTAGAATTCCTTCTAGTTGAATATTGTACCTCTGAGATTTATTCTCTATTATAGTTTTATATCTTTATCTTGTCTGTATTCCTCAACTTGATTTCCTGACTAGTGTAAAGTTCTCGTTTTATGAATACACATTCGAGTTTGAGTTCTTGTCTGTTGCCTTGACATATTTGATTCCCACAGGGTCATTCTTGGGTTGTTGTGTGTTTTTTTGTTGTTGTTTTGCAGTTTATAGTAGGCTTTCTTTAAGTTTGTGGTAATTTGGTTCGCTATTTCGGTTAGCCCTCTGGCTGGAGTCACTTTTTGGTAAGCAGGTGTACTTAAACCTTCGGGTTAAGTACAAAAATATAAAGTGTTTTTACTCTTCAATATTAATAATTCCCTAAACATTTTCTTCTTTTTCCTTCCAAGGGAATTATCCTCTCATTATTATGTCTGATTATTCAGTTATTTCTTTTTTAAGCCATTTTTTATATGTTTGTTTCATCATTTATTATTTAGTTTGTCCCAGTTAAAAACTGAGACTAATTAGATTTAATTTATTCGCAAAGGATATTATCTAAATAGAAGCTTCTGCTCCACTGGATGCTTAGTAAATGAAAGTCTTCTCATTTTGCAAATGTATTTTATGGCACAAAATTTTGGTTATTTGGCCCTGACTGGTATAGCTCAGTTGGTTGAGGATTGTCCCTCGAAGGGAAAGGTCGCCAGTTCAATTCCTGGTTGGGACGTATGTCTAGATTTCAGGTTTGCTCACTGGTCAGGGTGCGTACAAGAGACAGCTGATCAGTGTTTCTTCTCTCCCTCTCTTTCACCCCTCTCTAATAATTAATTAGTTAATTAATTAAGGAAGGGTATTTACATCCTGCTTTATTTAAGAGATAATTTAAAGACAGTATTACATTTTATGAAGGGATATAATTTAACAGCTTTTATTTTAACACCCACAAGGAGGCAGAAACCTTGATTTGAACTATTTCCACTTAGAAAAATTTTACTTAAGTGAATTTGGACTTGATTTGACCTGAATTTTATAAAATTAACTTGTCTATTTAGATTTAACCACTGAATACTTAATTGAATTGGCATTGTCTAACTTGGTCATCTACCTCACATAAAGAACAGTTTTTCTAAGGATATTTGAAACCGGGAGAGAAATTCCCAGATGGGTCTATGACAACAACCCAGAGAATCTTTATTCTGAGTAGCAAGCAGTCAGCTACCCTAGTTTTCAGCCCCTGGGAAATGGGACTGGATCATTATTGTTTATGATACTTTTGATGGAGGATATGTCAACCCAGATGATGGGTAGGGACCTGGCCATACAGAGCAGAATTAGGTTAAACAACCCCAGGGATGTGTATAGTAATTGCTGAATGCACTGGCATCTTTTTTATGGTTTCTTGGAAGGGTGACTATAAAATTTATTGTTCATACTGAAACACACAGGAGAGTGAAAGAGAGTACTGTTAATAATTATGCTGGGAAGGTGGGCATAAACTGGAGTATATGGTCATCCCATCTTGAGTCACATGGACTCTTTCATAAGTCACATTGCCTGCTCGTTGACTGGACATTACTATTCTATTCCTACTCTGCTTTTTGTTCAACAGAACAAATTTTGGGGAGAAAGAAATGTGAACAGATATTTGATAAAGAGCAGTGGGATGGATGAATGGAAACAGTATAGGAATCCAAGACTATCTGAATTTTTGTATAACCACAACCCCTTCTGAGTATGCAGTTTGGATTGTGTGAACTCTTAAACCAATACATGCAGAATATGTTTTACAGAACTGATTATTTATATTTTAAATCTTAGTTTTTTAAATTTTTTTATTTTTAGGAACTTGGAAGAAGTAAAATATGTTACTGGCATTGTTTCTTAAGGATGTAGAATTATCCATAGGAAATGTCAATCCTAAACCAGTTTCTCATTATTCCAATTTAAACTTACCTTTTCCTGTCTTAGAATTGGCATACATGTAGAAAGTGTTCGCTAATTTTAGTATCACAATAGGGAAACCTCATCCAAATAGAAATTATAAGAGTTTCTTTGGAATCTGTTCTAAGGTTTTTTTCTTCCTTTTTCATATTGGGCTGAATTCTACCACCCTTCCTCCATCCTTTGGTTCTGGTTCTGTTCTCTGGAGCAACATGGAGTCGGTCTGTTCTGTTAGAAGGCAGCTATCTTATCTTCCTCAGTCACCCTTTCTAGACTGACTGTCTCCAGGTCCTCCACTTTTTATATGAAATAAAACCCATACTTATAAGCTTCATATTGGTTCCTTTTGAATAATTCCTAATTATCAGTGATTTGCATACTACAGTTAAAATATGAAGGCCTCAAAGTTTAAGTCTGTGCTATATTTCTATGGTAGTGTGTACACCAGTGAAGAATATTCTTTACTATAACCCATGAATCAGATACTCCAGTTCCTTAGTGCAGCTTCAGATCATGTATTTTTTTCTTAGCTATTCTTAACTATTGACTTATTAAAACTTATAGTCAGCTAACCCCTGTCAGCTAAATAACTGTTGGGACTCTCCCTTTTTTTTTTTTTTAAGAAGGCATTTCTGTCTTGGTAATACACCTTTAGCACATAATTGTGTGTATCTTACTCAGAGATCACAGAACAACAAATTTATTCCTATGCCAACATTTTTTAGGCCTTCGTTTTTTGTGACGTAGGCTCTCAATTTGAAAGTTAATTGGCTGCAAAGTTTTTGATTTTCAGTTTTGGAAACTTGGTTTTTTGAGGTTTAAATGGTTATGATTGCAAAACATCTGACTTAGGTCTCCTTTTGCAAAATCTACATTTTAAAGAGAAAAACAAGTGTATATAATGAAATTCTGCCTCTAATCTGGAAAAGTTATCTAAAATAATAGAGATTGCATTGCAGATTTTATACCCTAGAGCAAGATTTCTCAACCTCAGCACTGTTGACATTCTTTGCATAATTTTTTCTTGTAAGTAGCTATTCTGTGCTTTGTGGGATAAGTAACAGCAGTCGCTGAGCTCTACCCACTAGATGTCAGCAGCACACATCACCACCACCTTCTTTGCAGTTTGACCATCATCAAAAATATCTCTGGACATGGCCAAATGTGGCAGGGGAGGGGATGTGGGTGCAAAATCTCCCCTAGCTGAGAACCATTGCCCTACGTAGAGCAGACATAGAGCAGAAATATTTTTTAAGTCAACTGGGTAATCGTTTCTACCCTCAGTGTTTTCCATAATTGGAGTTAGAATACAATATTTTTCTTAACATCTCTTTGTGGAGATTTTTTTTAACTATACAGCGTAATAACTTTAGGTACAACAAATACTTTCTGAAATTCCAAGTTTGATCAATTTTTCCCTTCCTAATACTGTTTCTTATTCCAGTTTGCCATCCCTGCTTTGTCATATGATCTGTGATCTATGATCTGAAACATAATGTGTGACTATTTAATGTATTGAGATTAAGGAATGAAAATTATATAACAATGACACATACGGTATTGATTGGGAAGTTGATTAAATTCAAATAAATGCTTGATCTTTTGTAGTCTGGGATTAAATTACTTGAAAATGTACTTTTTATTTAAGTTGATTTAACTCCTAGGTTTTAAAATTAAATTGTATTATGTTTATTCTTCTACTCCACAATATAGCCAGCAGCCAGCTTCGGGTGTAGCCTACTCTCATCCAACTACAGTTGCTAGCTACACTGTCCATCAGGCTCCAGTAGCTGCGCACACGGTTACTGCTGCCTATGCACCAGCAGCTGCCACAGTTGCAGTTGCCAGGCCTGCACCAGTAGCTGTTGCAGCTGCTGCAACAGCTGCTGCTTATGGAGGCTACCCCACTGCACACACAGCAACGGATTATGGTTATACCCAGAGACAACAAGAAGCACCACCACCACCACCCCCAGCTACTACACAAAACTACCAGGTAAGAAAACTATTAGTTTCAATAGCCTTAAATTACAGGCTTCAGTGTCGTCAGTATATGATATAATGTCCGAGCCGATGCTTCTCAGACTTGGCTCTTTCAAAATATACCTGTAATGATAGAGAAGAGGAAATGTATATTCCTATGTAATTGGGGGAGGAGGGCATAGTCCAAGCATTAATTTTCCTTGCTTTGAGTTTTACATGAATAATCTCCCCCAGTCCGGTCCACTATATGTTTCCTTTAATTTTGAAAAATTTACATTGTTTAAACATTTTAATTTTACCCCAAGTTTTTGAGAAGAAGGAGATACAGGGAAAATGCCACTTGTTTGTACTGTGGCATTATTTGTCCACTTGGAACACATTTTGAGAATCAGTTTTTAGAAACATGAGCCTAAGCTGTACAGGACAAACAAATTATAGTGTCTTTTGGGAACTTAGCAAGGGTGGAATTTCTGGTACGTATACATTCTTTCTTTCAAGATGTTTTTTCTTAGTATGTAACAGAAAATGATCCTGCTTCTGTTTATCCAGTTGCTTTTTGTTCAACCTTGTGGGGATGTAAAGATTTAATTATCTTTATAGTATTATGTTTATTAAGGTACTAAATTACTATGTGCTTATTTAATTAAATTTGGTCCTTATTTCCTTTAACCCATTTTTATTTTATTTTTATTGAATTTATTGGGGTGACATTGGTTAATAAAATTATATAGGCTTCAGGTATACATCTCTATAATACATCGTCTGTATATTGTATTGTGTGGTCATCACCCCAAGTCAGGTCGCCTTCTATCACCATTTATCCTCCCTTAACCCTCTTCTACCACTCCCTACCCCTCTTTCCCACTGGTAATTACTGTACTGTTGTCTCTGTCTGTGAGGTTTTGTTTGTTTTTGCTTAATCTTTTTACTTTTTTCACCCAGCCCTCCACCCTACCTCCCTCTGATAGCTTTCAGTCTCTTCTCTGTATCTATGAGTCTGCTTCTATTTTGTTCATTAGATTCCACATATGAGTGAAATCATATGTGGAATCTTTCCACGTGGTGCTTGTCTTTCTCTGACTGGCTTATTTCACTTAGCACAATACTCTCCAGGTCTGTCCATGCTGTCACAGAAGGTAAGAGTTCCTTCTTTTTTACAGCTGAGTAATACTCTCTTGTATAAGTGTAGCACAGCTTTTTCTTTCCCACTCATCTATTAATGGGCACTTGGGCTGCTTCCAAATCTTGGCAATTATAAATAATGCTGTGATGACATAGGGGTACATGTATTCTTTTGAATTAGTGTTTCTGGTTTCTTTGGATATATTCCCAGAAGTGGAATCACTGGGTCACAAGGCAGTTCCATTTTTAAATTTTTGAGATAACTCAGTACTACTTTCCACCATGGCTGCACTAGTCTGCATTCCCACCAATAGTGTACAAGGGTTCCCTTTTCTCCACATCCTCTTCAACACTTGTGTGTTGATTTCTATTTTATTTTATTTACTTATTTTTTTAAAATTGTTGTTCCAAGTCCAGCTTTCTGTCTTTTACTTCCATTCCCCCCCCACCCCCCCCACAAAGATTTTATTTATTTGTTTGTTTAGTCCACTGGCCAGCAACCCAGGCATGTGCCCTGACCAGGAATTGAACCCGTGACTCTTGGGTTTGTTTGTTGATCTCTTGATGATAGTCATTCTTACAGGTGCGAGTTGATATCTCATTGTGTTCTCAATTTGAATTTCTCTCTGATGATCAGTGATATTGAGCATCTTTTCATATATTTGTTTGCCATGTGTATGTTCTCTTGGAGAAGTTTCTATTCAGGTCCTTTGCCCATTTTTTAATTGGATTTTTTTTTTTGGTGTTGAATTTATTTTATTTTTTAAGATTTTATTGATTTATTTTTAGAGTGCGGGGGAGAGGGAGAGAAACATCAGTGTGTGGTTGCCTCTCACACCAACTAGGGACCTGGCCTGCAACCCAGGCATGTGCCCTGACTGGGAATCGAACCAGTGACCCTTTAGTTTGCAGACTGGCAGTCAGTCCACTGAGCCACACCAGCCAGGGCTGGTGTTGAATTTTATACATTCTTTATTTTGGATATTATCCCCTTATCAGGTGTATCATTGGTGAGTATGTTCTAACATTCAGTGGGTTGTCTTTTCATTTTGTTGATGGTTTCTTTTGCTGTGCAAATTAACCCGTTCGTTTACTTTTAGGATCTGTTTTCTAAACTTCGATCCTTCTGGACTTTGCCTAGTATTTCTACATTCTTTTTAATTGTAGGAATTTATTTTGATTAAAAAGTGAAATGAATCAACAATATTAATATTATTAATATTTGACAAGTTACTAAACAGGGAATTCCTTTTGATTTTTGTGATTGTTTTCGTTATGTCCAGAGACATAATATATATAATAAATTCTGTTGTTCTTAATAGGATGAGTGAAGCCCATCTTTTTCTCCACCCTGCCTAATTTTCAGCCTTTCTACCTTCATACCTTCCCATCCCTCACTTTATGCTGTACTGGAATTCACCAAGCTCACCTTGATCTTCATTGCTGTGGAGATTTTTATTTAATGGCCTTCTCCCTGGCACCTCTGTTCCCCTTCCCTCCATCTGGAAGCTCCCATTCATCATATGTTAATGGTAGTAGTAAATATGGGGGGATGAAAAGAAAGCTGGAGCAACCACAGAGTATAGAATACACAGGTATTCTTTACTATAAAATCTATATTTCAGTTGCAGATCAGTCATGAGTTTTTTAGTAAAATTGTTTTTATAAAGACATTACTTTTAAATGTTTTGGTAATTTTTCTGATTTTAAAAGTTAAACATACTGCTTGAAACGGTTTTGACTTTATTTAATGAAGTCCAGAATGAATCACCTTTGTAATTGAATTTGACTCTTACGTTTAGGTCTAGGTATATATTTAGTTTATTTCCTTTATTACACTTTTGTATAGCAAGATGAGGGGCATTTACTGCATCTACTCCTAGCAAGATTTTCTTTCACTCTTTCCTCAGGACTCGTACTCGTATGTAAGATCCACGGCTCCTGCTGTAGCTTATGATAGTAAGCAGTACTACCAACAACCAACAGCAACCGCTGCCGCTGTAGCTGCTGCTGCCCAGCCTCAGCCTTCTGTTGCTGAAACCTACTATCAGACAGGTAGGTGGGCTTTATTAACATACACAGTTTCATTGTAAATTATTGAAATATATTAGGTGTTTTTAAATGAAGATAGGGTGTTTTTAAATGAAGATATGCTTTTTTTTTTAATCCATGTATACTCATTGTGTTATCTCAAAAGTTGGGTTCTAGCCATGTGCTCTAGAATGCCTTTGAATCTCAAAGAGAAGGCCATGGAAGCAATGCATAATCATGCCCTTCTCTCCTGGAAATGTATTTATTTTCTGGTCTTCAGCTTACAATTCACTTCCTGTGGAAATACACAATTCAAAAGCAGTTGTGGTGATAACCTTGGCCACTTTCTCATCTTTGCCAGAAATGCGCAAGACATACTGCTGACTGCCTTTGTAACTAATAGAGACCCTTTGTGGGTCCGTATTTTTAAATCACCTATCTTTGATCTGTAATGACAAGTTGGTTCTATAACCAGCCACCAATATTACAGTTGGCTCAAATGCATTGAATGTGTATTTTTTTTTTAAAGATTTTATTTATCTTCAGAGGGGAAGGGAAGGAGAGAGGGAGAGAAATATTAATGTATGGTTGCTTCCTGTGCATATCCTGCTGGGAACTGGCCTGCAACCCAGGCATGTGCCCTGACTGGGAATCGAACCGTGATCTCTTGGTTCACAGGCCCGCGCTCAATCCACTAAGCTACACCAGCCAGGGCGCATTGAATGTTTTGTTTGCAAAGAATCCTATGTATTTGTAGTCTTTAGAAGGTGGTTTTTTAGAAGATTTTTTTTTGTAGAGCTTAGACAACTTGTAAAACAAAGCTCTCTGGGATTTGAAAAGTAGGCAGCTTTTTTATCTTAATTATTTTTGAAGGAGCATGAAAGTATGGGTAGAACCTTGGGCTAGGAAACAGCAGAACTGACTTCTAGTACTGGCTTAAACACTAATGTGGGCAAATGATTTTTTTTTACCTCTTTTCATCTCTGTTCTCTTATTTGATGATTTAGTCAACTCAGGTCTCTCTAGGATACTTCTAGTTCTAAGACTTGATGCACTCCTTCAAAGTGGTTTAAAAATACTTTGAATTAATATAACCTTGATTTTTCTTATAGCCTCATCTCAAATGATTTGTGTGTACAGCAATCTATAGTGGACTTCCTGGTTTGTTATGAAGGCCAGATTGTGCTTGAAAGTACTGAGTTATCTAAGAGTCAGAGGAGTTTGATTTAGTCTGATTTCTGACATTGAGTATGTAACTTTAGTTTTCTTTTTTAAAATGTCTGCAAAAAGCTTAAAACTTTTAAGTGCTATTTATTTAAGGTACCTTTACGGAAATGAGCATAAAATGAGTTTGGCCCCCTGGTATTTGGGCCTGTCTAAGAAATTACATTTGTATAATTTAGTGACCAATAATTAGTGATTAAATTCAGTGATTGATAATAAAGCTGATAAGATTCTTAAAGTGTGCATTTGTTTTGAATATGGTCAAAGGGAGCAGGAAGTTTAGCAGAGACTTAATGGCAGCCATTTATGAAGAGCTGTACTCAGGTTATTGATTGCTATCAGCACCTTGTGAGTTGGAATATGGATAAATCAATAAAATGTGATGATGGTATATGAATAAGTTCCTTATAACTTAACATTGAAATTTTTACTGTGAATTGAAAAATGTACTTTGAAGGCTTTCTCTCTTCTGTCCCCAGTATTAAACATGACTCTCAAGTAGCCTTGACTGTCCTAAATACATATATATATACACACACACACCCCCACACACACACCTTTTCCAAAAACTTACTTTATTTATATCTGTTTTAAGTAGTACTGGTATCTCAGTTAGTTCTAAAATTTTACAAAATAAAATTTTGGAAATATGGGATGGGAGAGTGTTTTATATAGGTATCATATTTTAATTGGTATCAGAATTTTATCCCCCTTTGCCAAGAAGAAATTGGCATCTATTTACAGTTAACATTTAACCTTCTTTTTTTTTCTAGTTTTCCACGATGTTGGCACAGTAACTACAGGTGTACCTTGGAGATATTTCGGGTTTTGTTCTAGACCACTGCTGTAAAGCAAGTACTATAAGTGGTTTACCCTTCTAATTTTCTGATGTCTCTCTCTCTCAATTTAGCTCCCAAAGCAGGTTATAGCCAAGGTGCAACTCAGTATACACAAGCCCAACAAACTCGACAAGTGACAGCCATAAAACCAGCGACACCGAGTCCAGCTACCACTACTTTCTCCATTTATCCTGTATCTTCCACCGTACAGCCAGTGGCAGCTGCAGCTACTGTGGTGCCATCCTACACCCAGAGTGCTACTTACAGTACCACAGCAGTTACTTATTCTGGTAAGACTGATAAACAATGTTTAAATAAATAAAGACATTAGAGGCTTTTCAAGTTGTATAGTTTTTGTGTGTGTGTGTGTGTGTGTGTGTGTTTTTTGTTTTGTTTTGTTTAAGCCAGGAAGATTTTAGCAGAACATGAAATGCTCTTTGGGAGTTTGAATGTTAGTCATGAGTCTTGGGCCCAATATTGTAATTAGAAAAAATAACTCAGTGTTCTACTAGTATTCTGTTTCCTTTCTGACTTCTTCAAATGAATTTGAAACCTCAGAGTTAACAAGGGAATACCACTGACAAATTATACTATTTATTTAAACCTTCAAGGAGCTATTTTTTCATGTTATCACAATATTGGTTAGCACTTGTAAACATAAGATAATGGTTATATAATACATATCTCAGAAGGACAGTAGGTTTCCTTAAATGATCATGTATTTTTTCTTCAAGAAGTGTAATCACTAAAACCTTACTATGAGGTACCTGAAGCATTTCAGTTATTAAAAATCACACGTTACTTTTTTTAGAGACACTTAGTCTTATACTACTGTACAGTTTATTATTTTGCATTTTATTTATTCCTTAATACCCTATTTTGTTCCATGGAGGATTTAAGTTGACATGGGTAATTTCAGTTCTTTCCCCTTAATACTTTGTTGTAGCTTAACTGTTAGAAGCCTACTTATTCAATTAAATGTTTTTTAATTTCTCAAGAAATATTTCTCTCTTACCCTATGCCAACTGCTATGATGAATGCTAGGGATACAATGATGAATTAATTAGGCAGGTTTGGCGTATTTGGGAATGAGAATTTACTGTGGCTGGGATACAGGGTATGTGGAATAATACCAGGAGACAAGGCAACAAATGTCAGTGTGAAAAAAGCCTTGTAGGCTCTGCTGTGGTGTCTGTCTTTCTCTTGTGGGTAGCCAGGGTGCCAAGAGGAGATAGTACAAAAGGGAGCAGTGGGAACAGCTTACAAGTTAACTGTGACAGTCGTGTGCAGGTGAATTGAAGTGAGGAGATGTTATTTCCAGATCTATCATTCAGATTGCTCAGATAAAACTTTGCTGCCTCTCTTTATCTGATTAACCAGTTATAATTGTAATGGAGTTATTTCAATGAAATCTGAGTGGATAGATTTTTTTTATGTCCATATTAGCTTCAGAATACAGAGTATGATAGTATACTTCCTTCATGTTAGATGAATAATACATCATTATTTTAAACTAGAAACGATAAAAAAGGAGAAAAATTAAGTCACTGGGCACCTACCTCTAGATACTAACTGCCGTTAACATTTTGCTGTATAATCTTTTTATATGTCTTTCTATACTTCTCTTCCATGGAAATATTTATATATTAGCATCATGGTTTCTTTATAAAAAAGAATTTGTCTTATACATACTGTTGTGTAAACTACTTCTCATTGTGAATGTTCTTTCATGTTACTAAATATGATGTATCATTCCTTATGTTATTCTCCACCTTTTTATTTTAGAAAATTTTCCATCAGAAATGTTGAAAAAAATAGTACTGATGCCCATATACCATTTACCTAGATTAACCAATTATTAATATTTTGTCACATTGGTTCCATCTCTCTTCTCAAAACACATTTTCAAGTGGTGCAGCAGTATAGAAAAGTTGCAGATGACACGGTGCTTTGTCCAGAAATTTTCAGCATATATTTCCTAAGAATAAGGGGTTTCTTTTACATACTCACAATGCAAATGTCTTAAAAAGGAATTGAACATGGATTTTTTTATCTCATAATTTTTTTTCAGTTTTCCACAGATGTGTCTAATGGCTCAGCTTTCTGCGTGTTTGTGCCTTATTTTCAGTTCAGGATTCAGTTAAGGATCATGGATTGTATTTAGTTGTCATGTCTTGTTTGAGGGTTTATTTGTTTGTTTGTTTGCTTTTAATGTAGACTAATCCCCTATTTTCATCTTCTCTCATGACCTTGACGTTTTTTAAGGAGTTAGGCCAGTTGTAGAATACTGCACAATCTGGATTTATCTGATTTCTTTATGCTGAGATTCTGGCAGCTTTTTAGTCAATAATACTAAGCATGTTTTCCATTTTACCGTATGAGGAGCACATAGTAAATAATGTCAGTTTATTTTTTATTGATAATGCCAAGTATAATCACTGGTTAAAGTGATGACTGTCAGATCTCTCCCTTGTAAAAGTAACATTTTTCCCTCTGTAATTAATCAAGTAATCTGTGGGCCTGTTACCCATCTGCCTTTCATTCTTATGGTGTTAGGTCCTTTGGAAAATCTCTTAACTGAATTGAGGTCTTGCAGTGGTGGTTATAAAATTAGGCATTTTTCTCTTAAAGAAGAGTTCTCTCCCCCCTTTTTAAGTATTCATCCTTTTTCATTTAATACAGTATAATCCATTACTCTTGGGGAGGCGGAGTTGAGGGACACATTGTCCCAAATTTGGCCAATGGAATCCTTTTTACACCAGCTCCTGAGTTTTTTGGCTTTGGCATCATTAGTTTTTGAATACTTCTTTCCTTTTTAGCACAGTAAGGTGTTACAGATAAACTTCCAAGATTTTCCTGCCTTAGACTCACAGCCATTTTATGAAGAAGCCAAATTTTCTTATGTGGCGGTAGTATAAAGAAGATCTATGCTTAGAAATAACGTTATTTTAATGGCTGCATAATATTTTTATTTTATAGATGTATTATATTTTATTTTATTTTATTTTTTTTTTATATTTTGGTTTTATTTATTTTTTTTTTAAATATATTTTATTGGTTATGCTATTACAGTTGTCCTATTATCCCCCTTCATTCCCCTCCACCCTGAATACCCTCTCCCACCCACATCACCCCGCTTTACTTCAGTCCATGTGTCATAAGTTCTTTGC
>CM052540.1:180677001-180709544 GCA_028533065.1 Trachops cirrhosus | reverse complement strand
TTGGTTGTCCGACTTCCATAAACTTCAATTTTCTGTCAGTTCTGGTTGTTATTTTGTTTCTATATCTTTGTTGTCCCTATCTTGGTTGTGCGAGGAGGCACAGTGCGTCTACCTATGCCTCCATCTTGGCCGGAAGTCCAGATGTATTATATTTTAAAGTTTCTCTTTTGGGACATTTAGTTTCATATTATGGAAAAATTAAAAACAACACTGGGTAAAATAATCCTTGTATGTGAAGATTTGTGTGCTTACCAATTGTTTCCCTAGAATAAATTCCTATGTTTGGAACTGTTATGTCAGAGTATGCAGTTTTTAAAGAATTAAGGGATACACAGCATGTATTTGCCATCCAGAGAGATCATTTTTAGGGCATCTGAGTATATCAGCTATAACTTAGCTCAGCTATTCTTTTTTATCTCATTAAAATGAGTTCTAGAATGTTGGTACGTACTAAATGGTGATTTATAGCATGATAGATTTATTATTGAAATGGTATGTCTTTGTTTCTGATACTATACATTTAAAAATTATATTTAAGTGAAACTGTTTTAGCATTCAAAATTAAGCTTTTACTTAAATTGGGGACACAGACTTATATTTGTTTTTCCATAATGCTTTTTTAGAAGAAATGTACATTTGTTTGCTAGTAGTCATAGAAGAATTAAAGATGCTCTTTCATAGCACTCTAGGATCTCTAGCCCACTTTTCAGTTCATTCTTGACAGTTCAAAAACTAAGTAATAAGCTATAATTAAGCTTGCCTTTTACTAGTTTTAGGCTGCATGTGTGCAAATGAAGGATTATTTGACAATACAAGTTTACCTGGTTGATTGGTGGTTTAAATGATTCAGCATTTAAAGGAACTCACAATCAATTAGCCTCAGTTTTCTCACCTATAAAAAGCAAAGATAATAATACCCACCTTGAAGAGCTGTTCTAAGACTTCTGTCTGTCCGGAATACTGCCTCCCATATTATGGATTCTCAATTTAAAAACAAACTAATTAAAATTCTTGGTCCTCCAGCATTGGAGAATGCTTTTGGCCTTATTCTACTTTTATTTTCTTGATACATAATTCATGAAGTGATATTAAAGTGGTATATTTTTTTTAAAGAGAGAATGACTTTTTATTTTATTTATTTTTTAATTTTATTTATTTTTATTTTTATAGAGAAGAGAAGGAAAGGAGAGAGGGAGAGAAACATCAGTGTGTGGTTGTGTCTCTCACATCCCCTACTGGGGACCAGGCCCACAACCTAGGCATGTGCCCTAACTGGGAATCGAACCAGCAACCCCTTGGTTTGCAGGCCTGCACTCAATCCACTGAGCTACACCAGCCAGGGCTAAAGTGGTGTATTTTTTTTTTTAATCCTTACCCAGGGACAGACACCCTTACTGATTTTAGAGGGAGAGGAAGGGAGGGAGAGAAACATTAATGTGAGAGAAAACATCGATCAGCTGCTTCCTGTACATGCCTTGACAGGGAACCAAACCTCCAACCCCGGCATGTGCCCTGACTGAGAAACAGGCCCCCCCGCCTTTCAGTTTATGGGACCATGTTCCAACCAACTTAGCCACACTGGCCAGGGCTTAATGTGACATTTTTATATTTTCCCATACACAACAACTAGTCATTTGGAAAGGGTCTATTTTAAAGATTTCATATATAAATCATGGTCCTAACTGGTAATGATGTAAAAACAGCTTTGTTATTGTTAATTGGACAATTTTATGGTAGTGTTTTAAGAGCAAAATTTAAACTGTACATTTTTTTTGCCTATAAATTTGAAAGCATTTGGCTGTGAGCTTAAGAATTTTTTTTTTAAGCCCTGGCTGGTGTAGCTTAGTGGATTAAGTTCAGGCCTGTGAACCAAGAGATCACGGTTCCATTCCCAGTCAGGGCACATGCCTGGGTTGCAGGCCAGTTCCCAGCAGGGAATGCACAGGAAGCAACCATACATTGATATTTCTCTCCCTCTCTCCTTCCCTTCCCCTCTGAAGATAAATAAATAAAAAAAAAAATCTTTAAAAAAAAAATTTAAAAAAAAAAAAAGAATTTTTTTTTTAGCACACTTCAGTAATAGAGGACATTGGTAGGCCTGACCAGTACACAGTTTATTGATCTATAGAGTTTTTCTTTTAACTGGTTATCTCAGTTGTTTTCTAATTGTTTTTCATCTGATCATATACTTACTATTGGTATATTTACCTACTTTCTACTCTAATTTTTAGATTTTTTTAATCACACATATAGAAGATACAGAGAATCTTTATAAGAATGTATATAATTTAATAACCCAATATAAAAGTCTGGGAAGGCTTTTCATGGTAGTTGCCCACTACTCTCTCTCCTGCATATGTCCAGTTTTGGATTTCTGTGATTGTGATCTGCCATGCATCTTAACTCTCACTTTTCCAATTTATGTTTTCTTTCCTGTGTGTGCAGATATTATTGGAGTCAGTGGGTCATATGTCTTTACTTTTCATTATAGCAGTCTGCATTTCAGAGACCAAAAAGTCCAGGTTTCTTTTAAGTAGTTCTTTTGCACTATCCTGGCAGCTAGGAAATCTCTCTCTCAAACTTTATGTGGCTCTTTTCTAGTAAGAAATCTTACTGGAAAATATGATAAATAGGGAGTCCATGAAATTTGCCAGAGATCTTAGTTTAGAAGGGCTAAGTTTTCCAGTTTTGGGGTAAGCTCATAAATAAAATCAGTGACTTTGTCAAAGTTAAAACTTTCATAGATCTTTAAATCTGTAAATCATTGAATGTAAACAACATGTACACATTATGTCAATAACTAGCTTAATATACTTATTCATTAAAGACTTTGAACAGTACAGATGGATAGAATTCATACATTTAACCAGAAAATATAATATGGTGCTTTTTCATCTTTTGGAACATGAAACCCAGTGGTTCTTAATTCCAAAATCTTTTATCAGCTGTTCTGTATACTCACCTGAACCCCCACTCTACATTACAGACTTCTGCTAAGCCTTACTCACCTTGCCTCTCCTAACCACCTTCTGTCAGCACCTTGCGTTTATCAGTCAGATGCATAGCAGGTCAGTTGCTGGGATTCAAAATCTTGGTATCATTGTGTTTTTCCTCTTCAGTCATAGCTTTCATTTTAACCACCAAGCATATTGAAATCTTATTTTCATGCGATTCTTTTTTTCCTATTTATTATCTTACTTCAGACCCTTCCTCAAATCCAACACTTCCTCAGTTGTACTTAGAGGAATTCTGCTTGGGGAAATAGTAAGGGTTCTGTAGCCACTAAGTTTACCAAATACTCTTACACATTCCTCCAACTGAACCATAAGCTTCTCGAAGACAAGGACCAAATCTTATACCTTATACTTTCTTTATACCTCCATAACACCTAATGTGTGTTGAGTAAATACTTGATTGACTTATATAAAAGGAAGATAAATGTTTTCTAGGTTTGTGAGATATACGTTATTTGTAAATATGCACATGTAAACCTACCTTCATTAGCAAATTTTATTGAATTTAAATTCATAACATTTAACCTGGCCTTTTATAATTATGTAACATAATCTTTGTTTGATTTTTGTTTGTAAGGTACGTCTTATTCAGGTTATGAAGCAGCAGTGTATTCAGCTGCATCCTCCTACTACCAACAGCAGCAGCAGCAACAGAAGCAAGCAGCAGCAGCAGCTGCTGCTGCTGCTGCAACAGCTGCCTGGACAGGGACCACTTTTACTAAAAAAGCACCATTCCAAAATAAGCAACTGAAACCAAAACAGCCTCCCAAACCACCCCAGATTCACTATTGTGATGTTTGTAAGATCAGCTGTGCTGGACCACAGGTACTTATGTTGTATGTTTTACCACTAGTCTTCAATGATTATTTTTAATAATTAAATATGGTTGGTATTCTTTTGTGCCTGCAAAGAAGGTTTGCATTTCTTTTCTGTTGGCCTTTAGGTAACACGTACGTAGTTCACTAAATGGCCATTTTTAAACAGGTATTTGTATTGAGACATAATTCTATTAAGAAAAAACTGTAAAAATGATTATGAATGTAAATGAAAAATGGGCAGATTGGCCTTTTTTTCAAAAAGGATACTTTGCTTTTTAAGTAAAACTTAAATTCAGCTGAAAAGTTTTATATTCAGATTAATTGGGATTTAGGGGAAAGATTGAATTTTTATTTCTTTTTTAGCATTTATAACTTGCTTTTTTTTTAAGCCTTTATACAGAGTTCTTCAACTTAAGACAATTGGTTCATTGATTTCCCTAGCTCTTCAAGGTCCATTTTAAGTGTGTAGAATTTTACAGCTGAAAAAGGCCGACTGTAGAGATCGTTGTTTACATACTTGCATTAAAGATAAAAGGACTTTGTCAAATGTATTGTTTTTTGGAGGATATAAATAGCAGAAAAGAATTCTTTGTAGAATTTTAAAAATTCTTAAAATAAACTTTGAAGAATCTACAATGTTCAGGATAGTATTTATGATCAGACTGACTTTTATATATGCTTTATATAATGTTACTTATTTCTGTATGATTTTCTTCATGAGGGAATAGGAATTCAGGGGGGAAAAGGTGTAGGGAAGTGTCTTATTTCAAAAATATCAACTAATAAAGCTTGGAGAACCTTTATCTCCCCCCACACACACACTTTTGGTCCCCCCCCCACCCCCAGGTTGCTACACCTTAAAATATGTGATTTAGACATGAGTATGTTTATAAAATCTAATAAGTTCAACTCCCTTCCCAACTTTGTTTGTTAATATTGTACTTTCTTTAAGAGTGTCTAGTTTTTTAAAAATTTGATAAGCAGTTAGGTAAGTAATATTTGATTGAGACCAGATGTTGATTCTCTCGTAGTTTCTTCCAGGTATATCTGCCTCCCATCCTTGCCCCATCTGTGTATGTTCTTTTTCATTTACTAGATTAGTTCTCTTTACTTCTTAATACTGAATTTTGGGGGTATTTTCAGTTACCAGCATCCACTGAATTACTGTCAATAAATTGGAATATTTTAATATGTGGCTAGTTAAATAAAACATTTTTTCTCCCTATTTTGAGTGTGATAGGAAACGGTTTCATTGTGATTGCATAATTGATGGAGAGCAGAAAGATGAGGAAGGAATATTTATAATGGCTGGGATTAAACATGATAGGGAACAAGGATATTGGTCTTAGTATGAGGAGTGTATCCTACTCTATAATGGCTGTTTAGAGAGGATAATGCTGTGAGTGGCAAATGTAAACCTGAGAGATTTCTCTAATATGTGGCACCTTTATAGAAGGACAGAACATGGCTGTAGGTGACAAGTTAAAAGCAGCATTTAGAGTGAGTATATATAAGCCTGACCATTTACTTGCCGTATTTGAATGGTTTTACAAGGACAAGCCAAGGGTACTTCTGCAAGTCAGATGCAGTGCCTTAATGGATTAACAAGCCTTAGAGAAAAATATCATTGATATTGTGAGTTAGAGTCTAGGTGTGAACATAAGGAGGAGGAAAGTAGTTAATTCAGATTTAAGGGGCGTGGTTTCAGTCCTGGCTCTGCCACTAACTGTGGCCTTGAGCAAGTCAGAGACCTTAACTTCTTTGGGCTTTTGTTTCTTCACTTCTATGATAGGAACTTGTCCTAATAACTGTGGCTTTACCTGCTTCTTGGAGCCACTTCAGACTGCCACAGATGAGAGGTGTCACATGGCTGGGTCTTAGGTCTCCCTCTTTTGTTCAAAAACAGGAATTTTCCTTACTTGTGCATAATATTATTTATAGAAAGGATTTTCTTATTTAAAAATTAGAAAATCAGCTCTGAAGTTCTATGAAGAATACATAATTTTATGCTAAGTATGTCAGTCTTTTATTTTTTAAGTTTTATTTATTTTTATTTTTATTTTTATTTTTATAGAGAAGGGAAGGAAGGGCGAGAGGGAGAGAAACATCAACGTGTGGTTGTGTCTCTCACATCCCCTACTGGGGACCAGGCCCACAACCCGGGCATGTGCCCTGACTGGGAATCAAACCAGCAACCCTTTGGTTTGCAGGCCCGCACTCAATCCACTGAGCTACACCAGCCAGGGCCTAATTATGTCAGTCTTAATAATTTTAAAAATAAAATGTGAAAGAGTAACTATTTGGCCTCACTCAAAAATAAACCAACCAGCAGTTCATATTTATTCCCTCTCGTTTTAATAAACCTGCCTTCTTAATTGAAGATAATTTTTAATGCATAATTTCACTGTTTTGTTGGCTAGTATTACAATAATGTTTTTTCTTGCAATTATAAATTTTTGCTGTTGTAATTTTTTTAAATATATAATCTTTATTATATTTTTTCCATTACCATTTACTCCCCCCTAATACTCCCCTCCCCCAGCAATCACCATGATGTTGTGTTTTAAATAGACTTTTGTTTATGGTAGCAAGAATTTTATGTGAAATTGCATTCTGAGTTTTTTAATAAAAGTCAATTTTGTAAATAAACATACTCATTTATTAAGGGTCTTGTTACCATACATTAACTTTTTTTCTTCTCATGATGTAGGTACATTCCCTCCCATCTTAATCCTAAATTAATTTCTTTGTGGAATGATAACTGTCTGGTATTCTCTATTCAGCATTATACATAAGCAGTAAAAGATACAGATTCTTGAAACTGAAAGCAGTTACCTTATATTGATATTATGGATGTGTGTGAAAGTCCTTTGTAAATCAAAGTGTTAAACAAACATATTCTTGGTAAACAAGGTACAGAGAATCACAGATATATTAAAGTGTGTAGAGAGTACCATAAGATTTTGTTAAATTGCTTTTAAAATTGTTGAAGCCTCATTTTTAAATGAGTATTAGAGATTTGAGAATTGAATAAACAATTTGCTATCTAGAAAATTAATGAAACAAAATTTATCCTTTTGTTTGAAACAGACTTACAAAGAACATTTAGAAGGACAGAAACATAAAAAAAAGGAAGCTGCATTGAAAGCCTCACAAAATACCAGCAGCAGCAACAACTCTACTCGTGGGACTCAAAATCAGCTACGTTGTGAGCTCTGCGATGTGTCTTGTACAGGAGCAGATGCATATGCTGCCCACATTCGTGGTGCTAAGCATCAGAAAGTAGGTGTTGTTTTCTCCCCCCCACACACACACACCCGTATGTCTTACTTTGTTTTCTTTTAGTTTTTCAGTGGGGAGGGGGGAGTAAAGCAAAAGTGACTCCAAAACTTTGAGTGTGTTATAATCCTTTTTTTAAATCCCTCCCTTTTAAAGATTTTGTTTATTTGTAGAGAGAGGGGGAGGGAGGGAGAAAGAGAGGAAGAGAAACATGAATCAGTTGCCTTTTGCATACCCTGACCTGGGGACCTGGCGCACAACCCAGGCATGTGCCCTTACTGCAAATTCGGTTTGCAGGCTGGCACTCATTCCACTGAGCGACACCAGCCAGGGCTTATAAGCCTTTTTAATATGCTAATAAATATAAAGGTGACATCAAATAGTCATTGCTTAAAGAGGGGAAGACTGGAGACCTTTCTTTAAATTGAACTAGATCATTTATTCTACAAACTGGAAAATTATATGTTTATTTTCTTTTTGTCATGCTTAAGTGTTGGTTGGTATGCATGTAGCCAAGTCATTTCATCTTTCTCTGCCTTAATTTCCTCACTAGTAGTAGATGGAATATGTATCCATATCTGCCTCACAGAAATTATTTTCAGAAGTATTAAGTTTGTGTATGAAGATGTATAACAAAAAATAGTTTATATTTTAATTTTATAATGTCTTTTCAACACACTTAAAAATCTAGACTCTGAGTTTCCTAACAAATGTGCTTTTATTTTGTAGGTGGTTAAATTACACACAAAACTTGGTAAACCCATTCCTTCAACAGAACCAAATGTTGTTAGCCAAGCTACGTCTTCAACAGCTGTGTCTGTTTCAAAGCCGACTGCCTCTCCTTCAAGCATT
This sequence comes from Trachops cirrhosus, assembly GCA_028533065.1. Taxonomy (NCBI): domain Eukaryota; kingdom Metazoa; phylum Chordata; class Mammalia; order Chiroptera; family Phyllostomidae; genus Trachops; species Trachops cirrhosus. The sequence continues at coordinate 180,701,581 of CM052540.1, read as the reverse complement.
GCAGCAAACAATTGTACTGTGAATACTTCATCAATTGCAACTTCCTCAATGAAAGGTCTTACAGCTACAGGAAGCTCATCTCTTAATAGCACATCCAACACTAAAGTATCAGCAGTGCCTACAAATATGGCTGCCAAGAAGACATCGACACCCAAAATAAACTTTGTTGGCAAGTACTAAAGATTCTTTATTATGTTCTTCCTAACTCTGTCAAAGTAACATTTCTCTTCCAGTCCAGGACTTACCTTCTGCTTCTGTGCTCATTCCTATCTCCCCTCTTCTTCTCTGGGACCTTGTTGAATCACATATCTCTATTTGTTTTCTTAACTTTTAGTCCTCTAAAGGTTTCTTCCCACTTCTCTTCAGCCATGCTAGTATACCTTTGTCTTCCATAGTCTTAAATTTTAAAAAGATGTTTTCCCATTCCTGTTAGCTGCTCAAGCTACTAACTTAATTCTTACTTTCTCTACTTCTGTACTTCCTATCTAGTCCTTAGTCTGTTACAGTGTTTCCATTCTACCCTTTTCTGAAACTGCTTGCAGGAGTCACCGAAGACCTAATTGCAAAATTCAGTGGCCAATTTTCAGTTTTATTCACTTGACCTCTCTAACATTTGGCATAGTTGACTGCTAAACCTTAAACCTTAAGATATGTCTTTATCTCTCTATTACCTGTCTGCCCACCTCTTTCTCAGGTATCTTTATGGGTTCTCTTGCCTTCATGTTCATTCAGTGGTGGTGTTCCTAAGATTCTGATTCTGTTCTCATCTTAGTCTACTCACCCAGCATTCATGAGTGGTCTCATCGATTCCAGTGTGTGCAGTGACTTTAAAATCTTTTGGGCAAACTCAAAACCCCTATCTGAGGCTAGAGCTATGTTTTCGCTGTTCCCTGGGCATCATGTGTACAGATTTATAGATGCCTACCAATGTCTCATTCTAACCCATTGTCTCATCACAAAAGTGCCATGAAATAATCTCATAAAATTGCTGATTTTCCCTTGGTAGACTTCACTGACATTTCTTATTTATTGTTTCCTGTCGTTTTTACCTAGTTCTTTTGTTTCTATCACTACAATATTTCTGCCCCCAAGAAAATGTCTTCACTGCCACTGCCTTTTTTTTTTTTGGCCTTCAAAGTCTATTCCTCAGAGCTTTGTCTCCTGTTGCATCCAGTCTCTAACACTTGTCAAAGTCATTTCATAAAAATACATGCTAAATAATGTTAAACTCCTGATTAAAAGTTTTCAGTGTCATTCCCCTTGCATATAGGGTAAAACTGCATTCTTTAATTATGTCATCTAAGGCCCTTCAGATCTGGCTCCTGCCTCATATGTTGTCATCATATCTACCGAGGTAGTAATTCATAGTGAATTACTGAGTCTTCCTTAAATTTACTGTAGTCTTTTTAACTCCATATCGTTGTGCTGTTTTGTACAAGCTATTTTTTCTGTTCAGACATTCTCTCCTTTCTTCCTGGCCAGTTCATACTCATTACTCTTCTTGCAAAGCCCTGCTCAACTGTCATACCCTTGGTGAAGTCGTTTTTTAACTGATCAGGTTAAAGGATAGTGGCTTCTTTGCTTTACATTCCCACAGTACTATATTTATACTTACTATAGCTCTTACCACATATTGTATTATAATACTTGCATCTTCCCTTCATTGTTGGCACCTCAAGGCACCTACACTGTCACTATCTTAATATATTACCAGAACGTAGGATAGTGCCCAGTTCCCTTGGCAGAGAACTAGGGATACACACATGAATAAGGGTTAGACCCTTCCTTTTCAAAGGGTTCTTGCTGTTCACTTTTTTTTTTAAAGATTTGTTTAATTTTTTAGAGGAGGGAAGGGAGGGAGAAAGGGAGAAAAACATAAACGTCCAGTTGCCTCTCACAGACTCCCCCACTGGGGACCTGGCCCGCAAGCCAGGCATATGCCACGACTGGGAATCAAACTGGCGACCCTTTGATTTTCAGACTGGCTCTTAATCCGCTGAGCCACACTAGCCAGTGTTTGCTATTCACTTTTTAGGTACTTGATGTTATGAGAACTGTGGTGGGGACGGAGAGGATGGTTGGGTGTCGGGTGGTGGAAAAGGGAAAAATCTAGACATGTCTCATCAATAGGATAAAAAAGCCAAGTGGTATATGGGGTTCTTCAAACTTTTGGTTAACTGTATGTCAACCAGGTATTTGAGTATTGGTAGAAAAGATAATTTTATCTGAAGTTTTTGTTGTATTAGGTTATGTATATATTTACACAAAAGTAAAAGTATTGTATTCTTTTATGCTTTTCTAGGTGGTAATAAACTTCAATCAACAGGAAATAAAACAGAAGACTTAAAAGGACCCGAATGTGTTAAAAGCACTCCTGTCACTTCTGTACAGATTCCAGAAGTAAAGCCAGACACAGTGTCAGAACCAGTCACACCTGCATCTCTTGCTGCTTTGCAGAGTGATGTACAGCCAGTGGGCCATGATTATGTGGAGGAGGTATTGATTTGAGAATACCATTGGTGTCAGATTAGATAAAAGGAAAAAGTGTGTCACTTTGTTGCAGGCATGCTTTAAGTGCAAAATTAAATTATATTCAATTATATTTTATATTTAGGTTATGAAGGAATGTCAAAGGAATCTTTTTAAGGGTTTTTAAAAAGCATGCCGTTGACGTGGTTGGGTAGGTCAGTTGGTTGGAATGAGGTCCCATGGACCAAAAGGTTGCGCGTTTGATTCCTAGTCATTTCACGTACCTAGGTGGTGGGTCCAATCTCCAGTTGGGTTGTGTATGGGAGGCAACCAAGCGATGTCTCTGTCTCTCCCCCATTGTAGCGCCCCCCACCACCACCCCGCCTTCCTCTTTCTCTAAAATCAGTAAATATATCCTGGGGTGAGGATTTTAAAAAAAGTATATTCTTTAAGCTTGCCTAACTGATATCACAATGTTTTTATTATCTTTTTCCCTGCTAACACCACTCATATCCTTCAGCTGTCTTGAACATAAAAATTTTAAAAATTGTGAGCAACAAAAATTTTGACAGTCAATATTTTTTTTCTGAACAATCACTTAGTTTTGTGTGTAAAATTAGGGTTGTTAATTAAAAAGATCCTATTTATTTGGCTTTTCAAGCTGATTAGAAAACTTTCTGTTTTATTGGGAAATAAACTCAGTAAATGGAGGAGTGAAGGAATATCAATCAGTCTTGATATAAGTATTTGCTGTTGGTAGAAAGATTAACATAGAATGATATAGCATTATTTACTTGTTACTATAGAACATATATAAGTTCTCTGAAGTTAAGTGTCCACATTTATAAAATTTGGCTATTCCCCAACTAAGCTGTGAAGATTAAATGAAATAAAGTACCTAGCATATAGTAGATTCTCTGTCATGTTGGGTTCTTTGTTTACAAGATAGAAAATTGGGTTATATAGTTTATGTAAGTAGTACACTTACAGTTTTAATTTAAAAGAGTAAGATTTGGTTATCTAAAAAAATGTATACTGCCAGAACACCATAATTTCCAATGATAATAGTTAATTATGTAATTCTAAACTTCAGATAATTGCATTCAAAGCCAGTCTCTAAAGTTTGCACTAACAATTTGAATGTAGCATCCATCATAAACTTCTCAATAACATTCTAGTCTACTTGTCTTCCTAACTAGTTGTGCAATTAGGAAAAAATTGACATTGTTTTTTTTTCCCACAGTTACATGTATAAAATATTGAGCTTTGCAGACATTTGTATACCAAAACAATGTCTTTAATCATGTATATCTTCATCTCTAACAGTAGTAACTGGTATTCAGTAACTATTAGAAAATTTAAGGCATTTCATTGCATTACATGTAGAAAAAAGCATTAAAGTTAATTATAAAGCTAACATATCTTGTATGCTTGTGCTTCAGTTAAAAGATTCTAACATTTAGTTTGTTTTTATAGATTATCCTTTAAAAAATTATAGATATTACCTCTTTTTTCCCCCTCATTTTAAACTCTAATTTTTCACAACATTTTTTATCAGAGAATCTGGGAGGCCATATAAATGAAATCCTCAGCAGTAACATTCTTGTTATGATTCTTGGGTTTTTTATTCCCCACATCAAGGTACGAAATGATGAAGGAAAAGTAATTCGATTCCATTGTAAATTATGCGAGTGCAGCTTTAATGATCCTAATGCTAAGGAAATGCACTTAAAAGGGCGAAGACACAGACTTCAGTATAAAGTGAGTAAAAATTTCAACTATTTTTCCTTTTTCTTGTTTTGAATGTCTTGGAATATTCTAGATGTAAAACAAAACATCTAAGTATCATAACTCTCTGAGTCAGTGAACTCCCACTCTAAGATTAGCATATTATGTCTCAGATTCAGATGTTTGGCTGTTACTGATTAGTTTGTTTTACTTAGGTAAGAAGATTATAACCATATTCCATCATTTTCAGTGACTGGCTAAATTGTAACGTATCTTGGATCAAGTGATCATGTGAGGGTACTTTCACATAATAAAATGTTTTGAAAGAAGAGTCAGGTCTCCATTCACTTTATTTTTGTAGAATTCCCACTAAAGTGAATTTTGAGATGAGGAAATCTTAATTGAAAACACTTCAAGTGATAACTAAGTTTAAATACTGTATGTAAAATGTTTACTTAGGCTACACTAATTTAATGCATTAGATCTGTGTTTTCTCATAAGTACAGAGGTAGTGAAAATTAAAATAGTCTATTAAAGGGCAATACTTTTCTGTGTAAAGAAATTTTTTAACCCCATACTCAGACATTAAGAATCACCTATTTACAAAAATATACAGGAAAATTAAATGACGGTTAGTTCTCTGAGGATCTCTTTTATTGATCACCACTGTTATTGGCAATTAAAAAGTTTGTGGGTGGGAATTGTATTAATGTATTCTAAATCTTCTGATTCAAATTATATACTGATTTTACTCTTATATAATAGGAAATTTGCAACTAAAAGCCTCTATGATGAAAGAATATTTGGGATTATATGAATTTAAAAATGTGTTGATTGTTGGGGGAGGTGTGCTAGTTTTTGAAATGTCTTGTCTATATTAACAGAAAAAAGTCAATCCAGATTTGCAAGTAGAAGTAAAGCCCAGTATTCGAGCAAGAAAGATTCAAGAAGAGAAAATGAGGAAGCAAATGCAGAAAGAGGAGTATTGGCGAAGACGAGAAGAAGAAGAACGCTGGAGAATGGAAATGAGGTAGTATCTTCAACTTTTTGTAGCATGATAAGTAGTTCAGCCTTTCTTTAAAAAAAAAAAATTTTTGGCTATTCTATGTGACTTGCATTCAAAGCAATCCAGATTTATTTAAGTACTTTTAAGTTTCACTTTTCAGGAAGATCCTAGGTCTAGAAAAGAAATCTATTAAATTAAGTTAATGGCTATTCTAATATTTGACCAAGGCCTTGGTATTAGGAATTATGTGGTTGAGTGGTATCTTGTACGTATTAAATATATGAAGAAAAACAAAATAGAACATTTGGTTACATGCTAAAAATATTACATTTAAGATTTGGTAGAGTCTAGACATAGTGTGTTTTTTTTTTTTTAAGAAGAAAGTTTATTTAGAAACTTTAGAGAGGGGGTGTGTGTGTGTGTGTGTGTGTGTGTGTAATATATATATATGGAAAGAGAATGAGAAACATCTAAAGATGTCTTTGGTTTTATTGATTTAACTGCCCTATCTTTAATGGTACAATTCACATACATTCACAGTTATGCAGCCATCACCACAATCAATTTTATTTTATTTTTTGTTAAGATTTAGTTATTTGTTTTTAGGGAGGGGATGGGAGTAAGAGAAGGAGAGAAACATCAGTGTGTGGTTGCCTCTCAAGAGCCCCCTACTGGGTACCTACCTGGCCAGAACTCAGGCATATGCCCTGACTGGGAATCAGACTGGCAACCCTTTGGTCCTCATGCTCAATCCACACCAGCCAGGACCACAGTCAATTTTAGAACATCTTCATCACCTCCCCAAAACACCAGTTTGCAGCCCATTTGCAACCACTGCCAAGTTTTCCCCCAACCCCTCCGTGTACCCCTAGGCAACTGCTAATATACTACTTTCTCTGTAGATTTGCCTGATCTGGAGATTTCATATATATGGAATCATACAATATGTGGTCCTTTTTGTTTGGCTGTTTTCACTTACTATAATGTTTTCAAGGTTCATGCATGTTACTGTTTTATGTCAGTGCTTCATTCCTTTTTATGGCTCTACCACATTTTATTCATCAATTAGTGGACATTTGTGTTGTATTGTTTTGGGCTGTCATTAGTAGTGCTCCTATGAATATTTGTGTGCCAGTTTTGAAATACAGTCTCAGAAAAATATGCTTCTGAACAGAAGCATAATGTATGCATATTCTGTAACCCTTCCTTCATGGCAGCATAGTATTTTCTTATACAGAGGTAGAATATTCTTTATAACCAGTTCCATATTATTAGATATTTAGATTGTTTCCCATATTTCCCTATTATAATTACATTGACCATCCTTGAGGCTATATTATTGCATAAATCATGAGTAGTTGCTAATAATAGGTCTCAGAAATGGAAATGGTTGATTCAAAGATACCCATACTTCAGCCTGTACTAGATAGTATAACTTAGTGGTCTTTAAACTTTTTGGTCTCAAGACCCTTTATACTTATGTGGATTATAGCTGTCAAGATTTACTATATTAGAAATTAAATCTGAGAAGTTTAAATATTATGAATTTAATTTTAAAATGAAATTTGAACTATATGCAAGTTAGTTAAATTAACATTCAACGATTATATTGTAATATTAGATTAAGTATATTTAACAAATATAGTATGGTGAAAATTAACTATAAAATAACTATTTCTTCCCCAGAATCATCTAAATTACATTGTTTTACAGTTTCGCAAGTCTCTTTAATGTCTGACTTAAAAGAAAACAGCATAATTCTCACATGTGCTTCTATGTTCAGTATGTCATACTTCCACATTTTGCCTCTGGATAACTCCATTGTGTAATCACACGAGAACGTGAATGGGAAAGGCAAATAATGTATGAACATCATTATGAAAGTAATTTTTATGTCATTGATCCCCTGCAAGTATCTCAGGTACCATCTGGGGTTCCTGGATCACACTTTGAGAACTGCTGCTATCATTTATTAAAATTGCTGCCAATGATAGAGTGAAATGTGGAAGCCATTTTTCTTTAAATTGTTTATATTTGGGAAACTGAATTTTTATTTCATGCTTGACCAGTTATATTTCTTCTGTGGTAAATTGCCTGTTTATTTTTTTATTTACCTGTTGGTTCATATAGATACTTCTTATGCTGTAGATATTAACCTATTAATAACATGTTATTTTAAATAGTTTTTGCTGTTATTTATATATTGATTTTTAAAATGTATTTAAATCCACTGTTCACATTCTATATGAAATTTCTGCCTTTGCAATTGATTTAAAATTCTTCTCTATACCTTGATTATGCAGTTCTTTTTCTCTTCACCAATATATATTTTTTAAGCACTTACCATGTGCCAAAAGCATGTGCCCTGACTAGGTATTGGTATACAATACCGGTGTGAATTGGTAAACATTGAATAACCCTGACCAGTGTAGCTCAGTTGGTTGGATGTTGTTCTGCAAAGTGTTTGATTCCCAGTCGGGGAATGTGCCTGGGTTGCGGGCCAGGTGGGGGCATGTAAGAGATAACCACAAATGTTTCTCTCTCTCTTTCTCCCTCCCTTCCCCTCTCTCTAAGAATAAAATAAATAAAATCTTTTAAGTCTTGGCTGGTGTAGCTCCGTGGATTGAGTACATGCCTGCAAAACAAAGGGTTGCTGGTTCGATTCCCAGTCAGGTCACGTGCCTGGGTTGTAAGCCAGGTCCCCAGTAGGGGATGTGCGAGAGGCAACCACACATTGATGTTTCTTTCCGTCTTTCTCCTTCCCTTCCCCTCTCTCTAAAAATACATAAATAAAATCTTTTTTCAAAAAAAGAAAAACCTTTTTAAAAAATCTTTAAAAAAATAAAAATCTTTTTTAAAAAGGTTTTTAAAAATTTTTTCTTTAAAAAAATAATGGATAATGATCCTTGCCCTTATTTAACTTAAACATATTTAGTAATAACAGTAAACTATTTGAAACTTGAATGCACATGGTTTACCAGAGCCTTTGAGCTGTTTCTATTCATTTCCTCCCAAGACCTAAATAATGTGAACGTCTGGTCCTAAGTTGGATGAACTAAAAAGGTGCTACTCATCCCCAGTCTGACAGAACTGGTAGTTTCTACAGTGCTACTTGAGAAGCATACTTCTTATGTTTTGTATTAAACAGATTTGTCTAGTAAAAGCTTACAGTTACAAAAATTTGCTTTAGTGACATGATTTCCTTTAGGAGTTATTGGTGTCCTAGTGTGAAGCTGAAAGTGAGGATAGAAATGAGAGTGAGATGATGAAAAGGAATTAGATTCTGAAAATGTTGACCCTTAAAGCAGAGGCTATCTATCAACTGTCCATAGTCCAAGTTCAGCCCATGGTGATTTTATTTGGTGTGCATGATATTTTTAAATCTGAACCAACAGTTAAAGACCAATATCAAAGACATTTAAAAACATTAAAATCCTGGTGATTTTGAGATTACAGCATGTATTACCCTATGGCAATAATTAATTGGAGCTGAGTCATGACTGTTGTCTTTAGCCAGAACACACTCTTAATATTCCCAAGAATGAGACAGAATGTGAGTTGCCATTTATCATTGTCTTGCTGTTACTCCTTATCATAGAGAAATGTCTTTGTCTCTACCTATGTCATAAATGGGGAAATTAAGGGTAGTTTTAAGAGGTCTCTAAGAAAAAGAAATAGAAAGCACATTTCTTTGGATACAGGAAGAAATTCCTGAACATTTGCTTTGGATCCTTTCACTCACATACATTAATGGTCTGGCCACTTTAGGTAGACATTTAAGTTGGTAATCTCTTCCTTAAATAGAGAGGTTGGAAGGACTGAGGTTTCTGATGCTTGTTCTTTCAACTTTGACTTTGGGCTAAAATTTTGTTTTGCTTTTCTCTTTGTTTTTTTACCTTTTCACCTGCCTTCATTTCCATTTACTTCTAAATGAAAGCAAATAAGGGAAATCAGATACAGTAGGGGAAAAAAGGAAGGTGTTAGCAAGGCAGATTTGGGGTTTTTAATTGTTTTATGCCATTATTGGTGTAAGTTCTTGGGTTATATGTTTTTATAGGCTTGTGTCTATAATGTCACTGTAATGTCACTCTCTGTTTCAGACGTTATGAAGAGGATATGTACTGGAGAAGAATGGAGGAAGAACAACATCACTGGGATGATCGCCGCCGAATGCCGGATGGCGGCTATCCTCATGGTCCTCCAGGCCCATTAGGCCTTCTGGGAGTCCGACCGGGCATGCCTCCTCAGCCACAGGGGCCTGCAGTGAGTGTCTGCTTTGTTTATGTGGGGGTGAAAGTGTAGAACTTGTTAAGCATTAGAAGGTAACAGTTTTTCTAATTCTTTGACTTAATGGTGTTGTAATCTTGATGTAATTTTTTCATCTGATTTAGAATTTTTCCTCCTTTTATTATAGGTTCTCACTGGCTGTCTTTGTGTATAAAGCTTCACAGAATTTCCATGAGTCTTTTCTATAAGACAAATGGGAGGAGAGCTCCTTTTGCCAACATAAAAGAATTTCTTGCCTTTGTTGTTGTTTAGATTAGATCAGCAGGAACTGATTTATCTTTCTATTACTAGTGGTTTAGAATCTTTTTTCCTTCTTTAAATCCTGGCCATCTAAAACCTACTACTACTTATGACTGAGTGCAGGATAGGGGGTAGTATGTAAACAGTTCAGGGTTAACACCAGAGTTGATATATTAGGAAAACTGTAGGAAAGATCAGCATCTCAGAGTTTGTGTTCTGTGGGATGTAGGTGAAAGAAGGAGACCGACCCCCTGAGTGTGAGGAACATTTCATAGAAGTTTAGGCTACAGAAAAAGAAGAGGATCTTTCGTTTGTTTTGTTTTCTAGATAGCACTTTGAAGAAAACAGCAGCTTCCTCTTTTTTAACCTGTTCTCTTTCTCATTTGTCTTTACACAGAGTAAGTCCCTGAAAAACATTTTATTAAAAGCACAAAATAGTTTCAGAATCATTTAGTTTTTGAAGTTGTGTCAAAAGTGTTGTCATGACTTTAGATGGTGTATATTATAATTTTACTTGCTTTAAGGCAAAGTATGTACATATGGTAGAATAACTTTACATAGTTTCCATTTTTGCCTTTACTGAAATGGAAAAAAGGAAAAGCTTGTTTTACATGAACATTTTGCATAATTGACTTAGTTGTTGAGAAGGTAAGACAAAAATATATTTTAAAAATAATAGTGTGCATTTTCTCAGGAAACTTTTTTTTTAATGAAGTAACTTTTCTTTTTGTAGCCTTTACGTCGTCCTGACTCATCTGATGACCGTTATGTTATGACAAAACATGCAACTATTTACCCAACTGAAGAGGAATTACAGGCAGTTCAGAAAATTGTTTCTATCACTGAACGTGCTTTAAAACTTGTTTCAGACAGTTTGTCTGAACATGAGAAGAGCAAGAGCAAGGAGGGAGATGATAAGAAGGAGGGAGGTAAAGACAGGTGTGTTTTCAGAGTTATCTACTTTGTATATTTTTGGTTTTCCTTACATGGACTTACTTGAAATAAAAGTCACAAAGACTGAGTGGTTTGAGACATGTGGACATGTCTTATCATACTTGGGTTAGATATCTGATGTATTCAACTGCTTTTGCTAAAATGTGAAACACATAATTCCATACAATCTTCAACCTTGTAAATTTATGCATTTTATTTAAATTTATATAAAACTATTTTGAGTCTGTTTTTAAAGCTACCTTTTCAGTTTTCTAACTGCATTCATCTACTGTTCAGTTTTTATTTGTTGTATCTGTCCTGTATTCAGTCTTTGTTTTAGCAACTTTTTCTTTTATGCATTGACCATAAAGTCTGAATAAGCCCAAGCTTTAGCAACACTTTTCATATCCAGTTTTGCATTGTGGTATATAACTTTTCATGCTCCCTTTATTTGGAACTATTTTAGACATGTCTTAATTCTGATTTGTAAATGCAACACAAAATATATTAGAAATAACTGGTTCTAATTTGTAAATGTGACAAAGAAGCGTTTAATGTTCTTTGCTTTTCAGTTGTCCCTATGAGAACCTAACTCTTTATGTGTTTATCTATATTTCTTACCTAAATGAAAAATACTTCTAAAAATATTGAATCTTTTTTACTACAGTTGAAAATTTTATAGGAGTTATTAATTTACTGTTGTGTGTTAGAGACTATCGTGGTTCTGGTTGAGAAGACAAATATCATAATTTGATTTTACTGCAGAGCTTTAAAAGGAGTTTTGCGAGTGGGAGTATTGGCAAAAGGACTACTTCTCCGAGGAGATAGAAATGTCAACCTTGTTTTGCTATGCTCAGAGAAACCTTCAAAGACATTATTAAGTCGTATTGCAGAAAAACTACCCAAACAGCTTGCTGTAAGTGTAATGGAAATGTTCATTTTTACCCCTTGTCTGGTTCTAAAGTTTTTGGCAGGACTACCTGTGCTTCAGCTTAAAGTTGAAACAGCCCTTAAAATTTTGGCTTGACTTTCTCTATTGAGTTTTATTTTTATTCTTGGTTGTGCAAATTGGTACGGCCATTTTCTACTTTGTCTTTTTAGGTTTTATAGTGCTGCTATTTGGTACAGAGCCATCTTACGAAATTATTTTAAAATGTAAAATTACATGTCTTCTTCCTGTTCTTTTTCTGAGATTTGAATCATCAGAGAGAAGGCAGTTGTTCAGAACAGAAAGTGATTTTTTTGAAACAAAGCCCATGTTATAGGAAGCTTAAATTTTTTAAAAATCATGAACTTCTTGCCAGTTTAGTTGAATACATGTCTTCAATAAAATAAAGTGTTTTTGAGTCAAATTTCCCCAGTTTTCTGTGTTATCACAGTAGGAATTCACTTCTTTGGTGTCCATTTGGCAAATTGTGGCAATGCATAGTTAATACACTATCTCCTTTTGGTTGTACAAAAGCAATTTTTTTAAGTTTGACTTTTTTAAAGTTTTACTATATATTAGCCTGACAGAATCTCAGACTGAGATTTAAAATAAAGATTCCTTCAGTAATTTAATGTATGGAACTTATTTACAGCCTTGCAATTAGTGAGGCATTCTTTAAAAGATTTTATTTTTAGAGAGAGGGGAAGGGAGAGAGAAAGAGGGAAGGAAGCATCAGTGTGTGGTTGCCTCTGGCATTTCCCCTACTGAGGACCTGGCCTGCAACCCAGGCATATGCCCTGACTGGGAATCAAACCACTGACCCTTGGTTCACAGGTGGGTGCTCAATCCACTGAGCCACACCAGCCAGGGCTAATTAGGCCATTTTAAATACAGTGATGATTGACACTTTAATGGTAATAGGTGTTGTATAGTAATGAGTCAGAATAAATAGTACCTGACCACAGCAGAGCAACTAGTAACAAAGAAATAATGAAGCACACTATTGAGCTTAAGTTTCGACAACTGTGGCACTTACTGTTCTTTGCTTGGTATTACCATTATTCCAACTATGAAGTTTCTCATTGTGGGTGAATCTTAAGTATTAAGAGCCAGCAGAATGGGGATTATCTACTTTTACCCCTCTGTTGAGGCTGCAAGGGCAATGAGGAAAGAAAAGCAGAGGTTTGAAGACCTTGAAAGAATTATGTAAATTTTCAAAAAACATCTTGATTCTTACTGTGGTGCTTAGTACAACCACAAAACAAGAAATGTTATGCCCTAACTACATAATTAACAGTTAAACAATTAAGTGAAAAACAGAATAGTCTTTCCAAATCAGTCTGTACTTATCGTACAAGTGAATAAACAAGAGAAATAGAATTCTTCATCATTATCATCATAATTAACATTTATATAGCACTTATGTACCAGGCAGGCACTGTTTTTAGTGCTTCGTATAGTTGATTCACTTAATCTTCCAACAGTCCTATAGGATAGAATTACTGTCCCCGTTTTACAGAAACAGATATTAGAGAGTACAATGATATTTACATTTATTGCAAGGCCTCTTAAAGGGAGTAGTATGATCTAGTCCTTATGGTTATGGTAGTGAGAAAATGAAAGTCACAATGAAACTGCTTTGTCTGATAATGTAAAAGGTCTAACTAATTTCTTGTACTCTTCATTATGTAGGTTATAAGTCCTGAGAAGTATGACATAAAATGCGCTGTGTCTGAAGCGGCAATAATTTTGAATTCATGCGTGGAACCTAAAATGCAAGTCACTATCACCCTAACGTCTCCAATTATTCGAGAAGAGAACATGAGGGAAGGAGGTTGGAAAGCCATTAAAAATTCTACTTTTCCTCTCAACTGTTCCTCATTTGCCTACTCTTTAAGATGGCATTAAGCCCTAGAAGGCAACATGCTGGCATTACATTTGAATTTGGTGGATTTAACTTACACAGCAATCAGTTTTACTTAAGATCATTTCTCAGAAAGTAAATGTTCTTTTTAGTTACGTATTTTTATATAAAACACTCATGGTATTATTGATTTTCTTGATTTTTTTTCTTTTCTCACTAACCTCAGATTTCTGGAAAAAAAAAGTTCAAAATCATTCTTACCAGCATAGTTGTGGCACATAAAAAAATTAAATGTTGCTAGTAAGGGGCCACAAATTGAACCTCTTTTTCTTGCCTTGTCTTACACAAAGACGAGAGTTTCAGAAATAAAATTGGTTAAATACTCCTAAGGTATATTTTTAGAGGCATTGTTACATATGTAATCATGAATTTGGCTTGTCCTGTGGTAAAAGTATTTCTAGTTCTCTGAGGTTGTTCTTTGGTTTGGAGCGCTTTCATAAATGCAGACTATCCTAATGCACATAGATTTGGGCATTTGACCCCACTCTTATACTAGAGATACTGAAAAATAAATAGCATAGATGTAGTTAGTGAGTTAGTACAATTCAGGATTTACTTTACAATTGTAGAATATGAAATCCTGCTGGTGCCAGCAATGTTGCTTTAAGGACTGTTCTGTAACATTTTCAAAGCTTCAAAAGCTTAAGCCGAAAAGCATGGTCAGTGTCTGCCATATGTTGGTTCTGTTGTTTTATGGGTCAGATAAAATTTACTTTGTTTCCTTTCATGTTGTTTTTGTACATCTTAACTTGATGATTATGGAGTTACAGTCTAATATTTGTGGTATACAGGAGAAAAGAGTAACATATTGAATATTAAAAATTTCTAAAATAGCACCAGTAGGTTCTCAACTACTGTCACTTTAAACTTGTTTTCTTACAGCAAAGCAATTTTTTTTTTATGGCACTGGGCTTTCTACAACCCAGGAAAAGAACATTTTATTAAAAACGTCATTGGGAGACTTGTCTAATTTTGCGTACTTTGTATATACACCATATCAGGACTTGTATGTTCTATGAGCTTTGCGTCTTACAGATAAATGTGTTTTGTATAAAGGATCTTTTACATGAACATGAATTTCCATTCAAGGTTTGGCTGTGGATATTGCTGGAAAAAACAGTTCCTGAGTCAATTCATAATCAGCATGTGACTCTTAGGATTTGGGAAAAAATCTTCAAATGTGATATACTATAAATAAAAGTTGCTATATTTACGATGAAATTGTACTTGTATAACCAATTAACTTTATTTCAGAGCACATTTTGCCCAATTATATTTAAGCTGTTTAATCTGTGCAGTATCAAGTCATTTTATGTTGCAAAAGTCTAAAGTCAATGGTATCATATTTGTAGTAGAGTTTTAATAACCCATCCCTTCTAAAGGAAACAAAATTATATTTTTGTCTGACCCAGACTTGATATAGAATTATTGTTCTGAATTTCATAAATATTATGTTGAGAGAAATGATCAGTCCAAATTTTGAAAGATTTTACTTGAAGACACTGAGCTGAAAAGTTGGATGTGCAAAAAGTATAGAGACATTGATAGAATATTCCTTGCTGCAGATAACTGCAGTAAACCATGTCTTTAGCTTCATTATGAAGATTGCTTCTTTCTTGCTGCAGAATAACGGTATGTATTCTCTCTCACTGCAGCTCACAATGCTCTGTGTCTTAAAATCATTTAAAGCCTATAGCTTGCTTTGGGGAGTTAGTTCAGCGGGTAAGGAAGGCTTTGCCGGAAGAGTGATTGTCAGTCACTAGACTGGAGACTTGCGCATATAGTGTGGTAGCCTCTTTAATGCGTAACAGTCCTATTTAATACCAAAAATTATTTATAGGAAATGATTAAATTGTCCAAATAACTGTTAAACGCATGACAGATCTATTTTATGGTACTGTGTTTGACAGTTAAATATTAAGTAAACGTTTGATTGACTTGAAGCTTGAAATGTTCAAAATGCTCTAACCCTTGCTCCAGAGTGTTTTCTGCAGCAAGTCAAGTATTGTATGTGTTTTTTTCCACCTGTAGCTTATCAGGCCCGGTCCAAAGCCTTCTAGCAGAGGGGATTGATTCCTGTCAGGGGTTGCTGCCAAGACATCGGAAGGATTTTTGACCAAGGTTTTCAAAAGCTCAGTGTCACACCTGCCATTTGACTAAGAAGGGATTTTGGATGCAGAGCCTGGCATTTATTTGTCCTTTGTGTGGCTGTTTTGTTTTGTCATTGTCTTTTCTAGAATTGAGCAGTGTTCACACTAGTTTTTAAATGGTTGGGTGGATTATATATTTTACATAACCGTGTTAATTTAAATTAATATATTCCCATTAACTTTTAATCATAAAATAGTGTGGACACAGCATGTTTTCTAACTGGTGATTAACCCCTTAAAGTTTATGAAATACATTCATGTAGAGTAAGAATTTGCTTTTTTATTTTTTAAAATAAATTAACTGATTTTTGTTTTGTTTTAACTGGGTATTAGGAAACAAGAATGATTTTAGTACAGTATATCTAAGGGGTTAATCCACTTGAAATATAAAATGGGTGCAAAAATCCACACTCTAAATTTAACAGAAATTTTCTAGCTCTTAATTTGTTTTTAAATTGCAATAGGTGTCTTGACATCTTAAAAATTGTATTAATAATTAAATTTTTCAAAGTTATGGATGTTTGTTTGCAAAATAAAATTCCTTACATATTGGAGGAAATTATAACATTCTGAATTAACATTAGAAATTGTGAAACATTTTTAGAAAGAAATTGCACATTGTCACCTATTTGCATTCTAGCTTAAGCAAATGTAAATAAATAAGTAGGGGCATGGAAAGAGCGTCTTTCAGCATGTTCTGTACCCTGCTTTGGGAAGTGGGGATTTTTTGGTGTTGTTTCTTTTCCTTTCTTTTTTATTTCCTTAGTTGGCTGTGCTTTCCTGTGTTCCTTTTTCTTATCTCAGAGTAGTTCATTTCTCATGTTCAGTATATTTCTAGATTTGGTTAGTTGGTCTTGTAGGTTTTAAGATTGTTTATTGCTTTTTAAAAAGAACTAGTATTTTTATCTTGATAGTTTGAGTATCCCAATTCCTCTTAGTGTTTGTTCTCAGAATACTCCATTCTTTGATTATCTGTAAATCTCCCTTCAAAAATATCTTCTGAAAAATCTGTGCCATTGATTATTTAGGGAGTAAGAACTTAAAGTAAAATGTCTAGACAGGGCATAGAATTCTTCATCACTTTAAAATACACATTTTCGTATGTTTTCTACTCAAAATATGGGCAAGTGTCTCTTAAGATTTCTACATGGTCGTATAAAATGAATAGTCACTCTGGCCAGGTGGCTGAGTTGGTTGGAGTGTCATTCTATAGATCGCAAAGTCGCTGGTTTGATTTCCAGTGATGGTGTATGCCTGGGTTGCAGGTTTGGTCCCAGTCATGGTATGTACAAGAGAGAGGCAATCAATTGATATTTCTCTCTCACATTGATGATTCTCTTCCTTTCTCTTTTCCTCCATTCCTTCCCTTCTCTGTAAAAATCAGTAAGCATATCCTCAGGTGAGGATTAAAAAAAATAATCAAGTAACTTGCCCATGATTATAATAGTACTCTTAAAGTAAAATCATCTTTAATTTTTTCTTTTATCATAAATTTTTTCTTTTTCCCTCATCCATCCGGTGCCCTCAATAATTTATTAAATTATAACCCTAAATGTCCCATAATTTTCTTGCTCTTTAGCCAGAAGACTGTTAAATTCAATAGATTACTTGCCTGGCACATAATTTCCCTATATTTAGAAAATATGTATACTCTAAAAATCACAAAGAGTTGTGAATCTGATGGACTGACTTGCTATTTACTTGTGAATAGTTCCATTAGCAACTTTGCTGTTATATTTAAACACATTTTACAGATATGTTTCGGTGAATATGTTAACTTCTTGCCCTGGTTTAGGTTCAGATTTTCTTCCCAAGTTTTATGTTGCTCATTTATGTTTTAACATAATAATATGTTTAAAATCAGTTATAATAACCTTGGACCATACGTATTATCAAAGCATTTGTTTACTTCATCTTTTCTATTTCTGTACTTACTCTGTTTAACCATGCTGGTTCCTTTTGCCCTTTTCTATGTTACCCATTATTTCTCTCCAGTTACTCTTTAGAACACTTTACGGGAACTTTGGATTTTAAAGGGCATTTCATATTCCCTTTCAACTAAAAAGCTCCTCATGGAAGAGAAAGTGTTGAACTCATAGAAATGCCAGTTTTTGCTGCCTTACTTTTTCTATGGTTATTACTGTGTTGTCATTCCATATTTATCATTAATTCTTCGCTATATTAGCCCCAGAGTAACCTATGACCATTTACAATACTGAACAAACTCAGTAGTTTATTGTACATTCTCATTTATTAAGGTGGATTTTTGTGTTCCCTCTTGTCTTGTCATCTTTGTGCTGGTGCACTGTGTCCAGTAATCCTTCTTTTAGGATTTATTTTGGTGGGTAGGGCTTATATTTGCAGAAATTATTATATTTTTAAAATAAGAGTTTAGTTCTCCTTTTGATTGTCCTGTTGCATTCTGTAAATTTGTTGAAAATAATCTCCTGGGTACATTAAAGTGCTGATAAACTCTCAAATGGCTTGTGTGACACTGATGCTACTTTAAGGAAGTGTCTTGCTCACCTGGTCAAACACCCATTCCTCACTGCATTTTGCCAATTCAATCCATTTTAGATGTAACCTCGGGTATGGTGAAAGACCCACCGGACGTCTTGGACAGGCAAAAATGCCTTGACGCTCTGGCTGCTCTACGCCACGCTAAGTGGTTCCAGGTTCGGAACATCATTTTACTTTTTTATTGTAGCCTTATGAGAGAGTAGTTCAGTACAACATGTTTAACTGTGTTTAAACATTGCAAAAGATTACCCAAGCACCACTATTTTAAATTAAATTTCAGAAAATATGTTAACATAGAAAGCTGGGTTTGAAGATCTGCATATTGCAGTTACTATTAATTTGACAATGAATTTAGAAGTTTTGAGGGTGTTTTGTAGTTTGGGTTTTTTGTTTTTTTTTTAGTTAGCTATACTTAAAGTTGACTTGTTTAGGAACATCACGTTTGTGTATATATATTATATTCCATAAGGCTGCAGATTAACTTTGCTTTAAATAATGGAATATGTGTTTAAAGCTTTGTGTATAGTTTTAAGATTTTCCCCCTTCTTTCTCTAAGTTAATAAGTGTAGGGAGTGAAAGGTGAGGAAGCAGCTGTTTGGTTTAGTGACTTTGCAGTCATGCAAAGGCACAGGAGGGAAACCAGACAGATTTCCTTAACCTTTCAGTCCCTAGACAAACTTTTTAGCTCTTTACTTTTTCTTTTATTTCTACTGTAGGCAGATTTTTTTTTTAAGTTTACTGATTTAAATGATTACAGGTCAAGGTTCACAGGGTATCAAGAAATATTATTCTTGTATAATCTGTTTACTTTGACCTAAAATACCAGCTTTTAAATACTAACCCTGGCATAAAATATTGCTGTAAATGGCAGCTCATTGAATCCAATTCCAAGTGTGATTATTTTTGTTTTATTTTTATCTGAGCTTCCATTGAACAGTGGTATTTTAACTTTTTTTCATCAAGGGATATTTTCAATATTTCTAAGATTAATTCAATTGGTTTTTGTGTTGCTCTCAAGGCTAGAGCTAATGGTCTGCAGTCCTGTGTGATTATCATACGTATTCTCCGGGACCTTTGTCAGCGAGTTCCAACTTGGTCTGATTTTCCAAGCTGGGTAAGTAGTATGTAACTATATGGTGTCAAAAATGAATATTTGGGAAGTATTTCTACAGGTTTTATAGTCTGATCTTGTATTTAACTTTATTTTTCATTTCCTAAAGATAGTTTCTTCCTCTTCTAGTGAGAAATCTGGAGGTATTAAGGTTTTTAATTGTCTGAGAACTTAATATTTAAAGAACTGCACTTGATGTTTCTTTTTGTATTTTCCTTTTTTTTTTTTCCTGGTCTCATGGTGTTAATCATTTAAATTAACAGCATTTATTAATTGGCTTTTACATACATAATGGGTCCAAAGACTAGAAGTGAGAGCTATTAATCTTCCTTGCGGGGTTCTGTTGACATTTTTTTAAGATGATGGATAAAGTTAGGGATCTCAAAAATTCAGAAATATACATTATTCAGAAATAATGTATAGTGGTGGGACACTCAAATAATGCAGAAAGGTACAAAATAGGAAGCAAAAACCTTATCATTTAAAGCAGATTATATCTTAACGGTTTGTTGTGATTTCTTCTAGGGAAAAGAGGCATGCATACACATCATATATGTTCTATTTTTATACATGTGCAAGTATCTGTTTGATAGTTTAACGTTTTTGGTTCCTGAATAGAACAAATTCAGACAGAAAGAAATTCATTCAGAAATGTAATTGAACCCTTTGATTCCAGAGTTTGGTTGGATTCTTAAGAATTGTATAGCCAGGGTTACCTTAAGTCTTCCTCCCTCCCTCCCATCCTTCTCCTCCTTTCCTTTTCCTTTTCTCTCTCTCTCCCTCTCTCCCCCCTCCCCCTCTCTCCCTCTTTCCCCCCTCTCTCCCTCTCTCTCTCTCTCCCTCCCTCCCTCCCCCCCATACCTGTACTAACTGTGGGATATTATCATACTTCTTAACAATATAATAAGTAAAAAAATGGTGTCTCATTTTTCTTTTTTTATAGAGAATTATTTATTGATTTGCGAGAGAGATTTACTGCTCCACTTATTTATGTATTTATTGGTTGCTTCTTGTGTGCGCCCTGACCAGGGATTGAACCCACAACCTTGGTGCCTTGGAACAATGCTCTAACCAACTGAGCTACCCAGCCAGGGCTCATTTTATAATTTATATTTCTTTGAGTGATTGATGACTTTTGTAATTTTTCTCTTTAACTGCCATTTCCTTTGTTAATCATCATTTTCTTAATAATTTATATTCTTTCTATAAGAAGTTGGCTCTTCCCTGTATTGAAAATTACTTTTTCTGATTTTTTATTTGCTTTTCAACTTTATGCGATTTTTGCTATATAAAAGTTTTTAAATTTTTACAAATTCTAACTTATTAACCTTTTATGGCATCTAGGTTTTGTATTCTACTTACAAAATCCTTGTGTATTTTAGGTTATAAATCAGTCCACATATGCTTTCTTCTAGAGCTTTTTCCTTCATCAAATTATATTTTCTACAAGTGCATATACATATTTTAATGCCTCGCTAAAATTCCTAGAAGGATGTATTCCAACTCACTTGTGGTTGTTTCTGAGGAGTGGGAAGAATGGATGTTTGGTTTTTACTAGGATAAAATATACATCTATTGCTTGTAAAATTAAAGATTAATTTAAAAATCATAAACAAATTAAAGATGGGTTCAGCTATGTTTCACCAGACCAATTGCCAATTATTCCAATACCATTAAACTATTTAATAATGATCATCTGTTCTCCCAACCCCCACTTTGAAATATCATCATTATTATGAACCAGTGGTTCTCAACCAGGAGCAGTTTTGCCCTCAAGGGGACATTGGCAACATCTGGAGACATTTTTGGTTGTCAGAAATGGTTATCAGTAGCACTGAGGTTGAGAAACCTATTATAAAGCAAAGTTCCTTTTTTGTGAGCCTATTTCTGTGGTTGTCTTTACTCCTCAGTCCATTTTCTTCTCTCATAATAAACTCTTAATTATTGAAGCTTCATAGTGTGTTTTCAAGTGCTGATTGAGCTCTGCATGACATTCCTCCCTCTACATTTTCTGCCTCCCATTGTAAACACCATTTGCACAGAAGAAATTCTTTGCTCTTGTATGCTTGCTCTTCCAAATGAACTTGACTACCATTTTGTTCATTTTCTCCAAAGTCCTAGTAATGCTTTTCTAAGTAGGACTGCATTGAATTAATAGACTAATTTGGTGAATATCATCACTTTTATAATATTAGCTGTTCTTAGCCAAGGGTATGGGATATCCTACTTATTGAAATTAATTTTATGTACCTATTTAGGTTTGAATAGGATGTACATGTTATTTGGTGGTGGGGGGTGGTTTGTACCTGATTATTTCAGGGTTTTTTTCCTTACATTGTATTTTCTGGTTATTGTTCATGTATATAAAAGCTATTTAGCTTTGTATATTAATTTTGTAACCCACCACCTGACTGTGTTCTTTCTTTGTAATAGTTTTTTTTCATGTGATTCTTTTGGGTTTTCTAGTCTTAGAATCATATCTAAAAGTGGTATTTTGCCTTCTCAATATTTTTCTTTTTCTGATTTAATTGATACAATATTTCTACAACAAATATGGAATAAAAGAAAGAATACTTTCCTGAGCATGTTATGTTCCTTACTGAAAATGCTTCTAGTGTGTTAAGTGTAATGTAGCCTTTTATTTGAGATATTTATTTTGTCATATTAGAAGTGTTCATCTTTTCCCAGTTTGCTAAGTAGTTTTGAATTAGGAATGGAAATTGAACTTTATCAGGTAAATTTTCAAGGTTTATTGACATGAATGCATAGCTGTTCTTCCCTGAATCTGTTAATACTATATATTGTACACATAGATATTTTCATATTTAGTTACATTTGCATTCCAGAGTTGAGTCACATGTAGTATTGACCAATCTTAATGAACTGTTAAGTTCTGTTTGCTGATAGGAATTTAGGAATTTTGCAGTGATAGAAAATAATTTTTTGTAGTTTTATGTGTGTCCTCTTGGTCAGACTTTGAAACAATAACGAACTAACTATAAAAACAGTTTGGAAGCTTTGGTCTTTCTTGTAGACCTTGGACTCTGAAACTGTTTTAGTGGTATCAAAACCATCTGTTTGTTTACAATTTTAAAAAATCATGTGACATCATTAGTTTCAAATTTTTTTTAAGATGTAGTGTTTTTACATTTATTTATTTATTTATTTTTTAAAATTATCGTTGTTCAAGTACAGTTGTCTGCATTTACCCTCTGCCACTCCCACCCATAAATTCTTTTCTATCCTGATTAATCCAATTTTTCTCTCTCCTGGTGTTAATGTCCATAACTTTTATTTTCCTAGAAAGCCAATTCAGCCAGATATCTCAAAGTTTTGCTAACTTAGGGTTTTGTTAATATATTTCAGGGTATTTATTACTACTTTTTCTGTTTTAATTATTCCTTGATTGATTAGACAAACCAGTAACAGCAGTTGCCTTATAGGAGCAAAATGACAAATGAATATTTCAGTATTTATTTGTGTCAGAATTCACTGAATTCTTGCTAGATGTTTTTTTTTTTTTTAGCTGTCAAGGCAGTATTTTATTTTATTTTTAATTATATTTTATTGATTATGCTGTTACAGTTGTCCTGGTTTTTCCCCCCCTTTGCCCCTCCTCCACAGAGCATCCCCCACTCCCTCAGGCAGTCCCCCCATCATTATTCATGTCCATGGCTCATGTGTGTAAGTGCTTTGGCTACCCCATTTCCTATAATGTACTTCTACACCCCCATGACTATTCTGTAACTGCCTAGTTGTTCCCCCACACCTGACTCCCATCTGGCCACCGACAAAACGCTCTCTGTATCCATGAGTCTGTCCCTGTTCTTGTTTGCTTAAATTTGTTTTTTAGATTTGATTGTTGATAGATTTGTATTTATGCCATTTTATTGTTGATAGTTTTGATCTTTTCCTTAAATAAAGCCCTTTAACTTTTCATATAATAATGATTTGGTGATGATAAACTCCTTTAGTTTTTTTCTTGATGGGGAGCACTTTATCTTTTAATTCTCAGTGATAGCTTTGCTGGGTAGAGCATCTTGGCTGTAGGTCACTGCTTTTCACAACTTGGATTATTTCTTGAGTCTCTTCTAGCATGTAAAGTTTCTTTTGAGAAATCAGCTGACAGTTTTATGGGAACTCCCCTGTGGGTAATTTAACTGCTTCTCTCTTGCTGCTTTTAAGATTTCTCTCTTTATCTTTAACCTTTGGCATTTTAATTATGATGTGTCTTGGAGTGGACCTCTTTGCATCCATTGTGTTTGGGACTTGGTGCTTCCTGGACTTGCATGTCTGTTTCCTTCACCAAATTAGGGAAGTTTTCTTTCATTACTTTTTCAAGTAGATTTCCAATTTCTTGCGCTTTCTCTTTTTCTGACACCCTTCTGTGATGCGAATGTGGGACCTCTTGAAGTTGTCCCAGAGGCTGCTTGTACTATCCTAATTTTTTTTGGATTCTTTCTTGTTCTGATTGGTCTTTTTTTGCTTCCTTGTGTTCCAAATTGCTGATTTGATTCTTGGCTTCATCTACTCTACTGTTGTTTTCCTGTAAATTGTTCTTTATTTCAATTAGTGTATCCATTGTTTCTGACAGGGTCCTTTTTCTGCTGCTGAGGTCCTCGCTAAGTTCCTTTAGCATTCTTATAACCCTTGTTTTGAACTCTGCATCTGAGAGATTGCTAATCTCCATTTTCTTTAGCTCTTTCTCTGGAGTTTTGACCTGTTCTTTCATTTGGGCCATGTTTCTGTGCCTCCAAATTTTGGCAGCCTCCCTGTGAGTTTCTGTGTATTAGAGCTGCTTTGACTCTGTGTCTTGGTAGTTTGGCCTAATGTAGTAGGTGTCCTATAAGGTCCAACGTCACAGCCTCCCCTACCACCCAAGCTGGGTACTACTCTAGGTGCGCCCTTCATGTGGGCCGAGTAAACCCTCCTCTTGTAGTTGAGCCTTGATTGCTGTTGGCAGGTCAGTGGAAGGGATTTACCCAGGGATCTAGCCAGTTGCAAGGACTGGCTGTGACCACTGACCACCACCCTCTGCCCTCTGTGGAGGATCAGCTGTGCAGGGGCAGGGTGGTGGTGCTCTGAGATTGTAGCTGTCCACTGGGTGTGGAGGCTCTGGGATTTCTCTGGCGGTGCAGGCCAAGGCCAGCCCCTACCTGTGTTTTGCCTGTGGCACTCTGTCTGGGATGGCTGC
Source organism: Trachops cirrhosus (assembly GCA_028533065.1). Lineage (NCBI taxonomy): Eukaryota > Metazoa > Chordata > Mammalia > Chiroptera > Phyllostomidae > Trachops > Trachops cirrhosus. Next base: position 180,677,091 of record CM052540.1, on the reverse strand, counting down.
TACTTGTGCTGGGCTTGGAGATTCCCAGGCCCAGCTAAACTGCATTTAGGCTGGCTGCTGCTTGTGCAGGGCCTGGGTCTCACTGAGGCC
>CM052540.1:180659410-180676501 GCA_028533065.1 Trachops cirrhosus | reverse complement strand
CTCCAGTGGTTTCTTCCACCAACTCAGTCCCCACTGGTTCTTGCAGCCAGAAGTTATGGGGACTTCTCTTCCTGGCACTGGAACCCTGGGCTGGGGTCCCTTGTGTGGGGCTGGGACTCCTCACTTCCAAGATATCCCTCCTGAGTTTTTACCTACCACATGTGGGTGTTGGACCTGCCTGTTCAGTGTCTGTGCCCCTCCTACCAGTCTGGATGGATATGGTTTCTCTAATTCCTAGTGTCAGACTTCCATTCAACTTGATTTCTCATGGTTCTGACTGATGGTGGTTCTATATTTTAGTTGTAATTTTGATGTCGACGTGTGAAGGTGTGAGCCATGTCCACGTACTCCTCCATTTTGACTGGAAGTTCTCTTAATAGCTTTTAAATATAAAAGTTATAAGCATGGCCCTGGTTGGTGTAGCTCAGTGGATTGAGCGAGGACCTGTGAACCAAGGGGTCACCAGTTCGATTCCCAGTCAGGGCACATGCCTGGGTTACAGGCCAGGTCCCCAGTGGGGGATGCATGAGAGGCAACCACACATTGATGTTTCTCTCTCTTTCTCTCTCCCTTCTCTTCTCTATGAAAATGAATAAACCTTTTTTAAAAAGTTATAAGCATGATAACTTGAAGCGTTAACATTTTATAAAAACATAAGCATCATGATCATTCTGCTTCCTGCTTCCTTCAGCTTCAGTCCTCTCATTCCAGGTGCCTTTGAGGCCATTTCTGTTGTTGCAAATCCAGGCTTCAGTACTTGTGAGAATGGTCTGGTAGGCCACTGGAGGAGTCTGGAAGTCCAGTGTGTGCAGATGGCCTTTGCTGTCCTACACCGAATTTTTCCTAATTATGAGAGACAGCTGTAGGGCCCTCTCTGCTTTAGGGGAGCAGAACTATAAGAACTATGTGGGAAAAGGGGGCACACAGGTGAAAGGAATTATGGGGGCATGGACTATGGCAGGGTAATGTTGGGGGAGTCAGAAGACAGGCAAAGCTCCTGGCTGATCTTTGAAATCATGTATTATGTTAATATATTTATAACATAGAGTACACCAAAATTTTAGTTGAAAACACACCAAAATAATCAGTATTTTGACATTTTTAATTATTCCTAGTATTGTATTTTTTTAGGCAGTGATTTATCTTATTTCTTCTCCTCAAAGAGTCAGCTCTTTGGATTTATCTGTGAGAGCTACCATTTTCCTCTTTCATAAGTCAATAATTTCTGATTTCTGTTTATCTTACATTTATTGTCATTATTCTTTTACAAACTTCTTGAGTTTGATACTTGTTTTATTCACTCACACTTTAATTATGTAGAGGTTTTAAAGCCCAACACAGTTTTTGGCTATATATATAATATTTTTCTCTTTATTTTCTATACCACCTGAAATGTTTTAATACTGTCTTTAAGCTAAGAGTGGTTTGTAGGAAATTTTTTAATTTTACGTGATTGAAGAAGGGTGGCTTTTGTTTTTGTAATTAACTTCTGTTTTTATAGCAATGTAATCTAATAAATGTATTCTGTTTGCAGTTTTTTAAATTTAAACTTTTTCTTTGTGGTCTAATACGTGTTGTTTTTATAAACTGGGCACTTAGAAGATGTATTCTCAACAACATACAGTATATAAATATACACCTCTTAGTGGAACTTCATTAGTCATTTTGTTTATACCTTCTATATTCTTTCCTTACATATTTTTTGTTTACTTCATTTGTTCATAGACTGAATAAAGTGAGTTAAAATCTGCTACTTCTGTTGTATTTCTATTTTTGTTGTATTTCCTACAGTTTCTGCTTTATTATTTTGTTGCAGTGATTTTTTTTATTTTAGAAATAAACACTTAGCATAGTTATGTTGTGATTGAACACCTTGTCATCATAAAGGGCCTGTCAGTTAACCCTTTTCTTGTATGAATTAATAAGAATTATTCATGCATTAATATCAAAACTCTAGCTTTCCTTTTGTCAGCATTTGTCTGGTATGATTTTGTTCATTTTTTTTGTTTGTTGTCCTTCGCAGTAATCTTATCTTTTTTTTTTTTTTTTTTTATGAATGTGTTTTCTTCGGATTATTTAGACATCTAGTTGTTGCCCTTCTATTTTCATTTCGTATTCTCATTCATCTGTTTAACAATTTTAATTAATGCTTGTCAACCTCTTGTGTGTAAAAACTAAGAGAATTATTACATACTTCTTTCTGTCTCTTCATCCTTTGGGGTTTTTGTTGTCTTTTCTTTCATTTGTTTCATATCTTCAAGTAAAGTATTTAAACTTATTTCTTAATTTATCCTAATATGTGCTGATTCCATACTATTTTTAAACCGTAAAAGTATAGAAATAACTATATATTCATCTTCTGTAGTCTTATTCTTTATGATTATTTAATGTTCTGTATTTAAATTGTTCAGTGCCAACCATAAGGTTTTTTTACTGGGGTTTCTCATTTTCATTTCTTGACTGATTACATTTTATCATCAAATAGTTTTTATCAAAGAATGTTTATGTTTCTGAATTTCATGTTTGAGAATCTGCCAGTTGACCATTACATTGTTAGGTCAGCTTTTCCTTCTCCATTTCTAGTATCACTCCATTATCTTCTAGCACTGAGCATTGCTAAGGCCAAGTTCAGCCTAATTATTTTGCCTTTTTCTACACACTTCTAAAAGAATTCCTTGTTTATCCTGAATTTCAGCAATTTAGCCAAATTATGTCTTGGAATATGTTGTTCACTATGTTTTTTTGTCCTGCAGATTTGATTTTTCTTTCAGTTAGAAGGGAAAAACAATTTTCTTATGTCTGATCAATATGATTCTCTATTTTAGGGACATCAGTTATCCTTATGGTGGATTGCCTTTGTCCAGCATATCTGTTGTCTTCTCTGTGATGGTTTTCATCTTTGTTCTCTTTTCTCTTGTGATTGTGTTTTCAGCAGTAGCTTGATTTTCAGCTATGTCCTAATCTTCTGTAATATTTATAATTCATTAGTTTTGTAATAATGTTATTTTGCATTTCAGTTTTCTTTATTAGCTCTGCAGTCTTTTCATCTCAACTTGAGCTCTTAATTTTATTGGCTTTTGTATTCATCAAGTTTTTTTAAGTATATTGATTATGCTATTACAGTTCTCCCACTTTTCCTACTTAACCCCCCTCTGCCCTGCACCCCCAACCCTCCAGTATCCCCCTTCTTAATTCGTGTTCATGGGTTATACATGTTAGTTCTTTGAAATCTCTGTTTCCTATACCATTCCTAACCTCTCCTTGTCTATTTTATGCCTGTCAATTATGCTGCTTATTCCCTGTACCGTATTTCTCCCCCATTCTGCCCCTCTTCCCCACTGAAAACCCTCCATGTGATCTCCATTTTTCTGATTCCATTCCTTGTTCTAGTTGTTTGCTTAGTTTTTGTTTTTGTTGTTTTTCTTTGTTTTTTTTTTTTTAGGTTCAGTTGTTGGTAAGTTGTAAGTTTGTTGTCATTTTACTGTTCATAGTTTTTGATCACCTTCTATTTCTTAGATAAGTCCCCTTATCATTTCATATAACAAAGGCTTGGTAATGATGCACTCCTTTAACTTGACCTTATTTGGGAAGCACTTTATCTGTCCTTCCATTCTAAATGAAAGCTTTGCTGGATAGAGCAATCTGGGATGTAGGTCCTTGTCTTTCATGACTTGGAATACTTCTTTCCAGCCCCTTCTCTGTCTGCAAGGTTTCTTTTGAGAAATCAGCTGATAGTCTTATGGGAACTCCTTTGTAGGTAATTGTCTCCTTTTCTCTTGCTGCTTTTAAGACTCTCTCCTTATCTTTAATGTATTGTGATGTGCCTTGGTGTGTTCCTCCTTGGGCCCAACTTCTTTGGGACTCTCTGAGCTTCCCGGACTTCCTAGAAGTCTATTTCCTTCGCCAGATTGGAGAAGTTTAACTTCATTGTTTGTTCAATTAAGTTTTCAACTTCTTGCTCTTCCTCTTTTCCTTCTGGCACCCCTATGATTCGGATATTGGAACGTTTAAAGTTGCCCCAGACGTTTCTAATCCTCCCTCATTTTTTTGAATTCTTGTTTCTTCTTTCTGTTCTGGTGGATGTTTATTTCTTCCTATTGTTCCAAATCGTTGATTTGAGTCCTGGTTTCCTTCCTGTCACTATTGGTTCCCTGAATATTTTGCTTTATTTCACTTTGGGTAGCCTTCATTTGTTCTTTTTTTGTGACCATACCAATCAGTTGCGTGAGCATCCTGATTACCAGTGTCTGGAACTCTCCATAAGATAGATTAGCTATCTCCTCATTACTTAGCTCTTTTTCTGGAGTTTTGATTTATTCTTTCATTTGGGCCATATTTCTTTGTCTCTGCACACCAATTATGTTGTAAGGAGGCAGGGCCTTAGGTATTCTCCAGGGCAGGGCAACCTCTTTGCTGAGCTGTGGCGCTGTCTGTGGGGGAGGGGACAGAGAGGGAACAATGGAACTCGCTTTCTCAGCTCTAGCCCCTCTTTCCAATGAACTCCAGTGTGAGACTGGGCGTTTCTCCCACCATGGCAACCCCCACCATAGTTTACAATTAGCTTTGAGTCTGAGTTTCCCATTCCGCCAGCTCGTCTTACTTCCAGGGTTCACCACCTTGCCACCGGACCTCTCAGCCAGCCCCGCTCACATGGTCCTCCACCTTGCGGGGTATTCTTTGCCCACCCAGTTGCCCATCTGCTTCCTACCAGTTTGGGTGAATATAACTTGAACTCCTTCGTTGTCAGAGTTCCATGCAGTTCGATTTTCTGGCACGTCTGGTTGTTTATGCTTTTAGATTTGTGGTTATCCTTTTGGTTGTACGTGGAAGCAAAGGGTTTCTGCCTACGCCTCCGTCTTGGCTGGAACTCTTCATCAAGTTTTTTTATAACTCAAAACATTAGCAGATTATATCTTTATTTCCTTAAATTCACATTCTCTAGAGTGGGTTTTTTTTTTAAGAGGTGTTGATTTGTTGTTGTTCCACCCATTTATGTATTCATTGGTTGCTTCTTGTATGTGCCCTGACCAGAGATCAGAGCTGTACCCTTAATATGTCAGGATGATGCTCTAACCAGCTGAGCTACCTGGCCAGGACCAGAGTGGATTCTTTTTTAATTGACATTAATTTTTAGATCAGTTTTGGTTCATAGCAAAATTGAGTGAAATATAATACGAAGAGTTCCCACATACTCTATGCCATACACAGCCTCCCCCATAAATGTTTTGCAGTAGAGCAGTACATTTGTCAACAAGTGATGAACATATATTAATCCATCATTATCACCAAGAGTTAATAGAAAATAGATTTTTCGTCTATTTTTCATTCTGTGTTTCACCCAAATACAAAGATACCATGCCTGGTTTGTTTTTGTTTTTCATCTCATTAGTGTTTAGCATCATCAGTTCCATTACAAAGTCAGCTTTTTGGGCTGAGACATTCCAGTGAGAATTGCTTTGAATACATGCACATGTTTTTAAATACCTCTCCTTTTTCTCACTTGTGAGCTCTGCTTGGAGGGTTGCTTATGGAAAGAAGTAGGGTTTGGCTGCATGCAGCCTTGTTGGAGACACGGGTTGTGCTTTCACCTCTGTCTTGATCAAATGCTCTGTAGGTGGATTCCATTGGCACATCTTTAGACGCAGGTTTCAAACCCAGGATGGGCTCGTGGAACCTTTGCCTCTGCAGAATTCTCTGTGTTTATATTGGTTTTCATCTCAGCAACAACTTCACTTCCCTGAGCCAAGAGAGGTTTGAGCGCATGTCAAGTCACCTTGGCAGACTTTTGTTGAGAGTTCGCAGCCATCTTTGATATATCACTTTTTCCCTAACCCTTACTCCTGTGGAAGATGTTGCCTTATTTATTTTTTTTATCTGCATGTTAGGCAAATGTCTACTGTTAGAAGTAATTAGATGTGGATAATTAGGATTCTTCTACTCTTCCTAACTTCCACAAAGATCCTTTTAAAAAATATATTTATTTATTCCTAGAGAGGAATAAATGATATTTCTTTCCCTCTTTCTCCCTCCCTTCCCTTCTCTAAAAATAAATAAATAAAATCTTTTTAAAAAGATGACAGTTTTTAATAAGAATTGTTGATTATTAAATAAGGTACTGTGTTTAAATATAATAACACACAAATAAAACATCCTGCGAATAGATTTAAGAATGGAAGTCTCACACACATAGCAATATTACCTATGTCAACTGGAATACAGAAATGGCTTTCGTATATACAGTTGCTTGTAATGATATTCATAAGTCCTATTTTAATAACATAAGCTCTTTATTTGTAAAATGGGGATAGTAGTCATATCTATCTCCTCACAGTGATTGTGATGATCAAAATTGAATAATGTATGTAAAGATTCAAAACAGTGCTTTAGTGTATAAGTTATAATGATGAAGAGGATAACTGCTACTGTTACTATTATTTAATCAGAATTCCTAGTGTTAGATATTTCAGGTGTTCCCCGTCATTACAGATAGATAAACAGCTGCACTGAATATTTTTTTGTGCTTTCATTTAAGTATAATAGCCCTATTTAAATCTTTAGAACAAATACAGGATTAGAGTCAGACAGATCTGGGTTAAAAATCCTAGTCTTTTTACCTCGTAATTGTATGGTGTTAGACAAGCTACCTCACCTGTTTAAGTTTTCTTTTTTTAATCTTTAAAATTGTGGTCTTAGCATCTGGTTGTGATAATTAAATGAAACCATTCATTTAAAGCGCTTAGCATGGTGCCTGCTACTTAGTAAGTGCTGTTGTTATTAGTACTGCTGGAGATGGGGCCCTGGCTGGTTTGCTCAGTTGATTAGAGTGTCATCCTGACATGCCAGGGTTGCAGGTTTGATGCCTGGTCAGGGAACATACAAGAGTGAAATAATAAATCGATGTTTCTTTCTTTCTCTCCCCCCATCTCTAAAGTCAGTAAATAAAAAACAATTGAAAAATATGCTACTAGAGATTGGAAGGAAAAATGTGCTCCATGACTTTTTTAAAATAAATATTACAATCATTTCTTTCAAATCATTTGTTTCAAATCATTTAATGTGGAGGGCTTTTCTCCTTAAGTAACTTAAGTCCCCAAGATCCTTTACATTAAAGCCTAAATATCATTTCCCTAATTTGATTCTTCATCTTTGATATTATCCTTTTACTTTTGAATGCATGTGTGCATGTTTCAGAGTTTATAAATGGTGTGTATTCTGCTTTTGTTGCTTTCCTGACTGTAGATATTTGCTTAGAGAATAACCACGTTCTGTAGAAAATTAATATTTTTAATTGCTTATTTCATAGTAAATGATCTTAGTTCAGATAGTTGACTTAGTTTCATTGTGTGTTTAAATATATTAACTTACCGTTTTCCATAAATCATTTCTTTCTTGGTTTTTCATTAGTTTTTATCTACCTTTATATGCAAGTATAAATCACAAATTCCCACTTCATAAGGTCAGTCAATAAGCAGATTTTGAAAAAGCTTTGAATTACCTGAAATACCTTTTTTATCTTGACATATAGACAATAGGTAATTATTTAATATTTACTTTTTCTTAGCATTCTCTAAAGGAAGTTAGTAAAAGTTGGAGGTATTTATGGCAAGTTGAATATTTTATGACTTCAGTTTTTATATTTTTAGCACAAAATCAGCAGTTTGCTTATTACCTTGGTTCTTTTTATAAGCAGGATTATTTTCACATTCTTGCCTGGAATATTGTTTCACAAATATTTACTGAGAGTTTTCTATATGCTGAGTATTTTCATTTATGCTAGGCCTAGCATTCAAAATATATGACATTGACCTGTCCTTCAGGATTTCACAGTCTGTTGGATGTCTTAAAATAATACTTGATTTGTTTAGCAAGGAGAGGGTTTTTTTAATACATTCATAGATTTGTCTTGAAGACTGAAGCTAATTCCTTAACATACTAAAATTTTTTTAATGAAAATCCTTTTAAAATGTCTTGAACAACATCTGCATTCTTAAACTGGGTAAACTGTGAACCATCTTGATTTTTTTAGTTGTGATTTACATTTATGATTATGAACATTTTAATTTTTTTCCAGTCTCTCATGCTACTGTCATTTTTTAAAAATTGATTTTAGAGAGGTGGGGCAGAGAGAGAAAAACATTGATTTGCTGTTTCACCCATTTATGCATTAATTGGTTGATCCCTATCTGTCCCCTGACCAGAGATCAAACCCACAGCCTTGTTGTATGAGGACAGTGGTCCAAACATACCTAGCGAGGGCCTTACTCATTTTGCTTGAATGACCAGTACAAGCTGTCATTTTTTTTAAAAAGATTTTATTTTATTTATTTATTTTTAGAGAGAGGGGAAGGCAAGGAGAAAGATAAGGAGAGAAACATCAATGAGTGGTTGCCTCTCTCGTGCCCCCTACTGGGGACCTGGCCTGCAACCCAGACATGTGCCCTGAGTGGGAATTGAACTAGTGACCCTTTGGTTCATAGGCTGGTATTCAATCCACTGAGCCACACCAGCTGGGGCAAAAGCTGTTATTTTTTACTACCATTAATGTGCACTGTTTTTTTAAATTCCCTTCTATTACAATCTCATTCTTCATATGTCTAAATACCTTAGAATTCTTATTTTAAAAATCTGAGTAATGGCTTTGGAGGGAAAAGCTTGACATAGTTTTTACCTCTGATTAAATCTGAGCTTTTTATAAGCAGGCAACTAAAAATGGATTCTCACTAAGGTGTTTTCAGCTTGAGTATTATTTTAGGGATTTCATTATATTTCTAGTCCATTTAATTTCTTTGAATTGTTATTAGTGGTCTTGTCTAAAATTTAAGTTACCGGTAAAATCTACAACATGGGTGAACCTTTAAACATTATGCTAAGTGAAGGAAACCAGACACAAAAAGCCACATTTTACATGGATTCATTTGTATGAAATGTCCAGAATAGGCAAATCTGCAGAAGTATAAAGTGATTTACTCATTGCCAGGGGAATGAAGGAAATGGAGAGTGGAGAATGACTACCAATGGGTATGGAGTTTCTTTTAGGGGTGATGAATGTGTTCTGGCATTACATAGTGGTTATGGCCAAACACCTTTGTAAGTGTACTGAACACCACTGCATTGCAGCCCTGACCGCTGTGGCTCAGTTGGTTGGGTGTCGTACTGCAAAGCAAAGCATCAGCTGTTTGATGGCCCGTCAGGGCCCATGCTCAGGTTGAGGGTTCAGTCCCTGGATGGGGCGTATATGAGAGGCAACCGGTTGATGTTTCTTTCTCTCTCTTTCTGTCTCCCTCCCTTTCCCTCTCTAAAAATAAATGGTAAAATCTTTTTAAAAAAGAAGATTGGCCTCATAAACTCCCTATTATGTATCATCAGTCTGTAGGTATTAAAAAACAAATGTATGTGAGCTTCTAAATATCTAAAGAATTTTAAGGACTGTCCTATTTTGGTAGGAAAGGATAACAATAATTTAATTTTAAAAACCTATTATTCTATTTGTTTTTCTTCATTAAGAATAAATTATAAAATCTTTTTAAAATGCAAATTTTGTATTGTCTTATGAGTTTTGTTTTTATTACTTGTTTTATAGTTAACTTTGTTTTTATATTACATGCAGTCTTATTTTCTGTTTTTGTGATTTGTATGTAACTTTTTCAATCTTTACAAATTTTTAATTTTCGTTAAATAGTTTGTCATTTTCATGTTTGGTCTGTAAGCTGTTAAACACATTTTTTATGTTTTTCTCTTTAGGCTATGGAGTTACTAGTAGAGAAAGCGATCAGCAGTGCTTCTAGTCCTCAGAGCCCTGGAGATGCACTGAGAAGAGTTTTTGAGTGCATTTCCTCAGGGATTATTCTTAAAGGTAAGTTTTACTTCATTTTTAATGTTTGTGTTTGATAATTGAGTAAGAACTCTTCTTTCTTTTACAGAAAGCTAATGTTTTTTTCTCACTGTTGTGATGGCTGTAGGTAGTCCTGGACTTTTGGATCCTTGTGAGAAGGATCCCTTTGATACCTTGGCAACGATGACTGACCAGCAGCGTGAGGACATCACATCCAGTGCGCAGGTAAAAGTGTGCTCCTAATCCCAAAGCTTTGTTGGGTCGCTGCCTTCAGGTTTTGTTTTTGTATAGTTGTCCGTTAGAAGAAATACTGTATTGTATTCATTTTCTGCTTCTTTAATAAGTAAGTCCTTAAAGGGGATTATACTTGAAACTAGTTTTCACTAATATGGTTTGAAATTGTATTATTTTAACTATGTATATGTCTAGTTAAGTATATTTTATAAATATAAAAATCGGTATTTTCAGTGTCTCATTAAATCTGAGTATTAAATTATGTGTCAATATCAGTAAAGAGACTGTGCCATCTGGTTGTACAGAAGTGATGTGCTGTGTGGTTTATGGGGATTACTGTTACAATTTAGCCTCTCCTGCCTCTAGCTGTGTACTGCAGTGATTAAAAGTGTGTGCTCTGGAGTCATGACTCCCTGGTTTGAATATCAGCTCTGCCATCTCATCTGTAAAATGGGAATAAAAGCATTATCTGGCTCAAGTTGGAAGGACTAAATACATTAATATGTGTAATTATAAAGTACATGTTATGTGGCATTGTGTCAGCCCTGACTCCTGGTGACTGAATGAATGAGTCGTGTCCATAAGGTCCTGTCCGCAACAGTCCAACTCAGCTCCTGTAGCCTCATGCCGGTGGCTTCCTTTATAGAATCAGTCCATCTCTCATTTGGTCTTTCTCTTTTCCTGCTGCCTTTTCATAGTATGCCCAAAGTAGGACGGCTCCAGTTTTGTCATTTTTGATTCCAGCGATGTTTTAGTCTTAATTTCCTCTGGGACCCACTTACTTATCTTTCTTTCAGGTGGTCTGAGATATCTGGAGAGCTTTCCTCCAACACCATATTCCCAATGACTCCTATTCGCCTTCACTGTCCAGCTTTTATATTGGCTATCATTATCAGTTATCAATCCTGTTAGATGAATTATGGAAAAGGAAAAAAAACATGTGAACCTAAAGAATGATTGAAAAAATTGATCAATTTAAAAACTGCTATAGCTTTCCATTTTTTTGATTCCAGAAATGTATTAAATGTACCGTATCAGCTGAAGAAAAGGGTTAAAAATGGTCTAAACAGCAGCCATTTTGAAAAAATAGTTTGATTCCTAGGTATATACCCAATAGAACTGAAAATATGTCTGCACAAAAACTTGTACATCAGTGTCCATAACGGCATTATGCATAATTGCTGAGAAGTAGAAATGTCCCAGTGTTCGGTTGGTGAATGGGTGGATAAACAAATACAGTACATCCACACGCTGGAATATTATTCAGTCATTAAATGTACTGATACACACTGCACCATGAATGAGCCTTGAAAATCTTTGCTGAGTTAAAGAAGCCAGGCACAAAATGCCATGTGACTCTCTCAATGTAAAATGTCCATAGTAGGCAAATCTGTAGAGACAGAAAAGTAGATTAGTGGTTGTCAGGGAAGTTGAATCTTATGTGACCTATGTCTCAAAAAATAGTCCGAACAATTACTTTGAGGTTCATAACCATATAGTTAAAGTTGCCATTCAATCAAATGACTATAAAATCTCCATAACTTAGTTTAAGGGATATATTTTTCAGAAATTTGAGGAATAGATTAAATTATGTCTCAGAGTCCCTCCAGTTTCAAGATTTCATGGTGTCTTGTGCCATCGGTGCCTAACATATTCCTGTGTATACATAGCCGTGTAGTGAACATCGTTTTCGCTTGTGAAGTGACAAGTTGAAGAAGTGTGATCCCCTTTCTTGTAAACCCGGGGAAGCGTATGTGTGTGCACTGTGTGTGCGTGTGCTGCTGGCACCGAGCCTGCGTCCACGGGTATCACAGTGGGAAGATAGTTGACTGTGACCCAAAGAGGCTTCACTCGGTGAAGGAGACAGCTTGTCTTTTGCTCCGTATAGTTTCAGGGTGTGTTTTAAAATGAACATAATACTAAATTTTTTGTTTAAAGATTTATTTTTTAACTTAGGTTAAAAGAAAAAACAAATTAGCATACACACAGAAAAACCTGAAAATAAAAACAGCAGAACATAGGGAGTATTTCAGTTATGAGACTTATATTGTTCATGGTATTTCTTTCATTAAACAGACTTCTTTAAATATGGGGAGTAAACTTAATAATTATTATTTGGGTTTTTTAAATTAACTCCAAATTCTGACTCTTTTTGTTGCAGTTTGCATTGAGACTCCTTGCATTCCGCCAGATACACAAAGTTCTAGGCATGGATCCATTACCCCAAATGAGCCAACGTTTTAACATCCACAACAACAGGAAACGAAGAAGGGATAGCGATGGAGTTGATGGATTTGAAGCTGAAGGGAAAAAAGACAAAAAAGATTACGATAACTTTTAAAAAGTTTCTGTGAATCTGCAGTGTTAAAATAATAGGTGCCCATCTGTAGGCTGTTTTTCATTCATAATAATGTGTACTTCAAAAAATGTATCAAGAATTTCATAGAAGAACCAAGTTTTTCTGTGACTTAAAATCTTCATGTACAGTGTTAGGTATTATATGAATGGAAAGACAACCCCCAAAAATTGTGTTCCAGCTAGGGGGAAAACAGTGATTCAGATTTTTTCCCATTATTTTGGTTTTATTTACTGGTTGCCCTAGTTCCCCCTATTTTTGTGTCTTTTATTAACTAGTCTTATTAAATCTTTACTGTATTTAATGCAGTATTTGTGCTTCAGTTGCTATGTGTATTTGAGATTTTTATTTAGAGGTTTTGTTTTTTGACACTAGTTCTTTGTGTTATAGATGATATCCTTTATCTTTAATATTTTACAGCAGTACATTATTTTTTGTAACGTGAGACTGCAGAATTTCTTTTTGTTTTATTATTCTATATGTGATGGATTACAACACAAAAGTTATCCTGCCATTTAAGTGCTCAGACTGAATATTTCTGCAGATCTTGTGACATTTGTCTCTCTAGTGTGATATATAAAGGTGTAATTAAGACAGATTTCTGTTAATCTAATCAAGTTTGCTGTTAGTTGTGCATTAGCAGTATAAAAGCTAATATATACTATATGGTCTTGCAACAGTTTTAAAGCCTCTGCATAATTGATAAAAATGCATGACATTTTTGTTTTTATAGACTTTTAAAATTATAATTTTAGGTTTGACAGATAGATCTTTGTACAGTTGACTTTTTGACATAGCAAGGCCAAAAATAACTTTCTGAATATTTTTTTTCTTCTGCGTATGTGGAGAGGGCATTTTTCATACTATAAGTGGGCTAACCAATATTTTGGGAAGAACTTTATCATTGTGCAACTACCAACAGTAACTAGCCCTTAATTATGATGACAGTTCCTTATTGGTGTGTGTGAGATTACTCTAACGACTATTACAGTGTAACACAATTGAATGATTTCTTCCCCCATCCCCATACCCTATCACCCAGATAATTTACAGTTCTATTAACAGTGAGGTTGATAAAGTATTACTGATAAAAAAATTAAGATTATCTAAGGGGAAAAAAAACAGAAAATTATTTGGTGTGGCCATCTTACATGCTTATATGTCCTACAAAAAGCTAAATATTCTAGCAGTGGTGTAATAAAAAGTTACATCTTACTGTTGATGTGTGTATGCTCTGGTACACAGATGTCATTTTGTTGTCACAGCACTACAGTGAAATACACAAATAAAAACTTAAATTCATATAATGACAAATGTATTATATGTCAGAATTGAGATCATAAACTACTTTTGCTTTGAAATGACTTATGCTTTAGTAAAACCATATTCAAAAGTATTGAGTACTTAAATCTTGTTATTCCTGACAAATGTTTGTCGCCTGAGCACATAATTTCCAGAAATTTTCAGTAACATACTGGTTCAATTTCTTTCTTGGGTTAGAATCTTCCCCTGGACTCTTAGAGGGCCAGGAGACTGCGGGAGACGGCCATCGGCGAGCTAGGACAGGAAGCGTAGGCTTTGTCCCACGTTTGTCACAAGCTGTGTCTGTCGGGCAAGCCTTTTTCTTTTTTTAATTTTAATATTTCTGGGTCTCATTTTATTCTTTTGAGTAATAAGTCACCCAGTAAAATTTTGGAAACTTGTTTTTCACGGTTCTGCTTAACAGAAGGAAAGAACTGAAATTTATCACACTAATGACAGATGTCATGCTTGGTGGTTTTGCACCACTTTTTAAAACTACCATAACAGTAAGAATAAGTGAAGGTTTTGATATTCCTTATTTTTCAGATGAGGACATTGAAGTCCAGAGTGGTTAACTTAAAGATTGCACAGCAATTTAAGTGACATAGTTGAAATTGAGAGGTTTTAGCATGTATGCTCAGCACTTTGCCAGGCTGCCCCCTTTATCTTGCAATTAGATTTCAAAAATGTTTTCATCCTGTTTCAAAATTTTGCGTTTGGTTTAGGTGTCTTCATCCGTATATACAAGTGGCACCATTTAAGTTTTTTACTAAAATAATTATTTCAGTATATTTCTTCATGGCTAGATTGTTTTCATAGCTGTGGATAGACCCACATTAACCATCTTGTGTGAAATGACATGAACATACTTGAGTATCTTCTTTGACAATTAAAACAATTTTTTTAAATCGTTACCCAGGGATATATTTTTACTGATTTTAGAGAGGAAGGGGGAGAGAGAGAAAGGAAACATCTATTGGTTGCCGCCCATACATGCTCCACTGGGGATGGAACCCGTAACCTACATATATCACCTGACTGGAGATCAAACCCACAGTCTTTTTGTGTACGGGACTGGGTTCCAACCAACTGAGTCACCCAGCCAGGACTGCTTTGACAACTTTTAAATTAAACTGAACTCTCTAGTCAAAAGCAGCATTGGTTATCACCCTGCTGATGCATTCTTGAACCAATCGTTTTGGCAACTAATTTACTTACCTGTTATTTTCTGCATATCGGGCTGTTTCTTGGGTTATTAATACATGCCCATGTTACAGTTAATTTAGTGATACCAAAGAAAAAAAATTGAGTCCTGGCTGGTGTGGCTCAGTGGATTGAGCACTGGCCTGCAAACCAAAAGGTCACCTGTTAGATTCCCAGTCAGGGTGTATGCCTGGGTTTCGGGCCAGGTCCCAAGTAGGGGTGTGGGAGAGGCAAGCAATCAATGTATCTCTCACACATCAGTGTTTCTGTCCCTCCCTCCCTTCCCCTCTCTCTAAAAATAAATAAAATCTTGAAAACAAATTGATTTCTCTCACCCACCCCAGTTATATAATGCATTACAAATTAGTTTTGTCTTCACCACTTGTTCTTTATATTTGAGAGCTAGAATTAAAAATGCAAAATTAACAGTGTAGCAAACCATACTTGATTTTTTAAAGTCAGCAATATTTTAAATCATTTTTCTGCTTTTATTGATAAAGCATAAACTTTAAAAATATATATTCTTAAAAATATATATATTGATTATGCTCAGAGTTGTCCTGATTTTTTCCCCCTTTACGCCCATTTCCCCAGCTTTCCCTACACCCACAGGCAATCCCCACACCATTGTTCTTGCCCAAGTTTTTTAGCTACTGTGTTTGCTGTACTTCATAGCCCTGTGGCTATTCTGTGAAGACCTATTTGTACTTCTTAACCCCTTCACCTCTTCACCCATTCCCCTGTCACTTCTGGCAACCATCAATTTTCTTAAATAAGTTAACATTTCATATAATAATGGCTTGGTAATGATGAACTTTCATATGTTTTTCTTGTCTAGGAAGCTCTTTATCTGCTCTTCCGTTCTAAATGATAGCTTTGCTGGGTAGAGCAATCTTGGCTGTAGGTCCCTGCTTTTCATCACTTGGAATACTTCTTGCCAGTCCCTTCTTGCCTGCAGTTTCTTTTGAGAAGTCAGCTGACAGTCTTATGGGAACTCCCCTGTGGGTAATTTAACTGCTTTTCTCTTGCTGCTTTTAAGATTTCTCTCTTTATCTTTAACCTTTGACATTTTAATTATGATGTGTTTTGGAGTGGGCCTCTGCATCCATCATGTTTGGGACTCTGCTTCCTGGATTTGCATGTCTGTTTCCTTCATCAAATTAGGGAAGTTTTCTTTTTATTACTTTTTCAAGTAGTTTCCCAATTTCTTGCTCTTTCTCTTCTCCTGGCACCTCTATGATACGAATGTTGGACCTCTTGAATTGTTCCAGAGGCTGCTTATACTATCATGATTTTTTTGGATTCTTTGTTGTTCTGATTGTTTTGGGGGGCGAGCCGGGGGGAGGGTGGGTTGCTTCCTTGTGTTCCAAATTGCTGATTTGATTCTTGGCTTCATCTACTCTACTGTTGTTTTCCTGTAAATTGTTCTTTATTTCAATTAGTGTATCCATTTCTTTGGGGTTTTTTTTTTTTTTTTTTACTGTCCTTTTTCTGCTGCTGAGGTCCTCGCTACATTCCTTTAGCATCCTTATAACCCTTGTTTTGAACTGTGCATCTGTGAGATTGCTAATCTCCATTTTGTTTAGCTCTTTGGAGTTTTGACCTGTTCTTTCATTTGGACCATGTTTCTTTGTCTCCTCATTTTGTCAGCCTCCCTGTGAGTTCCTGTGTATTAGAGCTGCTTTGACTCTGTGTCTTGGTAGTTTGGCCTAATGTAGTAGGTGTCCTATAAGGTCCAATGTCACAGCCTCCCCTACCACCCAAGCTGGGTACTCCAGGTGTGCCCTTTATGTGCACCAAGTAAACCCTCCTCTTGTAGTTGAACCTTGATTGCTGTTGGCAGGTCAGTGGAAGGGATTTACCCAGGGATCTAGCCAGTTGCAAGGACTGGCTGTGACCACTGACCACCACCCTCTGCCTTCTGTGGAGGATCAGGTGTACAGGGGCAGGGTGGTGGTGCTCTGAGATTGTAGCTGTCCACTGGGTGTGGAGGCTCTGGGATTTCCCTGGTGGTGCAGGCCAAGGCCAGCCCCTACCTGTGTTTTGCCTGTGGCACTCTGTCTGGGATGGCTGCTACTTGTGCTGGGCTTGGAGATTCCCAGGCCCAGCTAAACTGCATTTAGGCTGGCTGCTGCTTGTGCAGGGCCTGGGTCTCACTGAGGCC
>CM052540.1:180549719-180658910 GCA_028533065.1 Trachops cirrhosus | reverse complement strand
CTCCAGTGGTTTCTTCCACCAACTCAGTCCCCACTGGTTCTTGCAGCCAGAAGTTATGGGGACTTCTCTTCCTGGCACTGGAACCCTGGGCTGGGGTCCCTTGTGTGGGGCTGGGACTCCTCACTTCCAAGATATCCCTCCTGAGTTTTTACCCACCACATGTGGGTGTTGGACCTGCCTGTTCAGGGTCTGTGCCCCTCCTACCAGTCTGGATGGATATGGTTTCTCTAATTCCTAGTGTCAGGCTTCCATTCAACTTGATTTCTCATGGTTCTGACTGATGGTGGTTCTATATTTTAGTTGTAATTTTGATGTGGGTGTGGGACGTGGCGATTGACATCTGCCTACACTACTCTGTTGACTGGAAGTCCACATAAACTTTTGTGTGGTCGTGTTATTATGGTCTCAAAACATATTGGATTGGCCAAAAAGTTCATTCTGTTTTTTTCATAAGACGGTTATGGTAGTGCTTCGTTGTCTTTAACTTCATTTGAAACAATTTTGTTCAATTGTATTTTCTGACAGCCGTCATATCAGTGTGCATTTAGAAAAACATTAAAATTGGTGTTTTCTTGTGTAGCCATTTTAATATTGAAGATGGAAGAAAATATGCAACATTTTTGGCATATGCTCTATTTTTTCAAGAAAGGTAAAAACGCATTGAAATGGAGATTTGTGCAGTGTGTGGAGAAGGTGCTGTGACTGATGGAACATGTCAAAAGTCGTTTGTAAAGTTTCATACTGGAGGTTTCTTGCTGGATGATGCTCCACAGCCTGGTAGACCAGTTGACAATGATCAAATCAAGACTTTAATTGAGAACAATCAGCGTTCTACCTTGTGGAAGATAGCCAACATGCTCAAAATATCCAAATCAATAAAGTTACTTGGTGAAATGAAAATTGTCTTATGGAAAAAAGTTAAATGAACTAATTGGCCAACCCAATATTATGAAGTTGTGTTATGAAGAGATCATTTAATAGTGTTCATTTTCATGCTGAATTTGACAGGCCTAATTTTTTTAAATGTTCCTAAGAAAGGGAAAACTTCATAGTGTCATAGAAATGCAATGTTCATAGCAGAGATCTCCACTTTGATTGTTTATAAGAGTTCCCTGGAGAACATTCTAAAAATTAAGATTTCTCACCTCTAATTCCAAAGATTCTGACTGAGGAGGGCCAGAATAAGCCTGAGAATGGGCATTTTAAGATGGCTTTCTCTTGGGTATTTATTCGAATGGATGGTTTACACACACGTTGAAAAACTCGAAAGGTATACAGGAGAACGTGGCACAAAATGTCTCCTGCCCCCATTGCCGCGCCCAGAGGCGGTCCCGTTTCCCGTTCGTGTGTTGTTCTCTACGTGGTCTCTGCACGTTGCTCTGCGCTGTACCTTCTTTCTTCGTGTTACCAGGTGTCTTGGAATCTTGTAGTTCGTTCCATGTGGGTACACATAGGGAAACTGCCTCTAACTGGCACTATAGGACCATTCCAAGTTAGGCTTTTTCTCTCGTTATAGATGGTTCTGATGCAAGTGGTACATGGATCATGCTTTAACAAACACGCTTTATAGCGGTGACCATAATATATAGTCCCAAACCAGTATTTTTAATTCAATATTAAAGGTGTTTTATTATCAGCCATATAATATATGTAGCAATAAGTAATTGAAGTATTCAGCAAATCATAAAATCCCCATTCTCTGAGCAATTTTAGTCTTTATTGTGTGCTTAGTGTAATATTTGATGTAAAATAAAATCTGAAAATAGGAAACAATTCTATAACATAATGCGTGAATATTTTTGAACGATAGTTAAAACTGGTTTCATGTTAAGTACAAAGTTATCATGTTCACCTTCTATTTGCCTTACCCTAATATAATCCCAAGTAAGACTAGATAATTGATCTCAATTGATTAATCACTCTTAAAATACGTGGATGTTTAAGAGTTCAGAAACAGAAAGGGAAAGTAGCAGAGAACATACTTCTGCCTTGGATTGATGTGGGCCCTGTATTTAAAGATACCTACGATAATGCAGTATGACAGATTCATGACGAGAGAAAAAGTTCAGGGTGTTGTAATTTATGTCGAGTTTTGCTCTGAGCTGTAGAGTGACTACTTCAGTGCAATTTAGGGGGCAATGCAATGCAGATAACAACAGATGGGCTGCCTTTTGTTAATGCAGAGTGTGGGGCGTTGGAGAGAAGCTAAAAACCTACATTAGCAATCACATTAACCTTAGCATTGGGACCCTTTAACAGGAACTTCCTTGTGTCCTTTATCTGCACGATACCTGAAGTGAGAGAGACAGTAGTTCCACCACCCCCTTATCCACGGTTTCACTTTGCACCGTTCGTTATCCACGGTCAACCGTGGTCCAAAAATAGCAAATGGGGAATTCTGGAAATTGTTCTTAAGTTTTAAATTGTGTGCTGTTCTGAGCAGCATGATATCTCAAGCCACCCCACTCCGTTCTACCAAGGACGTGAATCATCGCTGTCCAGCGCATCCACATGGTATGCACTACGTGCCTGTTAGTCACCTCGCTTTAGGTTAGATTGGTTATCAGACTACATTCACACAACTTTTATTCTGCTATATTACTATAATTCTATTTTATTAATCTCTTACTGTGCCTAATTTATAAATTAAAATTTATCATAGGTGCATATATATAGGGTTTGGTAATATCCTCATATCAGGCATCCAAACAGGGCTCGTGGAATGTATTCCCCACGGTTAAGGGGAAACTACCGCATAGTTCTACACTTGGCGTTAGTCACGCCATATCTGGAGTGTGGTGTTCGGTTGTGCGCATTAGTTTTTAAGTGATACAAGAGCATGACTGACGTAGCGAATTTGTTTGAAACCGTATCATGTACAGTTGGAACTACAGAGCAGTAGGGACGAGAGATGATGTGGGAGCGAGAAAAGATGGTATCTTCTAATACGAATGTGGGAAAAATACCAATTGAAGAACAGCTTTTAAAATGTTAACTGCAACAATAAAATGGAGGTTACTTCCAAAGAAGTTGTTGCCCATGTTCATAATTATAACCAACCACCTGTGTAAGATTTTGGTTAGTCTGGCATTTGGTATGAAAGTACATAAGATGACCAATCTTTTCCAAGTTTAAAATGCTATTACACTATTAGTCCACATACCTATTAGAGGTCATTTGAACAAAATTCAAATGGCCAGTTGCCTCAGTGTTGATAAGAATTATTTCATAGCATCCGAAATAAGATTTTGGAAAAATAGGTACTGGTTTTGCCATACCTTCTTAACTGTTCCCTGGTTTTCCATAGCACTGAAGTTTCTAAGCATTTTTTCTCTTACGTCTCAACATTTTTCTGCTGCTGCTTCTGAATAGCACTTTTGCTGGATTGTCATCAGCATTTTCTGTGTATGTACACGTTGTCTATGATCTCATCCATCTTCCAACTCAGATACTCCCTTTGTTAAAATTATTTCCAAATCCTGTCTATCCAAACTCCAGTCTTGCTTTTTTTTCTTTCTGCCTCTAGTATCTACACTATTTATTCATACGACAACCCCCAGATTACATCTCTACAGCATCTGTTTGATCACGTTACTGCTACTCAAAAGAACTTCGAGCAACTCCACGTGACTGTGTTAAACAGTATATAGCCCTGGCTGGGTAGTTCAGTTAGAGCGTCATCCCAATACACCAAGGTTGCAGGTTCAGTTCCCAGTCAGGGCACATACAAGAATCAACCAGTGAGTGCATGAAGAAGTGGAACAGCAAATCGATGTTTCTCTCCCCTTTCTCTCCACCTAAAATAATAATCTTTAAAAAACAGTACATATTATTTCCACCTCACAACATTACTATATGGTGGGTATTCATTACACATGAGCAAACCAGGGTTTGGGGGTAAGTAACTTGCTGTAATAAAAGGTCATTAGAATGGTACAGCCTTTTGAATTGGGTCAGATCATCAGAAAGCTACCTACTTGGAGAGTTCTTTTGACTTGAAAACCTGAGTGTTTGATCTTTATGCCATATACCTCCTATAGGCGTGTTTTTAGCCAACCCTCTTTCTGTAGAACTTAAATGCTGAAGACACAGTGTGCAAATGGATTTTAAGTATCCTAGTTTTGGTCTACTGCAAAGGCTTGCACATCAGCCTTTTTTACCCCTCTTTATCTTAAAAGAACTTACAAAGCTGTATCTCTTTCTAGGGCCAATGGCTGACTGAGAATGGGAAAACAAAGGGAATCCCATTTCCTTTGCTCGGCGTTTTAACCTTTACCTGAGCCAGAAGTCAAAACGGACGTCTTATGTGCCATACCCAGGATAAGCTATAGCTATGCGCTGTTTGGCCCAGACGCTGTTAGAAACCCTGAGCAAAGGTTCATATTAAAGGTTTCACACAGAAGTCCTCACTGCTCTTAAAAAATTGGAAGATCTGATGACACAGGGCATGTGTTCCTCCATGGTAGTAATTAGCTAACACTGAGCATAATGGCCTTTTCCTGTGGAGGGTAAATCTGAGACAAAGCCTCTTCTGGACAGCTTACCACAGCCTTCTCGGTTCCCTGTTGGCCTCCCAGGCTGGCCCTGTGGGCGTGCGGTTGTTCCAGTGCATCAGAGATGCCAGCCATCTTGCCTGTGGCCTCTCCGCATGTTCGTGTGCAGCTGCATCTGTTAAACTGAGGCACCGAGAATCTCTAAAATTACTCTCAGTTCCAAAGCTCTTCAGTTCTGTGATCACGTGTTTCCTACACAAGTGCACTTGATGTCATCCACATTTAACATAAAGGACAGTCTTAAAGAAACACTCGCACTTCCTTCATTGATTGTTTCCAGAAAAAGGCCAGAAAGGAGGCCTGAAATTTAAGCTAGTTACAGCCTTAAGGGAATCCTTTTTTGTTTGTGTTTGGAGTAGAGACTAAAATCTAGCTCCTGACCATCTCACAGTAACATTGGAGCAGCCCGCCTGTCTTCCTGTCTGCTCTTTGGTGGGGCTGAGAGAAAGATGTAGAAGAAAAGGCTATGGGAGTTGAAAAGAACAAAGATGGGCTAAAAGAAGACTTTCTAGAAGGCAGAATAAGATTTTACATTTTTTATTTTATTTTTTTAAAATTTTATTATTTTTAGAGGGGAAGGGAAGGAGAAACAGAAGGAGAGAAACATCAGTGTGTGGTTGCCTCTAGCGCACCCCTTACGGGGGACCTGGCCTGCAACCCAGGCATGTGCCCGGACTGGGAATCAAACCAGCGACTCATTGGTTCACAGGCCAGCACTCAATCCACTGAGCTACACCAGCCAGGACTACATTTTTTATTTTTTATGAAATCTTAGTGTACCTCAAAGGAGATGAAGAGGAGAGGGCTTAGTAAAGTGGAAAGGGAGCTGCAATTAAATTATTAATTGAAACCTAATTTATGAGTTTCAGCTCTGAATGAGATGAAGTAAACACAGTCTTCCCTTTCTTGCCCACTGAATGCAACTATTAAATCTGAATAAAATGCTGAGAGCACCAGTTTGAGGACTCTGAAACATGACTAGTGGCAGACAGATTGGAGAAGATCACACATGAAGTATCATCAAACTGACATGACAGCTTGCCATGACTCTCCTTCCGGAAGTAAACTCACTGCTTAGCCTTGGACGTGAGCACAGCCATAGAAGAGGATGGCAGGGTGTGGTAATCAAAGCCCCAGATTGCTGGTCAGAGGATGAAAAAGGACAGTCCTGGGGGCCTGGAACGTGCTGGGCAGGTTGGGAAGAGGGGGGTGATAGGGTAAGTGACCTCATAGTGTTGTTTATAAATGTATAATAATTTTTCCAGGGCTCAACCACAAGTTACTTTGGGAGGCCAACATTATCCTGATACGAAAACCAGATAAAAGCATACTACAACCACCCTGGCAAGGTGACTTGGTTGGTTGGATTGTCATCCTGACACGCCAAGGTTGTGGGCTCAATCCCCAGTCAGAGCACATACAAGAATTAACTAATGAATGCATAAATAAGCAGAACAACAAATTGATGTTTCTCTCTCTGTGTGTGTCTTAAAATCAGTGAATTTTTAAAAATTACATAAAAACATACCACAACTGTCCAGGTCTCCAGTTGGGGGTGTGCTAGAGGCAACAGATCAATGTTTCTCTCCTTCTTTTTCTCCCTCCCTTCCCATCTCTCTAAAAATAAATAAATAAAATCTTTGAAAAACATACCACAACCAAGTTGACTTTACCTTTGGAATGCAAGGCTGGTTCAATATGTAAACATTAATCAAAATATGAATTTTACTAATAAAAATATAAAACAAACTGTATCCTAGAATAAATAAAACTTAAAGAGATAACTGGGGAAGCCGTTGCAGCATAATATACCAAAGAGCTGATATTGATGAAGACACTCAAATCCTTTGAATGTGATTCCACTAAGAAAAGAACTGGACACAGCCATAAAGAATTACTACCTAAATGGTCAAGAATTGCAAAAATGGGACATCCATATAATAGTGATGTAGCTATGTGTTTTCAGCACGCTGAGCTGCTCACAAATATCGTGTGTAAAACCAGCATCTGTGTCAGAGCCCACTTTTGCAATACATGCACCTACTTTTGCACACACATACATAGAGAAAGTCCTAACTCCAAACTACTGACACCGGTTAGCTCTGGGTTATGAGGCCCTGCATGACTCATTGAACTGATTCGAATGTTTTGACAATGAACACGGAATGCTTTGTTAAGACGAAGATAAAAACTTTTTTTGTACTTTTATTAGCATTAATCTTATTCTGAATTTACTCCTGGGCCATGAATTTTTATTTCTTCAGTTTCCTCTGGGATATCTTTTTCTTCTGTGCAGCCTCGTCTTCCAGTTTAGGAATGACCTGCTGTGTTCAGTAAGATCACCCCAGTGTGGGAGGGAGGGCAGGCTCATGTGTGGGGAGCCCGGCCCGTGGGCTCTACATTCTGTGCCGCGTCTTGGGAGGTTTGTTCACTTGAATGTGCTCACTAACCAGAGAATTTACATCTAAACTCTTAATTTCAGTTTTACTCTCAGCATTTTTCAACTCGTGCAGGCAAAGTTCAGCACTCTGGGGACCACTGACCCCGCGTCAGGCCCCACTGTTTGGCCTGGGCGCACCTACTGACGTTACCACTGTAACAGCAGAATGAGGCACTTCGCTGCTGGAAAGTGACATCCCTCAGACACTTGATGGCTTTCAGATAGGCATGCCCTTGGTGGTCTGGGCAGCTTCTCAAGTGACCTCCAAGTGAACACGAAGATTCGAACCTCTTGATTCACATGATTTAGTGGGGTTTTCTCTGGGCCAAGTGGATAGTGAACCACTTTCAGCGGTCACCGCAAGCTGCGTACAGGAAGAGGAAGAAAAACTTTCTTTACCAGAGCAAATGAGCAATGTACATGGGTGGACAGTTCTCAAAGTATATATTCTCAGAAGAAATGTAAATGGCCGATAGCCATATGAAAAATTTTCAACCTTACTAGTAATCAAATACATACAAATAAAAAAATAAAGGTAATAGACTTTTTGTCAACCAGATTGACAAAGATTATAAAGAATGAAAATAATCTGGTCTGGTCTGAGCTAGTAAGGTCACAAAGGCAAAAGGCAAGGGGCACTGGTTCAGTCGACACTGGAATGATCTTTCTTTCCTTTCAGTTTTTTAAGTATAAATATACACACACAGATAAAGAGGGAGAATCTTTGACCCAGCAACTGAACTTCAAAGACTTTACCTTAAAGAATTAAATCCAACCAGGTGAGTATACAAAACTATGAATTCAAATATTTTTACTGAAGCACTATTGGCAAGTGTGTAAGGGTACAAACTATTGAAATGTCCAATACGTACTTTATGGAAATAGAGCTCAACCATCTAAATGATAGTATAGACCAGTCATTCTAAAGGGAAGTGTCACCTTCTTAAAATCCTCATTATTCAACCCCTGTGACTCAGGAGGGGGTGTCAGCTCCCTCAGGAATGTTAGGTCGGAAAAAGGTTGAAAATAACTATGTGGACCCCGGCCAGGTGGCTCAGTTGGTTAGTGTCGTCCTGATACGCCGTGGTTGCAGGTTCAGTCCCCAGTCAGGGCACATACAAGAAGCAACCAAGGAATGCACAAATAAGTGGAACAACGAATTGGTGTTTCTCTCTCTCTCCCTTCCTCTCTCTCTAAAACCAATAATAAATAGAAAAGGAAAAGAACTATATAATAGAATAACACATGAAGACATTTACTTTATAATGATTAGTGAAAACATCAGATTATAAAACCATGTGTGAAGTATTGTCCCTTTCTGTCTTCATAGGCATGTATACCATTCTCCAAAATGTTTCCAGTGGTCACCTCTGTGCGCTATGATTACAGCTTGTTCATTTTGGGGCTTTTGTTTCTATCTCATTAGGAGGTTTGCTAATATGTTTCTATAATAGCTTTTACCATATATTAATAAATAACTACCTATTAATTCTTAAATAATTAATTACTGCCCTGCCTGGTGTAGCTTAGTGGATTAAGCGCGGGCCTGTGAACCAAGAGGTCACGGTTCGATTCCCAGTCAGGGCACATGCCTGGGTTGCAGGCCAGTTCCCAGCAGGGAATGCACAGGAAGCAACCATACATTGATATTTCTCTCCCTCTCTCCTTCCCTTCCCCTCTGAAGATAAATAAATAAAATCTTTAAAAATATATAATTAATTACTGCATAATAACTCTTTAAAAAGAAACGTGGTGTGAAAACCTTCCGATATCTCCACGTGCCTTAAGGATACATTCCAAAAGCCTTAGCATAGAAGCCAGGGCCCCATAAACTGCCGTTCTAACCTGTTCTTCCAGCCTCTTTTCCGGCCGCTCCCTGTTCTAGCGCTGGCAGTTCAGCCCCAGAGCAGAACGCTTGCTCTCATCTCTCCACCGGGCGCCTGTCCCGCTCCCTCTGAGGTCAGCCTCAGAGGCCTGTGTGGGATGCATCTTTATGGACCAAGAGAGACAGAGCCTTTCCTTTGGATGGGGGAGGTGTCACCCTAGTCTACTCTGGAGCCTAGGAAAAAAGTAAATCAAGAGACTTTTTTTTCTAAAAATTAACCAATTACTTCTCTGACCTCATGTTGTGGTTCCAAATTAAGATTCTCTGAGCAGTTTCCCCTCAGTTGATGCTGTCTCACACGGGGTGAGAGGGTGAATAGGGTCTCCCCGCTTCTCTCTCTGGGCCCCCAGTGGAGCTGAGCCATAAACTTCTTTTCAGACTTCTTAAACCTGCGTAAGATATTTGCAGAGGCTGAGATGGACTTGCTTGGTGCTTTACTTGGCTGCCCTCAGAATCCGTTCCAGAGACCAGGTGAATGAATGGTGAATAGACACCAGTGTTCTGGAGGGAAGCGGGGAAATGGCTGGTCATGAACAGCGGTCCAGGAAAGTTACTCTGTGAAAAATACTGAGACGTCTCTGTGCTGCTCAGCCCTTTCCATTCCTTGCATTCTCTTTTTGCCTTTGGACAGAAAGGATTTAAAAAAAACAATTTTGCATACATTTTAACCTTGGGGCAGACGACTATTTGAAACACGAAACAGTGGGCCTTTCACAGCCTCTGCGTTTGTTCTTTCACAGCCACCTGAACAATGAGCCTTTCAGGTTTTCAGTGAGCGGAACGGGTTCGCCAAGCTCAGGACGGGCGTGACCGCACTGAGCAAAGATCCAGTGTCCCGGTGGGGAGGCACGCTTGGCCTGGTTTTATTTGAGAAGGTTCTCCCGGCCCTTATGACGACAACCGCTTCCTTCTTCCCCCTCTAACATCGTCATTAGGCTCCAGACACTGTGGAAAAGAGGCGTCCTCCTGCTGTCCTGCCGGATTTTCTAACCAGATTCAGCCCCAAGCAAAACTCGAAGAAAGAGAAGATTCTCTCAGTGACATTTTCCTTCAACTCAGAGAATAAACAGCCTGGATGCCAGGTCCCTAACTTTTCCCCAACCAGCTTGGTGGCACCAGAAATTCTAAGATTTAAACTGCATGCTTTGATCCCAGTAAACATTCAAGAAGGAATAGCACATTGTTTTTATTTGGCGATATGCAGCCTGCAGATGATTGAATGACATGTAAGGCATTAAGTTACAGCAGTCTTAACAATTTGAGACATCACACAGCCTCCTTCATTCCTCTCTCCTGGAGACCGTCTCTGAATCAGATGCCAGGTCTGGACTGCTATTATCCTGGAATGAGTCAGGAGAAATGGAGAGCCAAGCAAAATAACAGGTTTTTCAGCTCAGTGGTTGCTCCCTCCCACGGTCCCTCCCACTCCAGACACACACACACACACACACACACACACACACACACACAGAGCTCTGAACTGACAGAGTGAATAGCAGGTAGTGTCCCTATACTGAGTCCCTCCCTGCCTCACAGCTACCCTATCGCTTGCAGGGTCTGGGATGCGTGGGCCTGAGTCTGACACCCTGTTCAGGGCTTTTGGAGCGTGGTAGCCCTGTGGACCCTCTGCCCGGCCCTGCTCCTAGACATAGAGGACTTGAAACAGCAGCATGGTCTTCCCAGGGGTTGCAGAAACCCCTTGATTCCTCTGTGTCTCCCAAGAGGTTTGGAAATGGTTTTGCAGGGCCCCTGAGTGAGACCTAGAAAGTAATTAGGAGGGAGAGCCCAGGCACTACCTGGAGGCTGCCCAGCAGAGGACAGGCAGGGGCCAGCCCAGGGATGAGGGCTTTTCTGCATCTTCGAGGCATCACCATGCCGGCCAGCTGCACAGGGGCAGGACAGAGTGACTGCAGGCCCCTGGGGGCACCTGCCCTGCCCAGGAACACACAGGACAAGCAGTGAGCCCTAGTCAGGGACATGGGCACCTGGCCCCACTCCCATGCCAGGCCTGGCCAGGACGTTGTACCAGCCCAGACAGTAGGGGAACAAACACGGAAGGGAGTTCTGAAATGGATTGTGACTGCCTTGAAAGACTCGAAGGGACAAAGATAAAGCTCAGCAATAACCAGATTAGGTCAGACCACTGTGGATTAGAATTCATGTTCGCGAATCAGACCACGTTGTTACAGGAGTAAGTCCCAGGGCTGCACCAAGCAGCAGTGTGATCTTGGAGGAGCTGTTTTACTTCGCTGGGCCTGGTGACATCCCTACTCCTTGGCTCTTCAAAGTGAATTTGGGTCCAGCTCTGGAAGCAGTTCCAGGGCCTCCAGGGGTGGCCCAGCGCTGACTCTAGCCAGGTTTCTAGTGCACGCTTCATGTAATTGTTGGCCCGGCCAGTGTACCCAGAGGAGGCCTCGTGAAGGAGGACAGGAAGAACAGTCCCAGCCTCCTCTTTTACGATTTTTCTGTGTCATGTACCCTGGGTGAGGGAATTCCTTAACCTGTGTTTGAGAATACCTTTCTGCCTCACCACTTCCTAAAACGTCCTGTAGAGGGCGCAGTTTCCCTATCCCAGAGGCTTCCAGGGTTCAGGCGGGTCAACGATTCAATCAAGTTTGAAGGCTCATCCATCCGTCGCATAATCTTTTCAAAGCAGGGAGGACAATACTGCAGCGAATATCAAGAAGCATAGGAGGGCCTCCTGTGACCGTGGGAAGTTCTGGGCAGTGAGTAAGGTTGGGTATATGGTATTTTACGTGTACAAATGGATCTGTAGGATACATTTGTAGAAGCAAAATTCCTGATACAATCTTGATGGATATTGCAAAACTGCCCACCCCCTGCCCCATCAAGTTACCCCCTTCTCTGGTAACGATGAGAATCCTGGTTTCTCCCATCCTCACTGAGGGCTCACTTAACGTTGCAGCACTAATGCATGGGGAGGTCCTAGTCACACAGGAGACCCACCACCCCTGATCGCGGGAACTTGCAGTCTTGCTGAGAGAGGCTGAGAGTAGAGTCGAACGGACCATCCGTAAGCCTTTGTTTGATATATAAATCTATCAGGCCATGAACTTGTGTTCTGAAAGAGACAGAATACAGATTACACAGAGTAGGCTCATTAAGCCCCCTACCATGCGGCCAGCTTAGATTGTGTGTGTTGTGGGGGAAAAAATCACAGGAAGTCCTTGTTTATAATCGGCGAGTCTCCCCAGCAGGTCCTCGTATCCTGGTACCACGAGACTGACACCAATCCAAAGGCTTCTGAAGTCAGGTTTATTCCTCGTCATCTTCAGACGCGGGTTGAAAGACCCATGGATGCAGCAAGAGGCTAAGGAACTTCCTGTGTCCAGTGAGAGAGGAGGGCGAGCCTCCACATCCGGACCGCTGGCTAAACTCGAAGTTTGGCAAGCGGCCATTAACCATCACGTGCGCTTCAGTCCTTGACTATTTTATATACGGATATCATATGTAAATAATATGTGATATAGAAGAAGGGTAATATTGATATATTATACAGTATATTTACTCATAATTATAAATAAGAATATCATATCACATATAAATCTATTGCACATGTCATATATAATAACATATAATTTTATTTATGTATTCATTTATTTATTTTAAAATCAAGTCCAGTTTGTATCCAAGGGATTGAAAAGTGCAGGCTCTAATGTGGATGCTAGAGTTTGAACTCTTGGTTCCCCTGTTTACTAATCAATCACTTCCCAGGCTGCTTTTCATCTCATACCATTTCGCTCACTGCAGTGCAAACATTTATTGAATTTCTACTATGTGCCAGGCACCTGTTAGACAAAGATGATTACCGCATACCAGGAGGCTGCTTCACAGGACTCCACGTAGGAGGAAATGGGAATGGCCGGGCCTCATTATCTGTCAGAAGAACGTGTCTCCCCATCTGGGAGCATGCTGTGGGAAGGAACACGCTGCCTCCGGCCTGGCACTCGCTGCAAGCTGGCTAAGAGCTGCGAGTTGACTGGCTCCTATTTATAGTTCTCCAAGAACGCTTGGGGCAGCATTAGGAGAAAAGAGTGGCCTTAAACTGTTGCGCATAAATTAAAACGCTTCGAAGTCTAAGGGCTACCATCTGTGTTTATTAATAGATGGAGATATTTGACCTCAGCATGAGAGGAATGTTTCAATCAGTCGGGACAGACCCTCCCAAGGAGATTTGACCCACACCCTAAATATTAAGCAAAAATATGCTGGTAGCTGGAAAACTTGACAGCAAGATGGAGACAGATGTGAGCCTGCTCTCTGTCCTCATCGCCTCCTTCTTAATGAAGGTACAGGTTCTCATGACTGACTCCAAACCGCCCCTGGAAGCAGCTGGCCTTTCAGTCTTTAAAGACTTTCCTCTGCCCTCGCCAGGTAGCTCAGTTGGTTAGAGCCTCATCCTGATACACCAAGGTTGCAGGTTCAATCCCCAGTCAAGATACATGCAAGAATCAACCAATGAATGCATAAATAAGTGGAACAACAAATCAGTGTTTCTCTCTCTTTCTCTCTCTCAAACCAATAAATAAAAATTAAAACAACCTTCTTCACTCGTTGTCTATAGTTTTCTGAGCATGTATATACATGGAGTGGTAGTCTGAAATTTCCAGATTCATCACGTTGTGAAACAACTGGATGCTGAAGAGCAGGATAAAGGCAGGATGGTTTGAAGGGAAGGAAAGTTGGTATGACAGATTAGAAACAAAAACCATTCTCTCTAGTCCAAGGATTGGGGCAGAAGTAAAAAACAAAATAAACAAACAAACAAAACCTCTTTGCTTAACAAAGTCCCAGAGCTGATTATTGGGAGAAGTCGTTTTGCTTCCCTTTCTATAGTCTGGGAGAAGGAGTAAATTATGTCCTGCTTGGTGGGGTTGTACTAAAGGCAGCCAGCGTGTAGTTAGTTCTTGCTGACTACTAGGCATCACTTGGATACTTCGTTTAACCTTCAAAACAATCCCCAACTACAAGGTAATTATTATCGTTGCTTCCATCATCTTAGATAGAAATAGAGGCAGAGAGAGGTGAAGTAACTTGCCCAAGAACACAGATAAAAGGTATAGGCAAGGCCAGCTGCATTATTTGCAGGGCCCAGTGCAAAATGAAAATGCGAGGTCCTGTCCCAGGGCATGGAACTCAGTTCCCTCCCCACAGGATATGGGTGACACCTGAGAGATTGAGCCTATGTGCCTGGCCACACTGAATATATGAATGTGGGTGGGTGACAGGCTTTGGCAGTCGCCATGGCGCTGCCAGCCTAGGGCAGGGATGACTGCTTATCTCACTCAGAGACACAGGAATGAGTTGGGAGACTGTACCCGCCCCTGATGATCTCCTAGTTGATGCCCAGGCACTCGGGGGGTGGGGGGGCGGTGGATGGCAATAGAAGAACACGAGATTCCTCCCTCATCCCTGCTGGGGAATGAGGCCTGGATGCCACTCTCACAGAGGCTGGCAGCAGACTAGGTTTGGCTGGGGAGGACCAGGGTACCAGGGCCTGGTGGGCACCTGAGAGGAGGTGGGGGAAGGATGGGAAGTGGCACGTCGCAGGAGCTGAGGCTTCCAGCCCCCGGGCTTGCTCCGTTGTCCCATAACATTTCACTCAGAAAACACGAATTCAGAGAGAAAATGAGTCAGAATTTCAAGGCCGCCACCATGGAGCATTAAACAGCAAGCCCTTCTAAGTGTGGGTCCTGTGTGACCGAACTAGTTTCCTACCCAAGAAGCCAGTCCTGACTGTAGGTACCCACAATGACACCTTGACTATGGTGGAGGATCATGGAACTCAGAGTCCTTTGAAAAGGAAGTAAACATGTGCTCAGGGTGTGAAAATCTGCCCTGCCATTTCACTATGAAAAGCAAAGACTCTTATGAAGTATAAAGTGGGATATGATTAGTCCTGCCAAATAATTTCATTCTTCAACACCTCCTTAAGGAGCATCTTTCTTGATGAAGTTTGACTTGGGCTTCGCAGGTAGAATTGACACTTTCATTGGGATCCTTCCTAATCTGGGTGATTACAGTGTTGAGAGCGTGGGCTTTGGCCTCAGGCAAACCTGGGGTGGAATCCAGCTCTGTCAGTGACTAGCTGTGTGACCTGGACAAATTATTTGCATCTGTTTCTCATTTAAAACGGGGATAATGCAGCTCAGCAGCGGCCACAACGCTGAAAACTGGATAGACTTAACGATGGCAAAGTAGTTGGAAATGAGTTTGAGACAGGGTAGGGGTAACACGGGACTCCATCTTGACAGAAAGAACTCGGTGTTAGAGGCTATGACTCCTTGCTTTCAACAAAATTCTGTAGTTAAAATTAACCTAGCCACATCCTTAAAGGAAAGAAAATATGAGGATAACATCCTTCCTTAACATCATGTTCTGCAACATAGTTGTTTTGTCAATTAAATAGTAACTAGAATATTTGCACAAGCATCATTTTACAGGCCCTTTCGGTGGTCCACTGACTATGGAAAACATCTACCCCGGGTTCAACTGCTGCCAGGTGACGATCTGGGGACAACTGACCTACCTCATCCTCATTCCCAAGCTGTACACCCTCCTCAAGGCCCTCATATAAGCCATTCACAATAAACTATCTGCTTGTCTTGTACTGAGTCCAGTGCTCATTTCTATGGCATCCAGACTCAAGAAGCTGGCATTCAAGGTCCAGTAACAAGGCCACAGGACTTGTTCTGAAACTGTGTTTGCAAAATCAAGTTCATTCTTTATCACTTAGGTTTTATGTTTATTTGGAGCTGCTTGGGAGGAGCACTGAGGGGGAAACTCAGGGGAATGAGGAGGGTAAGAGCATTAGTCTCTGACACAGAAAAAAATTAACTGCAAATACTGATTAGTGTTTTCCACAAGACTGAATTTCTTGAAAGCTGTGTCCTGTCTTATTCATCTGTATCTAACAATGCTTGGGCCAAATGTGTTATTTAAATGAACTTTCTTTGCAATCTTCACTAAAAATGGGGTTTTATCGGTAACCTAGGAGAGTGGGTAAGAGAAGTCTCTTAAGGGCTCTTGATAATTGTCAGAACCACGAAGAAACAAAAACTTGGAGAATGAGACAAGACCTTTATAATCAAACATCAGGCACTATTACTGTGTCTGTTAACACTTGGTTTATTTCATTTTTTTCTACATTTAAAATAATAAAGCTGAATGTCATTCATGTGGATTTGGAACTCACAGGGGGAGAGTCGGCATATCATACTTTTGGGAAGTTTTATTCCAAAACGACCAGGAAAGAACAAACTCCTTGACCACTGCTCACAACTTAGTTACCGCAGAATCATTGGACGACGGAGACATACTTGCTATCCAATCGCCGAGGAGTCCGGAGGAAACGCTCTCTAGATTGGCAGAGAAAACATCTCTCCAGGGTCATTCAAGAAGGGGCATGGCCAATCAGAGAACGCAGGGGGGCGGGCTTTGCCGCAGTGAGGGTGAAACCGAGCCTATCTCAAACAGCGAATCTCCGCCAGTGAGACTCGCCTGTCGCGAGTGGAGGGGGCGTGGCCTCCGGCCACAGTCTCCTAACGCGCGAGGAGTGGGCGGAGCGATTGGTGTCGGCAGCGGAGCCGGATGCGGGCGGTGCCGCGGTCGTCGCGGCCCTGGGGATGGGCGGAGCCCCAGCCGCCTGTGCTGGTGGCCGCCGCCGCTGCTGTAGTCCGAGCGGCCACCTCTATTCAGGCGCGTCTCTGCTTCCCAGGGCGGTGGTATGCTGGGGAAAGCGGTAGTCGGCGCTGGCAGCGGCACCAAGGTGCTGAAACCCTCCTTCGTGTCCTACGTGCGCCCGGAGGTGAGGGGACGCCGCACGGGCAGGGCGTCCGGCTTGAGTGGCCCGGGCAAGGGGTGCCTGGAGCCCCTTCCCCAGTGCAGAGAGGGCGGCGGGTGTATGCGGGAGGGGAACCGGGCGGGGTGAGGTTCTTAGAGGCTCTCTGGGGCCTCCGGTGGGTCGGAGTGGGGATCCCCCGGCGCGGGCAGGCAGGTGCGGAGCGCAGGGCCCGGCTCCTGTGACCAGGTGAAGGGGCCCGATCCCGAAGGTTCTGCGGCCCGGGACGCCCCTGGGTAACACACTAGAGGCGCTGGGGTTCTGGGCGATGCAGGAGGGTAAGGGCTGGGTGGCCCAGACTCCAGTGGGGCCTGCCCAGTGCCGCCCTGGTGGGTCTACCCTGTGCTTGGAATTTTTCGTGAATCTTGAGAGCTTTCCTGTCTCCCCTTTCTGCTCCTAAGAGTGCTATTTGATGCCGCTGGCGGGATACTGTGCACCCGCTCTCCCCTGCCATTTGCACTGCAGGGAGAAACTCTGTGTCGCCCCCAACTCAGCTAGTCTTTACTTCTCCCTGGTGAATTTCCTTTTGTCACTTTCCTCTCCTTTCATTTCACCCATTCACCGTCACCCTTTCCACCCCCTCTTGCTTTCCTCCTGGATCTTTACTGTCAAGTTCATTCATTCATTCAGAAAATATTTTTTTTAGTTCCCACTCTGTGTCAGGCACTGTTCTAAATGCTTGGGATATATACATCAGTGAACAAAACAAATATCTGCTCTCCTGGAGCTTCTTTGGGGGAGAGAGAGGAGCAAACAATAGATAAAATAGATATAAGTAAATTATATGTATATTGGAAGGTGCTAAGTATCATAGGAAAAAGTGTTACCTTTTTTCTCTCTGCAAGGCTGACATTTGAGCAGAGACTTGAAGGATGCTTGGGATCTGAGGGGACAGTAGTCCTGGCAGAAGAAAGAGTCTGGAGTGTTAGAGGAGCATCAGAGAAGCCAGCCCAGTGGCTGAGGGGGACAGTCACAGGGGAGGAGGCTGGAGAGGTTACAACTTGTAGGCCAGACTGAGGGCTTCTTGAGCAATGACTCCCAATCCAAATGCCTAATTAGACATGTTCTCATTTTTGGATTACTGAAGTTGTTCTCTGCTCCTCTCTCCAGCACTTTGTCAGCAATGTGCAGAAGTGCTACCAAACTGTGTCTCCCTATCTCTGTGAAGAGAAGGCAGGTGGGGTGTGGATGGGGGGTTTTGATCTGGAAATGTGTCTGTAAGACTCCTCTGTAGGTATCTTCAAATTCAAAATGTGTGTTGTTGGTTTTTTTTTTCCAGTGGAGAGTACTCTTGAAATGGGTCTTATTGTTAGTCCTAATTTTAAAATAAAATAAAAACCACTTCCTCTTCCTCTGTAAATGCTTGATAAGGAGTCAGGGTCATTTTGAATTTTCAGCTGGCTTCCCTTTTAGTATCATGGACAATACTGTGGTCAGTTAATTTCTCTTTCTACCTTTTTTGGTAGAACCCTGGTTGAAGTGCAACCGATCTTTAATCTTTCCTCGTCAGTGAGGTTAAACTGCAAGTGGAAAGTCTTCTGAAATGTGGCCAGAGTTCAAGAATGTTCGCATTTTTCATCTACCAAGTGCACATGTTGTAATTGGACTTGTTTTCCCTCTTTGCCTGGAGTGCCTGTTGCAGTTCTTTTGAGGGATAATTAGGGTAGGGGAGTGGTTTAGAACCACAGTAAGCCTGAAGTGGTCACATTTTTCAGGTCCCCATAGTTGGCCATTTTGTTTTCTTGCAATAAAATAGTGCTGTGTAGACTCGATGCTTCTTTGTTACAATCTGAGGGCAAGGCTCTGATGCGAATTGTGGATGGTGTTTAAAAGATAAGCGAATGCGGGGGTGAGAAGGCACTTGGTGTTTAAGTATGTATGCAGCTTTCGCTAGATATCATATTATTGGAGATGCATGAGAGCAGCTTGGAGGCTCAGCTTGTGTGCCTCTGAGAGCACCGGCTCTGGTGACAGTCTCTTGCTCGCTCAGTAGGAGGAGTTCCTCACAACACCCTTGGAAGACTCGTTCTTGCTATTTCTACTCCTTTCCCTTGTATTGCCTTCATCTTTACTGCCTTCGATGTATGTCTTCCTATCACTTCTTTGTATGCACTTTGCTTTCGTTAGCTGGGCAATCACAGTTTCTCGGCACCCCTTTTTGCTGGTAGGTCATTGAGCTGCTGGAACAACCTTCACGTCTTATGATATAATGATACCTGTGCCTGGTGATGAACTTGTTCTTGGCTGATCAGATCTTGGGAGGTTCAACTGGGAGGTGGCTGCCTTTGATATGCCAGGGAATCTATAAGAAGTTAGCATTTTGTGTTAAAAACAGGAATGTTTCACTGGATAACGTATTTGAATTGAAGGTGACGCTTTTAAACATCATGGCTTACGTTTTGTTCTCAGGATCAGAAAGGTCGGCATTGGACAGCCTAAAATGACGGGTAGTAGTTAGCTCCAACTTTTAAAATTGGATCTCTGCCAGAGTGACTTGAGCTCTTCTGTTATCGATCCTCCTAAATCAATGACTGTGGAAGTTGAAATCCTGAACTGTAATTTAGGACCTTGGGTCAGTTTGGTAAGCTCTGCCCAGAGGGCTGCAACCCGGTGAAGCTTGGAAGTGGGAAGTTGGGGGAACAGGAAGGAGAGATCTGGACTTGTCTTGGTGGTACCTGATGGTTGGAACCGGAAGCATCTCAGCATCCCCGCCCCCGCTTAGCCCCAGGGTGTCTGTGCCTGGGCACCCCGGCCTGAGCTCGCTTCAAGGAGACATCTGTTGATAGTGTGGGTGCCAGATCTATTTTTCTTGTTTGATAAAACAGCTGTTTGAATTCTTTCAGGAGGTATAAGTGTTCATTGCAGAAAAATAAGAAAATACAGATATACAAATATTTTCAGAAAAGTCAATAAGCTTATTTTTAAAAAAAGATGTTTCTCTATTTGTTTTTAGAGAGTAGGGAAGGGAGGGAGAAGGAGAGGGAGAGAAACATCAATGTGTGGTTGCCTCTCGTGCACCCCACTGCGGGGGGACCTGCCCCGTAACCCAAGCTCGTGTCCTGAATGGGAATCGAACCCGGACTTTTTGGTTTCTAGGCCTCTGAGCCACACCAGCCAGGGCTAACAAGCTTATTAACAACTTGGTTTATATCCTATTGGATATGTGTATGTTTTTTACCAAAAAAACCTACCAAAATTAATTTTTTACAAAATAGGATTGATATTGCTAATTATATTTTGTAATCTGCCCTTTTTACCGGAAATGTATATTATAAATGTCTTTCCATGTCAGCTGTTAACCTGTCATTTTAATTTGACCTCTTTTCCTCGACAGAGGCATACAGGGTCTTGGGGAGATGTTAGGTAGCAGAAAGAACCAGAGAAAGTAGTATGATTGTTACATGTTTTTCCAGTTAAGTCACCTTCTCTGGTGGCAAGTGACAGTTCTGATTCGTCAAAACTGTCGGCTCTCTGCTCAGTAACCTTGCAGTTATAAGCACTGGTCTGGTAATTTATGGTGATTAGAAATGCTTAGTGTCAGTACCCAGAAGTTTGTAAGTAAAGGACCATTAAGTGGTCCTAAGAGAAAGTCCTGATTTAATAAGTCTATTCCATTGTGATAAGGAAGTTCAGTAAAAACTTCAGGGTACTCGTGCGTTGTTCCCTGAAACCAAGACCAAGAAAAATTCAGCTTTTGGAGTCTGCTGTACCTGTGCCCACATTCGTGCAATATTCCAAATACAGTTAAAATGTATATTTTAGTAGGTCAGCATTTGACTTGAATGTACTAATAATACTTATCAGTTTCTTATTTGTGGAGTTTCAGATTTTGAAGAGAACTTGAAGGTAATCTAGCTGTGTCCTGACTGGTTGGACTCGGTCAGGCGTCGTGCCCCAGAGTGAAGGGTCGCTGATTTGGTTCCAGGTCAGGGCACATGTCTGGGTTGCGAGTTCGGTCCCCAGTTGGGGTGTGTGGCGAGAGGCAACCTATCGTTGTTTCTCTTGCACGCCAATGTTTCTCTCCCTCTCTTTCTCCCCCTGCCCCACTCTCTCTAAAAAAATAAACAAATAGAATCTTCAGCGGTAATCTAGATGATGGGGCCCTGCGGGGTTAAACGATCTTCCCTGGGCCACAGCAGTACTGCAGAACAGGGTTAAGAACTGTCTCCCGAGAGCCAGCAGAGCCACGGCCTGAGCCAGGTTCGCAGGCGCTCAGGAAAGGTTTTATGAAGGCTTGGGAAGAAAAGGCAAGAAGAGAGATGAAGATTGAGAAGGGCCAAAAAAAAATTCAGACTTAATTGCTGATTTTTCTTTTCCATTTATCCCTCAGGGAAGAGAATCCGTTGGATTGCCTAGTCCTCATTTAATGCTATTTCTGTTGTTGGGGAGAGGTGATCCTATGATCCTGTATTCTTCCCAGGGATATGACTGTGGGTATATATCAAAATAAAAAGCCAGATAATTACTAATATTTGTTAGGTACTTCTGTGTCTTAGAACTGTACTTAGCTCTTTTCATCCTTTCAACTGTCGTATGCAGTGGGCATGAACTACTGTTACCTCCCTTTTTTGTGTTTCGATGTGGAAAGTGAGACCCAAAGAAGTGAAGCACTCAGGGTCCCGGCTGCAGAGGGTGGTGCCAGGATCTAAGCTAGGGCGGTCTGACTCCCGGGCGTTCTCTTCTGCCTGAAGGTTATGAACCCAGGGCGTGTGAGTAGTGAAACGTGCCTATAGCCCTGCTTGGCGTTTGCACCCTGGAGTGCTTTCGCATCTGTGTTGTCCAGTAACAGTTTCTTTGTCAGCTTTTGTTAGGTTGTCCACACCAGGTAACTGAGCGGATGTGGGCCCCCTGGAGACACAGTTCATTCATTCAGCAGATATTTACTCAGCACCTCTAGTTCCAGGCACTGTTCTGGATGTTGGGGGTGCAAGCAGATTGAGACTGTTTTGTGGTGGAATACTACTGTACTGGCCCACTAATTTTGATGACTCTGATGGACTGGTGACAAGAAGAGATTGGCTTATCCTAAAATGGCCCAGTCCTATCGATAAAAATTAACTTTAAAAACAAAATCTAGACCTGGCTGGCGTAGCTCAGTGGATTGAGCGCGGGCTGCGAACCAAAGCATCGCAGGTTCGATTCCCAGTCGGGGCACATGCCTGGATTGCAGGCCAGGTCCCCAGTGGGGACCATATGAGAGGCAACCACACATTGATGCTTCTCTCTCCTTCTCCCTCCCTTCCCCTCTGTAAAAATAAATAAATAAAATATTTAAAAAAAAATAAAAAAATAAAAACAAAATCTAGATCCATTACCTTTTTTTGTTTAAGACTATTTCAAACTAATTTTGTAATGACAGAATTATTTCCTTAAGTTTATTGAGGTCATTGATAGTGATCTAACAGGCCATTAAAGGACATTAAAAGTTCTTCCTAAAATGATCACTTTCTTAGCTGTGGCTTTAGCCTGATGATCTGTCCGAAGCTTCCGCTTTTCCTTTCCTGCTTGCGCTTCCTGCGGCATCTCCCTGGGTCAGATCCAGCACCACGCCAGCCTCTGCAGATGGAGTGTCAGAAAGTGTCGTGAGGCTGTGCTGAGCAGCACTTCCTGGTCAAACGGCGGCCTCGTGGGCAGCTACCGGGCAGCCACCGGGCAGCCACCGTCAGGGCCAGGCATTCCTTCAGTGCCCTGCTTCTGGCTCCGGCTGCGTCAGCATCTTAGGCCCTGGGGGACCCATACTTAGAAATTTGAAGTTCTGGATTGTTCTCTGAATATCCTCAACAGGATACTTGATGTTTCTGGACTATTTCCATGTTAAACCATCCTACATAATAATGTACTGTGGAGAAAACTCGATTTTTAGGAGCCACAACTTTTTTACCATTATAAAACATGTATACCCTATTTTTATGATAAAGACAATGTAATGAAGTTGCAGACTTTGGAAATTAGAAAAATGAAGTCACCCTTTGTTTTGCTGCCCTAACCAGAGCAGTTATTTCTGTTTTTAGGATGTCCAGGCTTTGTTCATGTGTGTGTGTCTTACGTGGCTGCAACATAATAAGTGAGTATGTATAAAGATCTGTGACCTACGTGTGTGTTTTTCAGGTTTGACGATGGTACCACTGATCTGTGTCAGTAGAACTTATACTTTGTTTTCCAGCAAGGAAACACCCTTAGTTTCTCATCCTGTTGTGCTTGTGACTTCTGACGTGCCCTTTTTTAAGACCATGAGAACCGTGGGTTTGCAGTTTAACGAATCATTTAAAATACACTCCTTGACATAGGCTGAGAAGTAGGACTGACCTGGAATAATTCTTACAACTTCTAGTCTTCTGTGGCTCGGGGAGGTAAAAGTGGGGAGGCATCCCAGGAGGGCAGGAGGCCGTGGGAAGGAAGTGGGCCCCCCCCCCCCACCCAGCCCCTCTGCATACCCGCAGGGCCGGAACTCTGGGGGAGGCGAACGCTCGTCTGGCGCTCTCCCTTGCTTGCTGTGAGTGAGCCTGTTCTATTTGTCAGTGAGAAATGGGAATAAGAATAATGCCTCTCTTATCTGAGAGGTGTATGTGAGTATTTAGGAACGTTAAATGTGATTCTGCCAGCAAAACCCTGAGCAGAGTACTTGGCTCAGGGTTAGCCTTCAGTAGACGTGGGCCGTCGTCATTGCTACTCAGAAGCAGCTGGTCAGAGCCACTGGGATGGTTCCAGAAAGTGCGTGATCACTATGATCTCAGAACACAGAAACCTTTCCCGCTGAGCGAGTTAAGGACAGTGGAGTTTAGTTGTTGCGGTTGTTGTCATGGCGTGTCAGGAAAGGTCACTGTGTGGTAACTTTGTCTTAGAATATGTTTTACTGTCTCTAAAAGTTTCTTCTCCTCTTTTTCTTTTGTTCCTTTATACATTTGAGAACGGTTCAGTCATATTTAAAATTCTAACTAATGCAAACACTTAGTAGTTGACTTTTCATTGTTAACGTTTGGCCTTTGACATTTTGCTGGCTTCATTCTGTGTGCTTGTTTTGCTCTCTCTTCCCTCGTTTCTAACGAGTCTGTCATGGGGCGAATGTGTCCATTTACCCCGTCTGCTCAGTGGCTTACTTAAGATCTGAGGGTCTTAAGACCATACAACAGTATGGTTAGAGACCATACTGTTGTGATTTCATATGTAAATGCTTTCCCTAAAATGACACCATTGCTTTTCCCTTCTCTGCCCCTGTCCTTCGTCCTTCCTTCTAGACCTGGCTGGTGGGCAGCCGTTCCTAGGTGGCATCTAGGTCCTCAGTTGTTTGCTCATAGGGCAGGGAGGGAGAGGCTTCAGCCACAAGAAAATCTGGGCCGCAGTGGTGAAAGGGTTGGAGTCTGCCTTCCCCGGGACGGGTTGCCTTCCCTGGGACAGATTGCCGGCCCCTGTTTCAGACAGCGGTCCTGACCCTCTGGGCTTTGCCTTTTGTCTGTGCTAGGAGGGTTTTAAAGTTCCTGAGAAAACATGGAAGGGAATGAACCCAGTTTTTTGGATGAAAAGTCTCATTGTTCCTACCTTTTCTGCAGACATAAAATCAAGTTCCTGTTTTGCTTTAATCCCTTGAGATCCATTTCCTATTGTGACTTCAGCTCTCTTTGACCTCCTGTCCTCACCTGTAACGGTGGGTGACCATCCACCCTGCAGGCTGAGTTTGAGTGTGAGAAGAAATGC
The DNA here is from genome assembly GCA_028533065.1 of Trachops cirrhosus. Lineage (NCBI taxonomy): Eukaryota > Metazoa > Chordata > Mammalia > Chiroptera > Phyllostomidae > Trachops > Trachops cirrhosus. The sequence continues at coordinate 180,634,479 of CM052540.1, read as the reverse complement.
CACATTTACCCAGCTCAGGACCTGACATAGGGCGGTACTCAACAAATGCTAGATGCTGTTATTATTAACAGTAACCTGAATTGGGAGAGTTATTCATCGCATACCTACCATTTGCTCAGCACCGTGTTAGAATTAGGAATGCGAAAACCAGCCTGTGCACTCAGGTTGTTCACATGCTGATGAAGAGACAGCAAGCCAGCAGATGGCTCAGACACACGGGGGTGGGCGCTGCCTGCCTGAGGGAGGAGGGACAGAAGGCTCTGGGAGCAGGAGGAGGGCCCGCTGCAGAGCCTGCTGCCGCACCAGCCTCAGAAGAAGGCTGTGCAGGACTGGGAAAGGGCAGTGTTACAGTGGGCTCCGGGGCGGAGAGGGGAGGTGGGCGGCGGGGAGGGATGCTGTAGCTGCCAGGCCAAAGGGACAACTCGGAAGACTGACAGGCACATTGGGACCAGGTGGCTGAAGCATCTGTCCCCTTCCCTTATGCAAGACATGTGCGTGGGGGTGCGAGTGAGAGAAGTCCCGAAGAGCGGCAGCCCCCCTGGACGCCGCTAGGGTGGGCCGGCTTGTTTCTTCCCCTCTCCGGGTACTGCCTCCCCATTAGCTTGGTGTGGCCCTTCTGAGCCTGTAGGCACCTTCTCATTGGCCCCTGATTCCTCTTACGCCAAGACCTTGGAAAATCTTCCACTTCAAGGCTCTCAGCCCCTCACCAGCTACTCAGCTGACCTGTTATTTATATAGCAGGCCCGGAGGGAAGGAGCCGGGGAGGCACAGGGGCAACGCCATGTGTTTCTGCAGCTGCTGTCAGTCACATCAGTTCGCTTAAATTCCAGGACTGACAGCCCCATAAATGCCACCCAGCATTTGAACACCTCCCAGTGCTGCCTCCGTAAATGTAATATGGTAGCTGAGGGCATGGCTCTGGGGTTAGAGCTCTGCAGCTTGCTAGCTGCATGGGTTTGGGCTGGGTGTTTGACTCTCTGAGCCTCAGTTTCCTGATCTGTGAAATGGAAATTAAGATAATAATACTATCTAGCCCATAAGGTGGTTGTTCGTCCTCAGTGAGACAGTCCGTAGAAAGTCATTGACATTGTACCTGGCATACAGTAAACACTAATTAAATGTTAATTGTGGTGGCTCTTACTGCCCTCCCCAAAAGCTGTAGCTCTGTGTGTGTCCGTGTGTCTGTGTGTGTTTTCATATGCTCTGTGGGCCTCCATCGCAGGTCCCGAGCGTGGCAAGACTTGACCTACATTCGCTCCCAGCATCGCTCCTCCCTTGTACTCTCAGAGCCTGTGTCTAGAGCCGGGGTGCTGTCCCTCTGGTGAGACTGTGCCATACTCACAGCGGGCACCTTCCCCATCTACCCGGAGGGCCTCCTGCCTGCCCAGTTTTCTTCTGCAGTGAGCTCTTTCATGGATTCCTTCTCTGTCCCTATGGAACAATGCTTTCCCTCATCTCAAGGGCTTCCAAGAGGACCTGTTGGCAGCATGTTCTTTCTCCAGTCACAGTACTCCAGACCAGGTGTGGTCCCCAGGGTGCCCTTTGGGAGGGTCTCTGTGGTGGTCTGTCTTCATTTCCATCACCAGCCCCTCAGCTGGCATCCCGTCCTCAGCTGGGACTGCAGACCACAGCTGCTGAGCCGGTGTCCCCACCGACCACGGCTCCCTCCGGCAGCACCTGAGTCACCGAACAGCACGGCCAGGCCCCCCGGCTGCAGCCTTCGTGGCTCCTTTTCCTGTTTTGGGTTCTCCACTCCCCGTGCCCCTTCCACTGGTCTAAATCTCGACTGGCGTCCAGGCTCACTGCAGACTCTGCCTGCTTCTGGATTGTTGAAAGAGCGTTAGCCTGACTTGAGCATGCCTGGGCTGCGGCCATTTCTTTTCTGCGCGGCTTTCATTTCCTGATTTATAGAGTTGGATTGGAGCAGTGTTTGTAAAATTGTTTTGTGCAAGGAACTTTTTAAAAAAAGATTTAAAAATTTATTTTTAGAGAGAGGGGAAGGGAGGGACAAAGAGGGACAGAAACATTGACGTGAGGAAGAAACAGCTATTGGGTGCTTCTCGTCCGCACCCTGGCTGGGGACCGGCCCGCAGCCCAGGCGTGTGCCCTGACCAGGAATCGGACTGGCGACGCTGCACTTGGTGGAGGGTGCCCAGCCGACCACTGCAGAGAGGCGCGGGTAGCTGCGGTGCAGAACCGTGTTAGGCCCGCAGTGTGATTGCTGCCTCTACTCCCCATCTTCATGCCCAAGACTCAGCCTTGGCATGCGGTGCTTTGCCCTACATTATTCCTTCTAGCTGTCACCGAGGCTTGTAGTCTGTTAAACCAGTGGCTTGGCGTGGATGCGTGAAACCTCGTCTCTGACTTCCCTTCGCTTCCTCCGGCAGCTTCGTATTCCATTAAGTGAACAACCCTCTTTGTTGGAATCGAGCCAGCTAACTGTTTGGTGAGGTCAGATCTATGGGTTCAGGGGCTTACACTGGAGTTTGGGTCTTAACATTTATTGTTTAGCTTGAGTGTCTTCCTAGGGAGGGTTGGATAAAGCGTTTGGACTGTTTAAAGGCCTGGGGAATGCCCGGTAAGAGTGATCCTTGTTAAGAAGCTCGAGTGAGTAATACTCTCACTGCTCTTCAGTAATTGCTGAGCTGCTGCCCTGACCACTGTGGTTCAGTTGGTTGGGCATCGTCCTGCAAAGTCAAAGGTTGCCAGTTCCAGTACTGGTCAGGGCACATGCCTGGGTTGCAGGTTCGGTCCCCGTTTAGGATGTGTGTGAGAAGCAGCCCGTCCATGTTTCTTTCTCACATCAATGCTTTTCTTCCTCTCTTTCCCCCTCCCTTCCCTTCTCTCTAAAAATAAATTAATAAAATTTAAAAAAGCATTTAAATCATTAAAAAAATGCCGAGCTATCAAAACAGAGTGAGGGCTTTAGTTTGGATCTTAGCAGTTACTTCCTTTTTAAAAAAAATCCTCCGAGATAAGGGGAGAAACACAGTGTAAATGTGAAAGAAAGGATTCAGAGTGGACACAGGTGTAAGCATCGCTTAAGGGTGTTGGTAGGGTAGCGCACCGCCAAAGGGTGTTGCCTGCTTCTCTGTCCTGCAGACTTGCTACAGTGGAAAGGAAATTCGAGGGTGTTGTTTTGTAGGAGGAGAGAGGTTAAGATTGGCAGTTGCCCAGGGCTGGGGGCTGGGATGGGGGAAGATAGGGAGAATGAGGGGATGAATGCTAATGGGTACGGGGTTTCTTTCTTTCCTTTTTTTAAAAATTTTATTTATTTATTTTTAGAGAGAGGGTTAGGGAGGGAAAAGAAAGGGAGAGAAACATCAGTGTGTGGTTGTCTCTTGTGCGCCCCGTACCGGGGACCTGGCCTGCAACCCAGGCATGAACCCTGACTGGGAATTGAACCACTGACCCTTTGGTTTGCAGGCTGGTGCTCAATCCACTGAGCCACACCAGCCAGGGCTGGTACAGGTTCCTTTTAGGCATGATGAAATGTTCTAAAACCCACTGTGGTAATGGTTTTACAACTCTGGGAATATACCAAACACCATTGAATTGTACACTTTAAATAGGTGGATTATCTCTCAGTAAGCTTGTACAAAAGCTTGTTCAAAAACAAAATTAGAATCAAAAGTACTAAACTTGGTATCAGAACCCCTGAGAATGAGTTCTGGTCACCAACTATTTAGCGATGTGGGCCCAGGCACATCATTTAATCTCTTGGAGCATCATTGGCCTTAATCTCTTGGAGCATCTGTGAAGTGGGGATGGAAATACCTTACAGGATTGTTGTGAAGATAAATGACATAGGACATGTTAAAGTAGACAGAGTGAAGCCTCCAACAGATTATATCTTTATGTGTTTAAGTTAGACATATATTTTTGTGGATGATAAATGCTTAGTCTGAACTGCCCTTGAGAGTTCCCATGTAGTCCCGTGAAATGAACACTTTCGGAGGCTGAGAGCTGATCTGCATGCTGAGTAACTAGCAGAGGCCTTAAAGACCAGGTGCCCGCACAGCTCCGTCTGTGGTCTGGTGCCTTGAGTCTAGACGGAGGTTGTCCGTTTGCCGCTTACTGCATGTCTGCTTCCCTGCCTTTCAGATACTGTTCTCTTAGTTTAGCGTCAGAGTAATTGTTGCTTGTAATCGCCAAGGACGGTGTGGAGTTAGTGGACTGGAGCTGGTCATGCTCTCAGCGGGGAGTGAGCCTGCTGCCCAGGCTGGCTGGGAAGGGAGCGTAGCCCTCTGGCTGGGAGCAGGAACCCGCAGCCCTGCAGTCAGCTCCAGGAAGCAAATCCTGTTGTGAGTGCTAGCTCCCTAGACCCGGACGGTGACAGAATCATTGCGTCTCTGGTCTGCACCCTCAGTGGTTTAGAGTCTGGCTGCGAGGGTGCCCCTGCCCTGTCAGGGAGACTGGAGTGTGTTTCAGGAAGCCAGCTCGTCATGGACTCAGGTAGTAATTTTTAATAGAGTTGTTTCTTTATCTCTCAAGACCTGTTAAGGATTAAAGACTACCACGTTAAGGATTAAAGGATTACCACGCTCAAAAGTTATTTTTTGATTTATTTTTTTTGGTACGTTTTGATTTATACATTCTTTCAGTAGACTATTAATGACAATTTACTGTCTGTCAGGGATTATATACTGAGTTGAGGCTAAAAATACACAAAGGTACAGCTCCAGCCCCCAGTTGGCATTGTGGGTTGGGGAGATGAGGTAAGATATTATTGTAATACGGGAGGGTGGTTGGCCTTTGCAGAGGACTTGAACTGTGTAGGTTATGGATTAGACGGTGAATTGGATGGTGGACAGTGGATTGGGTGGGGGACATTGGGTTGGGTGGGCCTGGTGGGTGCACTGGGGTCTAGATGGATGCGGTACGGCTATCATCATAGAGCATGCAAGCTGAGAGATGATGGCGGCCTGAAGTAAGGGAGCAGCAGCAGGGATGGGCAGACGTGGACGGGTTCTGGAGCTGTTAAGAAAGCAGAGCAGGCGAAATGTGAAAGGCAGGGAGTAGGTAGGAAGACTCCTGAGTGGCCTGGCCAGCTGGGTGGAGGGTGGGGTCACCTACTGAGTCAGAGTCCAGAGGAGGGCGAGCTGGTTTGGTGAGATGCGAGGGGGACGTGATAAGCTGATTTTGAAATGTGAATTTGGAGGATCTGAGAGACATTCTAGTGCAGGTGGCCTGGAGGCTGTTTGGGTGTCCAGGCCTAGAGCTCGGAGATCTGGAGGGACGAGCCACTGGGGGGTCATCAGCGTATATGGTTGGTAACGATGTAAGAGGGAGAGCTCATCCTGGGAGCACAGGCCTTGTGAGGGAGGAAGAGGACCCTGGAGACAGAGGAAGAGCAGCGGGAGAGAGTGTTGGGTGTTTGGCCTGGGACTCATTTCTGCTGATTTTCAGGTCTCAGTGTAAACGACACGTCCGGGGGTAGCAGTCCTCTCTGTCCCTCTGAACGCAGCGAGGACTTTCTGCTGCTCCCATCATCGCCTGCCCTTTCCCGAGCGCGGCACCTTGCACACATCTTCATTGTTGCTTTGCCGTGGTTGCTCCCTGGCACTCTGGGGAGGTGGGGCTCTGTCGTGTTCCCTCCTGGGTTTGCAGTGCTGGATCAGAGCAGGCACGTAAGAAATCACAGTTCAGTCCCTGAATGTGCGTGAAGGCGAGGGGGAGGAGACAGCGCCCTGGGGAAGGATGGGGCGGGCAGGGACAGGCAGGTTGCATTGCAGAGAATAGCGTGACTGGTCAGGTAAACTGAGGCTCACTTCTCCTAACCTTGGTCAGCTTCATTTTCCTCGTCTCTAAAATGAGGACAATGATGGCAGTTAACAGCATTTTGAGGATTAAATGAAACGGTGAATAGAGGTATAATCTTTTGCAGGCTCTAGTAGTTATTGCCCTGATTACCCAGTGTTCTAGTTACTATTTTTAATTTGTCTGTCTGAGCTTCTTGATGGCAGAAGTCAATTCTTATTCATCTTTTTATCTTCAGCATTTGATATTTAGGATATCTGGGAGCTGTTTGTTGAAATGAACTGGCCTGTATTAGAGATCGGTCGTCTTGCAGCTTTGAGTGCCCGGACACACAGCGTGAGCGCTGACTCACTGGCTTCGCTCCCCAGGCTCACTGGAGCCCTGTGCTTCTCACAAACACGTTTCTGAGAAGAGACCTGGTCGACAGCTTTGTGGTGTTGGGCTGGCTGTGTGCAGTGGGTTCCAGCAGGCGCGGTCCTTCGGCCACGCACTTGCTAAGGGTGGGTGGTGCCCTCACATCGTGTTTGGCACACGCAGGCTCTGGCTCAGCGCTGGGTGGGCGCTCAGGGAACGTGGGGGCAGCGGCAGCTGTGGGGCCCCAGAGTTGTTGGTGTGTGGAGTGGGAGCACGAACAGACATAGTTCCTTTGGATCTGTGGGGCAAATTGTGCAGAACCTGGAAGACTTATTATTCATGGCCTTAGCCCCTTTTTAAATTAAACAAGCAAAAGAAGCATCCATAACATCTCAGGTAAATGTGGAAGTTAATTAAAAACCCCAACTGCGATCCTACCACTCTGCCAGAACTTTCCACGTATGTTTAGGCTGCCGTTGTAACTGAATTCAGGCCACTGGGACTTCCTGGTTTTGAAAACTTGGACATTCCCTGACCAGTGCCAGTAGTCTTTGCTTTTCTCTTGTGCCATAATAGCGGGCTTTGTCCAAACTCAGATGAAGTGGCAGGAGGTGCCCCACACAAAGCATGTGGGCCGTGTTTAATGGCCGAATTTGTGGAAAATTTGCATCACTTTCAAATGAGTTAATTTTCAGGCATCTTAAGAAAGAAGTCTGTCTGCGTTACTAGTATGACGAGTTCCGCTTGATTATTAGGGAACCCTACCTCTCTGCTTGTCTTCCCTGCACATTGAACATGACAGTTAATTCAGGTTAGTAAGGTATTCAGCTCACATTCCACAGTTTCTAGAAATAAGATTGTCATCATTTGCTGATTAGGCGGCGTGGTCAGGCGTGTCAGAGTTGAAGGTTAGTGGGGTAGAAGGAGCAGAAGGTTAAGGGGGACTCTGGATCCTTCACTGAAACCAGGTGGCAGTTTGGGAAGCTCCCAGCGCCCCAGAGAACAGGGATCGGCCAGAAGCAGCTGTCACTGGTTGAATCTGGTTGAATCGGTTGCAAGATCCTGGAATGAGGCCAGGCCCACCGACGGCTGTTGCGCTTCTGCAGGTTTTACTGGACAGGCTTCACGACTACTCTCTCTGGATTGACACCGTGTCCGCGGCAGTCTCTAATGGAAGGCAGTCTTTCTCCAGCTCCACCACACGAACACGTGGTGATGTCAGCCCTCATCTGCACTGATGGCCACGCCCTGATACTGGGCCCAAATCTCCACAGGTTTCTCTGGGCCCTGCCGGAGTATTTTTAAAAACCCTCACCAGTTAAAGTCATTATTAATTAAATTATTCAACAAAAACTTTTGAGTCTTTATTGTATGCAAGGACTGTATTGGATTCTGGGGCTATTTGGTGAATAATAATTAAAAAACCCCACAAAAACAAAAACAGACAAAATGCCTGCCCTCAAAGACTTTATAGATTGGTGGTGAGATAGACTTAGACAATTACATAAGCAGATGCAAAATTGCATTTGTGCCGAGTGCTGGGAGGGGGAGGCACATGGGACTGTGAGAGCCTCATAATGGAGGCACTCCCCTTGTCCTGCGATTGGGTGGAAGCCCGAAATTCACAGGGCGAAGAGGGGAAGGAGAAGCATTCCGAGCAGGAGGAACTTCCTGTGGAAACCACCCAGGAGGGGAAGGAGCATGGCAGGTGTGGGAGGGCGAAAGCAGGCCGGTGCAGCCAGCGTGCAGATTGGCCATAGGCAGGGGCCGGGCTAAGAAGGGCCTCGTAGGCCGGGTTAAACTGTCATCTTTACCCTGCCCGTAATGCAAAGCACACTGTGCTCTGAGAAGTTCACGGCTGCTGTAGGGTGGAGAATAGAGGGAGAACAGCGACAGGTAAGCAGGTTGGAAAGCTGTCGCGGTGCTCCAGGTGGGAGGTGACGGTTGCTTGGTCCAGGGTGCTGCTGGGGAAGAGAAGAGAGCAACGTGGATTCTAGGTGTATTTACTGGGCGGTATTGATGGGATCTGGTGGTAGATCGGTGTTAAGGGTGAAGGAGGAGGTGTGAGAGGGAGCAGTGGAGTCCCCTCTGGACTACCTGCATGGAGCAGTCCTGGTTGGCGCCTTTCCTGGAGGGTGGGGGGGTCAGAAGTTCCCCTTGGACTCTGGAGCGTCGGTTGGGGTGTCTGTCAGGTGTCTGCCTCGGAGGACCCAGTGGAGGAAGTCATCGGAGGCAACTCTCCGCGGGGGTTGAAGATGCCCCAGAGTTTTCCCCACACAGCCAGCTGTTACTCCGGGGGACAGGTGGTTTCTGTTTCCTGGTTTTTTCCCTTCAGCCTCCTTTTGCCTCTCCGGACACTTTCTCTGGGCACTTTCAGTGATGTTTGCTTTGGCCTGGTTTCTGGTGGGTCTAGCTGGTATATTCACCCGTCTTTCTGTCCTGGTTTTCCTTTCTTCCTTCATTACCATTTCGTGGTAATAAGAGACAGGATGCTGGTTCACGTAAGAGGTAGTGTGGTGTCATGTAAGAACATAGGCTGAGCCAGCTACCAGGTTCAGCTCCCACCCCCGCCGCGTGCTGGCTGGGCATCGTGGTCTGCAAAGTGGAGATCACAGTGGGCGTGACAGCCCCGCTGCACGGGCTTGCCGTCAGGGTTCGGCGAGTGAGTGAGTGAGTGAGTGTGAAGCTCTTTAAACGGTGCCTCGCACATAAGGCTCAAGATAAGTTTATCGCCCTGACTGGGTAGGACAGAACCCTAAAAGGTGTCTCCTGATGGCTAAAGAGGAATTCCATTAACCAGCTCAAGAATCGCTATAAATGGTTTTGGATAGTGTAAATTCTTTATCATCAGAAGACGGTAGATACTCCTGGGGACGTAACAGTAGGCTAGCCCTCTCCACGCTGGCGGTGGTGTCAGGACTGAATTCCAAGCACTAGTCAGGATGACTGCTAGAGTTTCCTAACAGCCGATTGAAGTTAATGAACAGCTTTGCTCTCTCCTCCAAGAAAGATGATAGACCTGTCAAAAATAATTGTGCTTTAATATAGTTCTTTGCCGAAGACAGATGATGAAAACTCTCAATGAGAATTTCTAAATTACCGTATTTTGCTGAGTACAATGCACACTTTTTGCCCAAATCCTGTGTATAGTGCACACAAAAACGTGGGTGTGCGTTATACCCAGCAAAATCCGGTGTGAAAACACTGGTTCCTTAAGCCCGTGGTAATAACCCTGAGAGTCTGCAGAGGTCGCAGGCTCCCCAGGTAGTCTGATGCCCTCCAGGCTGGGAAGCACTGCCTCAGACAGACTTGACTCCATCCTTGAACGGAATCGGAGCATCTCTAAAATAGACCTTGCTCAGACGGGCTCTCTGAAACAGCCGTGGCTTTGTGCTTCGCCCTCAGGATGGGCTCCCTGACCTCTCCCTGCCTCACCTGTACCCAGGTTTCTTCTGATGCCGTATTTCAGATGGAATCAGCAACTTCAGAAAATTCCTACCGCCCGGAGCCTTCTGCCAGAATAAATAAATAAATAAAATCCAAATTTGTTTGTTGACAAAACTGGTTGTGTCTTCTTGTAGAATTTTCCAGAGTCAGGATTTGGCTGCTTGTGTTCCCATGGTGTCATTTAATATGTTTCTCTGTCCAAGTCTTTCTTATACATTGGTAGGATGGCACAGACACTCCAGCAGACGGAGCTTAGCTGGTTTGGCGAGAATACTTCGTGGGTGGTGGGTTGCATTAGGAGGCCCTCCACGCCCTCTTCTTGTTAGGGTAACAGCCATTTATGACTGTTCATTGAGGACTGCTGATCATCTTTGAATACTCAATAAACACCAACCCAACAGGGAGGCATTTGAAGACATTTTCATTGAGAAACAGTGACACAGACCCTGGCCTTCATTCCTTCTCAGAAATGACTGTGTCGGGACTTAGGTAACTCAGAAGGGGCGAAGGACGGTCCCAGCTGTCTTTATTGGGTCCTAGTATACTACAGGGTAGATGGATCAATACTGACTGTTTAATATTTTTTATTATTTTTATTATTTTATTCTTTTACAGAGTATTGACTTGATCCATTCACATTTTCCTGTTTCCACCTTTAAGCTTTTACATAAGTCCATTTTCTCCCTATCACCCACAGCCTTTTGCTTTTAACCCTGGCTCCTCACGGGAGGGAGCGGGGAATCGTTCTGTGGGATGTCTTCCCTTCGCTTTCTGACTCCCAGCTGCCTTGCTTTGCTGTATGACATTTGACCTTTTAGATAGTGCCAACCCTTTTCTCCCTGCTTGGGACAATGAATAGTTGTCGGTCCTAAGTAATTAGTTTAATATTGAACTAATTTGTTGGAATTTTCTGTCTCCCTTTAGTTAAAAAATACTTTTTTAAAAAACAGTAACTAGCTTGTCAAAGAAAAGACCCTTGAGGGTTTCTGTTTTTGCGTGTATTCTGAAAGCATGGCTTAAAGTTACTCATTTCAAGCCCTTAAACAAAGAAAAATATTACCCTTTGCTCTTCTCTTTTAGGAAATTCACACAAACGAAAAGGAAGTAACAGAGAAGGAAGTAACTCTTCACTTGTTGCCAGGTAACAGTCTCATGTTAGCATCATGTGCAGCTCAAAGCCAGCGTTAATTATGTCATCCTGCTATGGCTATATAGCCTTTGTTTTCATCCAGACAATATGTAACGGTAATGAGTGGGACAAAGCATCAAGGTCTTTAGTTCAGTAATTACACACCTGGGTCTGAGTATTACAACATCTGCAAAGAATTTTTCTTCTTTTCCTCTCCGCAGGCAGATGAAAATAAACCTGGGAAAGTGTCACGGCTTTCACAGGCAAATGGGGCCTTTTTCAGGTTACCTCCCTTGGCCCCATCCAGCACTCTGGTCCTCAGTCAGGAAAATCCTGGTCGCCCACAAAGCCCAACACCCCACACTCTCTCCCCGCTGCCCAAGCGCAGCTGCCGGTGACTAGCGCTGCTTCCCAGGCTTCCCACCTGTTGTCTGTGCCTGTGCATCTGAGCGCCAGTGCCAGGTGGGCTGCGGCCCCCTCCCATCCCAGGGCTGCCTGGGCTTTGCCCTGTGGTTATCACCAAGGAGGCTGGGTGGCTTGGGTATTTTTCAGATGGGGGAGAGTGACTCTGTAGCTTGAGTCAAGGCTTAATCATGTCTGAATTCAGAAACAGAATCTCCTTGGCGGTGTGTCCTCTTCATATGTGGGGCTGTGAGCTGTGCACTCAGTTCTTGCTTTTTTTTCTAATCCCAAATAGCTTTTTAAAATAAGTTTTTAAAGGCACATTTTCCCAAAACAATAAGGGCTTGTTCTGGTACTTTTTATTTTATTCCATTTTATTGGGAGGATATGTATATGCACAGATTTCTGGCTGATTCACCTTATTTGGTAAATATATTGGGATCCTATAAGTATTTATTTATCCTCACTTGAGGACATGCTCATTGATCTTAGAGGGAGGGGAAGGGAGGAAGGGAGGGAGAGAAACTTTGATGTGAGAGAGAAACACCAATCAGTTGCCCCTTGCACACCAAACCCGCAGCCCAGGCATATGCCCTGACTGGGAATTGAACCCGTGACCCTTCAGTCCATAGGATGATGCTTCAACCAACTGAGTCACACCAGCCAGGCCCATGAGTTTTTTTTAAAGAGATTTTTAAGTTTGAAAGGCTTTTTCCTGTAGTAAAGACCTAAACCTTAATCCATGTACCCTATTGTCTCTCCTTTTCCTGGGTTATAGGTTCTGGGAATAACTTTATTTTTAGCTTAGCGTTACATACATTTCCCCACCTTCTGGGTTACTTGATGATCTCGTCTGGGTGTGCAGCTGTGAGCTCACAGCTGACTTCTCTGAGCCCCAGTTTCCTGGACTAGACCAAGATCTCTTCCAGCTCCCGTGATTCCAGACTCTGCACGCGCAGGTTGGAGACTGTGGCACTGCAGCAGCCACCGCATGCCCCTTTCTCGTCTCCAGTGCGTGGCACAGGCTGAGAACGGCTTGCCGGGTCTCGGGAAGAGGTGACTCGCTGTTAAAAGCATTTGACTCTAGGAGTTGAAAGCACAGGAAGCCTTGCTCACACGTCTTCCACCTTGGACTTAGCTGAGGCACTTTTTCTGGGACTGTTTTAAACCTTAATGAGGCGCTGACTTCATTGTTTTCTTCAAACTCTGTGGTCTCTCTTGAGGATGACCTAGTGACTGAGCCACCTTTCAGTACTTCCGTAGTAATTAACCCCTTGGAAGATGACACCCGCATCATAACGCGTGTCCCTTATAGTCTTAGTGTCTGTGAGTTTTCTCTTTACATATTGAAGGCTAGACTAAATGAATTTGAGTCAAACAGTAAATTTGCAGACGTCAAAGGAAATACCCAGAGGGAGATTCTGAGAGGAAAGTGGCTGTCTGTTGGAGGAGAAGAAATTACTTTTCTTTTTTGTTGCAGAGTATTTACACTTAGTGTTTCGTCTCCCCTCCAACCCCCTCCTTTCCTGCCCTCACCCAGACAGCCAGCCCTGAGGAGCTGCTCTGTGGGAGCAGAGAGTGCTTGTCTGTCCCTGCCTCCTGGTCTTTCTGACTGTGGAGAGTTACTCCGTCTCCAGGAAGCACAGCTTTGCATGCGGGCTGGGTGCCTGCAGATGGAGCAGGAAAGGTGACACACTGAGAGGAAACGGTTTTTCCCCCCACAGACCTCTGGCCTCCCTGCTCCTCCCACCCTTGTCTGCAGAGCCAGTGTTAGTGTGGTCACGTTGCAGCCTCTGCCTCTGAGGAAGCTGCTTGCAAGCCCCGTGGCCAGGGAGACAGCCCTCTCCCTCTGAGCAGTGCCAGATGAGACCCGGCCCACTCCCACCGGAGGTGGGCTTGAGGCCTGCATTCCCGAGCACGCTGGCGAGCCTTTCTGCCTTCGCTTCTTTAGGGTGTTGCTTCTGTGGGACATCCCTTGGGTCCAAGTAATAAAAACACTTGTAGCTGAGATCATTTCCCCCTCTTTGGAAACTTCTGCTTCTCAGTGAGAAGATGGAGGGGCGCTCTGTGTGAAGGTGTATCTGAGTCATTTATCTCCTTTGCCAGTGGTCCCCACTCTGCCTCATCTCCGACTTCAAGTCTGGCGGCGTCGGCCTTGTTGGGACGCGTGAGCCGAGTGCCGCGTTGTGTTGCGTGCTGGTCCTCGCGGGAACGCAGCCCGGGAAGCTTTCCCTGTTCGCATGCTGTGTGCTCCCTGGGGACTCTAAAGGGGTCTGTTTTGGTTTCTCCCAGGTGAGCAGCTGCTTTGTGAAGCCAGCACCGTCCTGAAGTATGTCCAGGAAGATTCGTGCCAGCGCGGGATCTGTGGGAGGCTCGTCTGCACAGACTTCAAGATCGCTTTCCTGGGCAGTGACGAGTCCGCGCTGGAGAACGATGTGTGTCCCAGCGCGTCTGCCTGAGTGTGGGGGAGCGTGCTGCTGTGGCCCGCTGTCTCTTCCCCAGCTTCTCAGTCACTCCACCCCAACACACACAAGCACAGAGGACAAGTCTGCTCTCTGTCCTTCGGGATCTCCTGCCAGTGCAGGGCCATTCTAGAAATTTCTCCCATGCCTCCTGTCACTCTGGCTTACATTTGTCTTCATAGACAGACACTTATTTTCTTCTGTGTTTCATTGCAGTGTATACCACTCATTGGAATGACATCCCCCAGATACACTGGTCCCCCCACCCCGTTTTTTGTATATTAAACAGTTCCTTAAATTTGGGAACTAAGTTCAGTTATGAAATGGATGCTGAATACAGTACTTGAATTTGAGTTACTCTGCACTGGGTGCTGGTGTGCTTGTAAGGCTTGTCCCTGCTTCTGAAGAGTGAGCAGTGCAGTAAGGGGAGAACTGGCCACACCACTCGGAGGGCACCGTGTGCTAATGGAAACGCAGCCGTCCCGGCCTATCCTTGCCTCTTAAACAGCAGCACCGTTGCTGTCTCAGAGCGTGGTCTTCTGGCTGCTGGCCACCGTAGCAGCTTGCTTCCCGGTCCTGAAAAAGGCAGCAGTTACAGCCACTTGAGTCCCGGTGTTTTCCTTCCTGCGTAGCTGTCACTCACCTACTTGCAGTTGTGTGGAGAAACCATAACCTGCGCGCCACTCCCCAGCTCCTCTCGGAGCGATCACGTGGGGCGTGGTGTTTTTGCGTAGGAGCAGCCCAGGGACGGCCTGTCCTGCCTGGGCCCACAAGCCAGTGACCACAGCTCTCTGCATACCTCTCACTGTCCCTTTCCTGGGCATGTGGCTGTGTTTGTTTTCCTTAATGTGCACGTGGAGAATGGTGATGTGCTCTGTCTGTAAGTGTGTAACGGTGCGTAGCAAGGAGTCACAGTTGTTTCCTTTTAATCTTTTAGGAAACCCAATTTAAGAATAAGATTATAGGAGAAAATGACATTACCCTCCACTGTGTTGATCAGATTTATGGAGGTAAGTATCTGTTTTCTCCTGGGGTATTGCAGGCTTTTGTAACTGATAATGTTGCTATGGTCTTTTATAGTTTACTAAAATTTCTTCTTACATTAATCTTGTTTACATCAGTTTTATGGATGATAAAATTGATATATGAAGTGGCTTGTTTGTGGTCGGTCACTTAGCTGGAGGAGCTTGGACTTGAACTTAGAACCTTTCTTCGTAATACTCCACAATGCCATCATAGATTAGATTGGATCATTTGGATCAAAAATTGGATCATTTTTGCCATTGGTGGTAGCTGTGTCGGTTTTACTTTAAAGGCGAATCTGACACAGGTCTGCTGTTCTGCATTTGGGGTTCTCTTCGGCCTTCAGGCGCCGGTCTGCTCCACTCCTCCATTTTTGTAAGGAGGACTTTTTCAGAAACCATGCAGTAGTCATGTGTGATGTTTCTGATGCCAGCAGGTGCTGCGTGGCCCGAACTCTGGGACAGGGAGGGAGGTGGCAGGAGTGGCTCTGGCCCTAAACGCAGGAGTCGACTGTCCCTAGTTGTCTCCTGTCCATCTTTTGTAATCCCAGCTTTTGGAGCAGGGTTTTCTGCAGGTCGGTGGAGTCAGTTCTTCAGCAGCGGCCAGTCCTTTTCGTCTAGTGCTTCCCGAGAGGAGTGAAGAGCCCCGAGTGCTCTCAGAGCCCAGGGCCCTGCAGTGGGCCTGGGCCGGGGCTGGGCTGGCAGTGACTGAGAAGGAAGCACCTTACCTCTCCCTTCCGAGAGGTCTCCTTCGAAGTTGATAGTGCACCTGGTGTCTTGAGTGTTAACTTGTTGCCGTATAACACAATTTCCCTTCCTGATTTTATCGTTTATCATGTGTGCAGTGTTTGATGAGAAAAAAAAAACCCTCTTGGGACAACTGAAGAAATACCCTGAGAAACTCATCATCCACTGCAAAGACCTCCGGGTGTTCCACTTTTGTCTGAGGTACACAAAAGAAGAGGAAGTCAAAAGGGTAACTAGTTACATGTGTTTTTAGGTTTTATTTCCCATCGGGTTTTCCCCACTCACTTTAGCTTACCCTGCATGTGGTTGAGGGGAGCCTTTTACTTTGTAAAGGTGGAATTGGTCGTGATCCCATGTGCTTTGATTAGAATTGAGAGAAATTTGGTGCAGCGTGCCTGTGTGTTATCTTGATACATGCTACCTTTAATTCTTCAGTCCGTAATGTTGTGATTTCTGGAGCCTCTGAAGGGTGGCAGATGGAAAGCCAGGGTCAGCAGGCGCTCAGAGAGGGGGAAGGATGGAGCAGCGAGAAGCAGCCCTCTTACCTTAACCCTGGCAGCCTTTCCAAGAGCCAGCAGCAGTGACCCCCCGGCTCCTGGATGAATGAGCTTATTCCTGGGGAGTAGTGGACAGGTGTGGGAGGAGGAGGAGGTGAACAGGTCCGATGGGCAAAACCGAGGCAGCAAATGAGCCTGTGCTTTTGGGCACTTTAGGAAACTTACTCCGGTCGCCACAGCAAATTAAGATGCGTGGCTGGGTGAACTGGTTGTAGTGGTCATTGTGACGTCGAAGATTCCCCTAACTGAGGTAGTGAAGGTCCGAACTTGCCACTCTCGTGGTGAAGCACAGCGGGGAGAGCAGGCGAGAGGCCAGCTCGTCTGTTGTCTTTGGCTGCAGTGAGTTACGCACACTGACAGGCAAGCCCCTGATTTTCTTTCAGGTGGTGTGGAGGTCAGCAGGAGTAATGAACGTGACCTCAGTTGTCTGTTCTGAGCAGAAGAGTAGATGTGGAAAATTGAGAAGCCAGACACTTCATCTTGAACGATGATTTTAGTCATCTGTCCAAACACGCTTTTGTTGGGCGCCTCTGACAAAAGCTCAAAGGGTTGATTTCGTTTCTCATCTTCTGGAAGAAAGTCCTACAGGCCACAGACGGATCCGACTGTTTCGGTTGGCCTCTGCTACCAGCTGTGTGTCTCCGACGTCAGATTTTTAGGGTGTCCGAATGTGGCACTTGAGGTTTTCTAGCGCCTAGTTTTTGAGCAATTAGACTATGCTTTACAAATTTTCCCAGAAATCCAAACTCTTGGGAAAGCTGACAAAATGGTTGGCCTTTGTGTGTTTGGCGTTCTTCTGAGAGGAGCCGCCGTAGGCGCAGACCTCAGGGAGAGTTCTCACGTGCAGCCCCTGGGGACCGGTTGCGCGACCGAAAACTAGACGACTCCGTGCTCGCTGCCCAAACCTGACTCTCCACTGCTTGGTTCTTCTCTAGATTGTCAGCGGCATCGTTCATCACACCCTGGCCCCTAAGCTGCTGAAGCGATTGTTTCTCTTTTCCTATGCAGCTGCTACACAGAACAGTACAGGTGAGTGTCTTCTGGGTTTCGATTTGAAACTAGGCAGACCTTCCAGTTTCTACCTGGGACTCGCGGGAGAAAATCCATGCACTGAGCCGTTATCTCCTCTTCTCTAGCAGTTGGTCACCTTTGCTTGGGTGACACATTCAAGTTTCTTAAAAAAAAAAAGTTTCTGTCTTTGTTCCTGTGATCTTTGTTGCTTTTTAGTTATCTTTTAGGTTTGTTGTTTTATTGTGAGGAATTACTGGTTTGGTCGTTTCGTATGAAAGGTGGAAGTTGTACGTGACAGAACACGTCAGGTGGGAAGCGGATGTGTTACGGAAGCGGCTGAGAGGCGGTGTGCACATAGGAGCCAGCGTGCCCGGGTCTGAATCCCCCGTCCACCAGTATTAGCCGTGTGGCCTCGAGCAAATCGCTTAAATTGCCTGTGGCTCAGTTTCTTCACCTGTAAAATGAAGATAATAATGGTTTCTACCTCTCTGGGATATTGGGAAGATTAAATTAGGGAATATACATAAAGTACTTAGAAGAGTCCATGGCCCATAGTAAGCCCTAAGGGTTTACAGTTAGCATTACTTAAAAAAAGAACACTTCAGAAAACCAGCTTGGTTAGAAGACTTAAGATTGCAAATATTTTCCATTCAGTTCACTGAAAAAGAGAGCAGGCTTTTAGCTAAGAACCTCTCATCATCTGAGTAGCTGTTACCCGTGCCTGCACCGTGCATGTTTCCGCAGGGCCCTGTCTTCCTCCTTCTCTAGGTCCCTCCCCTTGTCTCTCCCCTCCGTGGGCTCCCTGGCTCTGCCCATTACTCCTCACGGGAGGTTGGTGTCGGGAGGTTGGTGTTGGGCGGTGCTGTGTGCTGTGTGCCCTTCGGGAAGTAGCTGTCAGTTTAACGGCACGTGCCAGGCTTTCTGCAACGCAGAGTTGCTTTGTCATGTACTGCTTACTGAGTAAACGCTGTCGAATGCTTGCTGGGGGTCAGGCTCTGGGGGTATGGAGGTGAGCAGGACTCAGTCCCTGCGCTCTGAGAGCACCACATCAGAAGCAGCTGAGTGGCGGTTCCTGTGCTGGAAGAGGCCGTGGGAGCAGGAGGAGGGAGTGCCGGACCATCCTGGGGACAGGAAGGCTGTGCGTGAGCTGGCACGGAGGATGTGGGAGTCTCTGGTAGGCACGGAGGCGCATTTTAGGCAGAGGTGGAGCTATCTGAGAGAGCAGGTCGCGGTTTGGGAGCTGCGGTGATTTAGTAGTGTGAATTTCGGGGTCTGTCCTACTCGAGTTCAGATCCTTGCTCAGTTGCTTAGTAGCAGTGTGATCTTGGGGCCTCTGTTTTCTCATTTCAAAAAATGATAGTGTTAATGCTTCCTTTGAAGTGTCACGAAGAGTATAAATTATTAAACGTGTGACTCAGAGGGTACAGTCAGTACATGAGGGTTAACCGAGTGGAACTGCATGTCATTCAGGACGTGTTATGTTCCGAGAATGATGCTGACGTAAAATACAGTCAGCGCTGCTGGTAGGCTGAGCCTGACATTTGTTTCTTAACTCAGGAAGCTCACTTCTGTGAACGACAGGTCCCGCTGCTGTCGGTAAATGTGCCAGTGCTGATGAGCCGGGTGCGGCTCTCAGCAGCTCGTGGCAGCGAGACAGCCTGTGCGGCTGCTGCCACGCACATCAGCGTGCGTCGGGCTGCATTTGGAAAGTCACCCTCTGTGTGTCAGGAGTTCTGCTTCCTCCTCACATCTGACTCTTGCCCCGGACCCAGCCTAGGGCAGTTTCTCAGCTGGCCAGCACGTCGGTGTGTGTTCGGAAGCCCTTACCTCGACGGACCCGGCAGTTTCATCACCCCGTGGTGGCTCTTTGTGCCACAGGGCCCGGCCTGTGAGACTGCTGGTGTTCTGTTTTAATCCCACCCTTCTTCTCTCCTTTTAACCCCAATCGTTGATAAGTAAAGACTACACTAGATGATTTTGAACTGACAAATTAATCAGCTCTGTCACTGCGTAGGGGTTTTAGAGGTGGCTGCGTTGCGATCTGAACATCTTTAATTATTCGCAGGCTTAATAATTCATAAATGTGCTTTGGCTGAAAGGTCGTAAAAGCTTATGTCCATGGGGAAATTTTTTTTTGCAGTTATTGCTGTATAGAAATTTTCTTTATAGCTGCCTAGGTTTGAATTCCATTTCTGCCGTTGCCTGGCTCTGTGATCTTGAGCGAGTCTTTTAACCTTTCTGTGCCACGGCTGTGAGATGGAGGAAATAACATCGCCCAACCTGCGGGGTTACAAGGGTTGCGTTCAGTGTGCTCAGAACAGTGCCCAGCACACACTAAGTGCTATAAGCTTATATAAGCTTAACTACTGTTTTTATTTTATCGTTATTCTTATTGTCATCCCTTGTACAATGATCTGGTTTTATTAAAAAGAGTGGATGGGAGTTTTATCAAACACTTCATTTTTTCCAGAATGCTTGTTGTTTTAGATATGCAGAGGCTTGAACTAACCGATCTGTGTAAATACCCAAAACTGTTGTGGTGCATGTCACCCCCAGCAGGCGGTGGTGCGGCTCGGGAGAGGGTCCGACATGTCAGTGGGGCGGAGCAGTGCTCCTGGGCGTTTCCTTCCAGCAGGTGGTGGCGGGGCCGGGGCAGGGCCGAGAGTATCGGCGGGCGCTGCAGCCGTCGGCCAGCAGGCCCCGCCTGCCCCGCCTGCCTCGCGGCTCTCCCGTGTTTGGCCTCCGGGAACAGGCGTCACGCTGGGAACTCCTGACAGTACGCCTTCCCATTGAAGGAGCATTTACACTCAGGAACCCTACATGCTGTTCAGATGAGTTTGCCATCCTGTGTACTTATTGGTGGGGCTAAAAATAGTCTTTGAGCGTTTGTGCTAAGCCCATCCTTTAGCGCCTCTCAGGATCTTTTTATGTTATATAAATTATCTCATGGTCAGATGACTGACCTATAATTACTTTTGCAAGGAGTGGAACTAAAACAGCCCTTTTCCTCCTGTATAAAACAACAGAGCCTCAGTTATAATTTTGGATTCATGACAAAAAAGAGGAACAAGGTTAGGAAGAAGTGGGGAAATCATGCTGCTTGGATGGAAATGGGTGTAGTAAAGGAAATTGGGGCCTGAGAATTCACTTCGACATCATTAAAAGAGCAGCGCTTCATGACAAGATTTTGTTGTCTTTTTAAATTTATTTTGCCAGCTGCCAATCCCAAGAGCCATACTGTGATGTTTGACACCCTTGAGGACTGGTGTTGGGAGCTGGAGCGGACCCGGGGCAGCGTGAAGTACAAAGCCGTGAGTGTCAACGAAGGCTACCGGGTCTGTGAAAGGTGAGCTTTCAGTGCCGTGCGCTTCGGAGCAGCTGGGTTGAGATTTCATTCGCATGCGGTACGTTTCACCCACTTGACATACGCTGTGTTTCGAAATATATTCACAGTCGTGCAACCATCACTATAGTCAGTTTTGGACCATTTTCATCGTCCCCGAAAGAAACTTCATGCCCATTAGTAATGTCTCCCCACGTTCTCAGAACACCCCCAGCCCTAGGCAACCACTCACCTGCTTTCTAGCTCTGTAGATTGGCCTCTTCTGCACACTTTATAGGAAGGGAATCATACAATATGTGGTCTTTATGCCGGCTTCTTTCCTTCAGGACAATGTCACAATATTAAGGCTCATCCATGCTGTAGCACGCATCAGAACGTCATTCTTTTCTGTCACCGAACGATATTCCCCAGCACGGGTATTCGTATACACCATGTTTTATTTATCTGTCCATCCGTCGATGGACATTGGGTTGTTTTCACTTTCTGGCTGTTATGGCTAATGCTGCGTTGAACATTTGAGTCCAGGGTTTGTGTGGATGTACAAGTTCATTTCTCTTAGGTAAATGCCTAGGGGTGGAGTTGCTAGGCCACATGGTGACTTTGCCTTTAACATTCTGACAAACTGCCAGACTGTTTTCCCCAGCGCCTGCTCCACTTTCCATTCCCATCAGAAGGATCCCCTTCCTCCACATTAATTAAAGTATCCCTTACAACATTCAGAAGTGGATTTGTGTTTTATGTCCCATTATTGTATCAGTGATCTGAAGTGTAAAATTCTTAGAGGCACTTCTGAATTTATTTTGTGTGTTTGCTTTCCTCTTACCAAACACTTCATTTATTCACGCAGTGAAAATTTCTGAGTGCCTACTCCGTGCTGAACAGTGTCCTGGCTACTCAGGGTACAGCAGCAGCAGAGTCTGAAAACGCTGCCCTCCTGGTGCTGTCACTGCTGTGGGAGGAAGTGATGACAGAATAAGTGAGCACTTACTGTGTGTTAGACGGTGACAAGTGCTACAGAGAAAAATAGATCAGGGAGGGGGTAGGGTGCGCTGGAGCTAGCTGTTGGTGGGGAGGGCTGGTCAGGCAGAGGCAACGGCAGGAACAAAGGCCCTGCGGTGCGGTCTTGTCCGGCTGTGTGAGGAACGAGGAGCGAGCAGGGGACAGAGCATGGGAGGCGAGATCGGGGAGAAGAGGGGCGGCTGGGTGGTGACTGGCTGGGAGGCTTTCAGAGGAATTTATAGGTAAGTGAGGAGGGGTTTGAGCAGAAGCGTAATGTGTCCTGACCTACATTTTAAAGGTTGACTTTGCATAATTCTCTTTTAGGAACTTGAATCTTACCATTTTGGAACGTAATGCCCCAGTGCTCTGCTAGCAGTTTCATAAAATTTATACGGTAGTCTTCCCTTATCCATGGTTTTGCTTTCTGCAGTTTTAATCATCTGTGGTCAACTGCAGTCCTAAAATGTTACATGGAAAATTCCAGAAATAATTCATAAATGAGGTGCTATTTGAGTAGCGTGATGAACACTTACGCCATTCCACTGCGTCCGACCTGGGGTGGGACGCCCTCTGTCCAGCCTGTCCTTGCTGCAGACACACCTGCCCACTTACTAGCCATCTTGCTTATCAGACTGAGTGTCGTGGGATCACAGCGCTTGTGTTCAGGTAGCCCTTATTTTACTCAAAAAGGGCCATGAAGTGCAAGAGTAGTGAGTGGTGTGGCAATGCAGATACGCCAGAGCTGTAAAGTGCTTCCTTTAGGAGAGAAGGTGAGTGCAGTACAATAAGATACTTGGAGAGAGAGAAAAACCACATTCACATTGCTTTTATTATGGTGTTTTGTTATAATTGTTCTATTTTACTAGTAATAGTTGTTACTCTCTTACTTGCCGAATTTATAGATTAAACTTCATCATAGGTAAGTGCATACGGGAAAAAACATAGTGTGCCGTGTTTTGCCCTGTGTCATACGCTTCCATGGATAATGTGCACCCACATTTTTGGCCCAAACTTTCAGGGCAAAAAATCTTTCATTCTAATTTTGTAATTCAAATTTTATTTATATTTAGAAACAAAACCAGTTATTATATTTCAGGGTATTATTTTGCATATGGATATCATTATTGCTTCCTAGAGTAACACTTTTAACGCACAAGCGTAAGTAACAGAAGTAAAAACATTCACATAGATACAGAATTAGTACTACCCATGTGTAATGTGCATCCTTATTTTTCCCTCAAAGATTTGGGCAGAAAAGTGTGCATTATACATGCAAAATGTGGTGTGTAGGAATCGGTACCATCCGTGGTCTCAGTCATCCCCTGGGGTTTGGGACGGATCCCTGTGGTTAGGTGTGACCACTCTGTTTTTGTGGCGCATCTGAATTCATGGTTCTGACAGGCCTCTTCAGCAGGTGCGTTTTGACGTTGACCAGTCTCAAACATTTATGGTTAACCTCCCTGTCACAGTGGGAACTGGGGTGGCAGTGGGAGGGGCC
This sequence comes from Trachops cirrhosus, assembly GCA_028533065.1. Lineage (NCBI taxonomy): Eukaryota > Metazoa > Chordata > Mammalia > Chiroptera > Phyllostomidae > Trachops > Trachops cirrhosus. The sequence goes on along the minus strand of CM052540.1, from coordinate 180,611,748 downwards.
TGCAGGGTGAGGGTGGGGTCACATGCGCCCCCACTCCCATGGAGCTCCTCCTCCCCTTTACAGTCACAAAGCTTGAAAAGTGAAGGTTAGCACCGCTCAGAGAGGGTGAACCCCTGCTCCTGGGAGGCGGTAGTTCGTGATGTGACTTTGGAACTGAGAAGGCAGTCCCATTCCCGGAACTGTTTAGAAGTCCTGCCGCGGACTGATTAAATCCACGGGCGTTCACACAGATGTCCGCACATCAGAAATACGTCTGGTAGAGAAGGTAGCTCTGGGGAGTCAAGGACACTTTTCGTTCATCATTACGGGGTGGCAAAGGAGATTTACAGTTTATATGAAAAAAATACAATAACTAATAGATATTAATACAAGAATAAACTATTCCGTGTGCTCACAATTATAAACCTATTTTTGCTCCACCCCCATCCTCTGAACAAAGTGTAGTGCTTGGATTTATGAGGGACTCGGAAAATAGGAGACAGGGTGAATAAATTAATGAAAGTCCATCAGTAGTCAGAGGGGACTCCAGTCACTTTGAATAAGAATAAAAAGCTGAGCGTCTACGTCACCTTCCTTCAAGGTCAGAGCTGGCTCTTCCCGTAGCACAGTCTGTTCCTTCTCCTGAAAAGCCTTTCTCCCGCCCCACGGCCCTAGGAAGGTCCGGGAAGGTCTGACCCCTGTAGGGGAGGAGTCGCTGACCCGCCACAGGCAGACTTTGTTCTCCGGTGTTGTCGCCCTGCGGGTTCCCTCACCCCGACCGAGCAGGTCACACAACTTCCCGTGAATAAAGTCGTCCTGTATTTGAAGGAGCTGTTTGCTTTCTGTTCTGAACTCATCCTGATAACTAGAACGACTGCTGTCCCGGGAGGGAGGGTTACTTGCTTATGGACGTTGGGAGTCTTATCACAGAGACTCCATAGAGCCGCCTGCAGTTCAGTGGGATAGGACAGGACCTCTCCCACCTCCCGCACTGGCGCAGAGCTGTCCATCCATCTCTGGGCAGCCTCCCCCCTCCCTTCCATCCTCCTTCCTTCCTTCCTTCCTTCCTTCCTTCCTTCCTTCCTTCCTTCCTTCCTTCCTTCCTTCCTTTTTTTTTGAATTTGTATGAGTTTTGTTGAGCCAACCTGGCAACAGTTGCTGGGAAGTCTCAATGAATTGAGAACATGCTCCCAACCTTCTTTCTTGAGTGACTGGTACATATACTGATCCACTTGTTTCTGACAGTTTCTTCTCCCTTTGGTGAAAAACAAAAAATTAACTAGTTAACCTACACTGTAAGACATGCGAATGTTTTAAAGCAATATGACCCCACCCCGGCTTCGTAGAGCGAGCCTCTGGGGAAGGAGCTGGGACTCTGGTTTAAACAAACCCCACGGTGACTTTCCTGTACGAGTGGAGAAACTGTGACATGTCTGTAGGTTGCCATCTAGAACACTGCTTCCTCTCACAGTTTCTTGTCCAGCTAAGTCTCCTGGGAGCTTATGCAAATGCAGGCCTCAATTCTGTAAGGCTGGGCTTGGGCTTCAGAGCCTGCTTTCCATATAGCATCCAGGTGATGCTGGTGCATACTTTGAGTGGCAGGATCTTCTAGAACAACAGCTTTCATCTTGATTGCACATCTGGAGAGCTTTTAAGCTTCTGATAGATCATAGTTCTGGGGTGGAGCCTGGATGTGAAGAATTTTTAATCTTACCATGTGATTCTAATGTGCAGCCTGAGTTTGAGAGCCACTGACGCATGGAGAAGTTTTTAGTTCAGTGACAACGACCTCTGAAGGGTGTCTCACCCGCCCACGCACTCAAGCAGATACACGAGACAATATCCTCAGCACTTCCAAACCTCAAAAGCCAAAAACAGCTTCTACGTTTTCATGGTTTGAGGTATCTTAGCCTTGACCAGTGATTCCCAAACCTAGTTTTACATCACGATATTATGGGAACTTTTTTCTTTTTAATTACCTTTAAGGTATCTCTCAAGGGAAATTTCAAGAGCATAAAAGAAAAGTGAATATGATGGAATTCCCTTTTTTCCATCACCTGGCTTCAACAATTACTAACGCGTGACTCCTCCTGTTTTATTTATCCCCCCTGGATTATTTTGAAATAAATCCCAGAGCTCATCACATTTCATTCATGAATATTTCTGTATACATCTGTAAGAATTAAGGACTCTGTTTATTTTTAAGATTTTTATTCATTTAATTGTTAGAGGGGAAGGGAGGGAGGAAGAGAGGGAGAGAAACATCGATGTGAGAGAGAAGCATGGATCGATTGCCTCTCATACACACCCCAGCCGGGCGCCTAACCCGCAACCCAGGCAGGTGCCCTGACCTGGAATCCACCTGCCAGCCTTTTGCTTTGGGGGATGTTTCCCAACCAACTGAGCCACACCCGTTGGGCAAGGGCTCTTTTTTATGAGCACAACCATAAAACCTTTATCAAAACTTTCAAGTTTAACATTAGCTCCTTAATATCATTCATCCCCAGTATTGAAATTTTTCCTATTGTTTTATAAATTTTAAAACTGTTTATCTTTCATCTTTTTACGTGTTTTATCATTAATCAGGATTCAGTGAGATTGATATTTTGCATTTGGCAGGTTTTTGGTGTTTCAATCTGTTGATTCACTCACCATCATTTTCTTCTTACAATTTCTTTGAAGAAAGCAGGCCATTTGTCTGAAAGTTTCCCACAGTCTGGATTTTGATGAGCACATCCCCATGGTTCCGTTTAAAATGTTGCTCCATACTCTTTGACCTGATTAGATCCACTGGCTTGATCACACTCAAATTTGGATCTTTTCAGCTTGGAAAATTAATCTTTCCCACAACCTAATCTTGATATTTAAGAGCTTTACTTCACACCTGAGTAGTTTCATTGTAGTTCTTACACCATAGGCACCTTCTTGTCGTGGGTGAGGCTTTGTTTCAGGCTCTTTGAGTGAAAGACCCTCGCCGCCCAGCAGTGATAACACCTAGGCGACCTTCTGATAAAAAAAACCTGCGTCCGCTAACTAGAGGAGGGGATGGTGTCCCCGTACATCTCTGACCTCTGCGACTGAAAAATCTGTCCCACGTCCCTTATTACCAGGCGTGTTATTTTTAGAACCTGAATTTTCTCATGTAGAGACTGAAGTCAGTACTCCTTGGGGTTAAGTCCCAGCTTCACTAATGCTTACTAGTTGTGTAACCTGGGAAGGCCTTGGTAGTGCTGTGTCTCAGTTTCTTTATCCGTCAAGTGGAAGTTGTAATCGTACATGCCACGTAGTGATGTTGGGGAGTTTAAATGAATTAATTCATGCGCAGTAATTAGAACAGAGTCTGGCATATATTCAGTAGTAACACTTAAGTGTTGTTGAAGCGCTTGATAAAGTGGGCAGTAGTCAGATTAGTCTGACTGAAAGCAACACAAGTGCTTCTGTTGTCACTACGTGATGACAAAGATCACTCCCAACTTTGGAATTCATATACTTTTAGGTATCCCATTTTCCAGTGCCCTCATTCTGTGGATGAGGGGACCAACCCAGAGAAGTGGAGAAATTTATCTGTAGTTTCCGGAATCAGAGGCATAGCTAGGATTTGAACTCAGACTCTCTTATTTGGCTGGAGAGAGTTCACCTGTGCTGGTTCTTAACCGGGAAATATGGTCCATTTCCTACCACTCTGCTTAGCTTCCTGTGTCATTAAAATTGAGCTTTCATACTTAGTGAATTAGCTCCGCTGCTAAAACTGATGACATCTCTTTCTTCTAGGTTGCCAGCATACTTTGTTGTCCCCACCCCTCTTCCTGAAGAGAATGTGTCACGCTTTCAGGGTCACGGCATACCAGTAAGTGCATCTGGAAACCCTAACAGCCGTGAGCTGCTTCATCGGCCCGTCTTGGCGAGTTGTTCTACTTAAATCCCTTGGCTTTGGGACTAAAGATTTTCTCCTTAGTCCAAGAGTGATCCAAAAATACCTTAGAGACTCCCCGGAGAAGTCTCTTAGACATGGGGCTCCTGGGGACAGGGTTCTAAAGTTTTCGCAGATGCAATGGCATTAGCAGAGACATCTTTGAAAAGCTTTAAGAGGATGATGACAATCTGCCTGGTGTTGAAAGCTAGCCTGATTTAACACCTAAATCATTTTGAGGCTGAGCCGACCACTCTAAGGGTAGTAGGGTTTAAGATTCTTTTTGGCCCGCACCATTAATCTTTAGGCGTGGCTGTGGTTTTTCCCAGAGATGACAGAAAGAGCTTACTGAGTTTCACAGAATAGACTGGGATGGGAGCCATATTTAATGTGTCACTGATCAAAGAAAGCAAGACTCTGGCAGTTACTCCGGTTTCTCATGGGTGGTTGGGAGTTGCCAAGCCTGCAGGAATTCAGTGAGGAATGAGAGTTACAAATAAATGCTATCTATGCTGGAAACATGGCTGGTTCTCCAGAAAGGTCACTCTGTATGGGAGGCAAGACGTGAAGGCAGGGGCACCAGCCAGGAGCACGTGCAGGCCGGGCACGTGATGAGTGCGGCCCTCACAGTGAACCAGGGTGGCCGCCCTCTGTGCCAGCGGGTTCGTGCTCTGGGAATATGGCCTGGTCTTGCCAGATGCCCTCATTTCTCTGGAGAAACCTCAGATGCGGATTCTTATGTGAGTTTTCTTGATTTCTAAATGCATGCATTGGATCCAGAGGTTTAAAAAACAAGTCTTCGGGCCCGCGTTGGTTCACGTCCACACCGGCCTGTAACTTTCAGGGCAGTGGTTCTCCGACTTCCTGGTCTCCAGACTCTTCACACTCTTAAAAATGACGAGGATCTGAAGAGTCATTGTTGCGGGGTTGGATCTACTGCTGTTTGCATATTAAAATTAAACCTGAAACCCTTAAAATTGTTATTTTTAAAAAATGAACTCATAACCTGCTAATGTAAATAACGTATTTCTATGAAAAGTAACTATATTGTCCAAAATTTTAAAAAGCAGAGGAGCACTGTTTCACAGTTTTGGAAATCGAAGACAGGCGGATACTTCTGTGTGCTTCGTCCGTTTGGTCTGCTCTGGTGTGTTAGGCTTCGGGTGAAGTGCGTGGGGAAAAGTCCAGCCTCACGTGTGTATTTGGGGAAAGAAGGACTATTTAATAGCCTTTTCCAATAATGGAGAATGTTATTTTTTTGATGGTACACCAAAAAACTGATCAGTGGTAGTTTCATAAAGGTTCATTGCAGTTAGGAATGGGAAAACATAATCAACAAATCTTTCATTTTCTGCTAAGTTAAAATCCATTGGTTTATCTTATACTTTGAATGGCTCTCAAAACACGCACGATTCTGTAACATTATACATTGGTCATCTGGAAAATATTGGTTCACTAGGTAATACAAATTGTCCAGATATTGACATTTCCTTACATAATATAAAAATGAAGCCCTGGCCAAGTAGCTCAGTTGGTTAGAGCACTGTCCTGATATGCCAGGGTTGCGGGTTCAATCCCTAGTCAGGGCACACACTAGAATTAACCAATGTCTCTCTCTCTCTCTCTCTCTCAAAATAGTAAATAAAATAAAAAAAATCACGTTCATTTATATCACCCCATCTCATCAGGAAAATAATTAAATATTGGGAAGCTGTCCAGCCAAAAGGGCAGAGACTAGTTTTCCAAAATTCCAATTGTTACTTGAAAATGCAATTTTTATCTTTGGTGGCAGTTTGTCCGGTGTTTTCCATGAAGTGATAGGCTCACTTCATGCATTTTTTTTTTAAAGAATGACCGCTAGTTACCAAAGTCTGAACATCCATAATTGGTCTGTCAGTCACTCGTTTTTTCAATTCCGTGAAAAAGGCAGTCAGCTCAGTTCTCAGCTCGGCCGCGTAAGCGCTTTTCCTTGAGGCAAACGTTGTGCTTTGGTGCTTACCTCCCATTTCATCACACAGACTATTAAAAAGACATGGAATGGTCAAGGTTAGTACAGTGAATAATTGTTAGTCCCTCAACAAGGGCACTGTGAAGTGAAACCCAGTGTGTTTTCTGCACGTGTGTGGCAGTGGAGAATTCTGGGGCGGGCAGTGCCGCTCGGTGGCAGTGCCTTGACTGGTCCTGGGGCACTGGCGGTGTCACCCACCGCCGGTGCAGATGTCAGCACAGTGAAAAGGACAGGTTACATCTCAGTATTATTCTCAGGACACGTGAAAGGGTCTCGGGCTTCCCATCTTGGATCTGTAGGCTACACTCTGAGAACCACTGTTTTAGAAGAATGAAAACGAGGGTCTTCCTCCTTCAGGATTTCATAGAAGCATCTAGGAAAAGAGGGTGAGCTTTGTGGGAAGAAACAAAGATGAGTCGCCTACACAAGAGGCAGTAGGCAGCCTCTCCGTCTGGCGTTGTCTGTCCGGCATTGTCTGAACCACGCCTTGGGCTGAGAAGCAGACGCCGTGCTAAGCCCTGAGTGAGGAGTGGGCAACATAGCTGATAGAAACTGTAGGGAGGTGTTCGCACTGTATTAGGTCATCAGCCTTAATCGTGTGACCTGAAAGTCAGTAGTGGAGTTTATATGAATGAACAGCAGAAAAATATCACACAAGATGGATTTTGTACATTTATTCAGGGAACGCAGAACTCTCGATACACATAACATAAAATTTACCACTAGTGACATTAAGTATATCCACAATCTTGTGCAACCATTACCATGACCTAGTTCCAGAACAGTCCTCATCTCCACGCTTTGTCACCCTGACTTTCACCTGGTAGCCTTTTCTGCCTTCATGTCCTCTTCAGGGAAGCCTCCATCGTTTGTAATTCCAATCATACTCTCGTTGCTGTTCTAGAGTCTTTGGCCTCCGACCCAGAGGATTTACTTTTTTTTTTTTTTGCTGTGGGGCGAATGAACGTGGCTGTAGATTACTTACACCAAACAGCACGGCACACTTAATGGGATACATGGAAACTGTCCCGTCACCTTGGTTGGGTCCTTGTCCTGCTCAGCCGTCTAGCCTGTTGTTTAACTCCTCTGGGGGCCTGTGCCATTCTTCCCTGGGGCTGCTGCTGACATTTTTCATTCTCTTTCCGTTTGTGATTCTCTCCTGAACTCTTACTCTCAGAGACGAACTTTCCCATCCTTCAGTGGGATCACGGACAGCAACCACAAGACCCCCTCACCTTCCTTCCTCCCACCCCTGTTGTTTCTCTGAGCTCCTCTTTCCTTCATCTCGAACCCAGACCTCTGCCCGGGCTCTTGGTCTCATCCGCCCTTCTGTCCGGCACCTGCTTCTGCCAGTCTGCCTGGCCCACGCGTGTCTTTCCACACGGTCCTGTCCTCTGGGAGACTTCCTCAGCTCTCCCCTAACCCGAAGAAGCCCTTCCTTAAGAGTGAAGCTACTGTGGTGTTCTCCTTCCTTTGCTGCCACACAGATTTAAAGAGTCTGAACTCATTCTCTCTACTTGTTTCCCTACCGCCCTCACTCTGCTGATCGGCCCCCCACAAGGCAGAGCCCGCGCGGCCCCAGTGCCCCTGTCACTGTAGTTTGACACTGGCACACCCTCCCTCTGACCTTCTAAGTTCCCGTCTTGGCTTTAGAAGCACTGCAGTGTCTGGGCCCTCTTACCTCCTTAATAGTTCTTTCCCTTGCACTGCTTTCTAGCCTCCAGTCCTTCATGTCCCCCTAAAACTCTGTCTTCAGCTCTGTTAAGAGAGACACTGCAAGATGTATGAAATAATGAATAATTTCCCCCTTCCTTTTCTTAGGTAAACAGAATTAACGAACTATGATTCTTATCTGTTGTCAAGTCATTCACACTAAGAACCCCGTGGCCCTTTCCAGACAGAAATAGTACACACTACAATAGGAGAGGACGTGTGCTTTTTGCTCAATTCCTGTGAGCAGTCTGACTCTAACAAGACTTTTGCTTGTTTTCTACTTACTGTTTCAAATGGAGGATAGTCAGGGAGTTGCCCCTCAGCTCCTCAGCTGAGCTGAGACAGTTACTTTACGGTTGTGCCTCAAATAGAAAACGAATTACGGTTTGATACCGCCAAGAACCACCCTTTCTGTTCCAGGAAAGGGGATAAAAAGGGTTGAAATCACTCAGTTGCCTAGGCCCTGTCATGCAGTCATGATATAGAGCATCGCCCCCTTTATCAGAATGAGCTGTGCCAAGTCGGGGCGCAGGACTGCCTGGGCATTCGGGATGTCGCCACCTTTGGCAGAGAAGTAGAGCCGTGGTGGTTTCCGCACGTCGCTCAGCACAGCATCGGCAGAGGGAATGAGAGGACGGCAGAGGGCCCTTTCCATTGTCTCAGTGCTCTGACACTTCTGCCTTGTTGTGAATCCCAAAGAATCAGAGTTCGGGCACCACGCGCCCCTCAGGGGAATCCGTGCTGTTCTGCAGTTTTGTGTCCCTTTGCTCTGCTTCCCGCGTGGGCTCATGTCTCTTCCACGTCAGCTGGAAGTCCGCTCTCATGTCCAGAGCTCCAGTCCTGCCTTCCTCTGCTAAGCTCAGAACCCTCATCTCAGGCGCCTCCTGAATATCGTCGCTCGGATGTCCTAGTGGCACTAGACACCCTACACACCGAACACTGATTGTGCTGCTTATGCCACCTCCCCCTGGAGCCCCAAACTGGTTCCTCCGTATGGGATTTTCTGAGTGTAGTGCATAGTATCCCCCGGATTGGCCTGATCTCTCGTCTCCCGGCCCAGGCTGCTGCTAACATAGTGAAGGTACTGTTCGTACATCGCAGCAGAGCGGCAACAAGGGGCCCCGCTGGGCTGCTGGAGTCCTGGGCTTTACCTTTGAGCCAGGGCCCGATGGCTTGGTCAGCAGGATGGGGGCTGAGCTTTAGCCACTCTTGAACCCTTAGCCAGGCCGCTATACCAGGCACAAGGTCCATGAATGGACTCAAGTGCCCCAGCCAGCCTCGCCCTCTCCTCCACTCCAGGCTCTGCTGGGCAGATCACTTTGCCCCAGGATCAGTTCTGATCTTTCATTCCTGCAAAACAGCAAACACGAAAATGCCCGCTGTATCCAGAAAAACACTGGAACCTGTCATTTGTGATCATTCACGTGATTTCTCCTCCTTCGCCTTCTCTTTGTTGTTCCTTGAAATTCTCTTCTGCTGTGGTTTAGCACATCCTGCTTCCTTAGACTGCTGAACGTCTTTCCCTTTTAGAGTGTCGGTTCCTCGAAGGTAGACACAGTACCTTCGCCCTCTTCCCGTCCTCTCACAACCTGATTCGGGGCCGTGCACATGCGCGTCTCCGACAGTGTGTGTGGAAGAGCCGACCTCCCCTTCTCTCCAGCGTGAGCTTTCTCCGATGGCAGGCGCCGCCCGTTCTGCCGTGCAGGCCGAGCATGCCGAGCACGCCGAGCATGCCCTTGGAGTCAGACCGCTGTGGCCGGTTTCTCTGAGCCCGGTTTCTGGTTGTTAATGGGGCTAATAATCACGCCTGTCTTAGTGAGAATTAAATGAGTTAATTCATGTAAAATTATGACATGACAAGGCTGTACTCCAGCGATAGCCTCTACCCCAATAATAATAATAATATTGTTATCTGCACCTAGGTTCCCATACTAGAGAGCGAGTCTACCTAGACCTGTTTTATTTTTGAAGACTAAATCTGTCTTTGTTGTAACTGTTGCTTAGCTTAGCAAAGGTTAATATATCCAGCCACTTCACGTTGAACTTATAAATTTCCCTGTATCAATTTAAATGGTAAGCTCACCTGTTCCCTGTTGGGTTGTGTATATTATATTTGGAAACTTTTATCTCTCTCTGCAGATATGGTGTTGGTCCTACCACAATGGATGTGCCCTTTTGAAAATGTCAGCCCTGCCCAAAGAACAGGATGACAGCATTTTACAAATCCAGAGGAGCTTCTTGGATGGGTCGGTACTGTTCGACATTTCGTTACTGCTCAGCTCTTTTCTTATTTTCTGAGTTCTTGGTAGTATGTCCGTTTCTGTCCACCTCTAATAGCTTAGTGCTTGGGATGCAACTAAGAGTGGTTGCTTTCAACTGCTTCAGAAGGTGTGTAACGTCATCATTAGGAGTGGCAGCTGCGCTGTCCTTAGAGACGCACACTGACGGATTTAGGGGCTCGTGGTGAGGTAGCTAGAGTGCTAACCGCTGTCGGTCTGTACCGTGGTGTGTGTCACCGTGGAGCGTGTCACCGTGGTGCCTGTCACCATGCTGCGTGTCACCGTGCTGCGTGTCACCGTGTTGCGTGTCACCGGGCTGCATGTCACCATGCTGCTTTTTCCGACTTCTCCAAATGTTTGAAAACTTTCAAAACAAACAATTAAAAAAAACCCAGAGTGCATGAATGAAAAACAGAAGAGGCGTAGACTTTGGAGTTAAGTTGCTTTAGTTCAAGTTGCGGCTCGATCAGTTTGTAAGCTGCATGAGCTCATGCCAGGAGGGCGCTCTCCACCCACCTCTGCTTCCACGGTCGCTGGCTGTTGCCCGTGGGCCTGTGGGGCTCACCTCGTGGGTGAGGGTGAAACGGGAGGGCCTTTCCAAAGCTCTTCACACAGATCTTGCCATGTAGTAAGTGCTCGGGAGAAATAAGCTGTTTCTAGTTCACGTCTGCCCTTCTAATCTCTCATTACTTTTTGATGCCTAGAATTTACAGGATCATCCACAGGCCACCCTATGAAATTGTCAAAACCGAAGACCTATCAAGCAACTTCGTATCCCTGCAGGATATCCAGACTGCATACTCTAAGTTTAAACAGCTGTTTCTGATAGGTGAGTAGAAGGCCAGGTAAATGGGGAAGGACACACTGCGTGGACCAGGCGGCAGTCGGTGCCTTTCCCTGGGCTCCGTGTGGTTGTACACAGAGGTCCGTGGCTGCGAGGGCCGAGGTCATGCCCCGGAGGGGCTGGCAGCCAAGGGGCGGCTGCCTTTGCCACGCTCCCCCTCCCTGTTCCTTCAGGCTCTTCCCCTTCTCACAGCAGGGGGCGCAGAGCCACCCGTCCCCTTCTCTCCTTTCCGCAGCACACCGCAGCGCAGTGGTGAGCGTTGGAGCTCCTCCGGGTGAACGTGGTGGGACTGTGCAGTGCCTGCGCTCACGGGCTGGCTTGCAGGATGCGCCAAGGGAGTGATCGGAGTGGTTTTCTTAGTGCCGTATGGAAGGGACGCTGCCCACCAAGTGGAATGATTTTCCTTTTTTTTCTGATTGAATATATACACACACACATAGGTATCTCTGTGTGTATGTGTATATATATCAGTGTGAAAATTCTCAGTTATTCAGAAATGTACAAAGTAGGAAGTGAAATGTGCCCATCCCAGCCACCCTCACTTCCCTGCCCAGGCTGCCCACTGCGGACAGTTTAGAACTTGAATCACACTTAGTCAAGCTCAGTTGGCTATTAATTCTTTTCATTCTTGAATGAGTCTTTACCCTGAGATTTGTCACACAGGTAACTTTTCCTAACTTGGACCTCTTAGCCTAGCAAAGCCACACTAATTCAGGATTCGTTCATTTATTCAGCTGATGCTTACTGAAGTCCCATTATGTACAAACCGTGCGAGGCACTGGAGGTAAAAATGAATGTGACGCCAAGGGAACCAGGAGTGGACGCCTCTAACTGAAACACGTTATGATGCGTGTCATAAAGCCGATTGATAAAAAAAGTAGGGGCCTGGCGAAGGGAGTAAGACATTTTACGAGTTGATGCAGGACTGATTCTCCACTTCTGTTTTCATCGTCCAGGACCTGCAGGGGTATCTGCCTTTGCTTTAGATTTGCCACTTGGAAGTGGTAGGCTTCTGTAAAATGCAGGGCTCCCTGTGTCAGGTGGGTTGGGGACATTGTGTGTCGATGTGCAAGGTGACTGCATTTGTGCTTTCGGGTTTGAGCAAAGCCAGGTCTGCCCCCGGGGCCTCGGCAGCATCGGGAAGGACTCTGTTGCCTTTCCGCTTCTAGGAGCCGCCACTTGGAGGCTCACTGCCTCTCCGGGTGGAGTTACCGGGCGGACCGTGGCTCCAATTCCGCGTCGTAGGCACTTTTTATTTGTGCGGTGAAAACCTGTGTTTGACTACCACGGCCTTCCAGGGCTTTGCAGTGGAAACACTGTTTCAGCTGATGTTCTGCAACAGCCTTTAAAATGGGGACTGGTGCCTGGCTTCGCCCTTGAGCAGCGTGGCTGAGCAGCACAGGTTTTTGTGGCAGGCGTGGGAGCGAGCCACCTGACTCTCTACTTTTTCTGTTTTCCAGATAACAGTACTGAATTTTGGGACACAGATATAAAGTGGTTTTCTCTGTTGGAAAGTAGCAGCTGGCTTGACATAATCAGGTATTTCAAGCCATCGATTGCTCGTGAATGTTGCAGTTCTCTAATTCAAAGCAGTAAAGCAAATTGACAGATAATTGAAGTGTTTTAATTTCACAGTGAACTGTTCTTACATCATGTCTTCTGTTCAGGGCTCATGATTTAAATTCGTTATCTATCATGTGTGTGCACATTTGACCAGAATTTTTTAGAAGAATTCAGTGTCTCATATGTATATTACCTATTAAAATTTTTTAAAAATCATGATTAATATCAATTTGTCATTTTGGGTTTTGGAATTAGGTTGAGATTCCCAGAGAACAGAATTATATTCACTTTCATATTTTGAATAGCTCCTCCCTGTTGCCAGGAAGTAGAGGGGAGGGCGGTGGGGGGGCGGCACAGAACAGAAATGAGGACTGGGGCGAGAGGACAGCCTGGACCCGGGATAGATTTGAGGAAAGAGAGGAATTCCTCCTTGTGCCTCGCCTGCATTCTCTTCTCTCTCAGCTGTGCCCTCCGCACATACTGACCAATATGCTGTAAAGAGCATGGCTAATAGTTTGAATATGTTATGCAAACAGGGATAAGGGTCGGAAAAGAACCTCTCCTTTTGTGAGGCAGAGAGGGCGAAGTCCTTCACCAGGTGAGGAGTCGGGGGCAGGGGCGGCGCCACTGCAGGCGGAGAGCAGCTCGTGCCAGGCCCTCCTCGTTATGTCAAAGCTGCCAGCGGTGGCCACCGTCTCAGAGGGAATAGTGCTCTGGAGAGCGGCCCGCAGGACTTCTGGGCGTGTGGGGTCTCGGCGGCCACACTGACCGAAGTCACGGTGTCCTTGAGTGGACAGCGCGGACATGCAGCACGCTCTGCAGATGCGCCTCTGGCGGCTTCCCTGGGCCTCGCGCCAGACTCGGGTCTGAGTCCTCACCGAGAGTTTCTAGTTCAGAAATCATCTGGGAGCGTTTTTATATCCATTTTGGGATTCCCTTCTGAAAATTTTAAGTTTCTAGTAGGCAAAATGAGTGTCTTGCAGTATCTGAATAGTATAAATGGTGATTTGTTTCTTTTGGAGGCTTTTAGCAAAAATAAGATAGAAAACTGAAGATCAAGTCAGACTGTCTTCTAAAGTTCTTATTGTTTCAATACCAACCCCAGGATCTAATGCCCTTTTTCTGTCCCTTTTTCATTTAGACGTTGCCTGAAGAAAGCAATAGAGATCGTAGAATGTCTGGACGCACAGAACGTGAACGTTCTTCTTGTAGGTAATGTACTCCCAGCCCCAGGTGCGGTTTCCACTGTGCTCCCCTGGAGATTCATCCTGCAGACGCAGCTCCGTGTGACAGGGATCATCTTGCACACGGGGTGAACTGGTGTAGAAGTCCTTCCAGTCTCTCCTGCCCTGACCTCGGAAGCCTCTGCGTTGGATTTCAGTGTTGCAGTTTAAAAATAAATCATTTCACTTGGAACTTGGCAGATCTGTTCGCAGCCCAAGAAGGAATTGCTTGGTGTCTTTACCAAAGCTCACATTTCCTAATGCTTTGGATTCCGTTCTGTATTAACTCAGCTTGGTTAAAGTTACAGTCTTTGATAATCCCTATTCTAGAAAGAGACCCATGGTTAGTTTGTTATTTTTATGTGTTTGTGTTCGACAACCTCGTGCAGTCGCCATAGAAACTTTGTGGTCCGTGACTTCCTTTTCCTCAGTGGGGCTCAACCTGCTGCACGGGAGGACAGGGCACAGACTCACGGTGTGTGAAAGCAGGTGTGAGCTGCCACACGACAAAGGTGTTGCCGGAACTGGGTCGGCGTGAGCTAGGATAAGGTCTGCTGTTGAGAACATCTTACGTTCTCAGAGCCCCACAGTTCGGATTTGGTAGATCGTCTCACACGCTGTTGTGCCCTCGAGCTCTTGTCCTTTCTCCGACGTGCTCCGTGGCTGTGAGGGTCTGCTTTTATGAGCAGATCGGAAAAGGTATCTGCCTGCGGCTTCTGTAGCATCTGATGCTGGGTCGCTGGCTTAGCTTTTAATACATTTACTGAGCACCTATCATGTGCAGAGCTCCATACTTCTGCCTTCTAGAAGCTCACAGCCTAATGGGAGAGTTGGCCTAAGCATGTTACTAAAAAAAGAACTACACAGCAACAACAGAATAGAGTTCTAACTGGTGAAAGGGGGTGGGGCAAAGATTGGGGTCTGAGAGGTGGAAGGCCCAGGGCCCGCCTGCGCTGATCACACAGTTGCATAAAATGAAATGCAAACCTTTGGCCGTTGTGGCTGAGATGTCACTTGCTCCTAGATGGACTGCTGAGTTGTCTCTGGTCGAAATCTCATTTCCTAGCCCCTCTCCCTAGACCCCGGGTGTGCTGCCAGCACCCTGCGGGTGCAAGAAGGCAGAGCCCCTTAGAAGCTGAGACTTGTTTTGAACACTGCTAGCACTCGGAAGTCAAAAGTGGAAATGTGTCTTTTCGCCCTGTGTGTGTGTGTAGCTCAGGCTTGTTTCCTGGAGCAGAAGAAGTGTGTGAGAGAGCCGGGCCCTGTGGCACTTCTTGGTTCCGCGGCCACAGTGAGAGCTCGACCGGCGTAAACACCTTGCTGCTCACAGCCCTGTCTCAGTTTCTCTGAGCCCAGTAGGACCAGTGCCATCGTCCTCGTGGACTTTTTAAAATAGCAACTCGAATTGCACTTCTTCATTCTGTAAAGAGGAAACTCTGGGGATGTCACACCCTGACTTTTAGGACCTTAAAACCCAAGACAGAAATGCATACGTTTGGTGTATGTTCTTATTTGTTACGAGTCATGAATGTTAAACGAGTGTTTGAATGGCATCGTCACCAGATGGGTTTTGTGCAGTGACTCTGGGGTGGGCGCGTGGAAGTAGGCCACGGAGAGCTTGTGCTCCTCGGTCAGAAACAGGAAGCGCTGCGGAGCGGAGAATAGGAGCGTTGAGGTGCGGCCCAGAACTGTTCAGCTTCCTCCAGAGCAGAGGGAGTGGAGGAGGGGCCGAGATGGGTCCAGAAAGCGGCCGAGCCGCGGACCAGTGGGCTCGGTGACGGAGACCTGGACACATCCGCCCAAAGGGTTTTGAGCTTGGTCCGCGGAGCCCCGCTGGTCACCATAATGTGGGCGACCCACCCTCAGTGTGCGCCTGTCTGCACGCCCACACGCCGACAGCGGGTTTGCGGCGCTGCGTTCGTCCGCTCAGTGAGCCGGTCCCGTTCGCTGCCAGGGTGTGCCGGCCCCTGCTGGGCTGGCTCCCAGCAGTTTGTCCCTCGGTCTGAAAACACGGCCCTTTTGTATTGTCGGCCCTTTTGTAGGGAATCAGGGCTTGACTGGCAATAACAGGCCTTAGCATTGGTGACCCTGCTGTTGGCTGTGCCAGTGTGAGTGCTCTTTGTGGGTGTTTAACATTTTGTATCCTCCTTCCTCTTTGTGCTGCTCCCGGGCCCCTCCCAGAGGAGAACGCTTCCGACCTCTGCTGCCTCGTTTCCTCCCTGGTGCAAGTGATGATGGACCCCCACTGTAGAACCAGCGCTGGCTTCCAGAGCCTCATCCAAAAGGAGTGGGTCATGGGCGGGCACTGTTTCCTGGACCGCTGCAACCATCTCCGTCAGAGCGACAAGGAGGAGGTGAGTGTCCTCATCGCAGGCCGTGCGGGTCGTGGGGAGAAGGGCCCAGCCTCTTAATTCCTGTCTTCCCATGTGGGGCGCTGCTTGCAAAGTGCACGCTGTACAGTCTCAGTAGGAAGGCTGTGATCAGTTCACCGTTTGATGACTTTGAGTCTTAAACAATGTTGAAACCCTTCCCAGAGGAAAGGGCTGTTAGCAGGCGTGTTCAGAATGTTTTCTAATTAATCGTGTACACCAAAGGTGTACCAAAGGTGTACACAATTTCATGGTGCGAGTAATATTGATTTGTAAAACTTAAATAAAAACTAACTCAATGAGAGAGACTCTTACAATTTCTGCTTAGTCTTTGTAAAAAAATGGATATTGAGGATACAGGTTTTCTGTGGAAAATACATGACATAAAATGACTTTTCCTTGCACATAAACCTTTCCAAAATAAAGCGTAGGGGACGTTAGCATCGCCTGCCACCAGGGCCCTCGTGCTGTGTCTGTGAGAGTGCGCGGCCTCCTCTGCCTCTGGCGCTGTGAGCTGCTCTGGACCCGGCCTCCCTCTGCGGTCGGGCACAGCGGTATTCGAGTTGCAGTTGGTTGATGTTGTGCTTGTCTCGGCTGCGGCTGTACAGACTCCTTGGGCTGGATCATTAATGACTGTGGACGGAAACATGAAAACGGCACTGTCTGTAATTAAATTGCCTGCAGAGCTCCCGTATGCTAGTGGTGTGACTCGCAGTTCTCCTCACTGCAGATAATACGCATGTCTGTCTGCGGTGCTGGGCGGCCTGCCACACGCTGTGGGACTAGGGAGCCGTGGCTCCCTCCCTTAAAGCCCTGGCGTGTTCCCGGGAGACTCCCCTCAGGCTGACCTGTGCCCATCCGTACCTCCCTGAGCTGAGTGGAAATCACCGTCTTCCATTCATGGACTGGACTTTTCCTTTCTGGGAAGTCAGTGTGAAAGCTTACGGACTCAAAGAACATGATGGGCAGAGAGAGCTGATAAGTGTGTGGGGAAGAGGATGTTTTCATATCTGAGGTCATGGGACTGACAGACATCACGTCTAAAGGGGAAAAGGCTGAGAACTTCTGGTGCGCTGTTCAGCCAGCCCTTGGAGAAGTCTCCCTTGCTTTCCCAGCCCATTTTCCCGACTGCACAAAGAGCTTCAGATATTTTTCACTCTCTTTAATGGGATTGAGCATAAAATGAGGTGTGAAATAAAATTGCCATATAAATGTTTCTTAGCGTCCACGTGGACATACTAGAGTTTTGAAGGAAAACTTGGTGGTCTGTTTTGTGATATAAATGATGCAGCCTTGGACTTTGAATCAGGAGTTGGATTCCAAACCCGGGTCTCTCTTGTGAGCCATGTGTGAGACTTTGGCCAGCCTCTGTGAGGGAGAGGCTGTCTCCTGCAGGGTCACCGGTGGCTCAGAGATAAACACTGTGAATGACAAAGCCTCCTAGAAAACTACTATCTCTGCTAACATATGGCTTGCCTCCTGGTAGGTAATAAAGGGGGCCAACAGTTAAAAACATTTGTGAAAAAATATTAGAAAAAATTTTTTTGCTGCATGTGCCTTCTCTCTTGTCCTCTCTCTTCTGGGCTCTCATTTGGGGGGTGGAGAAGTGGGTATTAACAAAATTCAAAATAATCAACTATCATTTTTTTGGTAATAAAATCAACTTATAAGAAGAACGGAATTCTTTTGGGGGAAATAACATTTCACTTAATTGGGGTTCAAAGTTAGTGTTTCCGATCAAAGCCAACTGCAAATGCTCCTCTGTTAATGCTGGTTGGTAGTGAGCTTTTACACAGTTTACCTTTGAAGCGCCGCATGGGTAGGTGCTGCCGAACACGGGCGCTGATCCATGGGCGTGTGGTTCCAGTCGAGCACACTCGCCGCTCGGAGAGGGAGAGGAACGGAGTTGGCTGTGCCGTCCCGAGACTGCAGCAGCGGTGGTCCCGCAGCGGTGAGGTGGCTGCCCCGAGCTCAGGACGGCCGGCATGGACCCTGAGAGCCCGCTCAGCGACGCGCATCTGGTTTTCACGCAGGTGCCTGTGTTCCTGCTTTTCTTAGACTGCGTCTGGCAGCTGGTGCACCAGCATCCCCCAGCATTTGAGTTCACGGAGACCTACCTGACTGTTCTGTCAGATAGCCTGTACATACCCATTTTTAGCACCTTCTTCTTCAATTCGCCTCATCAGAAAGAAACTAACATGGTAAGAGTCCCTCTTAGGAGCCTGAGTGTTGAAGAAGCTGTGCCCGCACGCAGGTAGGATGCAATGAGGTTGATGATAAAAGGTGAAATTGATTTAACGGTGACACTGTTAAATTATCGGGTCCTATTCGGAGTGCTTTCTGAGTGCTGGTGTTTAACCCTCACAGCACCCTGTGGTCTGTGTTGTTATTACTGCCGCTCAGGAGCCGAGGCTCAGGATAAGCAACTCGCCCTCGGTCACGCAGTGAATACTGGAGCTGGGGGCAAATGTTGGAGTTGGGGGAGTGAGCAGATTTAAAGCGCCCTTGGTAAAGGCGGTCAGGCCGGGTGCCTTCTCTTCCACTCGCCTGATACGTGGGGTTACTCGGAGGAGAGCGGCGATGGGGCGGGGCAGGGAGGCCGGGCCGGCACCTCCCTGGGACCGGGCTGCCGGCCGGGGTTAGCTCCCAGCAGCCGGCGCTCTGCCAGCCTTCTGCGGGTTGGCCGGAGCCGGCCTTCTGGGAGGGAGTTTGCCAAATCCCACGGCGAGCGGGAAGCACAGACTCTGGGCTTTTGGGCACACGACCCCAAGTCAGGTCCCTGCCCTGCTGCCCACCAGCCGCGTTCAGACAGCTCACTTCAGTTTTCTGAGCCTCAGTTTCCTCAGATGTAAAATTGCAAAAATGATAGTGACTTCACAGGTGGTTGTGGAAGTGCCCAAGACTGGCTGGCATGTGACTGGCTGGAAAAGAATGTGTCCTTCTTCCCCTCCCAACCCTCCCCGCCCAAGCCTGGTGAACAGGCCTTTGAAAGTGAAGTGCTGTGAGTGATCCTCGGGTGGGCACGGGGGCGCCTTCCTGGTGCCCGTCTGTGAGGCGTGTGTTTGCTCTCCTTGGCCCCCGGAGGCCGGTGTGACCTGTGCTTGTCTTGGCAGGGCAGGGAAGGCCCGGACGCACAAGGCAAGCCTTTGAGCCTGCTCACCGTGTGGGACTGGTCCGTGCAGTTCGAACCCAAAGCCCAGACGCTGCTCAGAAACCCTCTGTATGTGGAAAAGCCAAAACTGGACAAAGGCCAGCGGAAAGGAATGCGCTTCAAAGTAAGATGTCCACGTGCTTAGCCCCCTTCATCTTCCCCCATGTCTGTAAGGCTGAAAGTCACATGTGGTTCTGGAAGCAGCCTGCAGAGTTGAGATTTGTGGTGGGCAACTGTCAGGGACCAATTGAATCCCCTGCTTTCCGCAAATCATTCTTTGCCCGATGAGATGTGGCTCTGTGCTGAATGTCACTGGGGACGCTGCTGCCAAAGTGTGTGTCCCATGGAGTCGTGCACCTACCTGAGCATGCGGCTGGGGGCGCAAAGGAGCGTGATTGCGGGGGCTTTACTCTGCACCAGTCCGTGTCCTCAGTGGCTAGACCTTTCTGCATGAGATGCACCTAAAACTTTCCCGGCACAGCCTGTGGGGTGTCTGGCACAGCCCCCCGCCCCGCTCTGCTGGCACAGCACAGAAGCAGCCGCAGACTGCCCCTAGCTAGTGGGCGTGGCTGTGTTCCAATATTTACAAATACGGGCCCAGCCCAGGTTTGGTCCAGAGCTGTCAGCTTCAAGTGTCAAGTTATTTGGGTTTCACGTAAGTATTTGTTCCTGACTTTACTGGTTAGTAAAATCCCAGAGTTCCCTAGATACATGATTTACATGGCATTTCCTGGCTCTGTGCCCTGGCCCGGGATTGCTCCCCCACAGACCCCACAAAGGGAAGAGCAGAAAGGCAGATCCCATGTCGGTGCTCGTCACTGCCTTCTCCTGGCAGGACCGTCCTTCTGGTCCTGCCTGCCCACGAGCTTCTCCAGGAAGCCTGGCTGGCTCTGGTGTGGGAGGTGGCTGCATTCTAAAGAGGCTTGGGGACCTAGGTGAGCCAAAGCCAGTGCTCACAGAGGTGCCCTCTGTCAACTTAGAGCTGCTGCTTGCCCTTTGGAGGGTCCTCAGGTCCAGGGTGGATGTTCCCCCAACAGATTTAACCTCTTTCCTGCCAGCTGGACCAGAACTCCCTGAGCTCCAGAATGGCTTGGCCAGAGGTCAGTTTTTCTTCGTGCACTCTGCCCCCTGGTGGCTGCACGCACACTTCTCGTGACAGCCTGGTCAGGATTCCAGAGCTGCCCAAGGCCAGCGGGTGAGGGACCTCAGGGGGCAAGGCCTAACTCTTATTTTTGCACTAGAGAAAGCTAAGACTCTTTCTTGTGAGACTGGATTGCATTTCTCTGCCCAGATGGAGTTTTTTAAGCATCCCTTCTCCTTGTAGGTAGGGGCAGATAGCCTAGCCACCAGGAGCTGACCGGTGGGAGGGGTTATAGATGAGGTGCACTTGGGGCTGGGGCAACTGGGAACTTTGAAGCCTTTGGGTTAGGCGATCAGGTGTCAGGCTGGGAGCCCCCTGTTGAGTGGAGGGAGGGCCTTGGAACTTGGAGGAGTTCCGCAGAGACTGAAGAGGCTGTGGCAGGAAGTGCTGCTCTGTGACTGATGCGGGAGGCCAGGGGCCTGCTCCGGCGGGGATCTCGGCCGCAGCCTCAGCCCTGCCCAGGGTCCAGGCGTGTGGCGCCGTTCCCTCCCAGCTGACCTTGAACTCTGTTCACTGCGGGCAGCAGTTTCCCCTGCCCGGCGTCCAGGCGTGTGGCGCCGTTCCCACCCAGCTCACCTTGAACTCCGTTCACTGCGGGCAGCAGTTTCCAACCGTGCCATCTCACGGCACACAGAGACTCTCTAGCACACCAAAAATAGTCTTTTGTGCCATTTGGACAGAAAATAGGTATACTTTTGATTCATTCAAACAAATGGCTACTGTTGTATTGGCTGCTGTCATTTTTTTTTATTCGACAGTCTAAGGGAAAAGAGGTCAGTGCCCCTACTAAATAGTCAGGTACTGCATGTTTCAAAGTTCTAGCGGTGTGCCGGTTGAAAATCACTGACGTAGGGGCCATAGAGAAGGGGCTTTCAGGACAAGGGGAGTTCTGTTAGGAGCCCACACTCTGGAGCCAGACTGTCCGTGAGTGGAACCACCTTTGGCGTTTGGTATCTGGGGCCTTGACTCGTTATTTAACCTCCGTGCCTTGGTTTCCTCATGCGTAAGATGGGGCGCTAATAGTGACTCTGAGAATTGGATAAGTCGTGGCATATGAGCCACTGGGCACCGAGCCTGGTGGCAGTCAACAAACCCTCAGTGGCCGTTAGGTCCCACCCGCCTTCCTTACTCCCTGCCCACTCCGGCTCCCCTGATTGCTGGGGAGGAGAGGGGCCGGCTGCTGGCCCCTGGCCCTCGGCTCCTTGTCCCTGGCCGGAAAGTCAAAAATCCCGTCAGCTCTGAGTTGGGGTTTTGTGGATGGTTTGGCTTTCTTCTTTTATTTTAATTGTTATTCTATATTCTATGATAAGGAAATATTTCCTTTATAGTAAAGAAAACCTTTTTGCAAGGAAGAACCACTCACAGAAATAGGTTAGAGAGTTGTTTTAAGTCTAGCCTGAGACTAAAACTTTCATCTGTTCTTATTTCAAATGGATACCTCAAGAGCAAAAGAGTTGGGGAGAAACAGCTTCCCCTTCTCTACCGTGTCCTTTGGCCACTGGAGATGCCCCGTGACCTTCTGGCCGCTGTTCCCCCCTCGCAGCCCTTTCCCAGCACGCCCACAGTAAAGCGCCTTCCCTGGGCTGCAGATGGAGTTGCGGAGGAGCAGAAACCCTGGGAAAGCTCCCACGTTGTCTCCGCCTCGCGGCTGGTCAGGCAAGAACATCGGGCCAGTGTCGTCAGTTCCTCAGAGTGCTTGCGCCCCTCTGCCTTGTCCGGGCGAACTTTCTGACTTAGGCTTGAATCCTGCTGGATGCCTGATGACCTCCAAGGTTATTTCACTGGAGGGGTAGGATCTTCAGGTAGTCAGTACTGCTTCCCGGCAGGTGTTCAGAATACTACAGAAGCTCAATATTCTCAAAAAGGAAACATTTTGTTCCTTACAGAAAACGAGTAGACTTCGCACCCAAACTCCCCTAAATCGTCACCCTGTCTTAAGTTAAACTCGTTCTCCATAAGTACCCAGTGCCCGTAGGCGCCCCGTGACAGTGCGGAAGGTGGTGGGCGGCTTCCCTGTGTATCCCAGCTTGCCTTTCGGCCCCTCTGCGGATTACCTGGCTTCCCCCGATGGTGTACACACGTTGTACAGCTAACATCTGCATCATGAACTAGACAAGAAGCCCCGCCCTCTCTGCATGTTACAGCATTCTGATGAGTTTGCATTCACATAGCAGTTCTGATGGCTCATGCCTTGTAAACGCAGGATTATGCCCCTTTCTTTGATGCGAACAACGGTACCTATGTTGTCAGGCTAACCAGCGATTTTTTATTTGTATTTTCTCTCCAAGCATCAACGACAGCTTTCTTTGCCACTCACCCAATCTAAGTCATCTCCCAAAAGAGGATTTCTCAGGGAAGAAACAGATCATTTAATAAAAAACCTTCTGGGCAAGAGAATTAGCAAACTGATCAATTCTTCTGATGAGCTGCAAGACACCTTCCGAGAGTTCTACGACAGCTGGCACAGCAAGCCCACTGACTACCACAGCCTGTTGCTGCCTCACATCGAGGGGCCCGCAGTCAGAGTCTGGGCCCAGCGCTACTTGCGTTGGATTCCAGAAGCCCAGATTCTGGGTGGCGGCACGGTGGCCACCATGAGCAAACTCTTGGAAATGATGGAGGAAGTACAGAGCCTACAGGAAAAAGTCAACGAGGGACACCACCGCCAGGAGGCCCTCCAGGCAGAGGCCCCCTCCCTGCTGAGGAACTCTGTCCGCCTGTCCTCTTTGTTTCCTTTTGCTTTGCTGCAGCGACCGTCCTCTAAGCCCGTCTTGCCCACCAGTGGCTGGAAAGCTTTGGGAGATGAGGAAGACCTGGCCAAACGGGAAGATGAGTTTGTGGATCTGGGGGACGTGTGACCTCTCTGTTCAGTGGTTGTGAAAGTGGTTGGAATTTTGAAGACAGGGACAGGAGGCCAACACACTGACCTCTGGACTGGCGTGGCACGCTGGCGCATGCTGGTGGGAGAAGGGGCCGTTGGCCTGGAGCTCTGGAGGAGGGAACCTGGGCCTTCCGGAAAAGAGTTGGCACTCTTTTTTTTAATGGTCCTGAAAGACTATGCAGTTAAAACCGTATCTCTAGTATTATTCATTGGAAGGAATTACTACTTGACCCATAATAGAATTGCAGCTCTTCTCTGATGCATAAGTGTTACACCGAATCTGCAGTAGCTGGTTTACTACTAAAAAGGGCTTTGGTAAGATTCTTGGACTCCACTCTTTCTTCAGATCCATCCTGTGCCAAGATTACGTATCCAGTCGCTGGGAACAGGCGGTGTCTCTCGAGCCTGTCTCAGCTCGGAGCGAGTTTGGCTTTATGTGATGTGTGTATGGCGAACGGAGAGATTCAGACAGCGGTATTGAGATGTGTGGCATTCACTTAAACAAACCACAGCACTTTTCCTTTCTGCATCCTCTTGCCTGTAGAACAGCTGGAGAAATGCCTCCCGTGTCACCCATCCTGACGTTTCCGACCGCCCTCCCTCCTGCATCGACTGTGTCACTTTGCAGGGGTGCCGACGAGCCAAGCACGCCACTCTTTTTCGTGGGCTGATGCCTCCAGGTCCCTCCCTGCCTGCTCCATCCCGCTCACCACCCTCCCTCCAGGCTATGCCACCCCCTCTGGTGCACATGGCCCCAGGGTCTTGCTTTGAAACCCATGGGCTTAACTGCAGGGCTCTCTTTGGTCTGCCCAGAGGAGTGTTCATTCTTCTGGAGGCTCTCACTGTTTGCAAGTACTGTGTACCTCAGTACTCGTTAATTCATTCCAAGGGGTGGCAAGCCAGTGATGATTGACGAAGCGTTTTCTCTTGCGGGGTGGCATCGTGACTCATCCAAGTTCCAGTGAGTGTGATGAGTGCTGAAACATTTTTTCTCATCAATCGATGAGTACCAGGTTTGATGAGTTCCGAAGCTGACGAGTACCGAGGTACCACTGTAATTGTTTTGCCTTTTTCTAGCAGCATGCTGAGGCCTCGGAGCATTTGGGACCATGGCCCCCTGCAGGAGCCCCTCTGATGGTTTTCCACATTCTCTGTCACCTGGCAGACTAATGAGGATCATTTCTGAATGTGGCTTTCATAGGGAAGCAGTTAAACATAAATGTCAGAAGTGATGGTTATCATATAGTACCTCAGCAATTTAAAAAGCCATAGAAGAAACTTAACTATGTCCGGTAACCTTGCATCTGCTGTCTGGATGGTCTATATTTTTAAATGCAGGAAAGCACACTGTATGAGGACCAGTTTTTTCATTCTCATTGGGACCGTATTAAATCCCACTAAAGGAAGGGGGGCAATCTAATGTTAGAATGTTTCAATGGAATATTTGCCTTTTATATATATATACATCTGCTCTCTTCTATAGATCTCAATTTAAATATTACATGTTTAGAAAAGCTTTCAGTTGCTCAAGGGCAATAACAAGCTTTGAAACTATTGACAAAGAAGAGTTTCTCGGTTTGCACTGAATTGTCTTTTGTATACACCAGAAACTGCTTGGCCGTTCTCCCACTGCACGGCGACACACAAGCCTGGGTCATCTGTCCGGATGGCCAGAGGTCGAGGGGAGGGCGGGTCACGAATTGGGGCCAAGCACATGTCCAGTCTCGGTTGCCTTAAGATTCTCACGAGGGAGGTTGGTGTTAGGCTTGCCATAGGGATTTTGAAAATATACCAGTTCGCTGGCTACCTTCACATATTCTCTGTGGGCCTTCTTAAACTAGCACTCCCCTCCGCTTTTCTGCCCTAACTGTGCCCCGAGCACACTACGGAGCTGACTCTTTTTGTTACCACGTTGTAACGTGAGTATTTACACAGTAGCCTCTTCAGTCTTAGGGTCTTAGTAGTTTTCATTCCAGAAATGCCCAGTGTGATGCTTTACACTTCACAATGATGGTTTAAAGACACAAGGTCACGGCCCTTGTCATAGCAGTTGAATGTGCATTGAAATATTTTTCTATGGCTTAAAAAAATTTCAATAGAAAAATAAGCTGTTATAACATGGAAGGTCATGACAATTTATGTATTTATATTTGAAATCAGATTTCTATAAATCTTGTATTTGTGTACAGAATTCTCAGTGGGTTTATATATTGTGACATTTTTATTCAAGGTTGAAATGTGGGTTATGCTTAACAGTTAAAGCTGAAACGAGACCATTTTCTTTGTTAAAATGCTGCACTGTGCAAGTTTGGAAATATACGTTAACTTACTGTATATAATGTCTTGAGTTTGTTTATACCTCCAAGTTTTTACACTGAAGATAAATTAGCTTTAATTACATTTAAACCTTTTTTTTAATGGAATAAGCTGTTGGGCTAAATCTGTGTAAATGTGCTTTTTATTTTCTGGATGTACAATGAAAGTTTATACTCGTATCTCACTGCATCATACCCGAGTGCAGAAATTAAAGCACAGCTTACCAGCGATCCTGTGTTCAGTGTGGTTGATGAAACGGGGAATGTTACCTTCACTCATTCTGTGTGTGTGCGCGTGCTTGGTGGGTTGGTTGGTTGGAGGTGGCGGAACATCAGTAACCAAATAAATATTTAAAATTTCAAGTAGTAATACATACTACGATGAAAAATCGGGTGGGTGGCCCGTTGCAGTGACCAAAGGCAGCAGGGTTGTAAATCCCTGGAATGAAACACTACTGCCCGTCTCCTTTGGCGGGCATGTGTGAAAGGAGGGCAGCACTTCATCGCTGGGAGAGTGCCAGTTCAGCTGAAGGCTTTGTTTTTCCTTCTGAGAAGATAACCGGTGTGCCCGGTGCCCGGCGTGCTGTGCCGCACCGAGGGGGTGGGGTGTGAGAGCAGGAGGCTTGCCGGTTCTTCTGTGTGACACCTGCCCGCCTCAGACCTGTTCCTCCTGTTTGTTGGGGGAAGTTGCATTTGTTGTTTGGCCTTTCCTACCTGCAGCCCTTTGCCTCTTGGTCAGGACAAGAGAAGATGTGTCACCCCCATCCCCCCCACTTGCCCCTCCTTATGTCACAAAGACTCTGGAGACCTCCCTGGAACTCAGTAAGCCCTCCTTGTTGCCACGTTCTCACAAGCGTCACTTCTTTGATATTTGCATTAAACTCCCAAGTGGTAATCGGCGCCCTATTGACTAGCAGGTTCTTGTCCGATTTTCCACACTGGTGGAGCACCCCTGTGGTGGTGGGGGGGGCGGTCTCCGCCTGCAGTGCCCCTTCCTCCTCCACAGATGAGAATAAGTCTGTTAAGACCAGATCTGCTTGGGGAGGAAAGGTGGCTGATCTCTCAAGAAGGACCAGGAGCCTTTTCCTCAATGGGTTTTTATTGGGTTTATTTGCATAGGAATACAGGGCGTATAAGTAAATCTCATCAATCATTGTCAGTAATGATCAAACAATAGATAACATTCAAAGAACTCTGACGGTTTATTTTGGGTCAAGGTCAGATAGCTAAAGGGCCATAAAACTTTGGGGAACAAACTCAGTTCATGCTTGGACCCTTATTTAAATTGAGGGTATTCGCAAAGCAGGTTTCACAGGATTTTAGTGCTTTCTTTCTTAGGCCTGATCTCCTGGGGAACCTGCCCTTTCCTGCACAGGGCTGTACCCATCTCTGGCATTGTTTCAGGTTTAAGTCAGGCAGGGGAAGTAAGGCAGCAAAGAGATAGGAGACTTCTTGCAGACAGAATGAGGACTCAGGCTATGTCAAAGCCTAGGGGTGAGAGTCCATCACCCCCTTTTTCTGTAGCCCCCCAAGTCCTTCCCTGAGAGACTCTTAGTGACCGTGCCTGTCTTAGGTCATCCCCCCTTTGAGGAATCTTATTGGTCATTGGCTAACCAGTCATCTGCCCAGGACCAAGCAGGGTGAGGTGAAAGGGGGCAGAGGCGGTGCCCTACACAGAAGATAAGTTTGTCTCCTAAGTGGCTTATGGTCCCAAGGTCTTTTTACTCAGCCTCAGACAAGAGGGGTTACAGTTTCTGAAACCAGGCAGGGTGGTTCCGAACACCCCTGGACGTGTGTGTGCTGGCTGTGGCTCTCCTGAGTTTGCTTGTTCCTCGGTTTCCAGGGCAGGGCAGGAGGAGGACTGAGGGGGCGCAGAGTGGAACGTTTCCCTTCTGACATGAAACAGGGTGGCTGGGGGCGGCTCCTACTGAGAACAGATGCCTGGCTCCTTTGCCCTCCCGTGTCCCCTCCTGTACTGGGCGGGGAGGCGGGGCCGAGGGGCCTGGACTGCAGCCTGTTTTCCGAGCCCCTGCTGTGCCTGTCCGAGTTGTTCTGCAGGTGGAAACTCTCCTCATCACTGCTCCAGAGCATCTGTAAAGCGGCCCTAGGGCAGGGCCGGTGGACACTGAGCACCCAGCACCGCCTGCCCCCATGCGGGCACAGGGTCTGTGGTGACCTCGGCCTTCCACAAACACCCCTCCGCAACCCCCACCCCTGACACACGCACACAACATACCGCCCTTACAATGCTACCCCTGTTCGTGCTGCACGTTCCAACATAACCACAAAGTGCCCTAGTGCTCACACGTAAGTGTGTCGATAACCAGGCCAGCCCTGGGTAATACAAGTAACTTCTATTGAAGAGGAAAGTAATTTGTTGGTTTTGTGCCATTAAAAACACAGACATCTTAGTCTATTTTGTGGTCCAGTTTCTTTTTTTTCCCTTCTTTTCTTTTTAATCCTCTTATTACACTGCCTACTTTTGGCAATTAAAGTGTATGAAGTGTCTGATCACCTGGAGAAAAACTTTCCAGTTTTGCTAGCCAGTCCAGTTTTTGCTGAGTAGTTACCTTTTTAAAATTTAGATTTGGGAATTACTTTTATAAAAAGCTGTGTGGGCTTTTTTTTTTTTAATCCTTAATGGAGAACTTTTCAAATTATCTTCGCGGAGGCTTGGGCCAGGTGAGTGTACGCTTCCTTGCCCCGGCACCGAGGCCACAGTTCATGCGGTTTGCAGACAGACTGAGCCTGAGGACCTGGGCCCGGGACCCGGGCTTTGGGACGCTGCTGCAGTGGCCTCACAGCTGAACACAGCCTCCCTGCAGACGAGGGTGGAAAAGAACCAGTAGAGATTGCCGGGGTGGGAGGCGGAGGTTTAGGGGCAGAGATGCTGGGAAGGGGTGTGAAGGAGTCTTTTGGAATGATGGTAACAGTCTGTATCTTGATAAGGGCTTGGATTATGCAGGTGTATGCCAAAACTCACAGTAGGTACATTTAAGATGTGTTTCATCGTATTTAAATTTTAGGTTAAAAGAAAACTCGGCAAATGCTGAACTCGCGTTAAATGATACTACCACCAAATTATGTAGGGGGTGCACTGCTGTCTGCAGTTTACTCCAATACCAGCAGTGAGAGGGACCATGGACGGACAGAGGGATGGACATGGCTAGACATGTGACAAAGCGGGTGTGGAGAATGTCAGTGGTACGGCCAGGGTTGCGTGTGTGGGCGTGTGGGTGGTCGCAAAAGTCTGTGAACTTTGTTAGGTTTGAAACTTTTCATGATAAAATGTTAGGAAATTTTTAAATTCTTAATGTGTTATAATACAGAAAAAATGTATGTGGAAGTATATTGGTTCTTTTTGGGGGAAGAGAAACCCTATTCTTATCACACTCCCTGGCTACCAGAAGGGCGTAAAGGAACTTGGAGATGGAACTAGGGTGTGAAGTGAACTTGGAGAAGTTCACGTCCCCCCTCGAGCCCCCTTTCCCCTTTCCATTATCTCGCTGCGTCATTTTCTCTCTGTTGCTGGAACATTATTAGAAACTTTCTCTCTGCTTCTAGTCCCGTCTCTCTTGCTGCACATGAATCTTCCTAAAGTAATCCTGTGATTTTTTTTTAGCTTGAAAACTTTTAAGGATGCATCATTAGAACTCGGGATTGCGGTAACTTAAGCCAAATAATATAAAGTTGGGGGAAAAAGAGAGAGAACTTGTGTGTATTTGAAGGTTGAGGTCGGAGGTGCCGTTGTGTCTGAGTACTCAAGCCCAGGTAGTCTTTCTGAGTCTTCTTTGCTTCCCCTGCTCTGCACACCAGCTTTCTCTTCTTTCCACTCAGTGCAGTGGGGCCAGACTCTTAGTGCAACTGTTTGCAAGAGGCCAGTCCGATTGAAGCTGGAACCTTGGTCCTCCACCTCAATCCCAGGACAGGGTCTGCACTGGCTGGCTGGGGGCAGGGTCATCCTGGAGGACAAGGGCCACTCCCACTGCTCTGCTTGTGTGCTCTGAGGTTCTCAAGTTTTGTAACAGGATGGATGTCACGTTTCTGCATTGCTCTAAATTAACTCTGGCCTGGCTCCGGGCAAAGGCTGCGTAGTGTGGTGGTTAAGGAGCTGGGCCCTCTGGAGCCAGGCAGCCTGAGTCTGAACCCTCTGCAGCTTACCAACGCTGAGACTGGGGCCCAGGAGTTAACAGCCCTCAGTCTCAGCTCTCTTATCGGTGAAATGACAGCATTCATAGAAGCCACCCCCCCCCCCTGGAGTATTTGAGGGCTTAAGATGAGCTCCTTTGAACCACCTCATTAAGTAAATGCTCAATAAGTGTTAGCTATTATTATAGTATGTGTATGGTCATTTAAATACTTCATGTAAACAGAGGTGTGTGTATGTGTACAGATGAACCTTAATCTCCACTCCAGGAGCAGTTAGTAGTTGAAAAACTCTAAACAAAAATCCAAGTTCCAAAGCTGGCTACATGGGCACTTCAGATGCTTTCAACATCCTCCTAGAGGGTTTGTCGAGCAGCGCGCGGATGCTCATCATCTCTCAGTGGCGAAAGGAGTGCCGCCCTTGGGGTGTGTGGGTGGCTGGAAATGCGGAGGCCGCACCCCGAGACCTACAGGACAAAAATACCCATCAGGCCCCGCGGTACAACCACCTTGGAGCCCAGCACGGGGTCTAGAACCCGGTGGATCCAGGGACCTCGGCACCATCTGACAGCCGACAGGATTAGCTGCTTCTGCCCTCTCGCTGTGCCTGTCTTGGGAGTGAAACTTGCATCCGAGGTGCTGCGTGGAGGGCAGAGCGAAGGACTTCCCCACAACCCGAGAGCAGGAAATGAGATTGTTTCGTGCGGTTAATGAATGCGTGCATATCTGGTAAGCTTGCCCCAAGGCCGGCCCTCCTTGTGGGTGCCGCCTGCTGTGGGGGATGTGATGAGGGGCAGCGAACCGCAGCCCCCACCTACCTCTGACTTCCAGAAGCTGCAGACACTCGCCAGAAGCATGTCACAACTGCTGAATGTCCAGATTGACTTAGGTCAGTTCATGACCCCTCCCCCGCCGTACTATATAGAGTAGTTACTGGATGTTTGGTCACAGTTTTGCCTGGTCCATCTGAGGGACTCCACCCTCGTTGCCTAAGGTCGTACAGCCTTAGGATGTGCGAAATCTGCTTGCAGCCTTTGGTCCGCTGCGGCTGCTGCCCAGGGCCTCCTTGCCTCAACTCTGCAAGTTTTAGTTTGGATTCCCCCGGGGGCTGACTCGGGGGCGAAGATTTGGGTGTGAGGAGGCAGAGACTTGGCAGGTGATCCCAGGCAGCACCCCGGGAGTGGGGATCTAGGGCAGGAAGGGGAAAACGACAGAGAGGCGTGGAGGAGCAGGTTGTCGCTGGGGCCCACCAGGCCCGGCCCCGCGGAGACCCTCCGGGAGACCGTGTGAATTCGGGTGGGGCTGTTGATTGTACCCGTCTCTTCATCTTGCCTGTCTCTCTCAGCCAGGGTCAATGGCAGTTTCTCTAAGTCAGGTAGTGAAGTGCCGACTCATTCTCGTGTAACAGCTGGTCGGAGAGCCTCCTGAAGGGCTCTGGAGCAGGCTCTTCAGCCCATTCCTCCTGACGCTTTCGGCTCTTCAAGAGAAATTCCCCGATTTCTCCCCAGATTCCACAGGTGGGACTGGCTGCGCCTCCCTCCTTAGGACGAGGTACTATTTCTGTGGCCTCAGTGCCTGCGGGCATTTGTAAATGCCCTTCCTGTTAGTATCTGGAGGTTGAGTTTCGTCCTGCATCAGAGCTTCTGCTTCCAGGGCCTGATCTCCCAGAATTCTTGACAATTTGACCCACACTGTCCCTTGCCTCACAGGAAATGGCAAAAACAACTGGATGATTATGTGATTCAATCCTGACCA
The DNA here is from genome assembly GCA_028533065.1 of Trachops cirrhosus. NCBI lineage: Eukaryota > Metazoa > Chordata > Mammalia > Chiroptera > Phyllostomidae > Trachops > Trachops cirrhosus. Next base: position 180,580,471 of record CM052540.1, on the reverse strand, counting down.
TAAAGTTGAGCGTTTAATTAAATGCACAGTGTTTGCACAGTGTTTGCAATTCCCAGAACACCTCTATCTTCATCATCCAATTGCGAGAAGCCCTCCCAGCCCTCTGAAGCGCAGTAACGTTCTCAAATGTGCAGCCCCACCCCAAATCCTGCGAGCTACAGAGCACTGCAGAAGGACAGCAAGAATTCAGGAAAGAAAGGTTTTATGATTAAAAAAAAAATGAGTTAAAAGCCAAGAAATTAAACAGCCTCTGTTTATAGTCACCGTAAGAAAAACGTAACATAACACATACCACTTCCTGCCTTTGCAGAGCCTGTCTGTACTTTGTGAGCAGACTCAAACCTTTCTGGTTTTCTTCGCAGTCACAGAGCCCGTGCCAGGGAATAAGGGCCCAGTGTGTTGTAGGCACAAGGAGAACTTATCCTGGACTGACTCGGGCAGCCAGGAGCCAAGCTGTCAAGACAAAGGACAGCTTAGACACAGGAATTCCAGCATGACGCCCATAGCTGCCCCGTCAGACACACAGCCTGGTGGCTCTGTCCCAACACCCACATGCCGGGTAGCCGTCGCGGCAGACCAGGTGGCTGAGGGTATTGTGACTTGTGGGCAGAACAGATTGGGTGGAAGGAAGCCGCCCAACTGTGAGGTTCTTTTTTCCTTTCCTTTTTTTTTTTTTTTTGCAGCAGCTTGCTTGAGATGTAATTCACATACCATACAATGCATCCATTTCAGGTATACAATTCAATAGCTTTTAACATTCACATTTGTGCAGCCACCACCACACCCGATGAGAGAACGTTTTCGTCACCTCGGAAAGGAACCCATGCCCTTTAGCTATCCCTCCACCACCCCTCATGCTGCTCAGCCTCCGGCAGCCACTAATCCGTCTGTCTCTGTATATTTGCTTTTTCTGGATATTCCATATAAATGAGATCACACGGCGTGTCCTGTGACCGGCTCCTCCCACTGAGCGCAACGTGTGCCGTGTTCGACCCCACTGCGGCGTGTATCAGAGCTCCACTCCTGTGTGCGGCCCGGGAACCCTTGTGTGGGTGCTCCACGTTCGGTTTGTCCGTCATCAGTGTGGGCATCTGGGCTTTTGCTGTTACAAGTGATGCTGTCACAAACTGACGTGGACACCAGCCTGCAGTGTCCACGGCATTATGGACGAGACGAGATAAATTCACACAGACTACCGAGTCCTGTAGAGGAAAAGGGATGGTGTGGCCACTCTCTCAAGAGGAGAGCGCCCCGACCCTTGCCTTAACAAGCTTTTATTGGCTTTCTAATAGCATACATCAAAGAAGGTTTTCATTCACTATACTTAGGTTTGCTTTAGGTGATTACTTTTTACAGATAGCAATGGAAGGGATGTTACTCATACTTCTTACAGATTAACATGGAAAAAATGTTGCAAATGCAAGGGAATGATAAGGGTCACAGGTCTGGTTACACTTCAATCCTTGGGAGAATCAGGACAGACTTCAGGAAGTTACTTTAAAGATATGCAGCAAGGGCTTACTGCCTGAGCTCAGGGTGAGAGAGTCTTAGCAAGGGCAAGGCACAGAGCAGCCTAGGTATAACGCAGGCCTGACTTCCCACGGGAGAACTTCTTCACAGGGGTGGTCCTGTGTGCCCACTCGCTCCCCACTGGTTTTCCACATGGGTGCTGAGCTACATTTCCACGCCTCCTGAAGTGGTTCCCTACAACAAACCTTTGTGTGCAAGTTTTCTTGTGGACATGTTTTCATTTCTCTTGGGTGTGGAGCTAGGAGTGGAACGTCTGGGTTAAACAGTAACTCCGTGTTTAACTCCTCGAGGGACTGCCAGACTGTTTTCCAAAGTGGCTGCACCATTGTCTGTTCCCATCAGCAGTGTTCCTGGATTCCAAGTTCTGATTTCTCCATGTCTTGCCAGCCCTGACCATCCTCTGACTTTTTGAGTCTAGATGCCCTAGTGGTTGTGCGGTGGTATTTGTTGTATTTTTGATTTGCATTACTCTGATGACTGACTAATGATGCTGATGTTGAGCATCTTTTCATGGGTTTGTTGGGCATTTGTCTATCTTTCTTGGAGCTGGAGAAATGCTTATTCAATCCTTTGTTCATTTTTCAAAATTGTGTGGTCTTTTCGAATCGAGTTCTTTGTGTATTTTAGATAGAAGTCCCCTATCAGACATAATTTGCAAATATTTTCTCCCACTGTTTGCAGTTTTTTTCACCTTCTTGATGTGTGTTTGCGGCACAAAAGTTTAATTTTGATGCAGTCCAATTTATCTATTTTTTTCCTTTTGACACTTTTGCTTGGTATTGTACCTAAGATTCCATTGCCAAAACCAAGTTCACAAAGATTTACCACATGTTTTCTTATAAGAGTTTTACAGCTTTAAGCCCTGACTGGTGTGGCTCAGTTGGCTGGGTATTGTTCTGCAAAGCAAAAAGTCACCAATTAATTCCCAGTCAGGGCCCTTGCCTGGGTTAAGGGTTCAGTCCCTGGATGGGGTGTGTATGAGAGGCAACCTATTGATGTTCCTCTCCCTCTCCTTCTCCCTCCCTTCCCTTTTCTGTAAAATAAATAAATACATAAAATCTTTTAAAAAGGAGTTTTACAGCTTTAGCTTTTGTACTTTGGCTTTTTGATCCATAGGAGTTAATGTTTACATATGGTGTGAGGTGAGGGTCCAGCTTCCTTCTGTTCCACGTGGATATCCATGCAGGTTTCTTAAGGCCTCCCTTCCCACTCTGGCTGTGAGGGTGGAGGCTCACTTCAGCCAGGTGCGTCCTGCAGGACAGACCACGGTGTGTCTGGGCATCATAACCTCACTGTCTAAGTTGGACCCCTGTATACATGTTGAGGAAGCTAATTTAGAAGGAGATGCATTTAAACTATTTGGTCTCAGCTTTGTATGCTATTATAAAAGTTTGGCTCCGATGTTTGTGAATAGAGCCATCACTAGAGATTAAATGGGCAGTTTTATTGCTGGAGGAGATAGGAAGGAGCGTCCTCCCTGACCCTGTGGATCTAACTCAGCATTATTCAGGGAGGTCATGGCTCCTGGTCCACATTTTCCATCACTCCACGCTGTCCATCACCTTTTTCCCACCACGTTCCTCTGTCCCTCCTGTTACAGTGGGAGACTTGGACTTCTGTCCCTGTGGAGTCCCTGCACCTGTGCCTTGGCCTCCTCCACCTGTGGCCTGCCCAGGAATCTCTGTTCTCTGTGATCTTCTGTCTCCCTGGGCCCTTAGTCTCCGCTGGCCCTGCCCATCAGTATCATAGTGAGACCAGCTCCAGCTTAACTCCAAACAAACAAAGCCCTCGCTCTGATCCCAGCGTCCTCCTCCAGCGCCCTGCCCCGATGCCCCACTCTCCACCGAAGAGCTGAACTGGAGAAGAGGCCTCTTCACTTGGGTTTTCATCACCCCCCCTCACACTCGCTCCTCAGTCACTCTGAACTTCTGAGCCCATTTTCCCAAGGCCCCAGTGAGTTCCCTGCCACCCAACAAACCCGAAAGATCCTCTTCAGTCCTCATCTTACCTGTCAGGACTGAGTGTGACGAGGATGTTGGGAAGGTGACTTCAATGTCTGCCAGACCTCGCTTGACTTCCAGTGGTCAGCACCAGGGGCCACTTCCTCCTTCTTGAAAAACTTCTCTTAGACTCCATGATGTCAACTCAACACAAAGAGTCAGTACGCTTTGGCTACAACCAAGAGCAAAAAGTTTTTCAAGGGTCTTAGGGTTTCAAACTGGAAAACCCCACTGGGCAATACCCAGAGTGTTCCAAGGAAGGAAGAGAAGTACATCCTTGAGAAGAGTCAGTCCTTCATTCTGAATGGATTCGTCCGAGGTGATAATCTTCCAGACGTCTGGCTTTTATTGCTTTTCTGGGTGCGTTACATTGAGGATGGTCCTCATTTACTATGCACAGGCTTGCTGTAGGTGATTACCTTTTACAGATAGCAGAGGAAAGAATGCTGCTAATTACTTCAAAGGGAAGGATGTTACAGATCAAGGGGAAAAGTGGTTGAACTGGTTACACTTTGTACTTGGGAGGTTTAGCCCAGACTTTAGGAAGTTACAGTAAGCACTTGCTGCCTCAGTTCAGGGTGAGTCAGTTTTAGCAAAAGCAAGTCTCACCGCAGCCGAGGCACAATGCAGGCCTGATTCCACAGGGGAGAACCTATCCGTGGGCGTGGTCCTGTGTGCCAACTCGGTCCCCACTGGTTTGCCACGTGGAGACTGAGCTACATTTCCACGCCATGAGAAACGGCTCCTTATACCACAGTGATGGTGTCAGGAGGGCGGGGCCTTTAGGAGTGATTAGGTCGTGAGGGTGGAGCCCTCCTGGATGAGCTGAGTGCCCTTACTAAGGAGACTGAAGAAAGATGCTCACCCCATTCCCACATGAGGACACTGCAGAACACTGCCATGAAAGCAGAAACTGGGGAGGTGGTCCTCACGCGACACCAAGTCTGCCGCTGCCTTGATCTTGGACTTCTCAGCCTCCAGAACTGTGAGGAATAAGTGTGTGTTTATAAGTTTCTCTGTTATAGCAGACCAAATGGCCTAAGACCGTGTCCTCATGAGCAGTCTGGAGGAGCTAGGAGAGGGTCAAGGGGTCTGAGGGGTCTTGTGTTGGAAGGAGGACACTCAGCTGCAAAGGCCAGGAGAGAGCCACCTCCTGCCCCACGGCCACGCAGTGATAGGGTTTCAGATGATCTTCCCCCGGAGCCCAGATACAGTTCTGGGAAAAACAGGGAAACCCCCAAAGCAACTGAGAACGCTCTGAATCGACAGTTCAGCCCAAATTAACTAGGATGAAGTGTTCAGACAAAGGCAGAATGAGGCTTTGGATAGAAATTACAGACAGGTGTGTTTGTTTTCGCGCACCTGTTTGTAGGCTCTGTAGTACACTGGCCCACCTGGAAGAGTCACACAAGTTGAAACATGGTTTGAAAAAACATAATTATACCATAAATTTTTCATTGCCCAAGAGGTTAAGGAATTCAAATGCACATTTCTTCACTAGGCCACTTACTTCTATTCCCATCACGTGTAGATTCAGTTGAAGGCTGGGTCAGTGGATGTGTTCCTGAAATATCAACGACCTTTCCAAACCGACATTTCCACCCGATAATTGGTCTCATCTACTGCAACGACCTTTCTGGAAGTGACATTGGCATTCGTGAAGTAAAACCAAAAGTATTAGTCATATGCGTAGCTGCTACCTGGAAGGCAAAATCAAGTGGTCGTGTACTCAGAAGACTAATTCTTCAAATGTCTTAGGGCATCACTTAGTTCACTTTTACTCCCAGAACAGAATTATTTTACATACTTGAATCAAGGGAAATTTTTATCTTTGACTTACCTTCCCACATCCCCTAAGATCTTCAAAGACAGCAGAGGTGCTCCATTGGAGACATAGAAGGGGATTATTTTGAAGAGGGGGTCCTCTGAGAGCTCAAAGTAGCTTTTATTCATCGAATTAACCAGCAATGAAAGCACCTTCGAGGCAGGCCCTGTGCCCCACAGCATCCAGAACGACTAAATCACGGGCTCTGCCCTAAAGAAATCTACGGTCAAGTACGTCTCAGGTTCCGTCACATGTAACAGAGGACCTGAGGAGATGCAGGGAGACACACCTGACAGGCAGATCAGTATTGTGACGGTGTTGGTGTTCCTCAAGGTTATCTCAGAGTCTGACCCAGTCTCAGACTAAATCCCAAACCAGAATTGACCTCCACAAAATGACTCCTGAGTTCGACGAGAAAATGAAAATGTGAACCTTTAAGAAAATTTTGGAGAAACAAGAGAAAGGAGGAGGATTTCCCCTGTAGATAATAAGGTATATGATATTGTTGTCATCTCAGAACACAAAATAAAAAAAAATCAGTTATCAAAACAGAAGAAGCAAGTAAATGAAAAAGAATAAGGTTTAAAAATGGATCCAAGTAGATAAAAGAATTTAGAATATTATTACTTTGCCTTTCCAACCATTGAATTGATTTTCAGTCGGAAGTGGTGGTTCAAAAAGTACAGTTGGAGCAACTGGCTAACCATTTGCAAAAAATAAAATAAAGCTGAGATTTGTATCTCATGCTCATATCCGAGAGAGGTTAAGGATTAAATGTGAGAAAGAAAACCATGAAAGAACAAGAAGAAAATGTCGGTGGAAATTTTTATCATCCTGAGATGGGAAAGACTTTTTTAATATGACACCCAAGGCACAGCCTCAAAGATTGTTCAGCTTTGCCCTGGCTGGTGTGGCTCAGTGGATCGAGTGCCGGCCTGTGAGCCAAAGGGTCATCTGTTCGATTCCCAGTCAGGGCACATGCCTACATTGTGGGCCAGGTCCCCAGTAGGGGGCGCTCAAGAGGCAACCAGACATTGATGTTTCTCTTTCTCCCTCCCTTCCCACTCTCTAAAAATAAATAAATAAAATATTTTTTAAAAAAGATTGTTCAGCTTTAGTAGATAGTGCAAGTTTTTCAAAGTGCTTATTACAACTTACACTTCTGATGGTAGTGTATGGAGTTCCAGCTGCTCCACGTTCTTGCCAGTGACTCATATTGTGAGTTTAAAATTTTCACACATTTTGGTAGTTATAAGGTAGTATTTTATTGTGGTTTTAATTTGCATTTCACTAGTAGCTAATAATAGTGAGCACATTTTCTTTACTTCTAAATATGCCTACATTTCTAACCCAGTAATTTTACCTCTAAGACTTTATCCTGAGGAAATATACTTTCACATATATGAAATGCACATGTACGCCATACCCATAAGTGGGAACTCTCTAATAACTATATTTTGGTGAAATATATTCCTAGTGCATTTATTTTGTGAAGTAAGTTAACTAGGGATGACCACCATTAATATCTTGATGGTGGTTGACTCTAGATAATAGAATGACAGGTGATTTATTTGAATTTCTTTTTTTTTTTTGAGACTTTATCTTTAGAGAAATGGGAAGGGAGGGAGAGAAACATCAACATGTGGTTTCCTCTTGAGCACCCCCTACTGGGGACCCGGCCCACAACCCAGGCTTGTGCCCTGACTGGGAATTGATCCTGTGACTCTTTAGTTCGGAGGCTGGCACTCAATCCACTGAGCCACACCAGCCAGGGCTATTTTAATTTCTAAACATAAAACTTTATTATATTTCTAGCTATGTCCTGACAGATGATTTTTAAATATGTTCTTAACTTTTTGACATTCTCTGAATTTTTCACAAAGAGCATGTATCATTTTTGTATTTGAAAGAAATGGTGAAAAGGTATTTCTATTTTATTTTGAAACAAATAGGAATCAAAAGTACAATCCCAAGTAATCTGAAGGAATAGTCATAATTCAATCATGAACAATATCATTTGAGGAGTTCTTCTTTTAAAATACAAAAGTACCCCTGGCTGGTGTGGCTCAGTGGATTGAGTGCTGGTCTGTGAACTGGAAGGTTGCCAGTTCAATTCCCAGTCAGGGCATGTGCCTGGGTTGCAGGCCAGGTCCCCAACTGGGGGCATGTGTGAGGCAACCAAAGGATGTTTCTCTGACACATCGATGTTTCCCTCTCTCTTTCTCCTTGTCTTTCCCTCTCTCTGAAAAATAAATAAATTCTAAAAAAAATTTTTAATGCAAAGATATACCCAATGCCCATGTCATTCTAAATACATTTTCATCGTTACAAACAATCAGGGCTCCTTGGAGGAATGACTGAGTCTGGGGCTGAGGCAGGAAAAACACAAGAGGAGTCAGGAACACAGGAACACCTTGACGTACCAGAAATTAAGGAAATAAAAAAACAAAAAGCGAGGTGGGGACGTGTGAAAAGGACACGGGAGCTACTTGGAAGGAGAGCCCACTGACCAAGTCTGGGGTAATTTTTGAACAAAAAATAAATCAGGAGAGTAAAGGATTTTAACTCAGGGAATAAAATAGGAATCTATCAATTCATGCTGATAATAAATAGGTAAGTAAGTGGGGCTGAGGAAGGGAGAGAGCTCATCCTCGTAGAGAAATGCAGATTGAGAAGCGTGGAGGGAGGAATGCAGTGGAAAGATTGCCGTTTCGCAATCATCATTGTAGAGACTAGCTTGGGCAAGAAATAGCAAATATTGCTACATCCGGGGGGAATCGTTTGATGAGGAACAGGGTATTTACTCAATCCTGAAGTGTCTCTCTCCAAATCGCTTACTAGTTTCAAAGAAAAAATAGTCACTACGCAATGAAGAAACTGGACAACACCTGGGTCCATATTGATCAAAATTACCCAGCAGGGGTCAGGCTGACGTGGTGTACTTTCAGATCCGAAATTCTGAGAAGAGCGAGACCTCACTTCTGTGCTCTTCTGGCCAAGGATCCGTGACCTGAATCAAGTCATGTGGAAGCAAACACCAGACAAGTGCATCTCAGGAACATTCCACAGAACTGGCTTGCATTCTTTAAACATGTCCATGTCGTGGTCCTGGCTTGTGTGGCTCAGTGGATTGAGTGCCAGCCTGCGAACCAAATGGCCGCTGGTTCGATTCCCAGTCAGGGCACATGCCTGGGTCGCAAGCCAGGTCCCCAGTAGGGGGCGCGTGAGAGGCAACCACACATTGATGTTTCTCTCCCTCTCATCTTCCTTCCTTCCCTTCTGTCTAAAAATAAATAAATAAAATCTTAAAAAAAAAAACATGTCCATGTTGTGAAAGACAAAGAAATACTAAAGTACTGTTTCAGGTACAGAAGATTAAAGAAACATGGCAAGTTCATGCATGTGTGATCCATACTTGAAGCGTCTACTAGAGGGGAAGAATGGTACCAAGAATTTATTGGCATAATTGACAAAATTGAAATATGGATTGCAGAGTAGAAGAAAGTATGTACGAAGGCTTTCCTGATTTGAAAACTGTTTTGTGATTATGTAAGAAAATACTCTTGTTCTGAGGAACTATACAACGAAACATTGAAAGTATAATAAAGGCATGATCTATATAATCTCAAATGGTTCTGAAAAAAGTAATCACAATAATCAAACAAATGTGATGAAATGCAAAAACAGGTGATTATTTTGGATAAAGGCTATGTGGGAGTCATCTGTAGCTTTGGCAACTTTGTGTGTGAAATTATTCACAATAAAGAGTTTAAAAATACACAAAGTCACAGCCAAGGCTTGATCTGAATGATTGTACTGCAGATACACACACACGTAACTGAGACATTCACGTGGAAATAATTTATCTGCGGCAGGGGAAGACCAAAAGGGGTCATTTTGTTGCGTGATGAGCGTGTCCCTCAGCTCTTGCTTGATGGAGGACAGGAAGGGGAGTAGACCGCGGCTATGGGTCTCAGAATGGAAGTTGGTGGCTCTCGCTGGGGAGTTGACCACTGAGTACCCTGAGAGGTCAGTTTGCTTCCAGTCATGCTCCACGAACATGGACATGAACATGGCCATGGTAAAATGGAACTTCCAGATCATAAACAATAGAAGACAGAGGGGACACCATTAGAAATTGTCCAGGAGAAGCTGGCAGCACAGGGACCACGGGGACCATGGGGCCAGGGTCAGCTTGGAGATACGTGGGTGGCTTTGCAAATGATGTTTCCTTTGTTGGTGTGTCACTAAAAGACTTCAGATGGGGATTTGCTGTGTTTGTGGTGGCCTTAGGGGCTGGACATTAACCTGAGGAAAAGATAAGGAGCGGCGCTCAAGATAATACCTGGAAGTAGCTTGGTGGTTTCTTAACTCTGTTATAAAAATAAGATTCCTTCACTATAAAAAAAAGAGAGGAAGGTGGCAAGACCTCCTTGCTTACAGAACACCCTCTCGTGATCTCGTTTCTCCCCTCCCCCAGCCCCTGAAATGCTGAACGCAGTGGTAGGGTTGCAGGGACCGGTCCTCACCTGGTGCATCATCAGCTTTGCTTCAGCCATGAGATCTCGTCGGCCACGGAACCGATTTCCTCCATCTCATCTTTCTAAATCTTCCTTCCAAACCGAGCTGCTGTTTGGAGATTGGAATTTTAGTTCAAATTGCAGTGGCCTTTATAGGCTTATTTTTCTATTGTAAACAAATAAAACAACCCCCCCCCCCATACTTTTGAAGCCAGACCATTTGAAACATGTCTGCCACTAGCAAGCAAGCCAACGAGACCACCACTGAAGGGGAACTTTTCTGATAGGGAGCCAGGGGGAGATGTGTGGTCACACCCCTCGGGGGTTCCAGTTAAGGATGGAAACATCTTAGAATGGCTGGTATATCTTTGACATAGCTGCAGGAGTTGTTACGGCTTTACTAACATATTAGGTGGTTTACAGTTCAATTGTCTAAGGCCCATCCAATGAGGATTTATTTATATTTAGCTTTGCCTTTGAAACATCCCACTGGTCTGGCTTCTGTAAAAGGCAAACCTAACCTATTCATTTTCCTCCTCCCTCCTTCAACCCTTATTGAGACAAATAAAGAAAAGAAGACTGGCAGGCGAGCCCAGCAGGCTGGATATAGCTATGATTTAGACTTGGCTAAATGACTTTTGGAGAGACATTTGAGCTTTAAGCTCAGGAGGCACCAGTTGGTGCAGTGAGACAAGTGCATCTGTCCAAGAAGAGGCCAATGGGATGGAGGAGTTAATCAGTATTTCCGAGGGTACATGCTGTTCTCCCCAGGGTGGGCACCTAGAGGAGAAGATGGCTAATTTTAGCTGAAACTTCCTACGTTTATATTATAAGACTTTATTTTAAAAGCACATATTTATAATCAAGGATTAACTCAAGGATTAGCCCAAGGAACTAAAACCTGTAGGGGAACCGAGAAAGGTAAACATATTTCAAGACCATCTTTATTAAGGAACTCCTTGGGCAGGCAAAATTTGCTTTCCAATTGCTCACCTCAAATTCTAGGTCCTCGTTAACTTCAGCTTCTGTAGCTGAATTTTCCTGCCACTGGCGTCTTCTCTTTCCTTAGTGAGTAGCCATTCTAGAATTCCTTGGGAGAAGTCACTAAAGAAACAGACCTTAAAGGCACGGGACAAAAGGGTGGCAGAGTGCGTGGGGGCTACCTCAATGCGGAATTCAGGATACGAGGTGCTTTGTTTGCCAGTTCACATTCAACCTGCGACGTGGGATCTCTTACAGGAACACTCAGCCTGCACATGCGTGTGCAGGGCGGTGCACATGTTCGTGCGGCAGCACCGCTGGAACCGCGGGCATCTGGGATGTTCCGTGTCCGTGGCCACGGAGCTGAGTCGATTGTCTCCCGCACTGCGAAATACTTTGCAGCCGTTTGAAAGGGTGCAGTAGAGGGAAATGTCCTCTGCAGGGAGATTCTCAGGACGTACTGTTATGTGGAAAAAGCAACTTGCAGAACAACATACACAATGTATACAACATAAAAGAACAATGATTCTTTTAAATTAAACAGGGAGATTGTCAGGAGGTATTGTTATGTGGAAAAAGCAACTTGCAGAACAACATACACGATGTATACAACATAAAAGAACAATGATTCTTTTAAATTAAACAGCTGTGTAATATACTTGTAGGCACGCGTGTTGCAGGGATATAACTGGAACAGGAATGGAAAGTATGGCCGTGAAACCACAGTCCTGGCTAATGTGGGGGAGAGAGGAGAAAAGGTGACTTTCATATTTTGCTCTCTAGAATTGATTTGTGTGTGAATCTGAATCATAAGAATGTGCTTATGTTGCTTGTGCACTTTTTAAATAAGATTTTATTTATATTTTAGAGAAAGAGGAAGGGAGGGAGAAAGAGAGAGAGAAATATCAGTTTGCAAGAGAAACATCGATGGGTTGCCTCTTGCATGTCCCCAGCTGAGGTCCTGGTTCACAACCCAGGCATGTGCCCTGACCAGGAATTGAACTGGCCACCTTTCTGTTCTCAGGCCAGTGCTCAGCCCACTCAGCCACACCAGCTGGGGACGCTTGTGCAGTTTTCAAAAGGTCATCTGATGCATTCAGTTTCTCCTGAAAACAAGAAGTACTAACTTTGTAATGATATGTTGAACCCCTTGTGTGGGTAGCTCTTTGGCATCTGACTTCATGCTACCCACCCCCCTTCAAGAGTTAAAATCCAAGAGTGATTTCTGTGACAACCCCTCTAATTCATGCCCAGGTGATGTAACTGGTTTAACATGTTTGCCCTACCCTCAGAGTTGGAGGAGTTTCCCCCTCTCTCGAGAGCATATCTCCCCCTCTTCAAGACTGCTTTAACCTGATTATTTTTCTAAGCCAGGCTGCCCCGGCCCTTATGTGCCCCGGTGACTTCACTCTTCCTATTTCGAGTCTCAGGCCTGTAGAATGAATGGAGGATCAACTTTCACTAAATTACTTATTCTGATGAGGGAAGCTGATGGAAAGTTCTGAGTTCTATTGGCAGTTAGAACAATTCGTCTTGATGACTGACTTGGTTTTTTTACCACAGGAAGAGGCAAGTCCTTTGGATCTAAATATAATATATACCAGATTCTGCTCTGCCGAAGAACGAGCCAAGGAAACTCTTCTTCCCCTGTATTTCAGTTGCCTATTTCTGATAACTATTTCAGTTATCTGTTTCTCACAAAGCCATGGCTCGTCTCTGCACAGGGCATCAGCTGGGACAACTCAGTGAGGGGCTGAAGGAGTCACTTTCCAGATGGCTCACTCGTGTGGCTGGCGAATCGTGCTGACTGCTAACTGGGAGCTCAGCGACGAGGCTCGTGGGCCAGGGTCCTCAGGTCGTTTCTAGGTGGGCCTCCACACAGGATGGCTGGGTTTCCCCACAGTGTGGTGTCTGGGTTCCAGAGGGCGTCATCCCAACAACACGGAGCAGGTGTGCATTGTAGTTGCGTTACACTTTAATGACCTACCCTCGGAAGTTACATAAGGTCAATTCCACTCTGCCCTCTTGGTTGAGGCAGACTCATGGCTTACTCAGGTTCAAGAGGAGGAGATATAGACCCCATCTCTGGGTTGGGCAGATGTAGGCCATTTATTGGCCACGCCTTGGCTCTGAGAAATAGCACAGAGAGAATTGATTACTGGATCCAAAGTGAAAAATAGTAGCAGTTAAGCAAATGTAAAGTCTGAGACACTAATATTTCCAGATCTTCCTCAATCAGATCTTCAGTACTTTGGTTGATCCTGAATGTTCCAAAACCCAGTAAAACTTACTGTCAAATGCAAAATGCAAAATGCAAAAGAATGACAGTTCAAAAAAATTAGCCGGACCAATCAAGTAACTCTTCAGAGAGAAGTAACCCAGCCTCCCTGGCTGGGTAGCTCGGTTGGTTAGAGCATCTTCCCGATACGCAAAGTTCGCAAATCCCGGTCAGGACACATACAAGAGTCAAGCACTGAGTGCATACACAAGTGGAACAACAAATAGATGTTTATCTCCCTCTGTCTCTCAAATCAATGAATAAAAATTAGAAAATAAAAAATAAAACAGCCCAACGCCAATGTCCAATTTAGGATTATTTATTACTTACTTAATTTGACTTATGTAAACCTCTCTTTCATAAGAGAGAGAAATAGGTGATTATATCACACCATCTTATTTATTAATTAAATGATACAAAGGTAATAAAAGTTTACTGGGATTTTGAATTAAAGAAGATATAGTCATTCAGATTATTGTGAAGACTACTATGTCACCTATTAACTTTCTTGTATCCTCATTTTATCTTGGTGGAAAGAAATAATACATTTGAAGTAATGATTTCTAGTTTACTTCATTAAATTTTTATTAAAATGAGCGTTTTGTATATAAACACTGTTGCTTTCTCTTATGGTTTGAACGTACTCTATTCAGAAGAGCGTTCCCTATGCAGTGAAAAATTCATTTAGAATATCCTGTGAACTTTGTTAGTGACTTGATGGGAGGGCTTTTGGTGGTGAGAATGGAGTAGGTGCAAATATGGAAGGAAGGCTGTGGTGGTAAACCTCACGTGGTAAACTTCTTGTAAAAACTGCCATAGGGTGTTACAGAGTATTGCACGCAAGCTTCTAGAAAAGGGGCTATATAAATGCAAAATACAACAATTTTGTCCTTTTTGAAAGTATGCAAGTGAGAAAGGATCAGTCTATTTGGCACAGAGCTCTTTTTTAAAGATTTTATGTATTTATTTTTAGACAGAGGGGAAGGGAGGGAGGAGAGAAACATCAATGTGTGGTTGCCTCTCATGGGCCCCCTACTGGGGACCTGGCCTGCACCCCTCTGGGGGAGGGAAGGCATGTGCCCTGACTGGGAATCGAACCAGCAACCCTTTGATTTGCAGGCAGGCACTCAATCCACTGAGCCACACCAGCCAGGGCACGACAATTTTATTTCCTAAAGATAATAGGAGATGGGAAAAGACTATGACAGATATACATCTGTAGCTTGGAAAAGCTCCCTGGCCCTTTGGCAGGTAAAGAAGCTGGAGAGAGGATTCTCCACCTCAAGTGGGGTCAGAGCAGAAAGCTTCTTAGGCAATTCCACGCCAGCCAGGGACAGTGGCCGTGGGCAGTTGGCCGGAAGTCACTCCTTGCTGCTGTAGAGCATTTATAGAAACGAAGCTAAATGAAGTATGGTGGAGGTTGGAGAGGAACATGTTGGTACTGGCACTGAGGTAAAATAAGCAGAGGTAACTGTAGATCTTTGCACCAGAGAAGAAAAAAGAGGAACCAACACCCCCACAGAACAGGCAAACTGGCAGATTTGCCTCAGGCCGGGGGAGTGAGATTAGAGAGCAAAGGGAGGGCTAGTGGTTGTTTCCGGGCAGAGGGCGTGAGGAAGATGTTCTGAAATCGATTGGGGTGAGGGCCGGACAACTCTGCGGTTATACTAAAAGAGCATGGAACTGACAATTTCAATAGGCGAATCATGTGGTATATGAATTAAATCTCAATAGAGCTGATATTTTGAAAAAGTACACCTAAAATTGAGTATAAGTAAAAATATATGTGCAGATTAATAAAAGTTTGTGCTGCATGGAAAAAACAAACACACCATTGACTTATCCATCACTGTGTCCCTGTCTCTCTCCCAAATCGTGTAACCCCTTTTGTTAGTTTCTTCTGTGTCTTTCCCAGGCTTGAAAAATGCAGATGTAAGCAAACAGGAATATATAGTCTTTTGTTCTTCCCTTTTTTACACGATATAAATAAACAAACAAAATAGAAACAGACTTACAGATACAGAGAACAGAGCGAGGGAAGCCAGAGAGGAGGGGTGCTGGGCAGTGGGTGGAAAGAGGTGATAGGATTGAGAAATACTGATTGTTAGTTACAGAATAGGCGTGGGAGTGTAAGGTAAAGCATCGGGAACACAGCTAACAGCATTGTAATAGCTGTTGCATAAACCGTTCTGCTGTTTGTCTCTTCTCTGTACAATGCATGTCAGAGATCTTTCCACACGAGCACGCAGAGAGCTCCCTCCTTCATTTTTACAGTGTGCAGTCTTCCGCTGTGCCGCTGTTCCAGCGTCTGACCAATCTTCAATCTATGGGCTTTGGGCTATTTCCAGTCTTTCCCTTCCCCAGTGTTACAGTGAAAAGCCACGTGCATATGTCATGTCATTCATTACAAGGTAAATCTGGGAGACAAAGTGGATTGGTAGATGAAAGGGTAAAATACATTCATAATTTTGATAAATTCATAATTTACCAAATCATTCCACATTTGTACTCCCACCAGCCACGTATAATAGTTCTGGATTTCCCCATACTTTTGCTCATGTGTTGTGTTGACAAAGTTTCTAGCTGGTGAAACCAAATTATCTGTATAGTTTAAATATGTTTTTCTTTTAAAAAAAGATTTTATTTATGTATTTTTAGAGAGAAGGGAAGGAAGGGAGAGAGGAGAGAAACTTCAATGTGTGGTTGCCTCTCACGTGCCCCCTACTGGGGACCTAGCCTGCAACCCAGGCATGTGCCCTGACTGGGAATCAAACCCAAGACTCTTTGGTTTGCAGGCGGGCACACAATCCACTGAGCCACACCAGCTGGGGCTAAATATGTTGTTCATATTACTAATAAAGTCAAGGTTTTTAAAACATTTAAGAGCCAACCGTATTTGTTTTTCTGTGAGCCGTCAATGTTCTGTGACCACTGTTTTCCCCCTTTAGCATATGTCTTAACATTGTCGTATTTTTTTCCCCATGCAGAAGTTTTTGATATTTATGGAATTAAATGTATCAATGTTTCTTTCCTGGTTCTGGATTTTGGGTGATAGTAAGAAAGCCTTCTCCTCTCCAAAGTTCCAAAGCAGTCCACCCACGGTTCTTCCAGTACTTTCATGGTTTATTTATTAAGTGCTTTCAAATGTTTATTAAAATAAAAAGTTAAAAGAAAATGGAAAGCAGCTACCAATATTTAATATTCAATTGATAGCTTATTGTGTACAATCAAAGAACAGTTAACTATAACTAACATTAAATGCCATTATATGTTTAACTAGTTAAAAAATGCTCTTGTATATGAGGGTGGATACCTTGTGATAGTTATCAGGTAAATACTGAAGGGTTCTCAGCTTTGCACTTTGCACAGATGTCAAAAGGCAAAGAGGTGGGATCTATTTTCCCATCCATTGCATCTCAGCTCACTTTGAGACTTATTCTGACCAATAGAACATGGCAAAGGTAATATTGTACAATTTCTGAGCCCGGCAGGTTCTCTTGGAGATCAGATGCCATGTGAAGAAGATGAGCCTGCAGCCAGCACCAAGCCCCACGTATGTGAGTGAAGCCATGTTAAATCAGCTGGCTCAAGGTAAGCTGCAGTCGGACCAGAGCCCTGTGGATGACCCGCTGGGAGACCAGCCGAAGAACAGCTCCGCCGAGCTCAGCTGAGCCCAGCCCAAATAGCTGAACCAAAGAGTAACGAGCCAATAGCTGTTTTAAGTCCCTATTTTGGGGTTGTGGTTTGTTACACAGAACATAAATAATGCATACACATGGTTTTGTAGGGAGTGTTGAAAATACTGAAAGCTAGGCTTGATTTTGTTCATTCCCACACCTTTCATCTCCATGCAGAAAGGATTCAAGACTGCTGTGGTGGGCGGACCCTAAGGTGACCCCCAATTATCCCTGCCTTCTGGTGTTCATGCATCTGTATAATACTCTCCTCTTTTGCTTTTTTTTTAAAAAAAGATTTTTATTTATTTTGAGAACAAGGGGAAGGAAGGGAGGAAGAGAGGCAGAGAAAAATCAATGTATCTTCCTCTCTCATGGCCCCAACTGGGGACCCAGCCTGAAATCCAGGCATATGCCCTGACTGGGATTTGAACCAGCAACCTTTTGGTTTGCAGGCTGGCACTCAATCCGCTGAGCCACATCAGCCAAGGTTACTCCTCTCCTCTTGAGTGTGAGTTGAAACTAATGATTGTTTCTAACCAATATGGGAAGGGTGATGGGATGTCATTCCCCTGATTATTTTACATGATGTAGTACCCCATCATGCTACAGATTCACACTGGGGGTCTCCTTGTTGGCTTGATGAAGTAAGCGGCCAAGTTGAAGAAACTCATGCAACCTCTAGCAACTGAGGGCGGCCTTCAGCCAACCACCAGCAAGAAACAGAAACCCTCCCTTCTATAACACAGGGAAATAAATTCTGCCAATACCCTGAGCATGCTTGGAAGCCAGTCCCCTACCAGCTGAGCCTGCAGAGGAGAATGCAGCTCAGCTGACACCTTGACCACATCCTGATGAGTCCCAGAGCAGAGGGTCCAGCGAAGGTGCCTGAGGCCTGCTCCACAGCAGCTGTGAAATAATAGATGCACGCTGTTTGTTCCACAACACAGAACATGAATACAGCCACGGAGGTAGCCTGAGCATTCAGTCCTTTGCCAGGAAAGCAGCCCTTGCTCATGGAAGAAAAAACTGTGGTTTGTGGAAAGAGGAGGACATTCTGTAGCTCGGTGTCCAAATTTTTGGCATCTCTGGGCCACACTGGAAGAAGAAGAGTTGCCTTGGGCCGCACATTAAATACATTGCGACATGGAATCACAAAAAAAATCTCATAATATTTTAAGTAAATTTACGATTTTGTGTTGGGCTGCAATCACAGCCACCCTGGGCTGCATGTGGCCCGCAGGCCACAGGTTGGACACCCCTGCTTTAGAAGGTCGATTCTCACCACACCCTGATTTATTTTAAAATCCTGGGGCAGGCGGGTATATATTTTCATGGCTGACTCAAAACACTCAGGACCATTACTCAAAGAAGGTGGGTCAGGAAACAAATTAAATTTGCATACGAGTATAAGGGGTTATTTTCTAGATACCAATGAGGAAGCTGGTCAATTTCCATTGAGTTGAGAAAAAGAGAAGTGTGTTAAGTGCAAAAACAATTTACCTGAAGTACATTGTAAGAAGGTGGCTTTGGTCTAAAATTCCAATCACGGTAGAGACCCTTACTTATAAGTATGGAGATGAGTGACCTCATGTCCACTTTGAGACAAGCCAGAGGTGGGAGTCATCCTTCAAAATCCGTTTTCCTTACACCCCACCTACCCCACAGTCATTCTGCCACCAAGTCCTCTCAGTTTTACTTCCTAAGGATCTCTTGAAAACATGCATTTCTCATTTTCTCTTCCTCCATGATCAAAGTTAAGTTGCCATAAGGTTTGGAGGGACTGCTGCAGAAACTGCCTGGCTCCCGTGTCCATTGTGACCACCTCCTGCATGTACTTGGTGAGCTCTTTAAAGTGCAAGTCTGATAATACCACACACCCACGCTTTCCATTTCCCCCCACGTGGGTATCTGCAATATCTTCAATGGCTTCTCATTGTGTTTAGTTGGAAAAAGACCAAGATCTTAAAATGGCTTCGTAGCTCTGCATGATTTGATGCTTGTCACTATTGCTTTTGACGAACCCTCCCCCTCAGCCTAGCCGAAATGGTCTTCTATTTGCTTCTCCATCATCCTGCGATCTGTCCTTGCCTCAGGGCCTTTATGCCATCCTCCTAGGAGTGACCAACCCCGATTTGCTTTAGTTAACTCATGTTCATTTTGGGGCTTACAACTTCCTTAGGGATGTTTTCCTTGAGTTCCAGACAATATACATCTCTCGTATATTTGAGAATAAATACATGCTCTCATAATACTGTATTTCTTATGTACTCACATGCACTAAAAACATTTCCCAGTTTATACATGAATGAGTGTGATGATTCACGTAATATCTGTGCCCTTCATTACGCTGCCTCACGATAGCTATGACTGGGTCTCTTTTGGCTGGTATGACAGCCTCATTGCTTAGCACGGTGCCTGGCATGCAGCGAACAGGCATCTGTACAAACACGGGGTGGGCAAGGGTAGGTCTACAGCTGTTTGTGTGGAAAAACACGTTCAGGTTGTGTCGATCACAATAGCTTTATTAACTGAAAAAATGGCAGAGTGCACTTACGTACAATGCAATCTTGTCAGTGCCCCAAGTGCTGGTCTCCCTGATTTACACATCCTGGTGGTCTCCTTGCTGCACTCCAGCACCCTTTGGCAGAGAGTTCTTTATTGTCATCAATAAACCTAATTTTGCCCACCCCTGTATTTGTTCATGGATTGAATCAAGGACCTGGGTTCTAGAGCAGACTTTGCACTTTGCCAGATGTGTTAGGTGGGAGATTACTTAACTTCTCTGAACCTCAGTCTGTTCACAAGTTAAATGGTGTCATGGTCTGGGATTCCCAGAAAGTGGGACCTAAGACCAATAGTACCTTTTGTGCTACTATTTGGTTAGGGAGTGCAGCTCCTGGAAACAGGACCAAGGGAGGAGGGTATAGGAGACCGTTCTGTGTGGTGCGGGCCCAGCTCCCAGTGGAAAGTGAGGTCCGGTGCACAGGACCCACGCCCATGGATAGGTTCTCCTGTGGGGAATCAGGCCTGCCTTGTACCTAGGCCACTTTGAGACTTGCTTTTTGCTAAAACTCCCTCACCCTGAATTGAGGCATCAAGTGCTTCCTGTAACTTTCCAAAGTCTGTGCTAAACCTCCCCAGTATGGAGTGTAACTGGTTCAACCACTTTTTCCCTTGGTCTGCAACATCCTTCTCTTTGAAGTAATTGGCAACATTATTTCCAAAGTTTTCTGTAAAAGGTAACCATCTAAAGTGAACCTGTGCCTAGTAAATGAGGACCATCATGTGAGGTGCCCAGAAAAGCAATAAAAGCTTGTCAAGACGAGGGCCGGTGCACTCCCGCCTTGAGAGCATGGCTGTGCCATCCCCTTCCCTCCACAGGACTCAGTAGTCCGTGTGAATTTGTCTCGTCTCATCCATAATGCCGCCAACACCATGAGCCGGTGTCCAAGGCATGGGGGAGTGAAGAGTGACAGAGGGATAGCCATATCAAGCATGGGTGGCTGAGCTTGCTGTAGCCAAGTCAGAGCCACTGAGAAGTCGGAGAAAGGATCTCCACAATCCATTTGGAGAGAGAGGGGAACGTTCATCTACCAGCTGGAAGTGCTAACTCCCGCACACTGCCAGGTTGTCCCTCGTGGGCGGGGGTGTGGTGGTGACAGACCGCGTTACTTCATGAGTCCCCGCAGAACTGCAGCACAGCACAGGCACCTCCGCTGAGGGTCCCGGTGGGGGGTTCTGGAGAACAGGCCCGGCACATTCTCAGCAGTCAACAAGCAGATGCTCACTGTTATTAGGAGCCTATATTTTGGTTCCTCAAATATCATATTCTTTCCCTTTCTTCCTCTCCCACCCCCTTTTTCTAGACAAGGTGGTTTTGAAAGTCTCCCTTGTGGAAAATAAGGGAAAAAATGCTAGGAAAACTGAGGAAAGAAAAAAGGGGAAGTTATGTACAGTCTCAATAGTTTGAAGAGTGTGGTGCATATTTTTGTAGACAAAGTATGTGGCTATTCATTACATTTAGTTTTTCAACAGCTCGTTTTTTGTTGTATTTCTCCATTACCATTTATCCCCCCATACCCTCTTCCACCCCACCCACTCTCTCCCTACCACAATTGCCACAGCTGTTGTTCATGTCCATGAATTCTTTTGTCTTTTTAAAATATTTTATTGATTATGCTATTATAGTTGTACCATTTACACTCCTTCATTCCCCTCCGCACTGCACACCACCTCCCACCTACATTACCGCACTTTAGTTCATGTCCATATGTCATACATATATGTTCTGTGGCTTCTACATTTCCCATACTATTCTTAACCTCCCCCTATCTGTTTTCTAATGCTACTTATTCTCTGTGCCTTTTCCCCCTCTCTCCCCCTCCCACTCCCCACTGATAATCCTCCATGTGATCTCCATTTCTGTGATTCTGTTCCTGTTCTAGCTGTTTGCTTAGTTTGTTTCTGTTTTTTTAGGTTTGGTTGTTAATTGTTATTTTACTGTTCATGTTTTTGATCTTCTTTTTCTTAGATAAGTCTCTAACATTTCATATAATAAGAACTTGGTGATGATGAACTCCTTTAACTTGACCTTATCTGGGAAGCACTTTATCTGCCCTTCCATTCTAAATGAAAGCTTTGCTGGATAGAATAATCTTGGATGTAGGTCCTTGCCCTTCCTCACTTTGAATACTTCTTTCCAGCCCCTTCTCTGTCTGCAAGGTTTCTTTTGAGAAATCAGCTGATAGTCTTATGGGAACTCCTTTGTAGGTAACTGTCTCCTTTTCTCTTGCTGCTTTTAAGATTCTCTTCTTTTAAATCTTGACTAATGTAATTATGAAGTGCCTCAGTGTCTTCCTCCTTGGGTCCAACTTCTTTGGGACTCTCTGAGCTTCCTGGACTTCCTGGAAGTCTATTTCCTTTGCTAGATTGGGGAAGTTCTCCTTCATTATTTTTTCAAATAAATTTTCAATTTGTTGCTCTTCCTCTTCTCCTTCTGGCACTCCTCTGATTCAGATGTTGAATGTTTAAAGATGTCCTGGAGGTTCCTAAGCCTCCATTCATGTTTTTGAATTCTTATTTCTTCATTTTGTTCTGGTTGACTGTTTCTTTCTTCCTTCTGCTCCAAACTATTGATTTGAGTCCTGGTTTCTTTCCCTTCACTGTTGGTTTCCTGTACATTTTCCTTTATTTCATTTTTCATAGCCTTCATTTTTCCTCTAATTTGTGACCATATTCAACCAATTCTGTGAGCATCCTAATTACCAGTGTTTTGAACTGTGCACCTGATAGGTTGGCTATCTCTTCTTCTAAATGTTGTATTTTTTTTCTGGAGCTTTGATCTGTTCTTTCATTTGGGCCATTTTTTTGGTCTTGGTGTGCCTTTTATGTACAAGGGGCAGAGCCTTAGGTGTTCACCAGGGCGGGGCAACCCACGTGGCTGTGTTGTGACTCTGTATGTGGGGGAGGGGTCCGAGAGGGAACATTGGTGCTTGCTCCACTTTCTGCCTGTTTTCAGTCACTTTCCCCACTACCCACAAGCAAACTGGGCCCTTCTGGTGCTGATTCCCATGTGGGTGGGCTTGTGCACATTCTAGGACCCCGTGTGTCTCTCCAGTGAACTCTCCTGTGAGTCTGGGAGTTTCTCCTGCTGCCGCCTCAACCCCCACAGGTGTTTTCAAGCGGTGTTTTGAGGCTTTATTTTCCTGCGCTGGGGCCCTGGGTTGTCCGGTCCGACCCGCTCCCCAGTTTCCCCTGGTTTATCTGTGGGCGAATGTGGGGCCTCCCGCTCCACCAGCTGCTGCCTCACTGGGTCCGCCAGCTGCCCAGCTGTCTGTCTCTGCCCCTCCTACCTGTCTGGATGAAAATTTTTATTTAACTCCTCGGTTGTTGGACTTCCATACAGTTCAATTTTCTGTCAGTTCTGGTTGTTTTTGTTTTAAAATTTGTTATTGTCCTTCTTTTGGTTGTGCGAAGAGGCACAGTGTGTCTACCCACGCCTCCATCTTGGCTGGAAGTCCGTGTCCATGAATTCTTTTTCTGTTTTGCTTTATCCCTCCACCCCCACCCCACCCACAGTCATTACATTCATTATAGCATTGTTTGTAGTAGCAAAGGATTAGAAACAACTTAATGTCTATCAATAGGGGATTGATTAAAAAAATTATGGTATGTTTATACAATAGGATATAATGCAGCTGAAATAAAGCATGAAGAAGCTCTTAAGTATTACTATAGACAGCTCTCCAACATCAATTAAGTGAAAAAAAATCAAGATAAAAAACAATGTAGAAATGTGCTATTATTTGCATAAAAAGGAAAAAAGTTTATTTTCATATTTGTTTGAATGTACATTAAAAAACTCTGGAAGGATATCTAAGAAAGTAATGTTAGTTGTTAACTTTGTGTGTGTGAGGTCTGTGTGGAAAATGTCGGACCATTGTTGATGAGAACGGTTTGCATGACATCAATGTAACCGGGCAGCCAAGGAGAGTGGACTGGAATGCGCAGGTGTGAGCAATGATGATTTCGCTGTACTACTCAGTGGGGGCTGTCGACACAGTTGAATGAGCATGTGTACTGTGTGGTCGGCGCATTGAAAATGACTGAGAGAGTAGAGCAACAAATCTGCATCAGATTTTATGTTAAGTTTGAACATTCCTCTGTGGAAACTATCCAGATGACTTAGAAGGCCGCAAGCTATGGGCAACTGGTGATTGGCAGCTTCATCATGACAATGCGCCCGCTCATGCATCACGTCTCATGCAGAGTTTTTTGGCAGGAACATCAAATCACCCAGGTGACTCAGCCCCCCTACAGCCCAGATTTGGTGCCCTGGCACTTCCGGCTTTTCCCAAAACTAAAATCACCCTTGAAAGAGAAGAGATTTCAGACTGTGGATGAGATTCAGGAAAATATGATGGGGCAGCTGATGGTGCTTGGAGAACTGTGTGAGGTCCCAAGGTGCCTGGTTTGAAGGGGACTGAGGTCTCATTGTCCAGTGTGCAATGTTTCTTGTATCTTCTTCAATAAATATCCCTGTCACAGTACATGGCTGGATACATTCTCGACAGGCCTCACAGATTTCCCCATGTATTTTGGTGCCCTTACTGCATAAAACATGACCCCAAATTTATCAGCCTAAGACAACAAATATGTATTATCTCACAGTTTCTGTAGTTCAGAAATGCAGGAATGGCTTAGCAGTGTGGGACTGGCTCAGAATCTTTCAGGAGGCTGCAATCAAGATGTCAACTAAAGGCTTGACAGGGCCTGGGGGGGCCACTTCCAAGATGACTCATCATGTGGCTGTGTGCAGGAGGCCTCAGTCCCTTCCCGGCTGGACCTCCCCAGAAGGCTGCTTGCATGTCATCGTGACATGGCTGCTGGCCTTCCTCAGAGTGAATGATCTCAGAGAGAGAGGTGGAGAGAGATGGAAAGATATGGAAAGGGGGAGAGCAAAGAAGCTGCAAAGATTTTTATGACCTAATCTGTCACACAGTCACACCTCCCATATTCTATGCATCTGGAGAGGGGAATTAGGCTTCATCTTTTGAGAGGGGGAGTATCTGAGAACTTGTTGACATATATTTTGAAGCTGCCAAGGCAGGGGAAAGGGGAAACAACTGGGTCAATAGAGGCAGGTCTGGAAGGAAGATTTTCCCTATGGCTACGTCTATGCTTCTTCAACTATGTATTTGACTATATTAATCCAAGAAGAAGTTAATTACATTTCTTTTAAAAGGAAATACATTTAAGCCCTTTGGGAAAGAATTGGGAAGTGAAAAAAAAAGAAAAAGCTAAACAGGACATGAATAGGAAAACTTGTTTGAGGTGAAGTTGAACTTTGCCCAGAATAGCCGGGCAATAAAAAGGTCTACTTTGTGCTCACCCCGCCCCCTCCTCCCACCCACACCAGGGCTTGGCCCGGTGACCGTGTGGGCCCGGCTCCGGATAATGGTTCTGCGGAGGGGGAACAGCTCTGTAGCCGGGATGTTGTATGGGACAGGCGTTTATCATTTATGAGGGCTTAGGTCCTGTTACAACAATATGTTTCTATCTAAGCCGTTCTGTTGCCGCAGCCAGTGGTCATTGCTACTTTTAAGTATTAGATGGCGTACAATGCCGTTCTTAATAGGTCACGTTTTACTTACTTGCTCCACCCTTCTGGCCTTCCAAAATCCCTCTCTGGTTTGACATTTGTTCTTTAACATAACGTGCATAAACCTGTTAAGCAAGCCAAGGGAATGTAACCTCGTAATTAAATCGAGGGAGATTTAGTGTCCACAAAGACGTGGCATGGAATTCGAACAGGTTTATTGTCTCTCCATCAAGTTCCTTACGGGCGCGTGCACCGGGCAGCACTAACTGTCCTCACCGCGCCCCGGTGGTCACTTTACACGTCGGGAGGTAAGGCGAAAAGTTTTCCTAACAAAACTACTCAATTTGTTTTAACCTCTTTAATATAGTAACACACATAGAAAACACTACAAGTCCACTTTCAGGCTATTTCAAGGCGGTTGCTGCTTCACAAGGGTCAGGGACTGCGTGCGGGCAGAGCAAGCCCTTTCCTCGCCCTCGTCGGCGGCGACCCAAGTCCTTTCTGTGTCTCGTGGGGACCCTGGACTCCCGGCCGAGGCCAACTCCCGGGGCGGTGGTGTCCAGGGAGCTAAGGGCACAGCGGGAGGCTGAGAGGCGTGCACCCTCGCGAGGCCACGTCCCCGATTCGTGGCTCCAGCCCTGGCTTCTCGAGAGGCGAAGTGGGAGGCGGACGGAGGGAGGACACGACATGGAAGGGGGGCCGCGGGCCGGGCGGCGAAGGGACGCCGAGCGAGGGGAGAGGGCCTGCGGTGCACCCGGGGCTCGGGAGCGGTCGCGGCCGGCGGGTCCCGGCCCGCCGCTTCCGGCGCCCTCTGGGCCAGCCCCCCGCCGGCGCTGCCACATCCTCTGGTGACGTCAGCCCGCGCCGCCATATTGGGAAGGCGCCGCCGCCGCCTCGGAGCTCGGGCTGCCTGCGGGGCTGCGGCCGCAGGAAGGAAGGAAGGGACTGCTGCGGCGCCCGCCGACGCCCGGCCTGCCCGCTTCCCCCGGACCCGTCTCCCCATGAGTGCGCTCAGTTCGGCTGCCGACGGACGTCGCCCCAGCATCCGGATTTAACACGGCAGCCCGGGGCCGGGGCCGCGGGGGGAGGAGGAGGAGGAGGAGGAGGGAGAAAAGCCGGTAGGTCCCGCGTCCCTGTCGGCCCGGCGCGGCGGCCTCGGCCGGAGCCATGACCTCGCTGACCCAGCGCAGCTCGGGCCTGGTGCAGCGGCGCACCGAGGCCTCCCGCAACGCCGCCGACAAGGAGCGGGCGGCGGGGGGCGGCGGCGGCAGCGGCGAGGACGACGCGCAGAGCCGCCGCGACGAACAGGACGACGACGACAAGGGCGACTCCAAGGAAACGCGGCTGACTCTGATGGAGGAGGTGCTCCTGCTGGGCCTCAAGGACCGAGAGGTGCGGGCAGGGCGGGTGCGGCCGGCGCGAGGCCCGGGTGTCTCGGGCGTCTGCCCTCCCTGCTCCCGAGCCCTGCTCCCGGGAGCGCCCGGCTTGCCTGGGGCTTCCAGGTCCTCCCTGTACGGACGGCTCGGATTTTCCCTCCGTCCTCCCACATCACTCCGTTCATTTCAACCCCCTGGGCGTCTGCATTTCTTCCTCGCCCCTCTGCGCGTGGCTGATAGCCCGTGGAGACCCCAGGTGACCATCCTCACCTGGAGACTGCC
The DNA here is from genome assembly GCA_028533065.1 of Trachops cirrhosus. Taxonomy (NCBI): domain Eukaryota; kingdom Metazoa; phylum Chordata; class Mammalia; order Chiroptera; family Phyllostomidae; genus Trachops; species Trachops cirrhosus. The sequence continues at coordinate 180,553,901 of CM052540.1, read as the reverse complement.
GGGTAGAGTGAAGCACCTGGAACCACCAGCGCCCGGGACTCCTGGGTTTTGCGGGTTTTAGGACCTGGGAGGGCTCCACGGATCTGCTTTCTGGGAGATTTTTAAAGAGCTTAAGGTGTACTGTTTGGAATTTTTAAAAATGTCGGTAAGATGGTAATGGAGGCAAAGTTGTTTCAGGGATAAAGTTAAAAGTCCAGCAAAATCCTGATGACACCTCCTGGAAAATGACTTTCTAGGTAAACTTGCTTTGGGTGAGGGGTAATTTTTAGTGTCGCTTTTACATCTTATCAGTTAACTCCAGAAAGTATTGCCAAATTAAGCAACGACTTTTTCGTGGGGTGCTTGAAATAGTAGGTTTGTGATTTCATGAAAGGCTTCAAAGCCTCAGGTAGGTTGAAGTGGCCGTAGGTATTTCTTTGTGTTCTGACTTGGAAAGATGATTTCCACCTAAATATCTTAGAAGAGTTTTCACACGTAGAGAAGTTGAAAAAATGCTACAGTGTACACCGTTTGTATTCACCTCCTGTGTTCTGTCATTAACGTTCTGCTGTAATTGCTTCATCGCCTTTCTGCCTGCAAAGATGACTCGTAGAGACCCCCAGACGAAGGAGAGAGAGATGGGCAGTCCAGATGGCATTTGGTGAGGTGGTTGCAGAAGCTTGTTTTCTCTCAGCATGGAAACCAGGCATTTTGAGAGTCAGATACAAAAATATCTAAGTTATTTTTCTTTTGTGAAAATTTATTTTAAAATTATAGTTGACATACAAAGTTATATTTATGTCAGGTGTACCTAAGTTTTGTTTTGATTGTAAGAAGGTTTTGTCAATTCTGGGAAGGTGGGCAGAAACTTTTAATTCTTATGAAACAACGTAGTCGTACTTCATCAGTACTTACCAGATACAGGTGAGGTTATGTGTGTATGGACTGTTGGTGGACTCCGGGTATTTAGTGACGGAATGAACTCAGGTTTGCCCTGATAGAACTGACCAGAGCATTCGCAATATCCAGGTTTTCCATTTGCTCAGGTTTTTACCAAGATCACATGAAAAAAGGTGATGTTCCTCTGGCTGCAAAGTGGGCCTAGGCTGTATGTGGTATTTCTTTTTGTTCTTCGGAAAAATAAACTAGATATCTAGTGTTCTAGAATTGCTATTTTAGGAAGTGTTTAACTTGCCTTTTTTGGCTTTACAATTTAGAATCTTGGTAATAAGTGTTTTTCTTTAAGTTTATAATAAATATCTTTTTCCTTTGGAACAAAAGTAACGTTTTAGAAAAAGAAAAAGCCAAGTGAATAAAACAAGTTATCCTTATTCCTGAGTGGATATTTTGGCTTTATAGTTTTTGAGACTTCTGTGAGGGTACGTCCTCTGTGTAAAACCAAGCTTAGAAATTCTAAAACCAAAACTAGCTTTTGGACTTTTGAGTCACTGAGTGAGAAATTATGGGGGAAAAAATAAGTACCTCTTTGTTTTTTTAAGTATGTGTTTTGCCAGTGTTTAAGCTAAAGCATATCAACATACTACTTTCCTGTGATGAGTTCTCATGAAGATAACCTAAATAATTTGTTGAAGCTTAATGGTACTTAGAAAATGTAGATACTTTAAAGTTTTCTGGTGGCAGATAATTGAAACCATCTGTTCTGTTTGTGTCAGGAGTCGCTATACATTGCCATGTCATGGCCAAGGTCCAGACACTAGTTAATTCTGAGCATTTCTTGCTGATTTCAACAACCACCATAGGGAATTTTTTCCCCTTGCTGCAGGCAGGTCCAGGGAGTGGAAATGGAAGTGGGTGGGATTGGAATTTGGCATTGGTTTAGATTTAGGTATTAACCTACATATTTTTTTCTGTCCTCACGTCTTCTCATACTAATAACCGGCCCTGTCAACTCATCCAGTCCTGTAATTCTCCTGTGTGGAGGTTTCCCCCATGTCTTCAACTTGTGTCACTCTTTTTTAGGGGGCAGGAGTTACTTACTCTCTTACCTGCAGCCTAGGCATTTATGCTTGTTAATATTAGATTTTAACTTACTAAATTTGTTACAAACAAGCCCCAGACTTGAGCCATAATACAAGGTGGAGCAAAAGTAGGTTTACAGTTGTGAGTATGCAAAACAGAGTTTATTCTTGTATTATGATTAATTAAGTATTGTATTTCCATACAAACAACTGTAAACCGGCTTTTGCCCCATCCTTTATATGGTTCAGTAAACTTACTGCTTTAGCTTTTTTATTATTTTAACTCGGCAAACTCAGCATCTACCTTTGTAATAACGAACTCTTAAGATATTTAATATTAAGGTGAGGCAGGTCATTAGTGGTGGACACACTATATATATATGAGCTAACCTTATTTGAAATCAGAATAAGAAATTAAATTGTGAAATTAGTTTTATTTTCATAGCTTTTTTCTTTTTCTCACCTGAGGATATGTTTATGGATTTTAGAAAGAGAGGAAGGGGGGGCGGGCAGGGAAGAGTGAGGGAGAAAGAGAAACATTAATGTGAGAGAGAAACATCAATGGTTGCCACCCATATGCACCCCCACGGGGGATCAAACACGCAACCTAGGTATGTGCCCTGACCAGGAATCGAACCCTGATCATCTGGTATGTAGGACGGTGCTCCAATCACCTGAGATACCTGGCAGGGCTACTTTTACTTTTTAAAAAGCTGAGAGTCTTTTTGAAAACATTTTTTGTTGTTGAATAATGAGCCTACAGAAAAGTGCAAATATCATAAATATGGTGAATGTTCACAAACTGAACACACCTAGTAAACCAGCATCAGGGTCAGGAAACAGAACATGACCTGCTCTCCAAAGGCCCCATTGGATTTCCCTTCCCGTCACTTCCTCGTCCTGAAAGGTCACCAGTTAGCTTGGCTTTAGAATTCAGCAGAGAGTAATTCTGCTGATTTTTGTACTTTGATTTGCGTCTTGCTTTTGTTCAGCATTTCTGTGAGATCCACTCATACTGTGCGAGGTTATTTGTTCATTCTTATTGAGTTACCAACTTTTAACACATTTACAATCTACAGTATTTAAAAAGTTACTTTGGCTTATATCCTGCCAGTGTTTTCCCCCTCCCCTCTTGACTGAACAGAAGGCTCAGCTTTCCAATAAGCAGATAGTCTGGCTTCCTTTCCGATGACCTAGTACAGCTGACTCTAAAGTCATTGCGGAAGACGTGTTTTAGATTTAAGGACACATTTCAGTTTTTTTTTTTTTTTTAATTTTAAACCAGTGATTTTCCTTTTTTGGCTTTTATTAAGACACAGATGTCTGCATCCTTCCGGGGATTCCTGTGCTCAGTCTGGGGGGAGCGTCAGCGACACAGGTATTGAAGTAAATCTTCAGAGGCCACACAAGAATGGCAGATAGGCTTAAACTTGAATTTAACTTCCACATGGCTGGCACTGTTTCTGTGATCTTGTTTGTGTTTGAGTGAGGGGGAGGGGCAGCGAATGATCCAGGTGTTTTCCCAACTAGTATTTGATTTTTCCGAGGGTGCCTCCAATAGTCAGTGTTTTCAGAATGCCTCATTGAGAATTGCCTCAAATAACTGGTGTCATGTGCTTTTATTTTTTAAAAGTTTTATTTATTGATTATAGAGAGAGGAAAGGAGGGAGAGAGAAAGAAACATCAATTTGTTCTACTCATTGGTTGATTCTTGTATGTTCCCTGACCGGAACCCACAGCCTTGGCGAAACAACTCCAACCACCTGAGCTACCCAGTCAGGGTGGTGTACGTGCTTCTAAATATCTTTCGTGGTGGCAAATCTGAGTGATTTAAGGTTGGATTTGTTTATTTTAAAGGACCAGGTATAATTTAGAGAGAGTCCGTGGAATGCCAGAAGTGGAAAGGGGTACTGTAGTCCTAGCCTGAGGTGTGTCCTCTGTTTTACATATTTAAGCTCTCTGAGTCTCAGTAGAGAAATAGAGAAATAGTCCTCTCCCATGGTTGTTTTGATCGGACTGTTGCAGACATGTATCTGTTTTACTGTCCACCAAGATTTCCCCGTTTTTACTTGCTAGGGCATTCCCTGTCATGTGTACCCAGGATGCCCTGTTGAAGCATTTACCCCTTCCCTTTTGTGGTGCAACCAGACCTAGATTTGTCCAGTCAGGCACCGCCCCCCCCCCGCCCCCCCCCCCCCCCACACACACACACCGGGCCTCGGCC
>CM052540.1:180519012-180549219 GCA_028533065.1 Trachops cirrhosus | reverse complement strand
CCCCCCCCCCCCCCCCCCCCCCCCCCACACACACACACCGGGCCTCGGCCCTGCACAGCAGAACAGGCTGTGGGGTTTTTTGAGACCTGTCAAAGTCGCTGCAGTGTGTATGCCTCAGACTGTTCTCTGACTTTGTCGCGGGAGCACACTGTTCTCTGATGCGGATCTCTGAGCTTCTCTTGCGTCTGCAGGTGCTGACTTTTCCACCCGTTCAGTTTTGTAGGGCACCTTTTAATTTTGTAAGCTTCGAGAACAGTCTAGTAAAGTTTGTTTTTAAAGATAGCCAGAGTCAGTTACTAACGTTTCTCATGCTTGGAGACAAGGACCCTAATGCAGTATTTTCACTCTGTATATTCTACTCTAAGTGTATACCCCAAGTATGCACTTAGGGTAGAATACTCACGTTTAAAATGATGGAACTGACTTTTGTGTGGCTTTTAAACTGGCTCCAAAGATCGAGCCCATAGATGGGTTCCATTTTTGGAATACGTTTCCCAAGGTCACTACTTTAAATACAGTAGTTATCAAGATGTACGATTTTTTTTAAAGAATTCTCCTTTCTTTAAAATGCAGTCATATACACCATCTATGCATGTCAAATTTGAGTAACATTCAACAAATATTCAGTATTTCAAAATATGCTAAGATTTTAATAACAAAAGTATCATAAGGCTTCTGAGTTACGGAATTTTATGATTCCTTGATAATACAAATAATATTCCCTTCATATTTTTTAAAGATTTGAACTTTTTTTTCTTTTTTAGGTATATTTAAAAGTAGGTACCCAAGTATGAGAGATACAGAAAGTAAAAAAAATTCATTTTTGATGTTAATTTAATCATTTAATTGGACCTTTTAAACAAGATTTTATACTGTTGAAACAATTTTTTAGTGCATGGCGCCAAAATACTAATACTTGATGTTTATTAACTTTAAACCGTCTGAGCCTCCCTGCATGGATCATTCGAGATTATCTTTTAGAATTTTACTTTGAATTATTATCCAATTTTGAAATATTTGGAGAGTTTTTCTGATATTAAAGAAATACACTTTATAGTAAAGTATATTTACTTTATATGTCAGCTTATATGTAAGTCTCAAAAGTACTCTGCAGGGGTGTCCAACCTGCGGCCCGCCAGCTACATGCATCCCAGGATGGCTTTGAATGTGGCCCAACACAAAATGGTAAATTTACTTAAGACATGAGGTTTTTTTTGTGATTACGTGTCGCAGTGTATTTTATGTGTGGCCCAAGAGACCTCTTGCAGTGTGGCCCCGGGATGCCCAAAGGTGGACCCCCAGGAGGCGGCATCATGCTTGTCCTGTTCTGTCAGCCTCTCGGCCCAGCACCCCTTCTGTCCAAGCAGACTCCCCCTACCTCCTAGCTGCATAACTTGTGTTATTAATCAGAGTGAATGGTGTGATTCAGAGTTGCTGTGGTCTTTGTGTAGGGGATTTTATTTTCTTGAGAGTCTTCTTTTGAAGCGGCACCAAGAGACTGTGCTTGTCCCTGTGTTTGTTTCTTCTACTTAACAAGTGTACTGACATGTACCAAAGGGAGAGGCTGGCTTTATTTTGAAATTGATGTTTCTGGCTCCAGTAAATATTGAGGTTTTAATTTAGATATGATACGGAATTGTGCTAACTTATATTAATTTAGATACTATGTAGTCTGTTTCTCTTGTTATTAGTTGTTTGGTAAACCTCTGATCTGTATGAATACAAATTATATTAAAACATGTTACATTACCAAAAAGAAAGCTTCTGGTTAAGTACACACTTAAGCTTAAAAACTTACATTTAAATGAAAAAATAACTTATTTTTAAACCTAATAAACTGCATTTGGTTTACATATTCCTTTAATGGAGAATTTCTTAAATTGGAGTTAACAGATGGAGTTTAGAAACTCTGAATGCTTTGCAATTGTGTGTTTTGTGTGTGTGTGTTTTCCCAGAGAAAGAAGACAGCTCTCATCAGATACTCAAAGCATGTCGTGAACCAGAAGGTTAAAGATGACTGAGTAGTAACTGTTTGTTTTAGTTTAAGTTTTTGCTTTGTTTTTTTTTTCTTTTTTTCTCCTGAAAATCGACTAGAAAATTCCAGGATTCAGGGTATCAGTGAGTTGGATTTGAGTTCTTTTGAGATACGAAGCCAACATTTCTGTACCCTGGCCATCTTGCTAAATGGCGTACACAAGGTCTGTGACTACCACATTTATAATTCTAACAATTTCCATGCATTCATCAAATATTTATTGAGCTGAGCCCTTGACTAGCTACAAACACTAGGAAGAAGGTCTCTATTTTCATTTTAGTTTCCTTGGTCAAACTTTTATACTAAAGTACAAAACTAAATTGTGTTGATGTTTAATAGTGAGTATCTCAGCCTGGCATATAGCTACCACTCAATATTTATTAAGTAAATCTTGTATTTTCAATGAGGGCAATTTCACCCCTTAAGGGAATGATAATTGGTTCAGGGTGCTGGTGGTGGTGGTGAAAAGTTCTTGCCCTTTTTATGTATACAGCATAGATACCCATACAACATGTAAACAGATTTACAGTGTATCCATCTTATTAAAGTTTCATGGGGGAGAGGGTAATTAGGAAACAAGTCTGAAAAAGCTCATTTAGGGAGTGATAACAAAAAAAAAAAAGGTTGAGAACCACTGAAATAAATTAATATTGAAAATACAAAGTTTGTTTTTAGCTGAGATTTAGAAATCTTTTTCTCTGATAAGAATTTTTATGTAATAGAATGTCTTGTAGTTCAGTAGTTAGAGGAACAATTGTAGCATGTTGAACTGTGGGAAGTTGTGAGTTAAATTTTTTGATGAAAATGATTTGTGTTGGTTGGTAATTTGTAAGTAGACTTTTGTGTTCCCGTACCCACTAGCCTCTGGGGGGACTGGAAATTTAAGGACTACATATAAAGTGCTAATGGTTATTTTTACTGCAGTTTCATTTCCTAGTTCCAGTTTCTTAAATGCTATTAAATGTGTAAACAAAATAAGCTCAGAAATAACATTTAAGAATTGAACGTAAATTTCAGTGCAGTCTCTGAATTGAGTTTGTCATTTAATTTTCATATGTATGTGCTGTTTATAAAAGTTGGAAACAGGTTCAGGGTCCGTACGTTTAGTTCACGTCAACTATTGAACACCTATGTGACAGTCTCTTTGCTAGGTGGTGGGGTGACAAAACCTTTTTTTTCTCAGGGAGCATCCAGTCTGTATGGAAGGTAGATGTGCAAATGATTTCAGTGAAAGAATTACTGACTTTAATGGAAGTACGTGTTCAGTGCAGTAGGGAAGTAGGGATCTGCAGCAAAAAGATCTCTGCTCTTGACTCCCAGCTTTGCCTTTGACTAGGTAGAAGAACTAGGATAAACCAAATTATTTGAATTCTCAGACCTTCAGTTTTCCCCTGGGCAAAATGGGCCTACATTTGTGGGCTGTCCCATAGGTCCTAACTTGTAGGGATCCAGTGAATTGGCCTACGTGCAAGCACTTTGAAAGCTCAGTGGTACTGAACCGATGCAAAGGAATGTTTACCTAGCTTAGAAAAGGGAATTAAAATTTATCGTGGTCTTAACAAATATTTAGTATTTTCACTATTTTAGTATTTGTTGACCCTCTTGTACTTTATCTGCTGATCTTATTGAACATTCCGTTCAAATGCAGTGCATTTGTCCCGAATACGCCAACCTTTTTTTGAGGGGGCTGCTGTGAATGAGGTAGTCCCTGGCCTACCCGGCTGGGAAATCTGGAAACCTGAACTTCCGCCTGACTTCTTATTTTTAGGCCAGTTCCAAGGTCTTCTTCAAACAGTCCTTATAGATACTGCTAACTCTCTGCAGAGTTATCCGAAGCCTCCAAACCTCCAAAATAAGAAGTGACTCTAAGGAAATTAAAAACCCACGTGAAGTGCATACCGTAGTTTGTGCACCAGAAGTGCCAGGCTTCCAGATGTCTTGAGGCTCCAAATCAGGAAGCCTCAAAAGGTCCCTGACCTCTTTCAACACCTGTGATTACCACTTGTTTCTACCTTTGAGGTTCCCATCTCCTTTTTTTAAAAAAAAATATTTCACTGATTATGCTATTACAGTTGTCCCATTTACCCCCCTAACCTGCACACCCCCTCCCACCGACATTGCCCCCCTTCATGTCCATAGGTCATACATGTAGTAAGTTCTTCGGCTTCTACATTTCCCACACTATTCTTAACCTCCCCCTGTCTGTTTGCTACCTACCATTTATGCTACTTATTCTCTGTACCTTTTCCCCCTCTCTCCCCCTCCCACTCCCTACTGATAACCCTCCATGTGATCTCCATTTCTGTGATTCTATTCCTGTTCTAGTTGTTTGCTTAGTTTGTTTCTGGTTTTGTTTTAGGTTAGGTTGTTAATAACTGTGAGTTTGTTGTCATTTTACTGTTCATATTTTTTTTCTTTTTCTTAGATAAGTTTCTTTAACATTTCATAGACGAGCTTGGTGATGATGAACTCCTTTAACTTGACCTTATCTGGGAAGCACTTTATCTCCCCTTCCATTCTAAATGAAAGCTTTGCTGTATAGAATAATCTTATATGTAGGTCCTTGCCTTTCATAAGTTTGAATACTTCTTTCCAGCCCCTTCTTGCCTGCTAGGTTTCTTTTGAGAGATCGGCTGATAGTCTTATGGGAAGTCTTGTAGATAATTGTCTCCTTTTCTCTTGCAACTTTTAAGACTCTCTCCTTATCTTTAATCTTGGGTAATGTATTATGATGTGCCTTGGTGTGTTCCTCCTTGGGTCCAACTTCTTTGGGACTCTCTGAGCTTCCTGGACTTCCTAGAAGTCTATTTCCTTTGCTAGATTGGGGAAGTTCTCCTTCATTATTTTTTCAAATAAATTTTCAATTTGTTGCTCTTCCTCTTCTCCTTCTGGCACCCCTCTGATTTGGATGTTGAACGTTTAAAGATGTCCTGGAGGTTCCTAAGCCTCCACTCATGTTTTTGAATTCTTATTTCTTCATTTTTTTCTGGTTGACTGTTTCTTTCTTCCTTCTGCTCCAAACTATTGATTTGAGTCCTGGTTTCCTTCCTGTCACTGTTGGTTCCCTGTACATTTTCCTTTATTTCATTTTTCATAGCCTTCATTTTTCCTCTAATTTGTGACCATATTCAACCAATTCTTGAGCATCCTCATTACCAGTGTTTTGAACTGTGCATCTAATAGGGTGGCTATCTCTTCTTCTAAATGTATTTTTTCTGGAGCTTCGAACTGTTTTTACATATTAGGGGCGGAGGCTTAGGTGTTCACCAGGGCAGGGCAACCCACGTGGCTGCATTGTGACTCTGTATGTGGGGGAGGGGTCCGAGAGGGAACAATGGTGCTTGCTCCGCTCTCTGCTGGATTTCAGTCACTTCCCCTGCTACCCACAAGCAGAGTGGGCCCTTCTGGTGCTGACCTGGGTGGGTGGGTTTGTGCCCGTTTTAGGACCCTGCGGGGTCTCTCCAACAACTGTCCTGTGAGGCTGGGAGTCTCTCCTGCTGCCACCTCAACCCCCACAGGAGTTTCAGTCAGAGGTTTGAGGCTTTATTTCCCGGAGCCGGGACCCTGGGTTGTGAGGTCTGCCTTGCTCCCCAGTTGTTCTTTGGGGTTTGCCTGCACGCAGATGTGGGACCTCCCGGTCCGCCAGCCACCGCCTCCTCGGGTCTGTCAGCAGTCGCCTTGCTGTGAGTCCTCGCCGCCCCTCCTACCGGTCTGGATGAAATGTGTTGTCTTTAACTCCTTGGTTGTCGACTTCCATACAGTTCAATTTTCTGTCAGTTCGCGTTGTTTTTTGTTTTAAATTTGTTGTTGTCCTTTTGGTTGTGGGAGGAGGCACAGTATGTCTTCCTACGCCTCCATCTTGGTCAGCCCCATCTCCTATTTTAACTTAGGGGGAGGGTGTCTGTCCTTCTGGCCTAACTTCAAGGCCAGGATCTCTTTATAAAAGTTTTTTATTTGTTTATTGATTTTGGTGGGGAGAGAGCGAGACATCAATTTGTTGTTGTTCCATGTATTTATGCATTCATTGGTTGCTTCTTGTATATGCCCTGACCAGGGGTTGAACCTGCAACCTTGGCATATGGGGATGAGGCACTTACCAGCTGAGCTACCCAGCCAGGATCTTTTCTGAGGGTGCTAGAGCTGGGTTCCCTGGAAATGGCATTGACCCCATAACCCTTTCTATTTTATCTTATTGGAAAAAAATCTATTTTCTCCATATTTATTTAAAGATATTTAATTTTAGAGAGGGGAAGGGAGGGAGAAGAGAGACAGAAACATCGATGTTCGAGAGAAACATTGATTGGTTGCCTCTTGCACGTCCCCAAGTGGGGACCTAGCTTGCAACCCAGGCATGTGCCCTGACTGGGAATTGAACCAGTGACCTTTCAGTTCACAGGCCAGTGCTTAATCCACTGAGCCACACCAGCCAGGGCTCCTCGTTATCTTTTTAAAGTAATTTTTTCTTTTCTTTTGTTTAAAGATTTTATTTATTTTTAGAGGAGGAGAAGGGAGGGAGAAAAACATCAGTGTGTGGTTGCTTTTTATACGCCCCCTACTGGGCACTAGGCCTGCAACCCAGGCATGTGCCCTGACGGGGAATCGAACCAGTGACCCTTTTTCTCATAGGCCAGCACCCAATCCACTGAGCCACACCAGCCAGGGCTAAAGTAATTTTTTATTTTCTTAAAATTTATTTTTCAGTTACAGTTGATGTACAATATTACAGTAGTTTCAGGTATACAACATAGTGATTAGGCATTTGTGTACTTTACCATGAGCTCAATAAGTCTTACTCATCTGACACTGCACATAGTTGTTTCAGTATTATTGACTGTATTTCCTAGGTTGTACTTTACATCATGACTATTTTCTTATCTTAATAAGACTTTTCAGTTATAGTTGATATTCAATATTGTATTAGTTTGAGTTTACAGCACAGTGGTTAGTCATTTTATATTACTTAGGAAGTGATCCACCCAGTAAACCTAGTATCCACCTGGCACCACACATAGCTCTGACAGTATTGCTCAGTTCTCCCTGTGCTGTACTTCACACCGTTGTGACTGCTTTGTAACTGCCCATTTGTACTTCTTCACCCAACCCCCAGTTCCCCTCCAGTCTGGCAACTATCAGTTTATTCTTGTATCTCTGAGTTTATTTCTATTTTGTTTGTGTGTTTATTTTTTTAGATTTCATGTGGAAGTGAAATCGTGGTATTTGTCTTTTCTCTGTCTTACTTCACTTAGCATAATACCCCGTGGTTCCATCCATGTTGTCAGAAATAGCAAAATTCTGTTCTTTCTTATGGCTGTGTAATGTTCCATTGTGTGTATGTACCACATCTATTTTTATTTATTCCTCCATAAGTGGATCCTTAGGTTGCTTTCATATTTTGGCTATTGTAAATCACGCTGTAGTAAACATAGGGGTGCATATATCTTTTTGAATTAGTGTTTTGGATTTCTTTGGATGTCTACCCATAAGTGGAATTGCTGGGTCATACCATGGTTCTGTTTTAAGTTTTTTGAGAAACCTCCATACTTTTTCCACAGTGGTTGCACCAATTTACAGTTCCACCAGCAGTGCAGTAGGGTTCCCTTTTGTCCACATCTTCGCCAACTCTCGTTGTTTGTTGATTTATTGATAAAAGTCATTCTGACAGGTGTGTGCTGTTACCTCATTGTGCTTTTAATTTGCGTTTTCCCTGATTAGTGATGTGGAACCTTTTCATGTCTGTTGGCCCTCAGTACGTCCTCTTTGGAGAAATGTCTGTTCAGGTCCTTTGCCCATTTTTTAATAAGATTGTCTTTTTGATGTTGTGTGAGTTCCTTATGTATTTTGGGTATTAACCTCTTATTGGATGTGTCATTGGCAAACAACCTTTCTCCATTCAGTAGGTCATCTTTTCATTTTGTTGGTGGTTTCCTTCACTGTGCAAAAACCTTTTAAGTTTGATGTCCCCATTTGTTTATTTTTTCTTTTGTTTCCCTTGCTTGGGGAGACATATTAAAAAAGCATTGCTAAGAGCGATGTCAGAAAGTTTACTGCCTATATTTCTAGGAGTTTTATGGCTTCAGGTCTTCCATTTAAGTTTTTAATTGATTTTGTGATTATTCTTGTGTATAGTGTAAGAAAGTTGTCTAGTTTAGTTCTTTTGCATGTATCTGTCCACTTTTCCCAGCATCATTTATTAAGGGGACTGTCTCATTGTATATTATTGCCTCCTTTGTCATAGATTAATTGACTCAATAGACGTGGCTTTATTTCTGGTTTCTTTTTCTGTTCCATTGGTCTGTGTGTCTCTTTTTATGCCAGTACCATGCTGTTGTGGTTACTATAGCCTTGTAGTACAGTTTGATGTCAGGTAGCATTATACCTCTAATTTTGTTCTTCTTTTTCAAGATTACTTTGGCTATTCTGGTCTTCTGTGGTTTCATATAAACTTTAGGATTATTTTATTTCTGTAAAAAAATGCCACTGGTATTTTGGTAGGGATTGCATTGAATCTGTGGGTTACCTAGAGCAGTATGGATGTTTTAATGTTAATTCTTCCAATCCAGGAGCACAGTGTATGCTTTCATTTATTTGTATTTTCTTTTATTTCTTCAGTGTCTTACAGTTTTCCAAGTACAAGGTTTTACCTCCTTGGCTAAATTTATTCCTAGGCATTTTATTCTTTTCAATGCAATTATAAGTAGGATTTTTTTAAATTTCTCTTTTCTGATAGTTTGTTATTGGTGAATAAATATGCAATTCATTTTTTAATATTAATTTGTATCCTTCTACTTTACTGAATTCCTTCAATAGGTCTAATAGTTTTTTGATGGAATCTTGAGGGTTCTGTATATATAGCATCATGTCATCTACAAATAGTGATAGTTTTAGTTCTTCCTTTCTAATTTGGAGGCCTTTTATTTCTTGTCTGATTGCGGTGGCTAGGACTTTGAACACAATGTTGAATAAACATGGTGCGGGTGGACATCCTTGTCTTGTTCCTGATTGTAAAGAAAGAGCTCTCAGCTGTTTACCGATGACTGTAATGTTAACTCTGGGTTTGACACCTGTGGCCTTTATTGTGTTGAGGTTCATCTCTGCCTTTAATTTACTTTGCATTTTCTCTTCATTGTAAGGAGGTTGAGAGTGGAGAAAGATGTGGAAACAATAATTTAAAAATTGCACCAAGTTTAAAGTTGTATTTTGTGCAGGTGTTTTTTTTATTAAATGGGTCTAGTAATAAAATAAAGTAGTAAGTATAGTCCTAGTCTTCACATGTTTGTATCTGAGTTTGTAGTTTGTGGTGGGGAGACGAGACACGAGAGAATGAAAGTAAAAGCACAGAGCAGCATTCCTAGTGCCACTTGGGCAGTGGAGACACATGAGATTTACCGTTTCAGACATTTTAAAGCGTACAGTTCAGTGGCATGAAAGACAGTGACGTTCTTGTCTATGTTGCGGCCATTATCACTGTCCACCCCAGCACTTTTTCATCATTTGAAACTCTGTACCCATCAGAATTTCATTCCTTTTTAAGGCTGAATGATATCGTGTTATATGTATGTACCACATTTTGTTTATCTGTTCACCTGTTGGACATTTTGGTGGTTTCAACTTTTTAGCCATTGTGAATAACGCTGCTTTGAACATTGTTGCACAAATACCTGTTTGAGTCCCTGCTTCAATTCTTGATTATATACCTAGAGGTGACTGCTAGATCATATAGTGATTCTGTGTTTAATTTTTTTCTGGAATACTTATTTTATGTGTCAGGCCTTTACAGGAGAGTTTTTATGTGATATCTCATTTATTCTTCACAAAAACTCTGCAAAGCAGGCACTAGAACATCCATTTCACAAGGAGGAAGCTGTCTCGTGGTATAGTCATTAACCCCAATCCACACACACATAGTAAGAGGCAGAGTTAGGATCTGAGTTCAGGTTTAACGAAGTCAAATTTTCATAAGACAGATGCAGCTCACGTGAGTTCTGATCTGTAAAATATTAGAATCAAAGCACATTAAAAACTCAAGTTGCAGAAGCAGCACCCTTTGGTGATGACCTGGAATGAAATGCCTATTAATTTCTAGATCCCAAAGAGGGTCAGCCTGTGTACCTGTCTCAGTGGACGAGTGAGATGAGCAGGTTCGGTATTTCTCTGCAGCTACCCTAGGGTAGGGCATCCCTTGACATGAGGGATTCCAGAGTTCACGTCCACTTGAAAATGCAGACTCAAGCCAGAATCCTAGCTTTGCTTTTTACTAAAACATATCCTGGGACAAATTGCTTGACCTCTCTGTAGTTTAGTTTCTTCATTTGTAAAAACAAATAATAATTGTAGCTACTTCATATAGCTCCTATGAAAATTAAGGGAGTAAATCCACGTAAATAAGTGACTTTGTGCTTAAAACTATGTCCAGCACATAGCAAGCACTTCCAACCAAGGTAAGATGCTGTTATGTTTTCTCTTTTAAAATTCTTTAAATTAATTATTATTCATTAATTAATTTTTCACTGGCATGACTTTAGATGCATCATCCACCTTGGTCATTTTCTTCTGGACTTTCTCCTGTTTGACCTTTCTCCTCCTCTCTCGGGATTACCAGAACTGAGCATGTTACTCTAGGTGTAATCTGACCAGACCAGACTAAAAAGTTAGATATTGATTGATCTGGACCCAATTAATCCTGATGTGTTTATAGTCATTGACTCTCTATACTTTATATCAAGTTTAGCATCCTTCCTCTCTTTTTCTGAAGGCAAAGAACTGAACTAAGTAATCTTAATTTCTTTCTTGTGCAAGGTCATCTTGGGTGGAGTTCAAAAACTTGTCTCTGTTTGATTATTTGAGGAAACTACCATACTGTTTTCTGCAGTAGCACCATTTTATGTTCCCAGCAGCAGTGTTCAGTGATTGCAGTTTCTTTTTTAAATACATTTTAATGATTATGCTATTACAGTTGTCCCATTTTATTTTTTCCCTTTTGTCTCCCTCTGCCCTGAACAATCCCTCCCCCAGCATCTCACCCCTTTAGTCCATGTCCATGGGTTGTACATGTGAGTTCTTTGGCTTTTCTATTTCGTATACTATTCTTAACCTCCTCCTGTCTATTTTGTACCTACTATTTATGCTCCTTATTCCCTGTGCCTTTCCCCCCAATCTCCCCCACCCCCATAACCCTCCATGTGATCTCCATTCCTGTGATTCTGTTCTAGTTGTTTGCTTTGTTTTTGTTTTTTAGGTTCAGTTGTTGATAGTTGTGAGATTGTTTTCATTTTGCTGTTCATAGTTTTTAATCTTTTTCTTAGATCTAAGTCCCTTTGACATTTCATATAATAAGGGCTTGGTGATGAGAACTCCTTGAACTTGACTTTATCTGGGAAGTACTTTATCTGCCCTACCATTCTAAATGATAGCTTTGCTGGATAGAGTAATCTAGATGATAGGTCTTGCTTTTCATCACTTTGAATACTTCTTTCCAGCCCCTTCTTGTCTGCAAGGTTTCTTTTGAGAAATCAGCTGACAGTCTGATGGGAACTCCTTTGTAGGTAACTGTCTCCTGTTGTCTTGCTGCTTTTAAGATTCTCTCCTTATCTTTAATCTTGGCTAATGTCATTATGGTGTGCCTTGGTGTGTGCTTCCTTGGGTCCAACCTCTTTGGGGCTTGGAGCTTCCTGGACTTCCTGGAAGTCTGTTTTCTTTGCCAGATTGGGGAAGTTCTCCTTCATTATTTTTTTCAAATAAGTTTTCAATTTCTTACTCTTCTTCTTCTCCTCCTGGCACTCCTATGATTCAGATGTTGGAATGTATTAAAGTTTCCCGGAGGTTCCTAAGCCTCTCCTCATGTTTTTGAATTATGTTTCTTCATTCTGTTCTGGTTGACTGTTTATTTCTTCCCTCTGCTCCAAACCGTTGATTTGTGTCCTGGTTTCCTTCCCATCACTGTTGGTTCTCTGTACATTTTCCTTTATTTCACTTTTCATAGCCTTCACTTTTTCCTTTATTTTGCAACCATACTCAACCATTTCTGTGAGCATCCTAATTACCAGTGTTTTTAACTGTGCACCTGATAGGTTGGCTATCTCTTCATTGCTTAGTTCTGTTTTTGGAGCTTTGATCTGTTCTTTCAGTTGGGCCATATTTTCTTGTCTCTGTCAGCCAGTTACATAGTAAGCGGTGGAGTCTTAGGTATCTGTCAGGGTAGGGCAGCCTGCATGGGTGCCTTGTGGTACTGTTTGTGGGCGAGGGGTCCAAGAGGGAACAGTGGGGCTTGCTTAGCTCTCAGTCACTTCCCCCACTACCCACAAGCAAATTGGGCCCCTGTGGTGCTGATTCCCAGGTGGGTGGTTTTGTGTACGTTCTAGAACCCAGGGGGTCTCTCCAACGAACTCGCCTGTGAGGCTGGGAGTTTTCTGCCACCACCACAAGCCCCACAGGTTTTTTCAGTCAGAGATTTTGAGGCTTTATTTCCCATTGCTGGAATGCTGGGTTGTGTGGTCTGACTCGTTCCCCACTTGTTCCTCGGGGTTTACCCGCATGCAAATGTGGGGCCGCCCGATCTGCCAGCTGCCGCCTGGCCTGCCCTGGCCTCGCTGTGTGTTCTCTCTGACCTGGCTCCCCGTCTCTGCCCCTCCTGCCGGTCTGGTCGGTGTTTCTTCTTTAACTCCTTGGTTGTCGGACTTCCATGCAGTTTGGCTTTCTGGCAGTTCTGGTTATTTTCTGTTTTTAAATTTGTACCTTATTTGGTTGTGCAAGGAGGCGCAGTATAACTACCTATACCTCCATCTTGGCGGGAAGTCTCTGATTACAATTTCTTTACATCCTGGCCAATATGTGTCACTTTCTTTTCTGTTTTGTTTTGATAGTAGCCATTCTAACAGGTATGAAGTAGTATTTCATTATAGTTTCAATTTGCATTTCTCTAATGAGTAGTGACTTGAACATCTTTTCTTGTACTAATTGACCATTTGTATTTCTTAAGAGAAAATAAATGAGAACAAATGTTTTTCCCGAGCTGCTTAACGTGCCCAGTATACTAATAATAAGCCACTGTAATCTGAGGATACTGTGTGCGTGAGCCCTGGGGCTTGTAGTCTGAAAGAGCTTAATGAACACATACCTTAACGAAGAATGAAAGACACTGTACTTCTAAACCTCTGATTTCCAAAGTTATTTGTTGTTTCTCTGCATGTAAGGATAAGTGGTAAAAAAAAAAAAAACAGTAAGCCCTGAAAATCCTGAAAATTCTAGATTATTAATAAATAGTAATTGTATTTTTTCAATATTGTATTTAAAATTATAATTATGGAAAGACATGAAAGATAAAGGCACCAAATGCCAAAAATATTTGTTTTTGACTCTGAATTCAAAGTAAATTAGTTATTTTCTTTTCTTTTTTAAAATAGGGTTATACATCATTTTGGAATGACTGTATATCATCTGGATTACGTGGCTGTATGTTAATTGAATTAGCATTAAGAGGAAGGTTACAACTAGAGGCTTGTGGAATGAGACGTAAAAGTCTGTTAACAAGAAAGGTAAGAGGAGTGCCGAATAACATGTCCTTGTTAAACAAAGAGTTTGTGCTGCCTAAAAATGGAGAGTGTGTCTACTAATGGATTTAAAAATTAACGAAGTTGATTTTAAAGTTTTCATTAGATCGTGTTTCTGTATATTTTTTTGTTCTTGGTTTCCTCGTTCTTTGTGCATGATGGGGGATGTAGTTCACTGTTACAGTCGCTGGCCACTGCATCTCACATGTTCAGAAAGACGCCAAACTTCATTTGCGGCTGCTGAAAGCTGCACTGTATTTTGCCATGTATAATCCACTCCCATGTATGCTGTACTCCCACATTTTTGGCCTAAACTTTCAGGAAAAAAATCTTGTTTTAATTTTTAGAGTCAATTATATATTTATTTACATTTAGAAACAAAACTATCATATTCCAGGGTTTTATTTTGCATATGGATATCATTGTTTTCTAGACTTACACTTTTAACACATAGGCATAAGTAAAGCAATTAAAACATTTATAGAGGTACGGAATTAGTACTACCCATGTATAACATGCATCCTTACTTTTCCCTCAAAAATTTGGGCAAAATGCGCATTATACATGGCGAAATGTGGTGACTCGGAAAGACTTGACATAACTTTCATTGTGTTTTTTGGGGGCATGGTGTTTCAAAACTGTTTTTTTCCTACTACAGTGTCCTAATGCAGTCCAAACAGTTTTAGGTCAGAATGGAATTTATTTTTATTGATAGGCTATACAGAGTAATAATCCTATAGGAAAGAAAGCCATTAATGATTATTTAAAGGTATATACAAAGTAAATATGGTATAGCAGAAAACATTTTTCATGGGACTTTAAAATTCTTGTCTGGGCATTTAAAGTTAAAGTCAAATGAACTGACATAATATTAATTTTAAAAGTACTGTTTTAGATAACTATATTATAAAACAGAGTGTAATTTTATTTCATTTTACTGTGCAACCACAGAATTATGGAGGAAAAGACCTTAAGAATCTGCTGTTACAGTTATTGATGAAATATACACATAGGTTGCTAGTAATTATAGTAGTTGTAAGTAATTTTGCATTAATGTTATGGATGCCAGACCTGAAGAGAAAATATATTGATACTGGTTCTTTGTACTGATGTTTATACTTCTTTGTGTGGTAAGAAGACCTGTTTTGTGTTGATATCGACAACATTTTTTTAGTGCTAAGTCTGCCATGCCTTGTGCTTCACCCTGGAGGTACAGTGGTGACCAAGACACATGTTCCCTGCCTGTGTGGGCTTCTTCTTTCAGTCTATGTGTTTTGGGATCTTATTAAGTAGGTAGTTGATACATCTTTTGGAAAAATACTTGAGTGTGATTTAATTTACGCACTCAAACCGGTTTTCTTTGTAGTTGTCCTGTTTTCTTACATGCTCCATCAGAGAAAACTTAGCAGTGTTAGTCTTCAGATGTTAAAATACACCGTATAACTCCATTAACTCCATTAAAATTCCCCTTGTGTTCCAGTCTGCGTGAGTTATGCTTGGGTTCTACTGGGATTTCCTGTGGCACTTTTTCTGCTTTCAGCCCTCTGTTCTCTGGATCTGATCTTTTCTTCCATCCTGGCGGGAGACTGTTTGGAGACTTTGCATTCCTGTAGATGCTGTTTCAGTTTTATTTGACAATTTAGTTTTATTTGGCTGGCAGCAGAACATTAGATTTAAAGTATTTTTTCATAGCATTTTTGAAGGTATTTCCAAATTGTCTTATAGTTTACAGAGTGTGGTTAAAGTTTGATGCCCTTCTGACTTTCATTCTTTGTATGAGATCTGCTCTTTTCTTTCTGGGAGCATTTGGGATCTTCTCTTTATTCCTGGTGTTCTGAAATTGTGTGATTTGCCTTGATGTGAGTCTTTAAAAATTCATTGTGCATGCACTCTTTTAATTTGAAATGTGTCTTTTGGTTCTGGATAGTTTTCTTATATTTCGTGTATCTTCTGCCTTCCACTTTCTAGGACTCTTATCAGTTGGATATGGGCTTTCGGCTACTCTTTTTTTTTCTTTCTGCTTTTTGTGTATTTCCCAGTTTTATTGAGATGTAATTGACATTCTCTGACTTCTCTTTAACCCTCTGTTGAGTTTTTTTTATTGTGGCGCTCTTTTTTACTTCCAGGAGCACTTTCCTATTTTTTATCGTGGCTCTCATTCTTGTTTTATTGGTGTGATATCTTTAAAATCTCTGATGATATTATGGCCTGTCTGAAAGTTTCCTTTGTGTTATCTATGTTTCATCAAAGTTCTTATTTCCTTTCTTTTTTGGTTTCTTTGCTGATGAAGGCTTTCCCTCAAATATCTGGTCCCCCTTGGTTATCTGTTCTGATTGAAGAAGGAGACTTCCTCCTCCAAAGGAAAAACAACAGCAACAAAAAAAAGTAGAAATTACAAGTGTGGGCACAGAATATTTGCCAGTGGGCTACATGTTACTGAATTTTATTAAGCGGTTTAGAACTTACTCAGAGTCAGAAGAGTTTTAAGCAGAAACAGTGGAAAGCCATGATAAGATTTGTGTTAATGTAAACATCACTGAAGAGAATGGATTGAAACTAGCAAGAATGGTTAAACTAGAATGGTTGAAACTAGCAAGGGAACTTAAGTTAATCGACGTGAAAGATAACCAGGTTAGGTGGACTAGAATAGTTGCAGAGTTGATAGAGAAAAGTGGTCCCTCTGAGACTGATTAGGGGACAGAATTTTATAGGAAAAAAGATCTACTTGTGCTCAGGTTATTGGGGCCCTGATGTAAGACCGATCTCAAAGTGGGTGGGGTGGGCATGAGGTAGGCACAGAGGCTGGCTTGCACAGATTTAAGGAGAGAGTGGGTAGTAAGAAGTGGTGTGGTATGACCCTGGTACATAGACGTACAACTTTCTCCCCCTAGGTTCTCCTTTTTTCCTGTTCTCTCTGACCCCTTTACTGAAAGCGTGGTCTCCAAGAGCACTGTCCAAAGAACTTTCTGCCATGATGAAAATATTCCGCGTGTGCACTGTCCAATATGATAGCCACTGGCCACATTTGTCTGTGAGCCAGACGCTTGAAATGTGACTAGTGCAAATTGGGGCATGCTGTGAATAAAAACACACACTGTATTTTGAAGACTTACTGTGGCATAAGAAGGCTGTAAACTATCTCAATTTAAAAATACGTATTGCAGCCCTGGCCAGATGCTCACTTGGTTGGAGTGTCACCCCACACACCAAAAGGTGTTGTGGGTTCGATCCCTGGTTGGGGTGTGTATGGGGGGCAACCGATTGATGTTTCTCTCTCCCCACCCTCTGTAAAATCAATAAACATATCATTGGGTTAGGATTTAAAAAATAAAATAATTGCATGTTAATATTTTGGCTATAATGGGTTAAGTCAAATACATTAAAATTAATTCTACCTGTTTTTTATTTTTTAATATAACTACTAAAATTTTTAAAAATAGATTTGTGTTATGCATTCGTGGTTCTTAATATATTTCTATTGGGTCACACTGCCTCAAATAGATATTGTATGTCTATTTCAGCCTTTTAGAAGATTACATTTTTTTGAACAAAAATGTAAAGGACACATTGTTGAGGATAAATTTAAGAGAGGACTGTTGCATTTAAAAAATAATGCTCTTAAATTTCATAACATTTTAATAGCTTAAATAGAGTAATATAACAGATTTAAATTTGATATTATACAATTTAAACTAGAAATTTGTTGCTGAGGCAGCAAGAACATTAATGAAGGCTACAGGGGTCTATTACTTGGCCAAAGCAGTGTAGCATTTTCCTGTCTCATCCCCCAACTCTGGATTTTTGCACTGTTAAGGTAGATTCTGCATCCTAATATAGTTTAGACAAAAATTTGTAGTATTTAAAAGTTTTATGTCATCAAGCCTATTGGTATTTTCTTTAAGTTGTCAGAACTTTGAAAAAACGTTTCTCACCTTCCAGATTATATTTCATTTTATAAACCTTTATTTTATTGTGGTATAAACTCCGAGGAGTCGTCTTACTTAATTTTTACTGTTAATTTATTAGACAGTTTTAATAACATTTATTGACAAATTTATTTTTCTACTGATTAATGCTACCTTGTATCATATACTGAGTTTTTACATATAATTGAAACTGTTTCTGGAGCTAATACATGTTTTAAAAATGAATTTATGGATAAATAGCCCAAGGTTAAGTAGTGAAAGAAATTATGGTTAGTATAAACTGTTCTAGCACTTTACTAATTCAGCTTATTTTTATTCATGATTGTAGCTAATCTGCTTAGGTTAAATGTTGGATTTTCTTAATATAGAAGTAATTTAAAATCCGAACTTTGATATTGAATGTACACTTGGGGCTTTAGCCACAGTGAATTATTTGCATAATTAAGTTTTTCATTTAAAGAGAACAAGTCTCTTTAGGAATCTGTGGGTCATTTTTTTCTTAATGCTTGCATTTTAGGTGATCTGTAAGTCTGATGCCCCAACGGGGGATGTCCTTCTCGATGAAGCTCTGAAGCACGTTAAGGAGACTCAGCCTCCAGAAACAGTCCAGAACTGGATTGAACTACTCAGTGGTAAGTTTCTGGGTGTGGACTAAAAGTTGAATTCTGTTTAAAATTTTTTTTGTACAGGTTTAAAATCCTTTTAAAAGAAACTTAAACAAAATAGCCAAGAGCTCATTTTGTAATTTAGGCATAAATGGTGAGATATCAGTCACTGAACAGGGAAAGTAGCGGTTTTTAAAACTTCGTGCCCTTTAATAAGCCTGAGCAGGTGTCGAATGAGAAGTTAATATCCTCCTCTGGAGCTCCCATCCTTCTCTAGCAGGACTGCCTCGTGCTCTCTTGCTCTGGGTGGGCTAGGTTTCACTTTGGGAACAAACAACCCCCAGACCTCAGAGGCTTAAAACGGTAGTTTATTTCTCAGTCACGCTGTCCGTCTGTCACGGCCAGTTCATCCTCCCTCTGACAGGCAGACAGGTGGAACTGCCCCCACCTAGAGCACTGTCTGTTCCTGGTGCAAAAGGAGGAGGAGCATGGCAGGCCTCTCAGGCTCTTCAGTCGCTGCTCAGAAGTGACAGGTTTCAGGTTTCATTGTATAGTAACTTACTTGTGTATTTGTCTAATCTAGGTGGAGAGCGCCTTGTACAACAAGACCTCAGTTCTCTTGTTCTTCCTCTCTACTGTTAACATAAAACATACCTCTGTGTACAGTTGACCCTTGAACAGCATGAACTCCATGGGTCCACTTATATGTGACATTTTTCAATGGGTACTGTAAATGTATTTGTTTTCCCTTAGGACTGTATTAATAACATTTTCTTTTTCTGACTTTATTGCAAGAATACGGTATATAATATAACAAAGTAAAATATGTGTTAATCGTCTTTATGTTATTGGTAAGGCTTCTGATCAACAGGAGGCTATTAGTAGTTAAGTTTTGGGGAGTCAGAAGTTCTGTGTGGATTTCTGACTGCTCGGGGGTCAGTGCCGCTACCCCATGTGTTGTTTAAGGCTCAGCTGTACATGTGTTGTTATTTCATTTCATGTTTAGACATATCGTTGCTTAGCATAACTTTTAAACACGTGGACTTTGTCAGAGATTGGTAATTAATGTGGTGTCATTTTTTCACTTACAGAGTTTCTAAAATAATAGTCCCTATTAGGATGTTCTTTTAGTAATAAAGTTTTGAGCTTTGCATGTTTGTTTAAAAATTGAATATACATACTACATTATCAGCTCCTAGGGCAATAATGGGCACTTTACACTTAGGGCAGGGTTCATCCTTTTTTTGATAATTTTGAAATTTTGGTTTTGACCACCACCCTCTTGTAGATCTGCTGGTAAAGTTGTTTACCTCATTGAGCGAGAGAAACTTTATTCTTTACTTTCTTTTTTTTGTTAAATATTTTATTTATTTACTTTTAGAAAGAGGGGAAGGGAGGGAGAAAGTGAGGGACAAACATCCATTGGTGGCCTTTCCTGTGCCCCCAGCTGAGGGCCTGCCCTGTAACCCAGACATGTGCCCTGACCTGGAATTGAACCTGTGACCCTTTTGGTTCACAGTCCGGCCCTTAATCCACTGAGTCACATCAGCCAGGGCTACTCTTTCCCTTCTTTATGCTTGTGAGATTGCTGATGTTTTAACTGATCATTTCTTCTGCAGGGATCTTTTAAAATTACTTTGCCCATTTTATGAGGATCTGTTTGGTTAAAACTAGATAATACTGTCCGCAAGTCCACTTACTCAACACATACCAATAGAGCATGTCACTGTGCCCAGCTTCTTGTCACCACTCTCTGGTTAGCCACCTTCCGCTTACGCCTGTTGGTGACGTGTGGCCATCTGACAGACTCAGAGATTAACATCAAGTGTGTATGTTATATATTAACAAATAGTTATTTTAGAAAAAAGTGGAAGTGCTAATAACTTGTAACTGTACCCTAATGGATCGTTTTGTGCATCCTTTGAAGATCACTGACCTAAGCAGTCTTTGGGTCGAGCTCATTTTGTGCTGCCATTGTTGACCACCTCTGTTACTGCAAATCAGAATTTGTAAGTAGGTTCTCAGCTGGCCCGAAGGAGGGTTTCTCAGAGTTTACTTGTGGTAGGGAGATAGCCAGGGGTTAATTTTATTATTACCTATACTGTGCATCATACATGCTAAACTTCCTGATACATTGTGAACATTATTTATATATGTGTATAACTCATTAATTAAAAAATTAATGTACACATATTTGAGGCAAAGACTTAAAAATGTTTAACAATGTTTTTAAGAATAAAGAGCTTCTGGCCCTGGCTGGTGTGGCTCAGTGGATTGAGCGCGGGCCTGTGAACCAAAGGCTTGCCAGTTCGATTCCCAGTCAGGGCACATGCCTGGGTTGTGGGCCAGGTCCCCAGTAGGGGATGTGTGAGAGGCAACCACACACTGATGTTTCTCTCCCTCTCTTTCTCTTCCCTTCCTCTCTCTCTAAAAATAGATAAATAAAATCTTTTAAAAAGAGAGAATAAAGAGCTTCTGGCTTTCTGAAATCTTAAGGCATGCAGTTGATCACCTTGGTCACAAGGTGTCACCAGATGGCCAGATTTCTGAACAGCTGCGTTGAGTAATTTAATGTCAAGGAAGACAAGTTTTTTGTAGTAAAATTATGTAGGTAGATGTTCTACTGAAGTAATTTCTGGGCAGAGGACATAACCTTTGAGGAGCTTTTCCTCTGTGTATATACTGTAGTTTGCCATGTATAATGTGCACCCACGTTTTTGGCCAAAACTTTCAGAGGAAAAAAAATCTTTTGTATTATGGTATATAGATATGGAATCAGTACTACCCCCATATAATGCACCTCCTTATTTTTCCATCAAAAATTTGGACAAAAAGTGTGTGTTATACATGGCAAAATATGGTACTTCTTTCAATTTCCTTTACAAAACAGTGAATAAGTAAATTCTGTACATTTTAAATTTGCTTTTTAACTTAAGTCTTTTCATATAAATAGTGAATAAATTAGGGACTGATGAATAATAATATGGATTACAGTAACATCTTTTAATCTGGAATTTTTAGTACTATTCATTTTTCAGGCATTTATTACGAGTATTTAAAAGGTATTTAATATTCTGCTTAAATTAAAACAGCTATATTTTTAGCATAGCAATATACTTTATTGTATCTCTTCTTTACTCATCCAGCTACCCTTCTCCCACCCCAGTTTATACTGGTTTCTTACAGTATGCTAATCTCAAGGGTGAGTTTATTCTTTGGATTTAGCCTGATTTGGTTCTTTTAAAATAAGAAGCAGAAATGTCAGGATACCAAGAACCTTTAACCATTCAGTTATTTTTTGGGGGTTGCCAAAAATAGTATTAAACATTTGCTTGTTACACTGTTTTAGCCTTCTACTTATGAGATTTCTTTTTGGCTTTCAAATACCTGAGGAGATCTGAATAACATTTTTGTTGAAGTGAGCACACAAAGTTTTCCGTTTTCCAGGGAATTGCTACAAAAGATGATGTCTAATTCCCTTTTTATTACTTCCTCTGAGGAAGGCAGGCTTGCCCATAATAATGTGTAAACTTAAGTGGAACACTTTATTTGAAGGTGGGTCTGTCTGTGTTCAGTCTGTCCTCATTTTCAGTAGCAACACTAAACTGTAAGTTAGCATATTTTGGAATTGAGAAATTTCTTACAGCAACTTTGTAAGCATTACTTGTTCCATTGGTTACAATATATATGATTTAATTGTGGATAAGTTGTAGATTAACCTAGTATGACTCAAATACAATAAACAGTAAATCTAAACTGCTGATCCCATTTATTTCCCATGAAAAAGAAAAAATTATTGTGTGGCAGCATTAGGATTTTGGTTTTTGTTGTTTTTAGGTCTGCAAAGAGAAATGTAACTATTTGGGTTTCTCCGAATGATCATAATTGCCTCGCATTCCCCCGTCTCTGCCTTCACGCTCCCCCCCCGCCCCCGCCATTGTGTGGGAATAGATGGCTAATGTGTTCTCAGAGGTATAGACTATCTTCCTGTGTGACTAGTGCGTTGCTAGGGAATGATACTTCTTTGATAACTGACAAATTATTATAAGCATAGTTAATTAATAATTTATCTTAGAACTGTAGTTTTTTATGTAAATTTGGCTGTTGAGTAATTATGTTTAAAAATGTTTTAAAATTCTGTTTTTTCCATTACCATTTAGTCCCTTTATATCCCCCTCCCCCTGGCAGTCACCACACTGTTGTCCATGTCCGTGAGTCCTTTTTCCTTTTTGCTCAGTCCCTCCACCCCCTACTGTCCACAACACCCCCCGCCCCCAACTGTCATGCTGCTCTCTATCTGTGAGACTTTTTCCTTGTTAGTTCAGTTTGTTCATTAGATTCCACGTATGAGTGAAATCATACAGTATTTGTCTTTCTCTGACTGGTTTATTTCACTCAGCATAACGTTCAGGTCCATCCATACTGTCGCAAAGGGCAAAAGTTTCTTCTTTTGTATGGTTGAATAGAATTCCATTGTGTAAATGTCCCATAGTTGTTTGTCCACTAATCCACTGATGGACACGTGGGAGTAATTTATGTTTACTGGTTTAAATTTCCAAAAGTTAATTGAGAATGTCAGAGAACACAACCTAGCCTCTTCCAGCCTAGTGACTAGGCTGCCTACCACTTGCCAATGGCATTGGGACACCAATACAAAACCCAGTCTCTCTGGTGAAAGGTGCAGCAGGCCGGCATTTATTGAGGAGACAGTGGGGTTGGTCCAGCGGTTGAAATTCTACATGTAATCGTTGCCTGTCCACTTTATTTCTCCTGCTTGGAATGCAGGCTCCTCTTCCTTTTACAGGATGTTGAATCCTGCTGGATTTCAAGATTTAGCTTTCAAGTTCTTTGTATTTTCAGAACCTAACATGATTGTTTTTAGACCATTATAAATATGCTATATTCTTTCTGCCAAAGTGTTGATTCTGTACATGGATAAATAACGATAACTAATGTTTCTTGAGAGCTTACCATGTACCAGGTTCTGTTCTAAGAACTTGGTATATCTTAGCTCATTTAATCCTCATAATAACCCTATGCGCTGAGTATACTTATCTTCACTTTACAGGTGAGAAAAGAGAGGTTAAGGAACCTTGCCCAAAGTCTCAGAGCTAGGAGATGACCAAGTTGAAACTCTGGCTTGCTGTTGTAACATTAGGCTACAGTGCTTCATCAAGTAACTGTTAATGATTTCTTAGCATTAAATGTAGGTATGAGCTTGTTTAACACCAGAAACTGAAATAAGTTTTTATTTATTATTGTATTATGGTTTTTTTAAATATGATTAGGTTTTAAAGTCTAATAGGGTCCCCAAATATACTTGAGCTCTTGTCTTTTTTTTTTTTTATTCTCACCTTAGGGCATTTTTATTTCTATGACTTTTAGAGAGGATGGGACAGAGAGAAACATCATTCAGTTGTCTCTAATATGTGCCGAGACTGGAGATCATACGCACCCAGACTATATGAACCCAGATTGAGGACCACACGCACCCAGACCCGAGACCAGGGATCGAACATGCAGTCTAGCCATATGCCCTTGACTGGGAGTCGAACCCACAACCTGTCTGTTATGGGATGATGCTCCAGCCAACTGAGCCACACTGGCCAGGGCAGCTGTTCTCCTTTTTGAAGTTACCAAGGAGATTGAGTGCAGTGATTGTCTTTTGTGGAAGCTAATTTCCCAGGGCTTTTTTAATTGGAAAGAGTCACATTGTCTCTAAACGTAGATGCTGACTTCAATTTACTAATAATTCATGGTACCAACACTATTATTTGATAATTTTTTTCTTTTTTAAAAAACTTTACTTATTTATTTTTAGAGAGGGGGAAGGAGAAGGAGAGGGAGAGAAGCATCAGTGTATGGTTGCCTGTCTTGTGACTCCCAGTGGGGACCTGGCCCACAACCCCGGCATGTGTCCTGGCTGGGAATCGAACTGGAGACCCCTTGGTTTGCAGCCCGTGCTCAATCCACTGAGCCACACCAGCCAGGGCTAATGATTTTTTTAAAGTTGTAGTTACACAAAGTATATCACAGAATGAAACGTAGCAGTTCCAGATCATTTACTCATTACAAAAATAACTCTTGCCCTGGCCAGGTAGCTCAGTTAATTGGAGTGTTGTATTGTGCATCAAAAAGTTGTGGGTTCAGTTCCCAGTCAGGGCACACACATAGGTTGTGAATTTGATGCCCAGTCGGGGCATGTACAGGAGGCAACAGACTGCTGTTTCTCATGTTGATGTTTCTCTGTCCCTTTCCCTCTCTCTAAAATCAATAAACATGTCCTCTGGTGAAGATTAAAGAAGAATAGCTCTTTTCTCTTCATTGTGTTCATGTGTTTCTTTAAATTATTTAGATATTTACACAGCCATTTTAAAGTCGTTGTCTGCTAAGTCCGTTGTCTCTGTGGTCTGTTATGTCTGATTTGGTTGACAGTTTCTGTTGTTTTTTTATCCCTCTTAATTTTAGGTCATGTTTTCTGTCTTCATAAGTTCAGCAATTTTTATTGGATGCTAGATGTTGAGTGCTAAATTTTATTGTCTTCCTTTATGTAGAGTGTTGAATTTTGTTTTGATAGTTAAATTGCATGCAGATTGGCTTGTTTTTTAACTTTGTTAGGCCAGGTCTCGAGTTGCCTTTTAGTCAAGGGCTAGTTTAGCCCAGCTACGAAGCTGTGAGCCTCTGGAGTCCTGTCCGAATGTGCTATGTATTCATGAGCCTTACTGCTGAGGCTGGTGGGCAACCAAATTATTTTAATCCCTGTTCAGTTTACAGCTTTCTTGTAATTTTTCTTTGCCTATGTTGTGGAGTTTCTCACCTTAACATGCTTGGCTTTGTTTTCAGCCAGATTCGAGGGAATACCATGCAGATTTCTAGAGCCCTTTCCTGCACAGTCTCCCTTCCAGTACTCTGCTGTGCGCATCCCAGTTGGTTTGCTCCTGACCTCTGCTGCCTGAACCCAGTGTGACTTCGGTGCCCTGCTTTGGTCTTCTGTCCTTCTCTGTTTCCTTTAATGTGCCTTTAGATGGAGAATTTGGGCAGTTGTAGGGCTCACTTCGTTTTCTTTCAAGGATCACAGCTCTGGGCTCCCTTTTGATTAGCAGGTGAAAACAGTTGTTTCATATATTTTACCCAGATTTTTCATTGTTTAAGGTGAGAGGGCAAGTCCAGGACTGATTACTCCACCATAGTCCTATATTTTTTAGTGTTAACTCACATACTAAAATAATTTTGTCTGTGGCCCACTGAATAGTAGTAGATTTTTAAAAATTTTTATTTATTGATTTTTAGAGAGAAGGGAAGAGAGGGAGAGAAATATCAATGTGTGGTTGCCTCTTGCATGCCACATACTGGGGATCTGGCCCGCAACCCAGGCATGTGCCCTGACTGGGGATTGAACTGGCGACCCTTTGGTTCACAGCTGGCACTCAGTCCACTGGGTTGCACCAACCAGGGCATTAATAGTAGGTTTTGAGACAGCACTGTGCACCAGAATTTCCTGTGACAGTGGAAGCGTTCCATTTTTGTGATATCCAAACAGTAGCCCCAGCCACACATGGCTGTTGAGCACATGAAATGTGGCTAGTGCAACTGAAGAACTGAAGTTTTTATTAATTTAAATTTAATAGCCCCTTGGTTAATGCCTCCTATAGTGGACAGTACAGTTTAAGGTTTTTCTCCCAGTATTATAAAATTTCAACCTTACAGCTTTTGCATATAATAAAAGTTCCTGTGGTTGATCTTTAACATGCCCCATTTTAGAAAATTACTCTAGTATAAAAGTAGTTACATGTTCACTGGAGATCATTTGGAAAATACAAAACATACAATAAAGAAAATTTGTCACACAGAACTCTCAGAGATAACCAGTGTCCAGACCAGGGGTTGAACCACAAGCTCTAGGTATGTGTCCTGACTGGGAATCGAACCCACAACCTTTTGGGACGAGGCTCAACCAACTGAGCCACACTGGCCAGGGCAAGATTAATATTTTGAAATATTTCCTTCTAGTCTTCTGTAGAGAAAAACTCTTTTAGTGAAAAAAAAAATCATTTGGTATATTTTAAACATTTCTGTCTCAAAAGAAAATGTTATATTTATAACAGGATTAAAATGGTGAAGATGTTTGTCCTTGAAGAATTAGCTCTATATCATTTAGAATAGCATAGCCTAAACAGGCTTTCTGGCCTTACAGGTTGGGTATATATATAGTAGCAGTTTCAGGAATAACATATTAATTAGGAAACTTTGTTTTCTTTATCTGTTTGTTGCAGATTGGTGTTTAGCAGAAAATAAACATCTCGTTTTGCTATTGGCTGCTTTCTGACAACAGCCAGAGAAAGGCCAAACATAGTTTAATATTTGGCTCGTCTCCACATTAGGGGAACTGATTTGAACACTGCTTTCAGTTCCATCGCTGGAGTACCTGTGCTTGAAAGTGTTCCAGGTGCTCAGGATCCAAAGGGCTGGTCTTCAAGGGGTTCATGGTTTATTTGACAAGTACACATAGTTGTATTTTTTCTGTTTCTGTGGAGGGGAATAAATTAAATTTTACTATTTATTTTAGTACAAAATTCGATAAAATTAGATCTCTATCATTTTTTTAAATTAAATTTTCAATTCAAGTTAATGTAGAATATTATATTAGTTTCCAGTGTACAGTATAGTGATTAGATATTTATATACTTTATGAATTACGCCAGTAAGTCCAGTACCCATCTGATACTATGTATCATTATTACAGTATTATATTTTTAATTTTTTATTTTTTAAAATATAATTTATTGATTATGCTATTACAGTTGTCCCATTTTTTTTCTCCCTTTTATTCACCTCCACTCTGCACCACCTCTTCTACCACCATTCCTTCCCCTTAGTCCATGTCCATGGGTCATTCATATAAGTTCTTTGGCTTCTCCATTTCCCATACTATTCTTAACTCCCCCCCTGTCTATTTTGTACCTACCAGTTATGCTTCTTATTCCCTGTACTTTTTCCCCCATTCTTCCCTTCTCCCTCCCCACTGATAACCTTCCCTGTAATCTCCATTTCCATGATTCTGTTCCTGTTGTAGTTGTTGGCTTAGTTTGTTTTTGTTTTTTTAGGTTCAGTTATTAATAGTTGTGAGTTTGTTTTCATTTTACTGTTCATATTTGTGATCATCTTCTTTTTCTTAGATAAGTCCCTTTAACATTTCATAAAATAAGGGCTTGCTGATGATGAAGTCCTTGAACTTTATCTGGGAAGCACTTTATCTGCCCTTCCATTCTAAATGATAGCTTTGCTGGATAGAGTAATCTAGATGGTAGGGCCTTGCTTTTTTCATCACTTTGGATACTTCTTTCTAGCCCCTTCTTGCCTGCAAGGTTTCTTTTGAGAAACCAGCTGATAGTCCTATGGGAACCGTAGGTTCCTAAGCCTCCCCTCATTTTTTTTGAATTCTTGTTTCTTCTTTCTGTTCTGGTTGACTGTTTGTTTCTTCCTTCTCCAAACTGTTGATTTGAGTCCTGGTTTCCTTCCCATCACTGTTGGTTCTCTGTACATTTTCCTTTATTTCACTTTGCATAACCTTCACTTTTATTTTGTGACCATATTCAGCCATTTCTGTGAGCATCCTGATTACCATTGTTTTGAACTGTGCACCTGATAGGTTGGCTATCTCTTCATTGCTTAGTTCTATTTTTGGAGCTTTGATCTGTTCTTTTCAGTTGGGCCATATTTTTTTGTCTCTGTGAACCTGTTACATAGTAAGAGGCAGAACCTTAGGTATTTGATAGGGTGGGGTGACCCACATTGTGTTGTGGCACTGCATATGGAGGAAGGGTCCGAGAGGGAACAGTGCCACTTGCTCATCTCTTGGCCGGCTTTCGGTCACTTCTTCTGCTACCCACAAGCAAATTGGGCCCTTGTGGTGCTGATTCCCAGGTGGGTGGTTTTGTGTACATTCTAGAACCCTGTGAGTCTTTCCAACGAACTCCCCTGGGAGCTAGGAATTTCCCCTGCCACTGCAACCCCCACAGGTTTTTACAGTCAGAGATTTTGAGGTTTTATTTCCCATCGTTGGAGTGCTGGGTTGTGTGGTCTGTTTTGCTCCCCAGTTGTTCCTCCAGGTGTTTCTGTCGCAAATGTGGGACCGCCTGATCCACCAGCTGCTGCCTCGCCCACCCTGGTCCTCTAGCTGGTGCCTTGCCAGCTGGCTGCCCATCTCCGCCGCTCCTACTGGTCTGGGTGAATGTTTTTCTTCTTTAACTCCCTGGTTGTTGGACTTCTCTACAGTTTGATTTTCTGGCAGTTCTGGTTATTTTTTGTTTTTAAATTTGTTGTACTTGTTTTGGTTGTGAGAGGAGGCAACAAAGTATATCTACCTTTGCCTCCCTCTTGGCCGGAAGTCTAATTATTACAATGTTACTGACTCTGCTCCCTCTGTTGTACTTGACAACCCCAAGACTTACTTTATAATGGGCAATTTGTACATCTTAATCCTTCACCTTTTCACCCAAGCCCCCAGTACCACCTGGCATCTCATGAATACATCTGTGCTCTGTTTCTATGAGTTTGTTTCTGTTTTGTTTGTATGTTTACTTTGTTTTTTAGAGTCCACATGTAAGGAAAATCATATGGTATTTGTCTTTCTCTCACTGACTGACTTCACTTAGCATAATACCCTGTAGGTCCCTCTATGTTGTCACAAATGGCAAGATTTTAGTATTTTTTATGGCTGAGTAATAATCCATTGTATGTATGTACTACATATTTATCAACAGACACTTAGGTTGCCTCCATATCTGGTCTATTATAAATAATCTTACAGTGAACATAGGGTTACATATAGTCTTTTGAATTAGTGTTTTGGATTTCTTCAGATATGTACCCACAAGTGGGATTGCTGGGTCATGTGGTAGTTCCGTTTAAATTTTTTTTTTGAGGAACCTCCATACTGTTTTCTCTAGTGGTGCACCAATTTACAATCCCACCGACAGTTCACAGGGTTCCCATGTCTCCACATCCTCACCAGCTCTTCTGTTTATTGATTTATTGATGATAGCCATTCCAACGTGTGAGGTCTTATCTCACCGTGGTTTTGATTTTCCTGATGATTAGTGATATTGAGCATCTTTTCATGTATCTATTGATCATCTGTGTATTCCTCTTGGAGAAATGTCTGTTTATATCTCTGCCCATTTTTAACTGGATTATTTTTTTGTGTGTGTGCGTGTTAAGTTGGTATTAAGTTCTTTACGTATTTTGGGTGTTAACCCTTTATCGAGTGTATCACTGACTAATGTGTTCTTCTAGTCTGTAGGTTGTTTTTTTGTTTTGTTGACAGTTTCCTTTGCTATGCCAAAATTTTTTAGTTTGATGTAGTCCCATTTGTTCATTTTTTCTTTCATTTCCCAGGCCTGGGGAGACATATCCAAAAAAAATGTTATTACTAAGAGCGATGTCAGAGTTTACTGCCTACATTTTCTTCTAGGAGTTTTATGGTTTCAGGCCTTTCATCCACTTGGAGTTTATTTTTGTATGTGATGCACGAAAGTGGTCTAGTTTCACTGCTTGTGCCCAGCCTGGGGCTCTCTGGTAGGAGCTACAAAGTGATCTGCAGTTGGTTGCTGCTTATGCTGGGCTTCGAGCTGCTTGGGAGTGGCTATTCTGCAAACCAAGTCTGGCTGCCACGTGTTGGGCTTGGGACCCTTTGGTGGGCTCCACGACGTGAGCCGAGGCCAGCTGCCACTTTTGCAGGGTTTGTGGCTGCTTAGTTGGGGCTGTGTTCCAAGGCAAGACTGCTTGCTGCCTATGCCAGGCTTGGGACTATTTGATGGTAGGTACAATGCAAGTTGAAACCTGTTGCTGTTTTTTTCATACTTGAGGTAGCTTAGCTAGCTGAGGACAGCCACAGGCTTTTGGGGGTTTGTGGATCTTTTTTTTTTTTTTAAATATATTTTATTGACTATGCTATTACAGTTGTCTTATTATCCCCCCTTCATTCCCCTCCACCCTGAACACCCTCTCCCACCCACATTCCCCCCCTTTACTTCAGTCCATGTGTCATAAGTTCTTTAGCTTCTACATTTACCCTACTATTCTTGCCCTCCCCC
>CM052540.1:180377304-180518512 GCA_028533065.1 Trachops cirrhosus | reverse complement strand
GGAGAACGCTTTCGCGCCCCTCCTGGACGAGCAGTACGACTTGGCCACCAAGCGAGTGCGGCAGCTCCTCGACTTGGACCCCGAGGTGGAGTGTCTGAAGGCCAGCACCAGCGAGGTCCTGTGGGCGGTGGTGGCCGCCTTCACCAAGTAGCTGCGCGCAGAGTGGCGCGTGCTCCTTTCTCTACAAGCCGATCGCTTCTATTCCCTGGACTTCGAATTTTCTGCAATTTGTACTTCCCTACACTAACATTGGCTTTTGTTTTATAAATCAATAGGAGGTTATTTTTTTTTTAATGTACGCAGGATTCTGCTGGTACGAGAGGCCTTCCTCTTTCTGTTTTAAAAGAAGTTTTACTGCCACATTGGCATTCCATTCTCGCTGTTGCCTGTTTTGAGTTTCTGGTGTGCTTTGACGTTCAGAGTACCTCCAGCCCGGTCCCACGCATACCTTTGGGTTACCTCAGATGGGGTTTCTCCCGTACGCATGTGCACATCGCACAGTCTGCCTGCGGTCCACACAGAAGTCACAAAAAGGCCTTTAATTTACCAAAGGTAAAAAACTGTATGTATTAGGACATTTTATACATAGACCTCAGTTGAGATGTATACTTAGTAAAATTATTTTTAAAATTTAAACAACATAGTAAATAATACAAAATGCCCCTTGAATTTTGCTTCCCATGAAAATCTGTTATATACTATTTGTTATAATTTTAATTATGAAATCATACAGGTCCAATTGTTTCACAAAGCCAGTTTGGGATGGGCTACATTCCAGGTATGCTGTGTATAGTTTGAGTTATATATAAATTACCCCTTCTTCTGGCCTCCATCTTAGCATTTTGCAAGAGTTAATCAGTTTTACACCTGGTGCCCCTCACTTCAGTTGTTATTATTTGAGGGCAAAAGAGACCTCTCATCATTGAAGGAGAAAGAGGTGTGTCTGATTGGTCCAGAGATTCTTTGAGCTGTGCCATTCATGACACTCTTTTTGCAGTTTTTTGCTTTTACTATTTTATCATTTCTATAGGGAAGAGGCTTGTGACCAGTACTAATCTTGAGTACAGTATTTTTGTTTGTTGATCACAAGTAAATTAATGTCTTCTCTTAAATCTCATTCATTCACTTACAGTTTCTTGAAAGAAAAAATCAAATATCACTTATAGCAGATGTTGCATGTAAATTGTTAGCAAGTAAATGACTAAGGTCAGATGATTAAGAGTTTTATAATAGAAAGCTCTGCTATGTTTTAATTTTTATATACAATTATGACAATTAGCACATTATAAGAATATAAACCTTTGATTTTTAAAGTTTATTTTTACTATTTCTTTATCACTTTATTATATACCGCAATTCGTTTCATAATGTAAATACTATATAGTGAACAAATTAAATGTCAAATTTTTTATTACCATAGTTCATGTCAATAGTGGGGCTTTCTTCAGGTATGTAGATTTTTTTTTTGTTAAAATCCAATGCAAAAGTACTAGATTGTGTATAACTTCAGATTTGAATTTTAAGGTATTCCCTAATATGTATACTATGTTTTTATCTGAAGTAATAAATAAACTATCATCTTGAAAGTGCCTGAATTAGAGCAAGCATGTCATTTGTATTTTTGTATTCTGAGTTTTCTTTGTAGTGAAGTTTCACTTATCCTTGTATAGCGTGGTAATAATTCAATGCAAGCTCTGCTTAAAGAGCCAGAGAGGAAATATTTTAGGCTTTAGGCCATTTATAGCATCCATTGCAGCTACTCACCTCTGCTGAATGAACGTTGTCACACACCGTGCCAGTCAGTGGGCGAGGCTGTGTTCTAACAGACCTTGGTTACAGGAACAGGCAGCTGTTCCCGGGCAGTAGCTTGCCAGTCCTCGTGCTGACGCCTGGAAGAAGACCGATTTTCTCTCCATCAAAATACCCTCCTTTACCACCAACAGTGACACTACTGGTGGTAAGTATAGAAAGTGTTAGTTTGTAGTTTCTTTCCATAAAATGGGTACTGGAAACCGATGCCAGTGTCGGAATCATTTTTCAGGGGAAGATTTATTGTTTTATCCTTGACAAGATTCTAGAAGTCATGGCTGTTTCTCAGGGAGCCTTAATTTCAGCAGCGTCAGGATTCTCGGGCAAGGGGAGAGGCCCGGCCGCGCTGCGTCGGTGTCGTGTGGGCCCCGGCCCGGCCTGGCGCTGTTTCCCTGGGCAGAGGAAGCGCCGTGCAGTCTGGGGGCAGGTTTGTCCAGAACTCCTTCTCCTGTGAAACGCTGCCGCTCACCGTCCTCTTCGAAGCACGGGTGGTGTGTGACCCTGGAAATATTGACTGTGTGTGGGAGAAGCTGTATTTTCACAGCTTCTTGCCACTTGGGTTAAAAGCCTTCAGATCTAGAATTGGGCAGTGAATTTTAATATAAAACTTAGATAAAGATCTGTTGTGCAAAGAATTAGTTGCTGTGGCTTTTTGACTAATGTTTTTTAATTGAGGTGTATTCCTTAAAATAACATGATCCGGGACAGTGTTCTAAAAGAAGGGGGAAGGAAACTTACTGAATGCGTGTTCTGTGCATGGTTGTTTTTTATGCCTTGTTTTGCCCTCCCAAAACCCCAATTACTATTTTCATTTAATGAAGAACAGGCTTCAGGATGGAGAGGATGATTTGCCCAGTCCCCATTATCTGGTAAGTGTTTGAGCGTTAAATCCTGAAGTGATTGAGTAACAGTAATAGCATTCTGCTACAATTTATCCTTTCTTATTTGGGCACCAGACAGAACAGTAGCAGGCAGGCATGCAAAAAGTGACCATGCTTATGCAAAATGACTGATAAAAAGGACATCCCTGTTTTAGTACACTGTCTTGGTATAACTCACATAAATTACTTTTTAGGGATAAAAAAGTTGACTAATTCTGTATGTTCTCAGAAGAAAAAAGCATTGCCCGGTGTTCAGTGGTCGTAGGAGCCCCGGCCTGCTGCAGCGGGACTGCCCGGTGGTCTCGCAACA
Source organism: Trachops cirrhosus (assembly GCA_028533065.1). NCBI lineage: Eukaryota > Metazoa > Chordata > Mammalia > Chiroptera > Phyllostomidae > Trachops > Trachops cirrhosus. Next base: position 180,515,512 of record CM052540.1, on the reverse strand, counting down.
CCTTCCCATGGTGTGTGCACAGATGGGTCCCGTGCTCTTGTCACGTATAACACGCCTTTGAATTTGGTTATCCCCCGAGAGAAAGTGAAAGAGGCTGGTGTCTGGCCGGCTCAGTGGCAATGTGGACCAGTAGGTAATGACATCCAGCCCGACGATGTCCGGGGTCCGTAACTGCCAGGCGGGCACGGCCACTTTTGCCCCAGGAGCATGGAAACCATCTGTCAGCAGTCTGTGAGGTATTTATTTTTTGTGAAGTTCCATTCTGACTCTGCGGCCTCTCCGTCTTCTATTCACTTACTATGTATTGTTGTAATGTTCCGTTTCACTTTCATTCAGATCAAGGGGACCGACAGACAGCCTCAGGTACTTTGCAGTTCATCGCAGCCCGTCAGGTCCCAGAGTGCCGTACCTGGCCCTTGTAAGTTCTGCACAACTGTCAGTCACATAGCCTTTAATGGTGCCAGCGAGGTGGCGTTAATATCCATGACCTTGCAGGCTGTCCTCAAAGGGCTGTGGGTGGTAACGTCGTTGATGTCCATGTGCCGGTGTTCCCGGCCCACGGTGGAGTGGCAGGGGGTCCACCGCTGACGGCCGGTGGTGCACGGGGACTCCAGTAGCGTTGTAGCGTGACCGTGTGCTTACGTGGTGGAGCGCTTTCAGAATAAGCACACAGCATTCTTTTTAATCATTTTTGGCTTCATTCTGTAATTTGTTAAATCTCCTATTAATGGACATTTGGGTTAGTCTCATGTTTTCCATTATTGCAAACAGTATTTTAAGGTGCATATATCTTTATATTTATCTGACTTCTGTAGGAGGAATTAATAGAAATGAATTTTTCAAACCGTATATCTTGAAAATGGAAAAGCTGAAGCCAGGTTGATCTGTAAGGCTTGGGGTCACTTGCACGTCCATCAGTAATGTGAGTGCTGCTTTCCCTGCCCCCTGGCTAGTACTGTAGAGGGTCTCATTGACTGGTCTTCACCGAGCTAATAGGAGAGAATTACCAATTTGTTGTAATTATTGGGGACGTTTGGTTATCATTTATTGTCTTTATTGGTAATTTGTATTTTATTTACTCTGAACTACCTATTTGTGTTCTTCATTCATTGTTCTGATGGACATCTTTCTATGAATCGATTTATCAGGACTTTTCGTGGATATTAACCCTGTGTCTGTGATGCACGTGGCTTTCCCCAGCCTTCAAAGTTGATAAAAGGTAAGTTTTTTTTTTTTAACACTCAGTAGAACGTCAGGTTCTGTGTTGAGCCTGGACTTTGTGGAGACCTTAATTGTCCTACTAAAGTCATCAGCATGGTATTCAGATTTGGGGTATGTATATATATTTCCTAAAAATTTGGGGGGGTATGATTAATTATAACAAGTACAGAAATCATATAAACAAATGTATATCTTATGAGCACACATGTATGTAAGCATTCTGTGTAATTTTTACAATTAAAATACAAATAGAAGATCACAGAAACAAATGCAGGGGCTAATGACTAATGAATTACTTTAAGGCAGATACGTTTGCAGCCGTCACCCAGGTCAAAGGGTGGAACTTGTCGGCTGTCCGAAGCTCTTCAAGGCCTCTTTCCAGTTACTGTCTCCGGGTCCCAACCCAGTGTACGTCTCTCATAACTTGGTTCTCTCTCATTTCTTTTTTCATTTGTCATGTGATTGTAAGTTTCTCCTAATTTATAGGTTCTCCCTCAACCCTCATCTCTTGTTTATTCCCTTGCTAAATATTTGTTGATGAAATTGGACCACTTGTCCTGAGTGTCCCAAAGTTTGGGTTTTGCTGAGGGCACCTACATGTAGTTCAGTGTTTTTCTGACTTCCGCCCTTCCCAGGAGCTGGTTGCTGGGTCTGGAGGCTTCAGCAGAGGCCGGTTTGTGTGAGTCCTCAGCACCGTTTCCTGGACGGCGCCTCCTTCCTGAAGGAAGCTCGTCCCCTCGCTCTGCTTTGAGATGTGAGCAGCCTGGCTGCTCAGTGCTTAGACCCCGTGATTTACTGGGGGTGTAGAGGGTGATGTTTTAGTTCTTGTCATTTTCCCTTTATTAGCTAGAATTTTGCTATAAAGAATTTAAAATAAAGGATTTTGCTTACCTTTATTTACCTTTTAGTACAATTTGTAGAGGAAAGGTGGGATACATTCTAACCCTAAATTATTATTAAATACGTAATAACCCTAGCATTCACCAAAGGTGACTGATTAGTTTTTTAAAATATTACGAATTTGTGAAAATAAAAATTGTTTTACCATTAGTTTTCTTCACAAGTAGTATCAGGATTCTGTATATGGAAAAGTGCAGATACAGCTTTAAGACAGAAGATAGAAAAGCCTTGTAGTTCTAAATTTGAATAGGAAGTATCAGTGTAAACTTATTTTTTCCCCTTTTTTATTGTACAAAATATGTAATATGAAACTCCATTTTAACCGCTTTTTAGCGTGCAGTTCAGTGCTGCCACTTTTTGTGGTCATGCTGCATCTGCGTTGTAAGAACAGTGTCATCATGCGCTGGGGTCTCTCCCTTCTCATCGTCTTAACTCTTCAGATGAATACACGCTCAATGAATACACACTCAGTGAATACACACTCGCTCATTTGCTAGAGTCTTCTGAAGGGCCTGTGCGCACAGCATTCCCCAGTTGGTGTGCAGGTGACAGTTCACCTTCGGCCTTTCATCTGAAAGTCCGTTTGGATAAAAATCTTGGCTCACGTTTTTTTCTCAAAGTATCTTATGTTCTTTTTGTCATAAAGCATTACTGTCAAAGTCTGATTAAAATATTATTTTCTTTCCCACATGAATGCCTTAATCTTTTTGCTTGAAGCCCACGGGATTTCCACCCCCACCGCCCCCAAATTTTTTCCCGGTGCTGCTGCAGTACGTTTTGGTTTTGGTTTGGGTTTGGGTTTGGGTTGTTCTGGGATAGAATGTGGTGTGTTCTTTCAATGTATAGTTCAAATGTTTTATTCTCTGGAAGCAAGGGAGGGAGGTGGATTTGGGGGGGGTGGGGAGAAAATATGAACAACAGTAATTGAACAACAATGAAGAAAACAAAAATAAAAATAGGATAATAGAATAATTAAAAAACTTTTTATTTTCATTTTCAGGAAAATTGAAGCTTTAGCACTTGTTCTGTTCCTTCGTTCAGGTTTTCTCCTTTGGGGACTGCTGTCACACAGGGTCCGGCAGAAGGAGCGCCTGCGTGAGTGTGGTAGGTAGGGTAATAATGTGGGTGTGACAATTTACAGCTTTAACTTGAACATTTCACCTGAAATGTCCTGGGTTGTGCTTGAGTGTGGTATTGTTATGTTACAGAATCACATGCTTATGATTTTGTAATAAAAGATTGTGTAATAAAAAGGGGGGCATTATTTGTGCCAGACCCTGTATATCTTCTGTATTTGTCAGCTTTGCTTGGGTTCTTTTCTCTCTTTATTACTGATCTTTAAACATTTTACCCTTTTTATCTTCTCTTAAGACATTATTGTGTTTATGCACTGTGATCTTTTTAGTTTAGTCTTTTTTGAAATTGTTTTTCTCTGAGTTTTAATGCCCAATTTTAATGTTTTTCTAATTTGTATTCACATTTTCTTGATACACTTTAGTTAATTTTGAGGTATTACAGCTTTCATTGGTTCCTTGGGCACGTCTTTCTGGTGCGCTTTTGCTGTCTGGAGGGAGTGTGTTTGCTTCTTATGCTCCTTTTTCTTTGTGTGGGATTTGAACTAGATCATCTTCTGCTGCCCATTTGTACATGAAATTACCTTTCCTGTTCTGTGAGGAGGGGCAGGTGGGTCAGGGCAGCTTTACTGTGTTTATGCTCGAGACCGCGCTCTCCTGTTTTGGTGGGGTGTAATAGACTGCGCTCTCCTGTTTTGGTGGGGTGTAATAGACCGCGCTCTCCTGTTTTGGTGGGGTGTAATAGACCGCGCTCTCCTGTTTTGGTGGGGTGTAAAGAAATGCGACAGCTTACTCTCTGAGGTCCAGTTCTGCTCCCCGTTACCCGGGCCCTGTTTTTCTTGGTCTCTGATGTTCTTGCCCCACTCAATTCGGAGTCTGTTCTTGAAATGTCTCCTCCGTGTGGGGAATTGGCAGGTCTGTTCTGAGTACGTGACGTGTGTGCATCAGCCCTGTCTACCCTCCTGTGGGAACCCACATGCTTGCCCACTGTGAGAGGGGGAGAAAACTAGTCTGGTCTCTGCAGCCTTGACCCAGTTGCTCCTCTGAGCTCCTGCTGATTATGGAGTGGGGAGTGGAGTCGGGGCTCTCAGGGCTGTAAGGTGCCCTGTCACTTCCTTCTCCTTGGCCTGGCACAGATCCTGATACCAGATTGCCATTTTTGGTAGTTTTGGATTTCTTGACTTCAAGCCATTTCATACATTCCTGAAATTAACATCACTTACTTAGGCTTGGGATTTGCTAAAAACCTGGTTGTTCAGTGGGAGGTGCGGGGGGAGGGTTTTGTCAAGCCTGCCCCTGGGCCCAGTACTGGTCGGGGGTGGACCTTCTAGAGCTCTGGTATCAGCGATGTTCAGTTCCTCCCTCAGGATGACAGAGGCAAGTTGGATGCAGGCTGAGTGGTTTTCCCCTTCGCTCAGACCCTCAGCTGTCTTGGCCACGTGGGACTTCAGAAGGGGTGTGGGTCGGTGCTCGCTGTGCCCTTCTAGCCGGGGAGCGGTGGCCGCCGATCTCTCATGGAATCAGGTTAGCTCCTGTGTCTCGGGATCCTATGTGGCCGGGGCTCCCCTCAGATCAGACCCTCCCTCGGCCCTCACCTGTTACTCCTCTAACCCGCCTTGGCTGACCAGGTGCCTGGGCAATTAAAACGACCCCTTCTTCAGCCTCACCTCCCAGGTGCTGTTCTGAGGAGGGGCAGCGGCTCCAGTTCTGGTGCTCCCTGCTTTCTCTGGGGCCTGCCCTCCCCTGTGCGTTCCTCCGAGGGAAGAGTTTCGGTGGTGGCATTCCTTGGAACTCCTTCAGCGAGCCCCTGTGCTCTCTCCCATCCACAGGGCACCGGATCCCATTTCATGTTCTCCTTCAGTTTGGGCTCGGGGCCTATTGTACGTGGGTTGCCGTCCTCCGTATTCGTAGAGTTGGTTTGTGGCTGTTTCTGGACTGTATTAAAACCTTAGTGTCCCTCTTTGTCTTTGTTCATTTCAGCGGGTTTTAGAGAGGCTCCGCTAGCCGAAAGCTCTATTCTAGTAGAGCCAATCAGAATCTGACTTTTGGGGGATGTAGAGAAAATCAGGCAGACAGCCTGGGAGTGAGTGAGTGGGGCCAAAGTTATGACAAAAGCATTCATAAATCTCTAAGTCAAGAAACGGTGTGAAGAGCTGGGGTGAGGCAGCCATTGGTGGCGAGGAGCGGGGTCTATAGAAGCGGACCACAAACAGGGGCGGCGTCCTGTTGCTCTAGGGCCCATCGTGAGGACCCACGAGCCCCCGAGTTCCTCTGGTTTCTGAGGCGTGGTCACAGGCTGGGTCCTGTTCTTGGACTTCAGTGAGATTTCATCCTGCCTTCTTAATTGGGCTGCTTCAGGTTGGTGTCTGCATCTTAAAATCGAAAGAACCCAAATAAAGTAGATGCTTTTTGTTTCACTCTATGAAGTAGGATTCCAGATCATCCGAGTGTTCTAGGAGAAGGTGAGTGGGTTGGGGTTTTGAGGAAAATGAAGAGCACGGTCATTGTTTAGAACGAGAGGAAAAACTGACGAGGAAACGCCTGCGGGGGGCGCTGAGTGTCCATTCGAGGGTGGAAACCATGAATTCATAGCAGCCTCGTTGTGTGTGGTTGTGGGGTTTTCTCCGGGGCTCAGCATGTAGGAACCACGCAGCTGGCTGGTCGGATGGCTCCAGGGTTTGGCTGCGGTGGGGAGCTGAGCCTGTGGGCAGGGGGTGGGTGCACTCGCCATGGCGTCTGGTCTAAGGAGAGCCGGGGGTGAAGGGGGGTTCTGAAGGGGAGAAGGACTGACAGGCGTCAGAGGGCTTGTTGAAGTGGGATTTGAGAGGCAGTGAGGAGGAGGAGGATGGGGAGTGGGGTCCAGAGGGTCGGGAGGGCGTGGTGTTTGCTTCGAAGGTTGCAGAGGCAGTGCGTTGTGTACAGTCTGAGTGTGGCTGTGGGAAGGAGTGGGTGACTTGATCTTCTGGTGCCTTTGTACCTCTCACCCACTTAGATAATGATTTAGGTGACATTTATTATCTTGACCTTTTAAAAGGTCAGGCTGTAGATGCAGAACTAGAAAAATTAGTAAGCAGAGTGTTTATTATTTTTTTAAAATTACTTACAAAAATTGTGTACAGAGATGTGGGTTTACATAACAGTGACAACATTTTAAAATGTACAGGCTATTTCATATTATTGCACTTACTCTTTAATAATATAAGGCATTTTTATTTTACATAAATAAAGAATTATGTATATCCTACAACAGGGGTGGTGCCAGTTAGGTCAAACGAAGTTAGATGAGATGTGTGCGGCAGAACAGAAATGAACTCAACCTACTGCACCCTTCACGGTCTATCCTGGCAACTATGGTTGACGTATCATAACACATATTTACCCTCATAGCTTATTGTGAATGACCAACCAGTTAAAAACCAAAACAATGAGCGTTTCAGGAGGACAATACCATTAGTGTTCACTTCAGGAAGTGTGGGAATTTATTAGACTCATTAGAAACACTAGTCATGCCTCGAACACTGAAGACAAATAAATAGCTCTCTATCTTAGGGTCAAAAACAGTTTAGCTTCTGCTTGCTCCCTTGTGTTCCAACTGTCTGCCAGGGAATCCTTCCGGCAGGATCTGCGAGAAATGGCTGATGACTTGAACAGAGTTTGGTGAGCGAGAGGTCCGCCCGTGCAGTCCTCAGGTACGAGCGAGGGGCAGACACTCCCAAGGGAGACCCCCCCACTCCCCACCCCGCTCGGCACTGCTCCGGAAAGCCCCGCCTGGTCACAGAGGACTCGCTGCTCAGCAGGCACAGCTGGGACAGTGGAGGCAAAAATCTGTTTGCAGCGTTGACTGCAGATAGTCTCATGTCAAGAAAACAAACCACAAAACTGACCCCCAAAGACTTAAAAACAACCTAGCATGCACCTTGCACTGAATTTCTATAGTATCCTACCTGGAATTATAGTGAAAAGTAGAAGCTAAATTAATCAGGTCTTTGCTAATTCCTGTACTACATTTCCGTTTGTGTAGCCTGTTAAAAAAATGAGAAATGTAGGCTCACGCCAACCAGAGACCGCTCCCATCTGAGAGACCCTCTGGGCCAGATGCACAGAGGGTTAGTGGGATCAGTCGCACAGAAAAATGGTGGACAGAGGTGACGGCTCGAGTGCCTCCGTGATTGGGGCTGTAATGACCCGAGTTCCTCTTCTAAGCCATGGGCCCGAGCTGCAGGTTATTTAAAGACGCCCCAACATAAAACCTTAGCGTCCTGATGTGCACAGGTGTGCAGTCTCACCTGTATTCCCCGAACTCAGTCAGCTAGCCTGTGCCCCCCCTGAGGATTTGGATCGTAACTACATAGTCCTGCTCCTTTTACCTTGAAAGGGGGACTTGCTCTTGTTCTCCACTCCCCTCCTTACTACACTTTGGTGAATGAAGCTGATGAGAAGTACGAGGGGAGAAAAGCCAATTTTGTGACAAGGAACAGCACCGACGAAGTTCCTGCTTTGAGCAGCTGGGACAAGTTTCACAAGCAGTGTGAGTCACAATGGTGTTCTGTAGGGTAGCAGTTGGGCAAAAGGAAGACTTTGCAGAACAAAGACAAAAATAGCAAAAACTTCAGTCACTGCAGAGGTATGTCATTACACCCAGGTCAGCAAAAGTGATCCAATGCTTAGAAACAGCCCATTTTTTAAAGCTTGCTGGGAAGGGGAAAAGAACGACAAAAAAAAAGTCCCTTGCAAGAATTATTTTAAGCTCCTGTATTTGGATTGTAAATATAATGCCTATGTTTATAAATCCAAGGACACTAAAAAGGTACTTGATTTCTAAAAATTGAAATTACTGGTTGGAGTACATAAAATACAGGCACAGAAACCCAGTGACTGCAGTGGTTCTGCTTGCTCTTGCGTTGGCCAGTCTTGAACTCAAGCTCGAGTTCAGGACCAGTTCCAAACTGGATACAAGGTGCTTTCAGAGCTGGAACTTCCTGCTCCTTGTAAGCAGCAAAGTTCATGGCTATTTAGTACAGTTTATCAGAACTGCATTTCTGTAAAAGAGCCTTACGACCTGCACTTCCACTAGGTTACGACCAACACTTCACGTGCTCAGTAACCTGCTGAGTTGTACTCTGCATCCACACATTGCACATTACACTCACTGAAAAATACCACTTCCTGTATTTCGCTTTTTCATTTTTGGATAATTCCTGAGCTCAGCCTAACCATTAGGTCATAATTGATTTATATATATATTTTTAAAGTTTCCTTTTCAGGGTAACATACAGACCACGGCTCTCTCCATTGAGTGTGCCTAAAGCTTGGTTGCTTAGAAAATTACGTAAATCCAGAGTCTGTTCAGTCGTGACATTGGTGTGGCCCCTCAGACTCCGTAGGCTCCCCAGTTGCGTGGATTGGGTAAGTGGCGGAAGGGGAGCAAAGGTCCAGCTGGGTGTTGGGGAGAGGGCGTCGTGCCACCTCTGTATCCCATCAGGAAACGTGAAAGCTGGGGGCCCAGCACTGGGACAAAACGGACCCTCCTGGCCTGGGCGGTCTGGGTGGAAAGCTTCCAGAGTCGAGCTTCATCTGTCGGTAAGAGAGTGGAGGTTTTCGTAGTCCTTGCCCACACCACTGTTCCTCTGCTGTTTCAGGAGCTGCGGTGTAAGGAAGTCAGTCTGATTTGTACGGAGGGAACAGAGAGGAGGCGATTCTTGTTCGAAACTGTATCGCCGCTCGCACGTTTCACGAAGAATTCCTGTGCTTCCTGATGACTAGCTGCACAGGCCCCTCCGGGACAGACTTCATGATATTCCAGGCGTCGAAGTGCAGGAGCCCAACCAGCGGTTTCCCGTTAATGGCAAGGATTTCATCCCCAGCTTCTATGGTTCCGGCTTGTTCGGCGGCACCGCCTGTGGGGGGCACACAGGACACGGCTCGGTACTTTCATAGCATTCACAAGGGGCTCCAAACACTTCACTGAGGAAAAGCTCTGCCTGGTATGTTTATCGTCTTAGGACAGACACACAGAACATGTATCCATAAGAAGAAACCTGACTGTATACAAAATTCAGATCCGTAACTCCTTCCCCTCCCCCTGCAAAACATAAGCAACCTAGGGGAAGCTATTTCAAAAGAATTCAAAATGAAAGTTGAACAAAGGGAATCAATAGCTGAAAATCCGAATGGCCAATAAACGCCAACCCCCCCCACCCCCGCCAAAACCAGGTTCAACTTCTCATTGTTGACAGTGGTTAATGTATCCAAGTTTGACTGTGGAGAGATACTTGATATCTCCACTTAAACAGCTTGTAACATATTTCTGCACTACAGCTTGGTGTATGTTACAGCAAGTTTATGGGCTTCGAAAAACAAGTTTAAGCCCTCTAAGCCCTCTTCTATTTACTTTCTTGCACATACACATCTAAAACAATCGTGTGAAAAAGAAACGCACACTGGCTGTGGAAGCACTTATGGAAAAAAGGGCATTGAAAAAGAATCCCAAATACGAAAATAATTTTCTCAGAAATCTTAATTCTCAGAAAACTGACCAGATGTCGCTATCCCACCCTAAATTTCTGAGAATCATTGTTATTTAAGTATTAAATATATATACATATGATTATAGTTGATTGTAAAGGTTAACAAAATAATAAAAATATAGCTGGAAGAAAGTAAGTTCAAATCCAACCCACTCAAGGACAGAAACATTTTATGTTGATGAGAGAGGCAGACCCTGTCCTTAGCGTAAGCTGACCCTAACATTAATTTTTAATAAAGCAGTACTAATAATCAGTAATTATAAAATGATACTAATATTTAATGTTAACCCTATCAGTATTAAATGTGATGTACTATATGTATACGTATATGTGTACACACACACTGATACTGTTAGTATAACGATACTGTTAACATATTGTTCAGCTCAGGAACCTGAAGAGACTTTTGAGAACGGCCCAAGGTCATAAAATGAATGATTCGGGTTCGTGAAGAGACCTTATATCGACCGGCCATTTTCCTCTCCTGTAGTCTGGTATTGGCTGTGTTAGTGGACATGGTCTTGGCCGACTGTAGGTGTCCCTGACTGGCCGTGCCGATGGCATTACTCAGCTGGGCACGTTCACGTGAGCGACACGCGTGTTCACTAGGAACACAGAGACAGGAACGTGGAGTTAGTACGTAGAAGTCGGGGCACAGACTCTGAGGCTGCACAGCCTGGTTCCGCCACTTCCACCTGTGACCTTAGGTCCCTGCACAAGTCGCTTGTGGCCGAGTCTCTGCTTTCGTAAAATGAGGTGATGACAGTACCTGTGTGGCTGGATTGCCGTGTGGGGACGTGAGTTGACAGTGCACGGGGAACACCACAGGGCTGACGCCCGTTAACCCTGAGTGGCGAGAAAGCATCAGAAGCACTTTGGGTTTAGAAACAAGCCTGATTTCCAGTGCAGGCGCTGACCCACACAGACACAAAACAGGCAGCGGGCGCGGACTGGGTGTTCGAGGGCGTTAGTTACCTTTGTACACGCGTTTAATGAACAGAGGCCCGTCCCCAGACACGGACGATTTTCCTCCGTCCAGGCTCAGCCCCAGCCCGGCCGCCGTCTTCAGCACTTCGACGCACAGAGCATCGTGTGCGGCTGTGCTTCTCCCTGCAGTGAAGGTGGAAAGACGGGCGGGCGCTCACCACCTCCTGTCCAGTCCCCCCCCACCTGCCGTGTGCTGCCCTGGCACACTCGAGCCCCGTCTACCTGAGACCGGCGTCAGGGTTGGTCTCCCGGTTTGGCGCTGCCCTCCTGGCAGTGCTCCTGCCACCCCTGCTCCCTCTGCCCTTCTCAGCGTGGTCTGGGAGCGCGGGGAATGCCTGCATGCCCGAGCAGACTCTCGGAGTGCCATCCTGCCCTGCTCCAGCCCCCACTGTCGGTGCAGACTGGGGCTCACACGTGGGGAACGAACGGGCGCTTCAGAAACCAAAGCGGCGCCGAGTTCCGCATCAGGACTGAGTGTGGCTTCCCGAGGGGCCTTGGTGTGACAGGGCAGGGCACACAGTGTTTCTGAACCTCTCGTAAGCTCTTCTTGGCTGAGGAACATCTGTCTGTAAACACGCCTGCCCCCTCGTTTCCTTACATTTTTCCACAACAGGCAACGACACACACCCGGGTGTTTCCCAAGGACACAGCTCAGCCTGGAGCTGCTCTTTCGGCTTTGACTCCCCGATCCCAACAGTCCTGGTTCCACTTACCAGCCACTTAAGTCCCAACAGGAGGGTGGAAATGCACAAGGGCTTCCTTCTTGGGACATTTAGAGAAGCTGTCAAATAGCTGTTTTAATGTTCAGCAGTCTGGCTTTAACTACTGGGTGTTTTTTTTAAAATAACTTCGTGGCCACACTGCTTTTGCAAGAACCATCCACAAACACCAGACTTCACTACATCTAATTTCTCTGACCCAGGATATGGTGTTGCCATCATCTTCCTTCATGTTCAACCAGAGTCTGCACTGCCAGCCGCTCCCACCCTGCGGGCTGGTGAACGGGAGCCTTACCTGCTCCAGGCTCCAGGGGGACGGTCTTCCTGGACAGTGAGCCCTTCCCGTTGGCTGTGGGTGGCTCCTGCCGGGCGGAGGGCCTGGGCTGGCCGTTTCCTTTCCTGATGACCACGAGGACATCTTTGTGCATCTGTGCCTGGTGCAGAACCTTCAGGACGTCCCCATGGGCTAAGCCTGCCAGCGAAGCGCCGTTGACTGACAGAAGGACATCCCCTCGGTTCATGGTCCCTTCCTGAGAAGCTGCCCCCTGAGAAAATACCCTGTGGACCTGGGACAAGGAGAGAGCAGAGCCACATTCATTTATGACCTCCAGTAAAAGCAAAAGGGTAACGGTAAATCTGCAGTAAAGGGGCCTAGCAGCAGGTTTTCCAAATCATCCCGACATTGGTTTATCAAAATCACATTCACTGCGAGGGATGGCATTCCAACATCAGGGCCAGCATCTGAATGCATTTTCACTCAACTCCTTCTGGTATCTGATGTGTGCCTGATACTCCCTGGGGCAATAAAATACAAGGAGGAAGGGGACCAGACCTGGTCCAGTGAAGGTGGCCTCCCTAGTGATCTCAAAGGCCCTGAGTGATACAAAATTTTAGGTAGTGGCTCTTGGAAGTAATTTCACAAGCTGATGCAGGCTGGGTCAGCTAATTCTGATGTTTTCTTCATAAACTGAGCAGGGGAATCTGAAACCGTAGATAACTGTGGTCATGTGTGCTGGCGTTTGCGCGGTCACCCAGCCTGCGCGTCGGTCAGCTGTGTGTGAAGGGCCTGTCCTCGTGAGTGGAGTCCTCTGCATGACCTTCCCTGCTTTCCCGCCGTGTGGGCCCCCGTGAACGAAGACCAGCAGCCCCTGAACTCACGGACACGGTTCTGCCCAGATCAGACTCGGAGCTGCTTCAGCAGGGACTCCCCGAGAGCATCTCGGCATCGTCACTCACCACAGTCGATTTTGGCTCCGCCTCTGACCCTCCGGCCACACTGAATCCCAGACCTGAGCCTTCTTTTTTAGTCAAGACTATGAAGCAAACATCTTCTTTATTCTAGTGAAAAGAAACAGAAAAATAAGTGTATTCCTTGTGCCGAGAGTAGTGCGTGGGTGCCGATAAAAATCCCCCTGTAGTTTAGTACTGAGATCTATCGCCATGAAGCCCAGTGGTTTCTCATTGGACGAGCCACGACTCAACCGGGCTGCGCTCCTCCTGGGGGGTCGCTGTATGGGTTTTCGAGGGCTCGTCCCGCAGCTCTATTACCACAGAAAGGTGGGCGTGAGCCAGGACGGGACCATATAGAAGCGCGTGCTGCCATTCTAGGCCCCAGACTGTCTTTCCAAACGTGATCACAAAGAGAGTTCTTTACTCCACAGTTCAGTCGACAGTTTCGCAAACAGCGAGGCAGCAAAGGGAGATGCAAAAGGGCCAAGAGCAGGGGGAGGGCACGTCGAGGCCGGGAGTTCTGTGCCCTCCCCCTCCTGTGTCCCGTCCACTGGATTCCAGGTGCAGTCAGCGAAGCAGGACTCACAGAACACCAAGTATGTTTGAAACTGTAAAGTGCGCTACGCGATTGAAAGTACATTAAAACCGTCAACTCTCGCAGTGAGCTAGTCCGCCACGTTCTTCTAGGATCCTGAGGTTAAGGAACAAAAGACTGCCGTATGCTTCAAGCGTCAATCAAAAGATAGGTAGACAAAAGGTTTTAAATAAAATGAGCTGGGCTAATGAATTATCCCCAATTTTGACTTCCTCCACCCACACACTAGAGGTGATTCATCACCATTTTAAAGATCTGTATTGCTAGGTTCCCCATGAAGTGATTCATAATCCATCAACTCAAGGTGTTCTCAAACACAGCAGCAGAAAAAGAATGTAATAATAACCTTTAAGGATTGCTTTGATGAGAAACTGGAAACGTTGAAAGCGAAACCCCCCTCGGTACTGTGCTGGGGAAGGAGCCCAATATTTGAAAGTGTGTGGTTCTATTAGTAAGTCCTAAGGGCTTATCTAACGCATTTCAGGTTTCTCTGAAGAAGTTCATTCTAATGAAGGCTCCATGTGCTGACAATAGGAAGTCCCACAGAACGTTTAGGGGTTGGGCTTTTCACTGGACGGGCAAGTTTCACCGTGTGTGTGCTCAGACACGGTTCAGCGGAGAGAAGAATGACGACTGGGTTTTCTCAACCAAAACGGGACCGTGGCCTGGCACATGACCTACGTGCAGCTTCTCACAGGTAACGTTTGGTGCTGAAATAGGAATACTTCTGTTTAAATGCACTATTGGAGCAAAGAGACAGAATATTTGAAAATGAGACTCTTCTGCATCCCAGAACATTATCACCAACATTTTAATTAAAAAATTTTTTCCAGTTGTTTTTGAGGGTCCATGTGTGCAGACCAGATTTTGCCCCTGAGAGGCTTAGCCCAGCATCAGGAAAACCCGACACTACCAGGGCTCCCCGAGGTGTGGGCCTGGAGCGGTCGGGAGACCAGGGCTTGCTCGCTCACTCCGGTCTCGCACAGGACCCCAGGAGCCAGCTGTTTCGGGCAGCTCCGTTTTCAGCACTGACAAACACCACTCACTGGAAAACAGCAAGGCGGGAAACTTCTGGTCTAAAGATGGCAGAGTAAGGACCTCCCTGCTTACTGCTCCTCTGAGACCAACTGAAGACAGTAAGAAAATCAGGGGAGAAAGCTGCATGCTGATGAAAGTAAGCATGACCTTCAGCACCAAGCCACAGTACCTGCCTGGCTGGGGGTGAATATGGAACCAGGGTCAGGGTGAGCGAGGCCCCAGAAGATGCCCCCAGGGGGCGCTCAGCGCCCTTGTCCACACAGAAAGTCTCTACCTGTGTATGGTCCCTGAAAATGTTCCATCTCTTGTGAGGTGGTTTGAGAACTTTCACATTTCGTTTTCTCCTCTAACATCTGTCTGAAGTAAAGGTGGCCCTGGGCAAAGTGTGGTCCCACTGCACCACCCTGATGGGAAATCCCAGAGTAAGACTTTCACGTGCAAGATGGCTTCCTTATTGTAGCGAGCCGAGGGATGGAGGGAGATTGTGGAGCAGTCCCTTTTACGGAGGGTGAAAGGCACCGCACGCTCAAGGCCTCTCTCGATGTGCAGACCCCAGCCAGTGGGCGGACAGCCAGCTGAAGGGGCTCGTCTCTGCTTCACCCCCACCTCTCCCCTGGCTCCCTCCTTAGGGGCCAGCGTCACAGCCCTTCTAATGTGAGAATTCCTGGAACAGTGTCCTCAGGTGCTACCAGTGACCCGGTACGTTACCACTCATGGAAAATAGCTCAGATTTGCTTTTTCCTCTAAATAGAAAATTTTCATTTCTTAGCCAATCACTATGGGTAGTCCTGAGGCATTAATGTTACACTTCAGAAAAGTATTCTAGGTAGGAACCCCCTGCCCCCCATGGTTTCTTTTGTTGTTGTTACCGCCACATCCAATTTATTTAAAGACTGTAATGACTAATGCGCTCCTTTGTTGGGAACCCTAGGGCAGGGCCACAGAGACGTTAACTCATTTCCCCAGCAGGTGGCGCCCTTGACAGGTAGTTTAAGTCCACCTTCCCTAGCAATTCCAAGTTGCCTGATTCTGTTTTGAGGACTCTGTGCAGACAAACTTGAAACGTGGGATGGGGTGGGATGAGAGGTCAGTAATGAGTCACCACTGGGGAAATAAAAGAGCAGCTGCACCAATCTCTGGCACCTAAAAATGCCAGACAAGGTGTAGCTTCTAAAGCAGTCTGCAAGTGAGACAGAAGAGTGAGCTGCAGACTCACAACTCGAGACCTGCAGAAGGGCTCTCTGGATCTGAGCTCGTGGAGGTCCCGGGTGCGGACCTGGCCTAAGTCTCGTTTCGCTGTGTTTTCTGCATTTCACTCACCTCTGATTGTGCTTTCGCCTCTTGCATGAGAGCCAGGACGGTAGATTTCGACCTCGCTGAGGACAAAACGGCCTGTAATCTTTGCTGGTCCCCGGCTGACCCTAGAAGCTGATCCAAACTAAATAATACAAATGCATTAGGAGAATATTAAAGAAAAAAAGCAATTTCTCCATTTTTAAGGACACATTTAACATGATCTCCTTTCAACTACATTCTAGGTATTGCCAGGGGGAATTACTGTGGGTTCAGGGACTCCTCCAAGATGTTAGGGGATCAATGTGGGAACTGAACAAAATTTGATGCATTAAAAAATAAGCAATGTATAGGCTGAAGTGTTTTAAAATGTTAGAAAGTCCCTGTTAAACTGCGGTCACCTTCTAAGGCCCAGATTCTTCCCTGAGGTGTGGCCTCTTCATGCACCATCGCTTGGAGCTTCTGCCTAAGCGCCCTGTCCTGTAGAAGCCCCTCCTTAGCACACTGTTTTGGCAAACACTTTTCCCTGCAGGCACTTCATTGTTCCAGTAATGATATTAAAACCAAGGGGGGAATCCCAGGCTGGATGCTGGAGCAGGAAAAGGACTTTTGTGGAATTCAGAAATATCTAAATCAAGCCTGTAATTAACTGTGCTGTTCCAATGTTAATGTCTTTGGATCAGTGGAGGGTGGTTGTGTAAGACATTAATGTCAGGAAGAACTGGGTGAGGGGCGCATGGAAACGCTCTGCATATTCTTTGCAACTTTTCTATAAAACTAAAACTAGTCCATAATAACAATAAAAGTTTGTTTAAATAAAAGGGGGAAGGGCAGATACTTACTTAACTGACCAGCTTTTTCCGGAAGGCGGAGCCTGGGTGGTTTCACCCCCGTCGGTGGTGGAGCTGGGTGTCCCAGGCTCACCGGCTTTAGGCCTGCTTCCTGCTGGGCAGGCCCTGTCCCCGCCCTTCGCAGGGCACAGAAGGGCAGTGGACCCATTGAGGCCCCCGGCCGGGGAGCCAGGCGACCTCCTGGGCACGATTTCCAGCTCGGTTTTGAAGAGCACAGCCGTGGGCCCTGCAGAGAAGTCCTCATTGCAGAGCTTGTCAAGGTCGGGCATGCTCAAGGCCCTCAGTTCCTGGAGCTTAGAGCGCGACAGGGGCGAGGGCTGGGTGTGGCGCACCGAGCACTTGTTCCTCCTGACGGGGGCGGCAGGTGGCACTGCTGGGGGCGGGATTCCGGAAGGCCCGGGTGGTTTCTTCGGGTCAGAGTCAGGGCCCTTGATACCGGCCTCCACCAGGTTCTGCCGGGAGACCATCAGCGTCATGCTGGATGGGGACTTGGTCATCTGGGGGATGAGGCTGCTGGCTTCGCTCTGGCTCTCGCTGCAGGAGCTCAGGCTGCGTCTCAGTGACCTCGAGGTCGGGTCACTGGGGAGGCCGAAGCTCCCTGAAGCCACGCTGCCAGAAGACCGCCTTCCAATGGGAGGCTTGGAGCTCACAGACAGAAAAGAGGAAGCCCCAGACTTGGCTGTGGGCCGGTCAGAATTGGCCAGGTTCTCAAAGGACTTGATCCTCTGCTTCACAGAGAAATATGATGAGGTAGATTCATGGGGCCAGTTCTGCTCAGAGTAGTAATGCCTCCTGGTGACCTTGATTTTGTCTGTGACTAGGCAGCTCGTCTCCTGCATGGAAAGGCCATCCCCTTTGTCACTTGTCAGAAGGTTCCTTGACGTCTCCAGCAGGGGCTTCACACTATATACACCCTGTCCGTTAACCAGACCAAGAGCCCCGCCTCGGGACACCTTTGCCTCAAGGAGGCCACTGCTTGTAGCAGGGACCTGGCTGTCCCGATGAGAGCGACCTGGGCTGGGCAGGGAAGGCCCTTCCCGTCCAAAATGGCTCGTGAACTGGGCTGGCATGGAGTAGGTCCTGGTCGCTGGCCTTGGCATGAAATAGTGTTGCTCATCCAGTGCTGGGCCCCCTGGTGTGCCGTTCTTGGGTGTCCCTGGGGACTCCGGCATCTGGCGCGGCTTTCCCGGAGAGGAACCTGCCTTTTTAGCAGGCAGCTGTGGGGAGCAGGAGGTGGCCAGTTTGGCCATGCTCAAAGAGCGCTGCATTTCCTGCTCCGCCTGGGAGGCACGCGACGACGTGGGCGAGGGTGGGTGATTTGGGGGCGATTCCACTGGCTGGTGACAGAGTCTGATTTCACTCTTCTCCTGAGAGTTGCTCTGGGCCAAGAACCCGCCCGGTCTGTCACTTTCGGCTGGCACATTGCCCCATGCTTTCTTTGGCATTCTCTCAGAAGAAATTTCAACTATTTTCAGCTGGTTTGTTCTTTCTGGGGGATTGCTAGCAATTGTTCGACCTCCTTTGTCGCCAGTTACCCTGGGCTGGGCTACTTCTGGTACCAGACCTGTTTCGCTGGCTGAGAGCTGCTGGCCCTGCCCGGGAGGTGGGAGCTCCCAAGAGTCCACTTCTGCGGACATGCGACTCCTCGATGCTGCAGGACCTGTCCCCGCAGCCGCCCTGCTCTCTGGTCCACACTTAGGCGATCTGGGGGTGGCCGGGCAGCCTCTGTCAGGTTCAGAGTGGACAGCCACATGGAACCTACCACCTGCACCTTGCTCGGGAAGAGCCTTGGGGGAGGTCGGGGATGAAATGAACGGTCTGATGCTCGTGTCTGACGCTGATGGCCTCAGTGACCCCTGGGCCGCAGGGGGTGGCCTGCTCTCCAGCACACTCTGGGGAGACTTGACCGTGGCTGTGGCGTTTTTGCCGGGGTCCTCATGGTCGGCTCCGTGGAGCCGTTGTGATGCTGCCTTAGAAAGCACTTTGTGGGAGGCCTGGGGGGAAACGAGGGATCTCCTATGGTCCGACCCACTGGCCTTTGGCGGATTAGCAACGGGGGCCTCGGAACCTCCTTTGCTTTTGCTCTTGATGCTCAGTCTCCTCAGCTTAGGACCGCATTTGGATTTCTGACCGTTACTTAAAAGGGTTTCCACTGAATTTTTTTTAGATGCATCTTTATTTTCAAGATTCAATTTCAGCTGAGGGGGACTGTTGGGCACAGCAACCCCCTTTTTGTGGTTTGTGCTCAGCACCTGGCCTTTGGAGTCGGGACTTCTGGCTGGCACCACCGACTGTTCCTTTTCAGTTTGGCTCTGCAAGTGCGTACCTTGGTTACCCTTATTGATTTCTTTAAACCAGGCCATGATGGGCCTCCTGGAGACCATTTTCGGCTTCTGCAGAAGGTCATCCGGGTCTTGACTCTCAGAGATGTGCAGGCTTGTCAAAACAGATTCCCCATTCTCAGGGGCGCCCGCACGAAAGGAGGGCTGATTTTCGGTTGCATTAATTTTTGTTTCTGTTTTTTTATCCGGTCTTTCACCGTCCAGCAAGTCATGTCCCAAACCATTTACCGCGCTAGGAGGGCTGAGAGGGACTGCGTGGTTGTGTGAACGCCTGGCGGCTTCAGAAGCCGGTCCGTTTTCTGCAGCTGAGCCACTGCCAGTGGCTTCCAGGGCTTCTCCTTCACACAAGGACCTGCGCTTCTGTGCCATCCTTAGGTCTGTGTGGGGTTTGCGCCCCTGAGAGTTTCCATCCAGGAGCACCGACGGCTGGGCAGTGTCTGGGGTTGCAGGGGACGCCCCGTTGCGGGGACTCACCGCGGCCTTGCTCGGCACACCGCGCGCTGGGGGCGCGGCTCCGGCAGGAGTAGGGCAGGGTGCTGCCCCGTTTGGCGGGCGTGCCACGGTCAGGGCAGGGTTGGGGGGACCGTGGGTGGAACAAATTTCAATTTGCTCCTCCTCAGACTCCGTGGCCTCTTCCTTGGGAGAAGACCCCCGAGAACGAGGAGGGGACCAGCTGGCCCGGGTGGCAGCTCGTGAGGCTTCAGGGAGCGACTCGGGGTCAGACGATGAGTCCTCTGCGTCGCCGTACATGGATGAGAGAGACGGCTCTGTGCTGTCACCCAGGCCCGACAGGGACGTGCTGTCCTCGTGAAAGGGGCTAAAATTTCTCGAGTAGTTGCTCAGAAAGCTTTTGTTCACAGTGAAGTGTTTGTCGGGGTTGATGGCATCCAGCACAGAGGGCTGGGAGGCCCACTGCGAGGGCGCGGGCGCTCCGGCGGCCCAGGCCCTCCCTGGGCTGGGGGTCTGGCTCCCCGTGCACGGCTGGGCGCGGCCCGCACGCCCCCCTCCGGCCGCTGCGGGAAGCGCACCCTGTGAGCTGCCCTCTGGACTCCCCCGGTCCCCTGTGTCTGGAGACGGCGGTCTTCCTGTTGAAGCCGCCAGCCCCTGGATGAGGCCATCGATGTCAGTCACAGGGCTCCCTCCGCTCTCCGCAGGGCAGCCTGGCCCCAAGGCACTGTCGTGCTCCCCTGGGGCCGTGTCAGCGGGTGACGTGCATGAGGCGCGGGCCTGCGGTGCCCCCGTCGGCCTGGCGTCTGTTCCCCGGAGCAGCGCAGACTCCCGGGAGCGCTCAGGTGTGAGGGTCCCTGTCCTGTGCAGAGCTTGGCTGTGGTCACCTGGAACTCCTTGTCTCTCCTGGCACACAAGGAGGCCTGGTGACAGGACGGGGTCTGCTGGAGTCACCCCCTCTGCCTCGGGTCCTGCTGGCCCGTGCGCACCTGCCTTCCCTGGGGTGTCTGGCAGGCTGGTTTCGGGGGCTGCCTGAGTGGCGCCGAAGTCGGGATGAGCCGCTGTGGTCTTCCCTGGGGAGGTGCTGTGGTCCTGCGCAAGGCCGATGCGACATCTGTCCTCAGACTTGGGGACCCTGGGTGACACTGGCCCTCCGGGATCCTCAGGCTGCCTCACTTGTTCTGTGTCCCCTGAGGTCTTCCTGGGGTTAGGGTGAGCGGCCCCCTTCGGCCCTGGGGAAGGGACATGGTCTGGGGAGTCATCCAGTCCTGTGTTGAGAAAGTAAACAAAAGGTGGGGTGACACAAAGGGAGGTAAAAGGGAAAATGTGAGAAAATAGAAAAACTCAAGTTAAAAAAAAGGGAAACTGTCTTTTTTGTCTTTTTCAGAAGGACATTCCACAGCCTGAGTGTGGGACTTCTTGTCTCTCCAACGACGGAGAGCATGCGTCTGGCAAGCCGCGCACGGCTTTGGACGCTGCACCGGAGCTCAGCCGGAAGCGCCGCGGCTGCCCGCTTCCTCTCTCGGTCCTGCTTAAGGACTGGGGCACAGCACCAGCGCTGCCCTTGGGTTTCTCTGCACCGTTCACTGTGATGGCAGAAGCCACGGAAGTCAGGCTGCGGTTCTGCGTCCTTCCTAAGCTTCGCGTGGATTCTGCAGAGGCCGCCTGTCTCTCAGTTCCAGCACCTGGCCGGGCACCTGCGGCCTAGGTGGGGTTGTGAGCCACACAGGGAAGTATGAAGCAGTCCAAGCGCTGAACGTGAGGGACTCACTGCTTCGAGCAGAGATGAGGCTAATCTGGCAGACACATGGAATGCCACAGGCAGGATGCGGTTCCTCACTGAGCAGGAGCCGTGTCTTCACCAAGCTCAGAGGGGCTGGGGAGCTGGAGGCCAGGTCACCCCAGGAAGCTGTGACAGAGGACTGGGGACTTGTGGCATGGGGTTCTGGAGGGACAGTTTGACCAGTGATGAGGAGGGTGGGGAAGAAAACGGAATGAAAGTAGGGAAGCAAGAAGCAGCACGAGGCCCTGGCTGGGTAGCTCAGTTGGTTAGAGCCTCGTCCGGATAGGCCAAGGCTGCAGGTTCAATCCCCAGTCAGGGCACATAGAAGAGGCAACCAATGACTGCATAAATAAGCGGAACAACAAATCAATGTTTCTTTCTCTTTCTCTCTCTTCCTCTCCCCCTTTGTCTCTTTCCTTCATCTCTTCCTCTTTCTCTAAAATCAAAAAGCAGCAGCATGAAATCTCGATGGTGCAGGGAAAGGCGCTACATTCCAGGGACGGGAGAGAGCTACCTGCCCGGGACCCGCCTCTCCTGAGGCCCTAGGACTCTGGGGCTAATCTGCCCACTACCCGGTACTGTGGGGCGGAAACCGGCTTAAACAAAACATAGGATTTGCTCTTTTCTCAGGAACTGCAGGCCCGAGGCTGGAGAGAAGTCACAGCGAGAGCTCTGGCTTTGAGAAATGTGTCCACCCCAAATGCCTTTTCCCTCCTTAAGTTCCCATGTCACTAAGAGCCAATTGGTACGACTTAGCACTGTGCTAAGAGCTTTTCTTGCACTGAATTTTCCTCCTAGCCCCGTGAGCTTGGCGCTGTGACTCTAAGCACTGGGACAGTAGGGAACTGAGGCCTGGAGTGGCTAAGCAACGTACCCAGGGTCACGGGGTGCCTAGCCAGGGGTCACCCCAGGAAGCTGGTGCCACAGCCCACACCACGACCTATGCCCCTTGGCCTTTGAGTAGACAGCACCTGGCAATAACAGGCCGGCTCAAGACACCTGTGGAGACCCTGCATCACTTCCCCAGGCCCCTGGACAGCTGGGGGCCTGCCTGGATTCACATCTCCCGTCCACGCCATGAAACGGGTGAGGCGCGCCGGCTGAGTGGAAATTCACGGCCGTCTGTGGCACTGGGACTAGCAGCTCAGGCACAATGAGTCAGTAATTAGATGCAGGCTGCTTTTAAGTGTCATTAATCTGTGTAAGAGTTTTTCTTCCCCCTTAAAATTCACATGTAATGATTTCCAGGGGCACTTCCACCCTCCCATCGAGGAGCATAAGAAGTGATAATAATCGTACCTGTCCCGGGTTGTTGCCCCCGGTCTGGTGCAGCTTCGGGCAGGTTCTCGGCGAGGCGGCCAGCACCTGGGTGGGGCCCATGCCCGGCAGTCAGCTTCCCCAGAGGTTCCTGGCACAAGGACAACAGCAAGTCAGTGTCTATAGCTTTCGGGTAGTCTGCCTCCCAAGATGTCACACACAGAGCAGAGCTGGTTTGGGGAAAATGCAGCGAGCCCTGGACTAGGAGCCAGGAGACCAGACTCTGGGTCTAAGTTAACTAGAAATCGCACGCTCTTGTCACTCTTCCTAAGCCTCTGTCTTCTCGACTTCAAACTGTGGGCGATTAGGGAAATGAGGCAGCACCTCGTACCCAGCAGGATGGCCATCATCGGCGGACAGAAATAACAAGTGTTGGTGAGGACACGAAGAAATGAGAACCTTGTGCACTGTTGGTGGGAATGTAAATTGGTGTGGCCACTGTGGAGTGTGGAGTTTCCTCAAAACGAAAAATAAAAATAGAACTATTATATGATCCAGCAATCCCACTTCCAGATATATACCTAACATTTGAAAGCAGGGTCTTGAGGAGATAATAACACACCCACGTTGCCCTGGCTGGTATAGTTCAGTGGATTGAGCTCCAGCCTGTGAACCAGAGGGTTGCCAGTTCGATTCCCAGTCAGGGCACATGCCTGGGTTGCGGGCCAGCTCCCCAGTGTGGGGCACATGAGAGGCAACCACACATGGATGCTTCTCTCCTTGCTTTCTCTCTGTTCCCCTTTCTATAAATAAATAAAATCTTTTTAAAAATGCACCCATGTTCATACAAGCATTATTCACAACATCTAAAATATGGAAGCAACTCGAGTCCATCGATAGATGAGCAGATACGCAAAATGTGGTCTCTACAGGAGATGGGAATCCGCCTTAGGAAGGAAAGGAACTCTGACATAGGCTACAACATGTATGAGCTTTGAGGACATCATGCTAAGTGAAGTAAACCAGTCACCGAAAGACAAGTATTAGGAGTACCCAGAACAGTCAAAATGACAGAGACAGAGGGCAGAGTGGGGGTGTCCAGGGGCTGGGGGCGGGGGTGCGGGGGAGTTCGTGTTTAACTACCACGGCTGGAGTCAGCAGAGGAAGCGCTGTGGACACGGTGGGCAGTGCTGGCTGCAGGACACTGAGGCCGTCAGTGTCACCGAGCTGTGCCCTGGAAAATGGGCAAGGGCATCAGCTGCTAGGTGTGCTTCACCACACGCACGGCAAAAGGAAGAAAACGGGGGTGAAAAGACTTGCCCTGTCGAGCCACAGGGTTTTAAGTAATAAAAACAACATGCATCATACAGAAGGCTGTCCGGACGGAAGGTACTGCGGTCACACCGCAGAGCAATGTCCGCGAGTGTGAGCACAGCTCCTTGCCGCGCTGGGGAGGGCGAGGACCACTCTGGGCGAGCGAAATCCACATTTAACGTTTCAGAGTCTTACTTTAGCCATGTGCCAGTGACTTCATCTTCTTTCCTTTTACTAGCTACTGTAAAGAAAGATTTTTAAAAACAAGTTTGCTAAAAGGTTAAGTCAGCGTTCACTGAGCTTTCCCCTCTGGGTTCGAGTCAGGGAGTGGCCTACAGGTGGCAGCAGAGGGAAGAGGTGGAGTGGATGGACAGCCTCTCAGCTGCTCTCGTCCAAAGAAAAAAATTCATTCAGTAAACTGTCAATTAATTGTCTGCTGAGGGAAAGCAGCACAGGGTTGAACGCAGTTACCCTTCTGCTCGCCAGTCAGGCACCAGTGAGATCCAGAAACAGGAGAGCGTGGGCGCTGGGCGGAGGCGGTGGCTGCCCAGCACTGTGGGTGCCCCAAGTTCTGGGGAATTGCACGGTTTAAAATGCTCATTCTAGGTTCTGTGAATTTCTTCTCAATTTTTAAAAGTATTAAATAAAACAGGAGGCAACCCACTTACCAAAAGATTTTTTTTTAAGCTTCCACTATTTGAAAGTAAATACTTTATGGCAATGGGTTCTATTTTCTTTCTTATGTATAAATAAAATCAAATTTTGGAACTAAAATTTTTAAGAGAAAAATTAAACTTCTTTGGACCAAAAGTTTTAAATACTGTTCGAAGTTTGTATTGGGAGTACTAATTAACAATGGCAAAAGGCCTTATTTTAATAGATATAAATTATTATGAATAAAATGCCAGTTTGACTTTATCTAGTTATCCAGAACTTATCAATGATACTTTTTCAAAGAAAAGGTTTATCCATTGGCTGAGTGTTACATTTTAAAACACATTTGCTATTTGGAGGTAATAATTTTTTAGGAGGAGGAAAAAAGATGTGCATTTCTGCTTTTTCGACAAGGCTAAGAAAACCCCCTCTGTTTAGTAGAGTTTTTGTGACTTTGTGTTTTCTGGGTCTATTTACATGAATGTTTATATAAACCACCTGGATACACATCTTTATAAATACGGCCTCACAAGTCACCTCAGATTCTTTGCTCACAGAGAAATCATTCACGTTGAGGAGATCATAAATAACATCTGTGCTTCTTACTCCTTGCTAAAGTGGAGGTATTTTGACATTTAAAAAAACAAGCAATTTGATAATTCTGGGCCTTTCTGACACAGGTGTAACCAAGGAGTAACAGAACTAATGCTAACTTGCGTTTAATATGGTGGCCCTGTCAGTGTCTTCCATGGGACCTCACAACAAGGGTCCGTGTAACTTCACACATCATCACCGGAAGAAGTTTAAACAGTAAGGGTCATTCAGAACTTTATCAGTAGGGGATAATCACTGTTACCCTGTATTTGATGGTCACCCCGACTCTGGGCGTTGATCAGGGCATAGGGCGTCCCTCCTTCACGGCCCAGACAATGGTGGTCTGGATTCTGAGCCTCAGAAAGGCTCAGAATCCGCCTCAAAGGTTGCCCACCTGGTCAGTGGAGAAACCAGGCCCAGGGCTCTCCTCCACCTGCCTCGCACCTGCCTTCCATCATCAACCGCAGGCCCCGTGGACGGGTGAGAGAGCCGTGGTATCTTTTGGCCGAATGACCCATGACTCAACACCTGGGCACTTTCCCCTACGCCTCGCTGATGCGTGCACAGGCCCTCGAGCTGTCCTGTGCTGAAATGCATGCCTTGTTAGAGTAGACTTCTCCTGTCTTTCTTGCAGGCAGATGCCACTATGCTTTATAACACACTCCGTATTCATGCACACAATATCCACTTAGATCCCAAGTAACTAAGAAAGTCAGTACCTTTTCCACAGTTCCACCGGGTTGAAAGCCAGTCACGGTCACTTGCCCTGAAGTGCCCTGGACTTTGGTACCCAGACCACGTGGGTCGTCAGCTCCCTCCGTCAGGTTCACAGTCTCTGAGCTGCCGGGCCTGGCGTTGGCCTCTGGCCACTTGCAGTGTGGGCTGACCCTGGCCACAGGTTTGTGCCTGGACGCCAGGCTTTCATCCTTCTGGGGGCAACTGGGGCCGTCTGCACTCACTGGGCTCCGGGGACCGGCTCTGTACTCCAGTTTGGGCGAACTCCTGGATCCTGACAGTTCCTTCCGCCCCGAGCCACCAGAGCCACCCTTGGGGGCCTCTGCAGAGGACAGCAGGCTGGCTGCATGCAAGAGAGTGTCTCCCAAGTCCCGTGGGACACTCCCCTCTAAGCTCGATGCACTGCCCAGGAGAGGCACTGAGGAGGCCTTGCTGACCAGCGTTTTCGGGGGATGTTCCTCCTGGTGGTTGATGCCCGTGACCTTGGAAGAGGTCATGGAGACAGGCCTAGAGTCGTCCTCCGTCCGAGGCCTGCGGGGACCGGGGAGGGTCCCGGGGAGGGAAACGCAGTCGCCTTCGCTGCTGAACTCGCCGTCATCACTGGCGTCGTCGGCCTCGTAGCAGCCCACCTTCCTCTGGCGGAGGAGAGGGTTTCGGAGCGCCTGTGGGCTCCCGGGGAGACTGGCCTGTCTGGCAACTGTCACCTGCTTGTGGAAGAGCCCGGAGCCCCGCTGGCTTCCCAGACACACAAGGCTGTTGGCTCTGGCTTTTCCGGGCTCCTTGTGAGCTGTTGGGAAAGGAAAGTCAAATGAAGAAGTTAGCTGTCTGGCCTGACCTTCGAATGTACTCCCTGAGCATGTCCACATGCACAACCGCCCTGTGGCAGCCTGCGGCCACGGGGTGCCAGGCTCCCACGACATGGCTTCGTGAGGTCTGGACGCAGCGGGCCCGGCTTCCCTCTCCCGTTTTCCGGCCAGCCTCCCTTGTTGTGTGTTTGTTTATTTTTGTACCAGAACCTCTGTGGAGTGTTTACCTTAAACATGGGTGCTGCCTAGAAACAGAAATGTATCATTCGTCACCATTCAGGATGTCTAACACATTGCTGGGGTTCGACCCAGATGCTGCTGCTGACAATCGCTCTTCGGGAGGCTGTCCGGGGACCAAGCAAGTGCCCCTCGCCTGGGCCTTCCGGTCTCCTGAGGTCCTCCCTGCACTGGCACAAGGCGGGCCTCCCCAGAGGGCACGGGAGCCCCGAGACCACGTGGTACAGGGAAGCCTGCGATGATAATCTATGGATGAATCCCACCAGCGAAGGGAAAAGGGGCCCGGGCTGGTCTGCGAACTCTACACATCTTGCTAAGTGCAGTGAGAAATCACATAAACCTCCGCCTGGAAGTGTCTCCCCCAGACCCGAGGAAGCTCATCAGGCGCTCCAAGTAAGAGTCGGGGCGACTGTCACCGGCCTGTCCTCAGACAGGGGCACTTTCTGGGTCGCACGTTTGAAATACAGTGAGAAGGGAGACCTCGCCAGCAGAAGCCGGGGAAGCCGGCACAGCCCACGGCAGATGGTCTTCTCCCAGTGTACGGAGAAGAGAGGCCATGAGACCCAACGTCCGTCTCTCCCAGGGTCTGAATCCTCCACCCACTGCCTTGTCGAGAGAACTCAGTGAGGGCCTAGGGAGGCAAGGGCCCTGGCATCTGGCTGCGATTCCCCAGAAACTCAGGCCGTCAGGCAGCCGGTCCTGTTTGGCACCACCGATTTCCAGGCTCGGCGTGAGCACAGCACCTGAGGGCAGAGGGCTGGGCCTCCCTCACCAGTCCGCACAGACTGAGCGCCCAGCCGGTTGCTGCAGGCTCGAGCGGCCAGCCATTAGCAGTGGGCTGCGTTCTCCGAGAATAAGCTCTGAGTGTAGTCGGGGGAGAAAGACGGCTGCCACTCAGCCAGAGGCCTGGTTTCCTACTGCAGCACCGTGATGCGTGAACCAGCGCGGCCCTGGGTCGGAGAACAGTCCTGGCTTACCGGAGGTGCCGGGCGGCAGGCTGCCGTCCTCGGAGGTGCTGCAGCCGCTGCCCGTGTGATCCTCGTCCTCGGAGCCGGCCACCACAAAGTCTGATAAGGGGCCTGGGACGTCCTGGGCAAAGTACTGGGCAAGTTCAGAGTCAGAGACCAAGGAGTCCTGTTGAAGAAGACAGTGTCAGGCGGCTCAGAGGGCGCGTCAGAAGCGGCCATTCTAAACGCTGATTACTTCCCATCTCTCCGGGAGCACTTAGCTCTAATCCACGGTCATTGCAAGCAGCTGTGACGGTAAACACCCACTTCCATTTACTTTAGGATGGCTCGTTAAACATTCAATGAATCAAACGCCAGTGGTCGCTGCCAGATGACGTTTTTTAAGATTTTTTTTTTTTTTTTTTGCTAAAGGTTTGGTAATGATGAGAAAGGCCAGAGCAGCCGTGGAGCAACCCTCCCAGGAAAACCAGTGGGGAAGAGATAGGAAAACAGAGTCAGGTTCCGAGCCATGGGCTCAGCCTATCGATGAATCAAAACACAGGGCAGCTGAATCCCGCAGGCCGACTCGCTGGGACTTGGGAGCAGCCGGCTGAGGAGGTGCCCACCAGCTCCTTACGGCTGCGGGGGCTCCCGGGCCTGGCCGGGGCCCTCCGATTATGGGGCATTTTGACAGCTGTGTTTCAAACTGCAGCTCAGTTGTTTTGTTTTTCTATTCTTTCCCTGGGTAAATCGTTGAGAAAGAAACACACATTTGTATATTTGTTCTCAAATCAGCATTGTTGCTGTTTCCTATGTAAAGCGGCCAGGCGCCTCCTGGACAGAAATGTCGGCAGGGCCCTCACATTCGCCTCATGGGCTCCAGGACTTTGCTCCTGAGGCAGCTGGGCGAGGCTGCAGCGCACCTTGACTCACCTTCTTTGCAAAAGAGGGGCTCTTCAAGGGGGTACCTGTTGGGGAAAAGTCACCATACTGTCAGAACAACGAAGCTCAACCCTGACAAACAGGCTCACACCCTGAACTAGAGGAGGAGGAGCCAAGCTCATTAAACAGAACCCTCTCCGTCTGACTAGCCCAGATGGGCCACGTGCACAGGTATTGAGTGCGCAGGCGCCTACCCCGGCCCCCCAGGCCAGGCCAGGCCCCGCCCCGCCCCGCCTCCCAAGATTCTGCTTGTGCTTTAAGGTCTAACTCGGGCGCTATAGATGATGCCTGTTAGAAGTAACTTCTGAATTTCATAAGTATTTTACACTATTTACACACCCATTCCCATGCACATAGCATAACTGAGTTATAAGTGGATGCATCTCATCACCCTTCGACGCTTTAACCACGTGCAGGGCTGAGACGCTCGCTGATCTGACCCCGCAGTGCCCAGCCTGGCACCTTGATTAGAGGATGATGGACAGAGGGACACTGCCCGAGAGACGCGTGGCAGGACTGGGGAGAGTGTTGGGTATGTATTTTAGATTCTGGGTGAAGGATGAAGAGACTCAGCATTGAAACTCTGACTTCTATGCTATGAGCAGAAAGATCTTGGGCATGAGGATCGTGGCTTAATAGGATCTTTTATTAATGATCAGTGGTGATGCTGAGATTCTGAGAAGGCAGCTTTCAGGCAGGTTAGGAGAATGAGCTGGTTGAATAAAGAGCCCATTATGGCTGTGCCATAATTTTACATGTATTAATCATGGATGCAAACAATCAGGGCATTTCATGGTTTCCAAGAATTCCTATGCCTTCCTTTTCCTCCAACAGCCTGTCACTCTTGTCTTAGCTCCTTGCCCCTCCGACATCACGCTCAACATCGGGCCTGTCTCTAGTTCAGACACGCTGCCAAGCTCCTTTGGGTTTCCATCCTAGAGGAAACGTGACTTTACAACTCCATGCAATGCTTCCTATTTTAAATTCATATGAAATCCTTACTATTTCAGGCTTCCTCTGCCTGAACTGTTCCAAGTAAGAGGGGGAAAGTGTGATTTTTGCAGCCTGTGTCACCTTCCTTAAGTCGAAGCGTTTAATTCATTTAAAGGAACCCCAGGCTTCTGGACGGACAATGTCCTCCGTGCCTAACAACGGGTAAACCAAAGGGCTGCTGTTTTGGGGCCGCTTCGTGTTCACCTAGAACATTTCAGATGGATTGTACCTCCACACACGAAATGCTCTTAACTCACTTTTGCAAATTATCTTATCGTACAGGCATGCATAATTAGAACTTTAATAAGGCAGATTAAATAACTGCAGATATCAAAAGTAACAGCTAAGAGAAAGCAGAGAATCTCTTTGACAGCTACTTCTGCCCAACATGATAATCACAGAGAATCCAATAATACTGCACGGGGGAGCCCCCGTGGGGAAACTTCACGAGACGCTTCTGAATGTCGAATGAAAATGTGCAATTACGGTACCTAAGCCAGGAGAGGAATTGGCCTCTTTGCTCTCCTGGTACGTGCTGCGTGCTATCACTTCATCCATTTCCTGCTCGGAAACCTGAGTTTCAGCAGAAAGCACAAGTTAGATGGTTTTTATTTGTTTATTTTCCCCCCGATAAAAAGTAACTAGAAGCACAGGCAGGAGCTGAACAGAGACACGGAGGAACGCCGGAGGGCTGAGGACTCGGAGCATCCTCTGACGCAGCCGCTCAGGGTGCATGGGAAGCACAGCTGGGTCAGCCGACTGCTCTCACCAGATACTCAGATCAACAGCTTCACCTGGCCCCCAAGTTCATTACGAAAAGTAGCCGAGTGCAATGGCGGACACCTGGCTCTCTCTGGAACACTCCTTTTCTTTCCTAAATCTTATTTAAACAATTTCAAACTTACACACTTGCAAGACTAGCACAAAAATAGTGGACTCCTCACCTCGATTCACTATTTGCTGGCATTCTTCCAGGCTTACATTTATGCTGGCTGGACACACACGGGCTGTAACTTTTTACTAAACCACTTGTATGTGAGTTGCAGACATCACGACCCTTCACCCCTGCACTTTTTCATGTAGCTCCTAAAATCAAGGGCAGTCTCCTAAATAACCCTGGTACTGTGCTCAAATTCGGGAAGCTCAATGTCGATGTAATGGCTGTCTAATATACACGCACTCCACGTTCCATTTTAGCCAGTGGTCCCAATACCCTCCTTTGGAAACACTACTCTAAGGCTGCCTTGGAAGTAGTTCCCAGAAAGTTTGGTGCCAGCCTGCGGTAAGGTAAGATTTTCCTGGAGAATGCAAATTGACATTCAGATTCTCTCACCAACTCTATCTTGCCAGAGGGAAAAATGTCACACGAACTAAATGTGAGCACAGCGACCTAACATTTCCATTCTGTGCAGGCTCCTGATCTTTCGGACCTTTAGTGGACTGTTGCCAACCCGAATTTCTGCAGAGTAATAACTTTATAGGATTTCTCTCTCTCTCTTTTTTTGCTAACCCAGAATGTAATTCATGATCCAGCAGTCCTGTCTCTTTGGTCTCCTTTACACTGAGGCAATTCTAAGCCTTTCTTTTCTTTCATGAAAATGTTATTTTGGGGAAAAAAAGGAGGCCAATGCAAATCTCAACAGATTTGTCTAATAGTATCTTTACGCTTAGATGTAGATTTTGCAGTTTTTGGCAGAAAAATTACAAACATCATTTCCTTCTCAATGCATCCCCGAGGCACTCAGGGCCAGTGTGTTTCATAATTAGTGATAACTAGGATCCCTTGATTGGGGTGGAGTACACCTGATTTCTCCACTAGTTTTTTTGTCATTAATGGGTAATTTATGAGGAGATAGTTTGTGGCTATGTCAATATCTTGCTCTCCAATATACGGGGTCCAGCAGAAGTAACACCTGTGTGAGTGTGGTTGGTAGGGCAATAATATGGGTGTAATAATTTATAGTTTTACTTTGAACATTGCACCTAAAATGTCATATGGGTGCTTGAGTGTGACATTGTTATGTTCCAGAATTAGATGCTTATGATTTTGTAATAAAAGGTTTTGTAAAAAAAAAAAAAGGGGGGGTGTTACTTGTGCTGGACCCTGTATTTTTCTTCACTCAATGGTTTTAGCATTATTGATAATTCTTTTTCCCCCTTTATTTTTATTGTTGACACTAATCCAGATGCCCCATCTCTGTGTGATGAGGAAGTTATTATGATGAACTTTCCTAAACAGCAGTTTTATGGCTCTCCTCCTCCCTCTCTGTTTACTGGTGTCACAGCAGGTCCGTGCACCCTCCTCCCCGTCGGTTGTTATCTGAACCATCAGGGTTCGGGGGAAGATTTTTTAAAGGCCTGAAACATGCTACACTATGAGATGTTTTAAAAGATAATTATGTAACTTCTACAGTTTCTTTTTTAAAGAGAAGAATATTTAAAACTTAGAATGATAAGTTTTTATACTAACATAACATTTAGTATACATAATATTTGGATAAGCACAGTAATTTGTCGTAAGTAAATAAATACTTCTCTACAGGACTCAGTATTACATTTTATCATAATCACACCACGGCCTTTACGTAATGCTTTCTAGTAGGTTTTACAGGAAATAAAGTGTACACATACATGCACACAGGCCTCTACACTTACATCCACACCCCTCCCCCCTTCATAAAGCCCAGGGTAATTTTGTATAAAGGAGCCAGGGAGAATATCAGCTAAAACAGTGGTTGCAGCTTTTTGTTGATATTAGACTTTCCACGTTTGCAATTGCTTTTCGGAATTAGGGTTTGAAACAAGTGAACAATTTCTGGATAATTCTAATTGTGCTGAAAGCCCCAGCACCCATTAAAATGGATCTCTATTACTTTCTCTACTTAACATCAGCGAGACGCTGCTACCCGAGCAGGCCCACACCGCAGCTTGTCTAGACCTGGAGGGCTTGAATATCCCAAGCGGGCAGCCGCTGCTCCCGTCGTTATGAGAAACAGAAGAAAAGAAAATCCTTGTGGTATTTCTCTTGGAACAACATGAAAACGAGGAAGCACGTACATTCAGTATCAAAATGTACTGTTGGCATGAAATGCTGGGATAAGTGGTACAAAAATACATTAAACATAAAATGAAATCTTAACCCAAAGAAAAATACAGTATGATGTTACAACTAAGAACGCCATGTTTACCTAGGAAGAAACGTGAAGTCCAGCCAAACAATTACGGGAATTTGGTTTTGCTGGACGTTATCCCCCACGCCATCTCAGAGACCATTTCACGGCGGCTACAAACATGAATCAACCTGCGTGTTCAGCGGACCCCAGACCAGAGCCCATCGGGGTTACGCTGTGCACTGAAATGCCTTGTTTGGACTGTATTAGCAAGTTAGGCAGATGTTTCTGGGCTGAGATGAAGTGAACTCTGAGCAAATCATGGCCTGTGTTATGGTGGCGTGGATTGTGAAGTCAGACAAGCCTTAGAGCTGTTGGACTGCAGACCACTGAGAACTTGACTTTCTATAATGCTGCTGAGCGATGTGCTCGGTGAGCCACAACTTAGTGGGGTGTTTCCTAAGGTGACAGGGGGCGTGGCTGTGTGGCTGGTGGAATCCAAGAGAGGGCCCTGGAGGAAGGAGCCGAGGCTGTTCTGTCACATGGCAAAATGGTGTTAAAAAAGATCCAAAGAGAGTCCCGGGCAAAGCAGGAAACAAAGAGCAGTAGATTCTAAGGGACAGTGTCAGGACCGCAGAACAGGATGGAGAAAAAGGGGATGTGACAAGCAGAAAAACTGGGAAAAGGTGGAAGCAGGACTCAGCAGCGTGGGACCATTTAGGTGATAATCAAATAAAACTACAGATAATACAAGAGTGGCCACATGACAGGCATGGAGAGAACTGATGTTCTTAATGAGCATTCTGAGTTGTTAAAAGGAAAAGATTAAACTGCGTCAAGTTCAACCCGATTACAATGTTGGAGGCCAGCCGATTTTAGAAGATGTTTACACTGAGCACTCAACACAACAAAGTACGCACTTCGGCCGCACGTGTGCCGAAATCGGAACGATACGAGAAGATTAGCATGGCTCCTGCACAAGGGTGACATGCAAACCTGTGAAACGTTCTTATTTTCAAAAAAATTAGTGTTCAAAGAGAGCTTTAAAAAAAGCAGAGTTGAGTTGAATTTGCTGAGGTGTCTTGTGATTAGCTTAAAAAATTAAAAGCAACTACACGAGTGTAGAAGAGGTGACCAAATAACAGCAGGGGCCAAGGGGACAGGGGCTACGATAATCTGCAAGTTCCATGTGTGATATCAACGCTCCAAAAATAAGAGACCAGTGGCCTCCGAAGCCTGACTGCAGAAGTGTCCTGCTCAGGTCAGGAACGGCCTGGACACACCGTGTCGTCCCATGCTCTCAGACACGCCTGCTGCACGACACCTGCGGGTCTCTGTGGCCGAACCCGAGGTCACGTGGCCAGCTGGGGGTAGTCAGAACCCAGCCCTCCTGCCGTCTACCAAATTTTAAATTCACCAGTAACACTGTCAGAACGTCTAGTAACACTTTCTAAGAACGCAAGGACGAAGAAGTCCAGGTAAGTGATGCCTATCCCTCGTGTATCTGTCACCACGGCCATGGTGCGGCCTCAGGCTGACTCCCGTCCCCAGCTGAGTGAAGTGTCTCCCTAGAGTGTGTGTGTGGACACTGTGACATGTGAGTCACTGCTCCTGGACAGATGGCCAAGCCGTGTCCCATGCCCAGAAACAGCACGAAACGCGTCACCTTTGGATTGGGGTGCCGGCCGATGACGAGGCGAACGGGTCCTGGGGGGCATTTGCTCAGGATGGCGTGCACTTTGCTTAAAGCGGCATGGCGGACGTTGACGGAGTTCACTTCGAGGATTTGGTCTCCGCGGCTGGGGAGGCAACACAATCAACGCTGTGCTAACGAGTTAGCTGTTTACAAGGTTCCCTTCGGGGAGAGGTTTGTAACGAGGGATCTTTTCTGCACACTTTAAAGAAGCAAATGACATCCTTTTTATCTTGGCATGCGTGTAAAAGGGCAACACATTTGCAGAAACACATTAGACGTGAGACTGGCAAAGGCCGTCACGTGTATCTACCCACACTTTCAGAAGCAGTCAAGTTCAACACAATGGACAAAAAGGACAACAACGCAGGCTGCCATTTCTTCAGCACATAGTGTATGCCAGGCACTATGTGAAGTGATTCACATAATGACGCCTGAAGAGGTATTCTTATTCCCGTCATGTAGAGAAGGCCACAGGCTCACAGATGCCATCCAGATGTCACACTCTGGTGAACTCAGGTCTGTCTACCTCTGTCTCATCACGTGATCGCCCTTCGGCCACCAGACCACCATCAGTTTCTTTTTTCCTATCATCTTGAAATGATTATTGTAATATAATTTAAGGAGGAAATATCTGAAGCTCAAAGGTTACCCAAGAATTTGTAAAAACGTTTCAAATTTGAACAAATGAGAAATTGAGGACAAGATGCCCATTTTTGACTTGAAATTATAGGGAGAGAGCTCCGTACGAGAGAACAAAGCCTCTTTATATGGGGTTTGAAGAATGTTCATTTGGCAGGCTCCAGACATATGGAACCATTCAAGAAAGAAACATCATCTTGGGATGTCATTAAAGGATTTTTTTCCTTGGGTTCTCAAAGTATATTTTCTTTAATGTACTTTGGATGATTTGCTAGATTTTTTTTTGTATGGAAATTCACTCTGATGATTAACTAAAAACATAATATAATCTATTAACGGGGCCCCAAAATGGCAACCTCAAGGAATGTCGTTTTGACAATTCCTTAAAAGCTCAAGGACTTAGAAGCTTATGGGGGAGAAAGGTGATACTGTTTGCACAGAGTGCTTTGTGCAATACGCGTGCATTCCTGTGAAGTCTGGGTGGGCACGGACCCATCGCCGCCACCGCACGACAGAGCACCTAGGCATGCTTGTGTAAACAGAATACCTGCCCGGCAACCCAGCTAGCTGCACTGAGAAATCAGACACGTGGTGACTTCAGACGGTAGGCATCTAGACCTCGCTGTCCCCACCCAGAAAGGAATGAAACCACAGAAAATGTTCAAGAGATTACACTTAATAAAAAAGGGCCTCCCGTTCAAGGGCCTGATTTGAGGACTCTCAAATCATTTGCATCCAGGGATTCTGAGCCACTGTGAGTCGTTCCCAGCACCTCAAATCAATTTTACATAACTGAACATAAAAATATTCAGGTAATCATAGTTATCTGTACAGAGCTGTATTTTGTCATTTCCAAAACTGAACTTCTTCGTCCAAATAGAATAAAATAGGCAAAGCCAGGACCCAGAATTCTCAGATTCAACCGAATTTCATTTAGACTCACGTGTTATCTTTGGAGATGCTATTAATTACAACCCTGGCTATATTTCTGCAAATAATAGAAAGATTGAGAATCCCACAAAGGAATGTAATAGGGCAGGCACCTCGCACGTGCGTGTGTTTGGATATTCCCGAACGTGCCAGAACCCTGCAGGGTCAGGTTTACAACGAACCTCAGGTTGCTCTCCATCTTGGCCACGGATCCGGGGGCGAGGCTGTGGATGTAGATGCCAGGAGGGCTGTTCTCCAGAGCCAGGCAGCAGGCACCAATACCTAATCCGACTCTGGGCTCTGCGAGGGTAGCATACCAAGGAAACAAACACCACCAAGAAAGATGCGTGAATGATTTGAAACTGCATCAATGTACACTCAGACCAACAGCCACTTGGTTTTTGACCAGACTCAGAACGTCAGTCCTGCTTTTCTCTGTGCACATTGCCATACTCTGTTGACGAAACGAGTCCACGGCAGAACCACAGCTAACTCTGGACCGTGACTTATTCAGTGGTCTACTCTGCTTGGTCTGAAGAGCCCCTGGAATCTGTTTTTTGGAAATAGGCAGAGTCGAAGTAATAATATATTTTATTCTGAATACACAACTTTAGGTTTTCTTTTACTTCTTGTTTTAGTGCCTAATCTCTTGATTTTTAAATTGCGCCTCATATTTCCACAGTAGGAGGGCAGGGAAAGAAAACAAAGATGAAAAGCAGTAAGATTTGGAGATCACTCATGACTTAGTTACTGGTGTTAACTGTATTTTTAACCATAATCTTTTGTTCTTTAAAATTTTACATTAAGCGGGTTAAGCTGGTCAGTGGTTTCTTTAAACATGAGTCTCTAACATACAGTGATTCATCAGGGAGCCTGTGGGCTACTGGTAACTTCTGTCCCCTTCAGTGAAATGACTAAAATCTCCAATTTTGATCCACTGTCCATTTAGGGAATACCCTATGTTGTTGGCAGCAAAGTGTCCCAAAGGAACAAGTCACAGAAAAAAGCAGGGAAAGTTCACCGAAGAACAAAGAACGCACTATTTGAGAGCGTGCAGCGCAAGTGAGGAACCGTGGGTATCACCTTTGTTGAGTGTTACTTCCATGACAATTCTGTCCTTGGGCCCAGGGGCCTTCCGACCCAGGGATGAGGGGCTGCTTTCATCGGAGCCTGCTGCTGAGGTTCCCCCACTGGCATTGAAGTTTGGGGAGCTGGATCTGCTCATGTGGGTGGGTGTTGAGCAGGGCGTGAGGCTCGGACTCAGTAATTTTGTGCGTACCGTTAACACAAATAATCCACTCCGGATTTGCTGAGAAAGCAAAAAGAAAGTAGTGCTAAAACATCCACACTTGTCCCTATGTCAAAGGGTGGAAAAAAACAAAACAAAAGAAACAAACCCAGACCAGAAAGAAATGAAGAAAAACATGAGAAGATAAAGATCAATGAGAATGTCGTTACCTTAAAGGTATGAATGGCTTCTTGAAATGTCAAGCCCTTTATTGGTATTCCATTTACATCTAGGATTTCATCCCCTAGTGAGCAAATGGGAGAATTATATTAATGTCAAGCTTTAATTTACGGGAACCTAGCTGCTCAGTCAGTACGAGAATAGGATACCACATGGTCCCTGATTTACAGCTCTATAAAGTGAATTTTATTGTTCCAATCCACTTTCCTTAGTGGAGCTCCCAGGAATGTCACAAAAAGGGACAACGAATGACAATGCATACTCTTTGGCAGTCACTCTGTATTTCCATCTTTAATTAAAGCAACAATGGGAAGCATCATGGTCTTATTCTTCAGCCATTGCCAAGTTTAATAACAGATGTCCTAAGTTTAGAGATCAAACTGCAAAAAACTGAGTCCCAAGTCTTTCCTTATGGTCTTTGTTTAAAAATTCAACCCACTGGCAATGAAGCATAAACACACACGACATGTGAGAAGCCACGTCGGCCTTCGAAGAGAGATGAGCTCCGTGAACCCAGAGAGGTGTCACAGAGCAGGGAAACTGGTTTCCATGATAGAGACAAAAACACTCGTGAGATATCATTTAGGAATGGCAGCCCCACCTCTAGAAACAGTCTAGATGCCTGGCTTACTGGTGCTGTTCCAGGTTCCCGGTCGTTGAGCTGGCAAGTTACTCTACGCTTTTATATAAGGAATCGTTGTAGGCTAATGTCAGCGTGCACACACACCCCCTCTCTTCCCCGCCCCCGCCCTATCCGGACTCATCTTCAACCCCAAGAAGGTACAGTCGGGTCGTTTTTCAAGTTGTTGATAGTGTCTGCTGGGAATAGGAAAGAACTTGGACATCCTGTTGACTTACCAGAGTTTGTTTCTAGTTTGTACTCTTACAACACGGTCTGTTTTTTAAAATAACAGTTCGTCAAACTACCAAGGGGCCTTGGGGATAAGAACAGATGGGCCCTGCACAGCAGTGCGGGACAGAAGAGGGGCCTCGCGTCCCTACAGCAGAGTGCACAGCAGAAGAGAGCTCCCGCCCCCCTCCGGAGCAGGGCCCGCCCCGGGCACGTGCTGCGCATTTGGTGAGCGGGATTCTGTGCTGGGGTTGAAGGACGTAGCAGCTCCCCGTGCATCTGTTCTGTGCCTTCTCTTCAATGCAATCACAGAAGTTGTAAAAGAAGTGAAAGATTCTGTTTGAAAATCACCTGGTATAACTGATTACTCAACTAGGTGAGGTGTGGGGTTTCATTCCACAGGGGAAAAGGATTGCTTATGCTCTGAAAGAAATCTTTATACAAGACTCTAAAAAGACAGACTGTTCAACAGGTTGACAATCCATTTCAAGGACTTGCCTTTATTGTAAACGAATGCAGATGAGAAAAAAGTACTAGGCAGCATCGAGTGCTGTTAGCCTTCCCTAACTATTGATCGC
This sequence comes from Trachops cirrhosus, assembly GCA_028533065.1. Taxonomy (NCBI): domain Eukaryota; kingdom Metazoa; phylum Chordata; class Mammalia; order Chiroptera; family Phyllostomidae; genus Trachops; species Trachops cirrhosus. Next base: position 180,476,756 of record CM052540.1, on the reverse strand, counting down.
CCTCCATTTTGCCCCATTGCACCAGCGGTGCGGGATGAACTCCAATCAGGCAACATGAGGCACATCCATCATGAAAATGCCCTGTGGCGAGAAGTTTACGTTGTTCTGTCTGTAGACACGAACACCACCGGGGAGCCACCCCTTCCTCTAATGGAGAGGAATAAATATTCTGCCGTCAAAATGTTAAGCCTGCTCACAACTCAGCATCAGCAGGCAGGCTTCCCGGGCCATTCTGCCTGAGAAAGGGGACTCCAGTTCACCCCACCAGTGGAAAACCAAACCAGAGCAGACCAGTGGGACTGAGAGCAGCTCTGCTTTGGGCCGACTGCAACGGAGACTCACAGCAGCTCTGGCAACTGCAGACACTGTGCCTGAATCATTTCATGCAGGAAGCATATTATGAAAAGGAAAACGTCTGAATTCATGAGTAGGTGCTGGGGATCCGCTGCACGGCGTGGTGACTACAGTTAACAGTACTACTTATATTCTTGAAAACTGCTGATAGAGTAGATCTTAAATGTTCTCACCACACACGCACACAACACAGGTGATGTGAGGCGAGGGAGGTGTTGCCTAACCTAGCTGTAGTAATCATTTCACAATATGTAAGTATATCAAATCATCCTGTTGTACACCTTAAACTTACGTAATGCTATTTATCAATCACATCACCATAACTCGGGGTGGGGTGAGGGTGGGAGCACTTGTTTTGTGTGTTGATGCGTGGAAAATGGTAGGTGCTGTGGAGAGTGTAAAAGAAGTTTACATACCCAGCCCCGAGGCAAGGATGGACCACAAATTCACAGGAATTTTCTAGGCCAGGAACCCAATTAAGGAGCAAGGGAGTGAGGCAGGCATGTAAAGGTCCAAATGAAAGGTAGCGAGGCATTTTTCATAGGCTGTCCCATTTAATTCTCACAACAACTCCTCAAGGTTGTTATGAGTGCCCAGGCTTACAGCTGAGAAAGTGGAGCTCCGGTTACAACTGTCCGAGGTCGTGGCGTGGTAAGTTCTGGATGCAGCCCAGGCCTCGCACCTCCTGGGCCCACGGCCTCAACTGCCGCACCTTTGCTCCACGTCCTGCACAGGGGCAGATTCCCGTGGGGTCACGGCTCGCCCTTCGCCGGGGACCTACCTTCTTTAAGCCTTCCATCCTCTGCAGCCGATCCGTTTGGGAAAATGGTCTTGACGAAAATCCCCATCTGTCCTCGAATGCAGTCTCGACCGCCAGCAATGCTGAAGCCAAGGCCCTGCACCCAAAGCAGATGGAGGTTCACCGAGGGCCCCTTTTCCCATTCCGGCATGTCGCCAAGGGCATCCTCGCCAGCACAGTACTGGGCTGAGTGTCCTCCCCACGCACGCTGGTGGTTAAGCTAACGAACCACAATAACCGCCCCACGATAACTACTTGCATTGTGCTGGCCGTGCGTCACATTAAAGGGAGGAAATTTTAGGTTTTTAGGTTGAAACATATAAAATTGTCAATATTTGACAACCTTCGCTCTCCAAAAATGGCAATTTCACGTGGATCAACGAAATAGCTCACGAGAGTCATTCCATACTCTTCAGGTGCCATATTTGTTTTATTCTTTTGTTTCAGTCTTTCCGTTTTGTGTAACATCTAATGAATATTTTGAGACTTGTATAAGGATCCAGTTATGTGTGTTATTCTCTTTATGATAATATCAGAATCATGAAACTCATGCAAAAGGTTAACTGGGCGTATTCCCTGAAGGTGCAGGGTCTGCTTTTCTCTCATTTTCGGTAGAAGTTGGGGCATTCAGCTCACAAGTGATTCTGTCCTAGCAGCCAGGTGCTGGTGACCCCTTAAATCGTAAGGACAGGAGGGTGTGACCGTGTCACTCAGAGGCCCCCAGGAAAGGGTGCCCCGGATCTACTCAAATACCCATAAAGGTCACATCATCAATTCCTCTTTAAACGTTTTAAAAAAGCTTTACTTTTTATTTTATATTAAAACAACAATAAAAAGCAACCATTGAAAAGAATGTATGTTAACCTTCACGGGGGTGGGGGTGCAAAACAGCGGGCCGCAGGGAGCTCACCTTGCCCTTCTCCTTGTACAGCCCGATGATAGAGATGACCGATGGCCGGACGAGCCTCCAGGGCGACTCCACCTGCGTGGTGCTCAGGGAGCGGGTGGACTTCTTTATGATGTGGTAGTCCTGCAAGTCAGCAGACAGCGAGGTCAGAGGCTTCCGGGCCTCCGGTGTGAAAACAGATTCAGACTTTGAAAGCCTCAATTGTCTTTGGGGTTGGACCGCCATTTCTCCCTGGTCCAGCAGCTTAAAGGACATTTATCATAAATAATGTGGGAGGAATAGCACTTTCTGCAATAAATTGCCACACCTTCCTCCTCCACAGAAAGAACGTCTTGGAGGCCACAGACGAATGGTATTTCTTTCCTCAACTGCTCTCCCCGATCCCGCTTCCTGCTCTCTGGAATGGAGTCAGGAGTCAGGAGTCAGAAACCAAGACGTCTCAGAGATGGCGGGTGACTGCCCTGGGGTCAGGGTCTCCCTCGGGAGTCACCCTCTGCCCCCACCCCAAGTTCACAGTTGTGGGTGGAAAGCGTTCGCTGTTCTAAGCTTAATGCACTCACTCAAAAACTTAAGCCCTTGTTTCTTATAAAACCCAAGGTGCAAATGCAGATATAATTGTTATTCTGTATAAAACATCCCGCCGAGAAACTGCAGCAGCTCCCGTTCTAATCCCTCACTCTCGGGCAACAAAATATTTTCCCTTAAGCCACACTTTCCTTCCTGGCACACAGCAGTGTGAATTTCGATCTCTTTTTTCTGTTCGTCACCCCAGTATATACACTTGTAAGCAGGGCACACTATTTATAATGTAAGAGATTATATGAATCTATTGCTAAAGCATTCCTACCATCTAGTTCCTTGCTATTCTTCTTAGAATAAATTTCCTAAATGCCAAATTTTGCAGCATTAGCAAAAAAATCACTTCATATTTAATATGGGAAAAGAGACATCATAAACAGTTTTTATCCTTAACAGGTGTATTCTACTTTCAAAGGTAGAAACGAGATGTCTACTAATGATATTTTTGTTTTCCTGGCAGCTTAGAACAATAATTATATTTTGCAGTTTCACAAAACACCTGCCAGCTATGTGGGCCTCCCAGGCCCTGATTCAGTAAAAAAAATAAAAAAGATGCTGGCTTGGCAGAGTCACTGCCCTTTTACTGAAACCTCCATGGAAATGGCCAGACAGTGCCCACAGGTTTATGGTCCTGGAAGAGAGAGGCCCCGTGTCGACTCGAAAGGGAACTTTCTCTGACCACCAATCTCCAGCGCCACTTCATCCCATCTCCCCTCAGGGGCCCACAGGCCTGTCCGCTTCACTGTTCTCTCTTATCATTTTGGGGTCCCACTGAACTTTCTAGACCTGTGCTGTCCAAGATGGCAGCCACTAGCCATCTTGTGGCTGTCTATAGTTAAATTAAAATGAAAAATTGAATTTTAATTTTAATGAATTAAAATGAAAAGCACAGTCCTCAGTCTCACTGGCCACTTTTCGAGAGACACATGCGGCTGCCATTTTGGGCAGTATAGTTATAAGACATTTCTGTCACTGCAGAAAGTTTTAATGGGTAGCTCTATTCTATTCTCTTTTATTTATATTTTTATCCTCATCCAAGGACATGCTTATTGATTTTAGAGAGAGGGAAAGGAAGGGAGAGAGAGGGGGACAGAAACATCGATGTGAGAGAGAAACACTGATTGGTTGCCTCCTGCACACGCCCTGCCCAGGGATTGCACCTGCAACCCAGGCAGGTGCTCGGACGGGGAATCGAACCTGTGGCCTCTCAGTGTACAAGGCGATGCCCAACCCACTGAGTCACACTGGCCAGTATGCACAGCTCTATTCTAGATAATACTTTTTAGTGGAGGAAGAGAGAACAAGAAGAAAGAAAGAATCCTGGGAGAAAAAGAAAAGGGCAGAAAATAAGAAGACAAAATGAAGGACAATTTAAAGAGGAAAAAAAAAGTATTTCCTATAAAATTTTTACTAGCCTGGGCTTCCTAGTTCCCGGAAGCCTGGTTAGAAATACGTATTTACAGGCTACAAATACGGCCGGGTTCCCTCAGCAGGTCGCCCCCTCACTGCTGGACATCCTTGGCCGCAACGGCAGCTGACCCTCTCCCGTCCCGCACTAACGACAGCAGCCCGACAGTGTGGTTCTCCTCCGCTTTCTGATCTCCTCGCGCGGCTGGTCCACCTGCATCATTCTTTGCAGGTCGCAGACTTGTCTCCAGTCTGGAGGCATTTTCACCAGGTCTCAAGCACGTGCTTTTGCTCTGTTTTCTCTTGATGCCCCCACTCAAGCTGCCTTTGGGCGGGTTGGACACCAAATAGCCCGATTAGCAATGGCCTCGGAACTTCGGGTGCTTCTCATGGGAAGCTGCCCTCACTGTGATTCTGGCATGGCACCTTGAGCAAAGCACTCCACCTCGTTGAGACCCCATTGTCCTATCTGTAAAGTGGTGACCCCGCATTGTAAGGGCCCGACCCAGGTGTCCTAACCTGGTCCTTTTGAGCTCTATGATCTATGAGTCTCCAAGCATTTTCAGGAGTCATTACAGCCTCACCCTCCTCTCCTCCGCCTCTGCTTCATCACAGGCCTGGGGCAAGGTGCCAGTGGTTGCTCTTAGCCCTCTGGCTAATGGGCCAGGACTCAGAGAATCCTCCTCAGGTTCCCCAGAGACTGAGCCTGCCTCCAACGTGGCGGTTATGAGACATTCACTCCATCTCAACTGGGTTGAGGATGATGTCATTGAAGGTGAATCCCCAGTCAGGGTTATGGAGCTCCGAACACTTACAGGGACAGGGCCTGGAACAGCAACATCACCACCCACTTCACCCCTCTGGGCAGCCCCGCTGACCCTGCTGTTGGAGTCGTTCCTGTGTAACATGTAGGATCGCAGGCGCAGCACAGGCAACACACCACGCACACTCCCTTCCTTCTCTCACACAACCCAACATCCACCCACCCAGGTGTTAGGCTGACACCTGAAGTGCCTACTGAACAAGTAATGGTGATTCGCCCTAGACCGCAGGGCACCACTGTCTCCCGGCAGCTGAAGGCAGCTCTCGGTGCCAAAGTACCCTGGAGGAGGAATCAAGGCGTCAAGATCCCACAGGGGATTATTCTTCTCTATTGTTTTCAGATATTGGGCTGACTTCCTTCTTGCCTCCCTGCAATAGACCTCACTCTTGGTATTCCAGCTCTAGTCCCAAATACTCCTGGCCCACACAGATGGGCAGTTGTTCAGGACATAGAAGCTCTTGCTGGTCTTTGGAAGAACTAAGGGAAGCCTAGAGACCCCGGTGGGGAAGCATGCTCTTTCATCCCGACTGGTCGACAGTGACTGCCTAAGAAAGCAAGTGGCTCCACGGCACTGCCTACCTGTGCCGTGCTCGAAGATTCCAGTAGCTGCGGGAGAGAGTGCTTCCGGCCATCTCGGGACACCTCCAACATCCTGGCCCGGGGGTCCCCATTTTGCACCATCAGCTCGTTATATTCTTCAACAGATTCTAGACGGTGTACACCCCCTTGAAAATATAGGTGGAAAGACATGGCTTGATATGGGACAAAAAAAAAAAAAAAGCTTAAGAGCAACATAGGCATAAACCTGCTGTACTTATACCCACATTCATGGTTTTCAGAAGGTCTGGTGTCCGATTCTTTCAAAGCACTGAGCTCACCATGTTCTACCACCACGCTCTGCCTAAGATCAGCACGTGTTGAAGCAGTAATACCAGATTATGAAGAAAGTGCCAGTTTTTGAGGGACAGATAAGGCAATGTATATATGAGGGAGACCCCCCCAAAAATGGAATTATCTTCTAGAGGAAGGGCCCCTTTGTAGTACAGGCTTCCCTACACTATGTGAGAGTTCTAGGAACCCAGCTGTATCAGTGTACCAGCTGGTGTTGTTGGGAGAGGCTGCATTTGGTTTTAGTGAATTTTTTATAAACTCTTTCAATGCATTTGCCCGTTTCACGATGATGATTTAGGAGCACACCTGCCCACACAGTGCTGAGTGTTCAGCAGTTTTTGATCAAAAACAGCATGACCCTCATGCCCCACCCTCCCTATTCACCTGATCTCACCCCGAGCGACTCTTTTTTATTTCCCCAGATGAAAAAAGTCCTTAAAGGGAAACGGTTTGCCGATCCACATCCGTGAAACAAAAAAACAGCAGAAACACTAAAAGACATCAAAATTGACAAGTTCAAAACTGTTTTGAGCAGTGGGGAAAAGTCTCAATAGGTGTATTGCATCAAAAAGAGAGTACTTTGAAGGTGACTAAAGTTTAAACATGTAAGAATAAATACACAATGTTCAATAAATAAATTCCATGTTCTTTCGGGTGCCCCCTCGTACTTCTAATAAGGTGTCGCCGTGGTTGATGGGGCAACGAACAATGGCGAGGATGCTCTCGGGAGGCTGCGTTCTGGTGATGGAGGAACACCACTCTGTGGTCACTGCAGTGCCATCGCTGGGGCAGATGGGCTTTGTTTCATGTGTAATGACTTTTAAAATAAATTTAAAATGCACAGAAATGTGCACAAATAATAAGTGTACAGTGTCATGAAGCTTCCAAGTGGAGGTACCGATAACTGACACCAAAACCAAGAATCAGAATCCTGCCAGAACCTGACAGCCCGTTTTGTGCTGCTCACCGCCTCTCACCCAGGGGTAACCGTTATCCCAGCTTCTAACATCACAGCCTCACCCTCCTCTCCTCCGCCTCTGCTTTCGCCTCTTTCCAGCCTTTACATAAATGAACACATGCAATATGTACTTATTTTGTGTGTCTGGTTCCTCATTCTTTTTAAAAAATTAAAAATATATGTTTATTGATTTTAGACAGAGAGGAAGGGAGCGAGAGAAAGAGAGAAACATTGATTGGCTGCCTCCCATACACACCCCGACCAGGAATCAAACCCACAATCTAGGTATGTGCCTTGACTGGGAATTGAACCCCCAACCCTTTGGTGTATGGGCTGACATTCCAATCAAGCCACACAGGCCGGGGCTGGCTCCTCATTCTTAGCATTTGTTTGTGAAATTCCACCAGGTCGTTGCATGCCAACAGATTGTTCATCCCATTTCTTTGTACTATTTTATTGTATAAACACACCATTTCTGTGTACCATTTCATGGAATAAACATCCATTCTTTTGCTGATGGACATCTGGTTTATTTCCAGTTTTAGGTCTAGAACAAGCGTCAGGAAGCTTTTTCTTTTCTTTTTTGTAAAGGCGAGACAGTCAACATTTTAGGTTTTATGGGCCACAAATGGTCTTGGTCGCATATTCTTTACAAAAATTTTTTACAACCCACTAAAACTGTAGAAAGCATTTCTAGCTCGTGGGTCATGCAAATACAGCCCCTGGCGGCAGTTTGCTGACCCTGATTGAGGATAAGCTGTTACTGAACCTTCTCGTGCATGTCATGTCCGCTGGATGTCGATTAGGAGCCCAGCTGCTGGGTTACAGGTGTACAAGCACCTTTACCAACATCCTATCACCAGTGCGCTGAGTTCTAGTTCCTCCACGTCTGTGTCACGCTTAGGGGTGTCTGTCTTTTTAATTTTAGCCATTCTGCTGGCTATAAAAATGGCATTTCGTCATGGTTTTCATTTACATTTCACTGATGACTAATTGTGACTCAGCTTCTTCTAAAATATTCATTGGCTGCTTTTCTTTTTGGGGGGGAGTGCTATTTTTAAATATTTTTATTTTTTTCACATTTTTTTATTGTTGTTCAAGTACAATTGTCTCCATTTTCTCTTCACCACTCCCCCCAACCCTGCTTTTCTTTTGTAAAGTGCCTGGTCAAGTCTTGCTCATTCTTTTACTGGGTGTATTCTGTCTTTTGTTGGTTTACAGAAGTTTGTTAATATACTTTGGATACCTGCATAGATCATCGGATCTGTGTATGGTAAAAGGATGATGTTCCAATCGGGCCACTTCACTCTCCCAATGTTTTTTTTTTTTTGATAAGCAAACATTCATATTTTTAACATAGTAAAATATATAGATTTACCCCCTTTTTGGCTAGTACTTTTCGGTCCTGTTTAAGAAATTTTATAGTAATGATTTTTAAAGACGCCCTCCTTTATATTATATGCTATTTAAAAATAAGATAATTTAAAGGACCTTAATCTTAAGTGATATCTTAATTACACTGAATGTAACAGCTATAATCACACTGCATTGTTTACATCATGCACTCTATCAGCCATTCTCAATCTTTTTCATCTCAAGGCACACATACACTAATTACTAAAATTCTGCAGCACACCCCAAAATGTATTTTTTCCTCATCTGACAAAAAATAGGTATAATTTTTGATTCCGTCACACCGGATGGCTGTTGTTGTGTTGGCCGTTGTCGTTTTTAAATGTGACAAGGGAAAAGAGGGCAGTGCCCCTGACTGATGTTTTACAAATCCTTGCGCACACCGGTTGAAGACTGCTGCACTACACATATGTGTGTATATGTGAGTGTGAACATAGCTTCACACACACATACCTACGTTGGGATATCGAGCTCTCCTGGACTGTGCAATGTTTTGTTTGATGACCGCAAACTTCATTTACCTAAAAGTTTTTCACGGGATAAAACAAGGTAAGTCTGTACTCTTTTACAAATAATGACGAGCTTCCAATAGTGATGAAAAGTTGGACGAGGGCTGATAGCTATTTTAAAATGGACATCACTAAAAGCCGGTTTTTCAAAAGCTGAACATTAACTTTGTGACACAGGTCTTCAAACACCTGAAATTCCTTTGCAGTCAAAGAAAATCTTCCATTTAAAAAGATCATAAGCCTAAGGCATTAACATGGATAAGTCAAAAGTACCAAAATTAAAAGGGAACCCTGCCGGCAAAAAAGAAGGCGTGAGGGATGAAACCTCAGGTTAAAATTTCAGAAAAAATGTTCCATGAAATCGCTTCAGTCATTTTTTTGGAGCCAGACTGGGCAAAATCATAGTGGAGATGGCTGGAACCTCTTTACAGAACCTCCTTAATAATTCATGACGAGATTAATCTATCTTGGCATGCTTACTCATCTGAAGAAGACTGATTAGAAGAAAACTCCTTTGGAGCTGACAGGGAAGCACTTGCCACCGACAGCAGAGAAACCACGTCAGTAGTGTCTGTAGATCACACACTGAAAGGCGAATACCAGGGCAACTCACTTGAAGAAAATAGGAAATAAATATCCAAGTTTGCAGGACAGACAAATTAGGAGCTCATCACATTAAAATCTTCTGTATTCAAATGTCTGTAGATTGAACATATTTCACAGCGCTGACTGCAGACCCAATTCCTTAAGCCTCTTTAAAAGGGCCTCCAAATTGCTTTTCCAGTCTTATCTCCCACTACCCCGCTACATGAATCTGTTGCTCTAGCCTGCTGATTCTCAAAGGAAAGGATTTGTCCAAAACTTGCATCCTTTCCAAAACTGCGGAGCACATAAATATCACCTGACAGTTCACCCAACTCTGCCGGCACCGTCCCCTCCCACCCAGGCGTCTCCTTTCTCCTAATCGCTCTGACAAGCTCTGCCGGATCCAATCGCTGTGACTGTGGAATTGCTGGGTCTTGCGGATAGATGAGGAGGAAAACGGGTTGCCCCAAACTTCTCTCACCAGTTTTTTCCCCTCGTCCCTAAGCATCTGTCGTGTTTTCTTTCATACATCTAGACCAGTACGGTCTGCCCCTCCCGGGCCACCAAATCCTGCCAAGGTCCTGGCCCTCGTCTCTCTTGCCCGCCCCCTCTCACCCCGGAATGCCTCCCCTGGGCACCACAACCCAGACACATTCCAAGTCCCTGGAGCTCTGAGCTGCCTTTTCATGGCCTTTGCGTTCTTGAGACTCGTCCCTGTACCCAGTGAAGCCCCCTCCCCTCCTGAGAGGGAAAGAGGAGAACAAGGACAAGGACAGTGATGATGTGATATTAATGACAACAATGGTGATAACAGTGGCAGCTACCGCATGCTGAGGGCCTAGTGCCACCACACTTTGGAGTGGCCCTACCCTGTACGTTTCCTCAACTTCATGTTTTTTTTTTAATCCACACCCAGGGACATTTTTTCATTGATTTCAGAGAGAGGGGAAGGGAGAGAGAGAAACATCGATGCGACAGAAGCACCAACTGGTTGCCTTCCACACACACCTGGACTAGGGACTGAACGCACCCAGACCGGGACGCTAACCTGCGACTCTGCCGGCACCGTCCCCTCCCACCCAGGCATCTCCTTTCTCCTAATCGCTCTGACAAGCTCTGCCGGATCCAATCGCCATGACTGTAGAAGGGCATGTGTTGCAGCCAGGATCGAGCCTGCAACCTTTCGGTTATAGGACGATGCTCCACCCAACTGAGCCACACTGGCCAGGGCATTCAACTCCATCTTTCAACGATCCTGGCACTTAGAAGGCACGCACACTGATGGGCAGGATAAATGAAGAAACAGAGCCAGAGAAGTGGAGTCACTTGTCCCAGGTCACACAGAGCTGGGCGGAGCTCCCTCCACATTTCCTTGGTATGGCCCTGGATGTCTGGGAAGGACACAGGAAGGGAGGGGGCATCCACACACGGCAAACAGCAGCCAGCCCTGGGATTATTACTCAGCTGGATGTGCTGCTCATTCTAAATTAATAGAATAGACAGAGCTAGAGAGTCGTGGATCTGGGAGGTCCTCAGCTAGACGTCCCCTCCCCACATCTGTATCTATGAAGCCCCAGGCTGGGGAACGGGATTCCTTTCAAGACCCTCAGGAAGTAAAGGGGTGGGTGAGAAGAACTCTGTGTGGGAGGCAGATCTTTTTGGTGGCACCGAATGAGTGACCTTTGGGATTCCCTTAACTTCCCTGGTCTCATCCATAAAATGAGGGATGTGACTGCTCTGGTGTCAAAGTTCCCTCATATTTCCCCAGAGTGCTGTGGCCCTCCTCTGGGAACCTTTTATAAGGTGTTAATCAACTCTGCCAAGACAGCCGACCTAAAGGTCTCTGTGCTCCTGGTCCCAAATATATGCAGGATTTAAATGCATGAGGGCTGTCCAGAAAAAGTCCAGCCGCTGTCACCATAAGAACAGTTTGCGCGACATCGATGTAACCTGGCAGCCAAGGAGAGTGGACTGGAGTGCGCATGAGTGAACAATGATGACTTCACTGTACTAGTCAGGGGGGTGGTAGACGCTGTTGAGTGAGCATGTGCACTGTGTGACTGTCACATTCAACATGACTGAGCGAGTACAGCATTGAATCTGCATCAAATTTTGCATGAAGCTTCAACGTTCCTCTGTGGAAACTATTCAGATGATTCAGAAGGCCACGGCTATGGGCAACTGGTGATTGGCAGCTTCACCACGACAATGCCTCTGCTCAAGTATCACGTTTCATGCAGAATTTTTGGTGAAACATTAAATCACCCATATGGCTCAGTGCACCTACAGTCCAGATTTGGTGCCCTGTGACTTCTGGCTTTTCCCAAAACTAAAATCACCTTTGAAAGGGAAAAGATTCAGATCATCAATAAGATTCAGGAAAATATGATGGGATGGAGCAGCTGATGGTAACTGGGAGAACTGTGTGAGGTTCCAAGGTGCCTTCTTTGAAGGGGACTGGAGTGCCATTGTCCTATGTACGATGTTTCTTATATCTTGTATCTACTTCAATAAATGTCTCCATTTTTCACAGTACATGGCTGGTCACCTTCTGGAGAGACCGCGTATTTCTCTCAGCTGTTCCTCATGCCGACTGTCCTTAACCACCCTGGTCCTCACACTGTCTCGTCACAAACCCACATTTCAGCATTTGCTCGGATATGTACTGCCTAATTATTCTGAGTTACAAATACAAAGCAATCCATTTTGTTGCTAAAGATATGAAATGGATACATTTTATGGCCCTAGACCTGCCACCTCACCTGAGAATAACAGTCCAGGGCCAGGTGGTGTGGCGGGGAGCACGGTGGGGGGATGTCCTTGATTTCCAGGCATAGATACTGCCTCTTGCCACTGATGTGAGTAGCAGGAAGAGGAAACTCACTTTTTTGGATGCTAACATACATGCTTTGTGTTAGCTGCTTTCATGTAAGTTTATTATTACTATTTTTAAGAATCTGCCCAACCTTTCAAAGTCAGTATTATCACCTCCTTTTTCCACACGAGGGAATGGAAGTTCAGGGACGTTAAATAGTCAGCCCAAGGTGGTAAGACAAGAGCTGAGGGGTAAACTTGGTTCTGCCAAGCTTCCAGATCCTGCTATACCTGATGTCTCCCATGGATGGGTAGCCAGGGCCGACTTCTCCATCAGGCCACAGACACAGTGCCGAGAGCCCACACCACTTTTAGGGGCTCATAAGCATTTTTTAATTTCTCACATTCAGAAAAAAAGGAACATATTAGCAATGAATAGCCAATAACAAGTCCAGCTTGTAACTTTATACGAATGCAATCATGAAACATAATTTTAGCATTTTTTGTATCCTCACCCGAGGGTATGTTTATTGACTTTAGAGAGAGAGGAAGGAAGACAGAAACACTGATCGGTTGCCTCCTGTACATGCCTTAAGTGGGGATCGAACCTGCAGCCAAGGGTATGTGTCCTGACTGGGAACTGAACCCACGACATTTTGGTGCATGGGCCAGCACTCCAGCCGACTGACCCACCAGGCTGGGGCGAGTATATTTTTAATAGAGGAAAGAACCTGGCAAAGCAAAAGTGCCTGGGATCCACGGAGCCACCGGGTCCCAGCACATAGCCTCCGCTTCCAACACTAACTCCCTCTCTCGGGGCCCAGGCCAGTCGCTGTAAGGCTGTGCCCAGGAAACGTCAAATCTGTGTCTGTTCCAAAAGCTGCCACTCTGTCCCATTCCCCGCACCGCCCCTCCCCACACGAGTTGAAATGGAGATTTGAGATTCATAAATAGCTCTTTGCCTCTTGTTCTGGTGGACCAAGGGCTTGGGGGAGAGGTATGTTTGCTGGGAAAACAAGTCATCAGAAATACCCCACACTGAAAGGGTCCTACTGAAGTAAACAAACCAAACCCACGGGAAGTTTAAATGTAGGTGGAGACAAAGAGATGTTCACAGTCATTTCATTATGACTCGAAAATATCCACCCGGGAAGCCGGGCTGAATGTAGTTTTATATCTGAGACATGCACTGTCTAAAGGAAAAACAATTCTGACGTTTTAAGGGAAAAACGAGGCCATCCTGTTAATGGTTTGGTACTCCGACTCCCGAGGCTGGAACCTTATTTTCAGAGAGATCGTATCAGGCGGAGAGTCCCACTTACCTGACAGACGACTCTTGAGCTTCATCTTCCCGCTGCCCTGTTTGGGGCTTTCCAGGTTCCCCTTGGAGTCCTCGGAGCCGCACGGGTCTTGGGGCTCATCTGCCCCGGGGACCTGAAACGCAGAGAGCACAGAGCTGATGGGGAAGCCGGTGCAGTCCCTCCTGGGAAGTCGTGTCCAGGCCGAAGGAGCCGCAAGCCAGGTACCACATGAGAGATGAGGATCAAAGCGCAGCCCTGCCGGTAACCCGGAACCATGCGGGCAAGTCCTTCCCCCGCACGCATCTCACCGCACAGCGCAGAACCCGGGAGCTTTCCAAGTTGTTTGTTTTCTTTCAATCCTTACCCAAGGGCATGTTTATTGATTTTAGAGAGAGAGGAAGGGAGAGACAGAGGGAGAAAAACATTGGTGTGGGAGAAACATCAGCTGGTTGCCTCCTGAACACGCCCTGAGCAGGGGTCAGCCCCTCCACCCTGCATGTGCCCTGACCGGGAATCGAACCCGCATCCTTTTGATGTTTGGGACGATGCTCCAACCAACCGAGCCACTCAACCAGGGCAGGTTCCAAAGTTTACAGAGCTCAAGGGGGTCTCTTCATTTCTTAAGAAAACTTGTTGGACAAGATCACCTGTGTGGTCAGTGGCCACAAAGCCACAACTAGAGCCCAGGACTTTTGACATGCGGGTTAGTGCTTTTTCCCATAGAGCAAGTTGCAACAAATAGTAAACCAGACATTTAAACTCAATTCTAAGGTTCTTAAAATATAGGAAAACTTTGGTTTTGTGGCGGACAAACCACCACAGCCCTCGCGTCAACGAGAGGGTCCGTGTGCTCTGCTCCGAGCACTGATTAAATGCCCCCCAGAGTCCAGCCCCGCCCAGGCCACCTGGAGGCGTCCACACGAGGTCCCCTACCCATCTGTAGGTTGCACGTCCGCACTGCCAGACTGCAACAGGTGACGCAGAAGGATGACGCCCAGGTCCACTGGGTCCTCCTTCTGAGAAAGGCCAATCATGCTTTAAAAAAATCCACCAAAACTACGTGTCTTACAGAGGAGACTTATGCACTGAGAGCGTTTATAAAAAATTTGGGGGTAGGGGGTAAATTTACTTGTACACAACTTACGAGATACATCCAACAGTGAGCCTTCCCATGGGAGATTTCATTTTTCTTTGAGGTTCACAGAGAAATAAACCCGTATTTATTAAAAGAGATAAGATTCATGTGGGGGGACAGATACTTTAAAATGACAGAAGATACCCTTTAACACTTAGCAGTCATCGGACACTTACGTAACTATAAGGTAAAAAACCCTCTGAATTTTAATGGATAATAACAATTATACATGGTATCTAAAATCCAGTATGAAAGTGTATAAAGCAAGCAGTAAGGGTAACATCCCAGGTAAATCCCCTTTTAAGAGGTAGTTGTTTGTATATAAATTGTATGTAATACATAAGATTTCGAAGATTTGCCCTTTGCCCTCAAGTTCTTGCCCTCAAATTCAAGCATATTTCTGGATAAGAAATGGAAAAGATGGTCTGAGAAATGAGGAGATGTTGGCAAATTGAGGAAGGGGCTTTGGGAAAACAAATTAATCCTGACATATAAAACTAAGATAAATGTGGTGAATTCCTATCACAATGTCAGGGACTGGCAGGTCTCCAGGTTCAAGTTATGAAGTAAAGGCAGGAATGGAATCCTGAAGGTGATTTTAGAGATTCTCTGGGGAGATGTCTTCCCCAGCCCCAAACTGTGACATTAATTCATACACGCTGCAAAGGAACCCTCTTGGAGACATGCCAGGGATCTGGGGCACGGAAAGAGACATGCGAAGCGCAATGATCCAGAGAGAAGCCCCTCCTTTGCTTGGTTTAAAAACCTTATGGGAGGAACCTGTCTCCAGACTGCAATCAGCAACTCCGGGAGACTGAGTTAAGTTCTGGTGCTTGCTGGTTACACCCCCGGCCACGGCTGTCAGCCTGCGGAGAAAGGCAGGCCCTAGGTTTACGAGTCATTACCTCCTCTGGTGCCTGTTTAGCGGGCAGCTTATCACGCAGTGGCCAAGGCCCAAACCATCAGAAAGTCTGAGAGAAGCTCATGTCGGGGGGGAAACCACCCCAGCCTACTGTTTCTGGATGTAGGAAGTTTCCTCCGTCCAGCCTTCCCGCTATTTTTTTTTTTCAGCATAGCCCCAGGTTTTCACTTCAGAAATTTTGGAGATGACATGAGCGCTCACAGGAATAACCAAGAAGAAAAGTGGCCAGCCCGCGGTTTCTCCACTCATGCCAGGCAAAAGGCTGTGACTTCTAATTTAGTCCCTGACTTCGAGCTTCGTGGACTGCTGGGGTATTTCCTGCCTCTCCATCCTAAGGTGCTTTTAAAGATTTTATTTATTTATTTTTAGAGAGAGGGGAAGGGAGGGAGAAAGAGAGGGAGAGAAACATCAATGTGTAGTTGCCCCTTGCGTGCCCCCTACCTGGGACCTGGCCTGCAATCCAGGCATGTGCCCTGACTGGGAATTGAACCAGCAACCCTTTGGTTCACAGGCTGGCGCTCAATCTACTGAGCCACACCAGCTAGGGCTGCTTTTAAATTAGTAACTTTGGTGATCAATACTGAACTCCGCGGCCCATGGGTTGCAGGCAGCCCAGGATGGCTATGAATGTGGCCCAACACCAAATCGTAAACTTAAAGTTTTTTTTTTTGCTCATTAGTTTTCTCTAGTGATTGTGTATTTAATGTGTGGCCCAAGACAACTCTTCTTCATCCAGATGACAAAAGGTTGGACACCCCAACCCATTCACCTCAATTTTTTCCCCACTTGATTTTCACAGCAAACATGTGTCCCGAGGTAAACAATATCTCCATTTGACAGATGACGAAACAGAAGTGAGACCCGTAAGTTTATAACCGAGACATATCCAGGATGTTGCGCTGACTGCGTGTGAAGAAAGTCAGTACAAAATGAGTGGTGTGCAGTTTTACAAGGGCACAGACGCCATGTCAATCCGAAGTCCTTGGGAGGCAAATACAAGTGCTGTAAACTCTTCCTGATTTTCAGAGTCTGAGGGAGGCGGCTTAGAAGTAAGAATCACAGCCTTAAAGAACAAGCTCTTCCGTGGTCCTCAGATACAACAAAGAATGAAACGAGATTTGGTTTCTGTGATCTATGTAATACGCAGTAAGAGGTCTGATACCAAAGAAACCTATGGTAAAGGTGGTGTCTGTCACGTCACTACCTGTGGCTAACACCCTTTAAGAGTGGACCCAGAGACCTCTCAAAGCACTGCAAAAGGTACACTGCACGGGCGCCTCCCGGCATAGGGCCCTGAATCTGAATGGAACCACTTCCTCTTGCCTCAGAAAACTGGTCTGTCATGATTTTAGGTGGCTCGTGACTCAGTGAACAGGAAGTAGGTTGCTTAGATACATTAGTTCCAGATTATTTCAGGAAGTAGCAACCCTGGAAGTGCAATTTTGATTACAATGAGCCTCTCTTTAGTTTTATGACTATTGTCTGAAAATGTTCACATTCTAAGAAAGTCCCTTTGTTGCACTTTTTTTCAGACTCCCAGAACAAACCAAACTGTTCTGGAAATGATGTCATTTTAGTTGCCCTAAAATGAAATGTGCAAAAAGTTCTGGAAGGCCTTTGATTCAGAAAAGCAGTTGATACAATCTATTATTCATCAGCAATTTCTAACTCATGTGTCATACAACAATGCCATTATATTAATGGAATCTGATACAACTTGCCAATTTCCCGGTGAGAGCCTCTCTGTTTGCATGCTTTTCCACACCTGTAACCTAGGAGACGCTCTCTCAGTGAAGACGAATTTCTCGCTTCTGGTTTTAGAGCGAGGTGGTAGGGCAGAGTGGCAAAGAACCCAGCCGCCTGGGCGCAAATCTCAGCTGCATCACTTATTAGCAATGCAGGCACATTTGTCAGCCTTTCTGAGCTTCGATGTCCTCATCTAAAAAATGAGGCTCGATTTAAGAATTAAGTGATACAGCCTTCTGATAAAAGATGGGCAGATTTCCCTCTTGAAACCATACTAAAGTGAGAGAGAAGGGACTTTTAAAATTGAAGACATAATCCCACAAGGACGAAGAGAAGAGAAGGCGACAGCAAGAAAGTTCTAAAAGCCAGTACGCAGACCAATGTGTGGCCAGGGGTCCAAGCTGAGGAAGTTGGATCCTAACCTGGCATCGCAGAAGGAATCAACTGAATCCTTCCCAGAGCAAGTTGGCTTGCACACACGACTCAGTTGCCGACAGAGGACCTCGGCAGAAGCAAGGGTAAAAGAAATGGCTGAAGGAGATGAAATTGACTGATGCATGTACCTGGAGTAGATCTGATTTTGAGGGAGATCCCTAGGGTCAGGGATGACCCAGACAGGGTTGGTGTGCATCAGAGTCACATAGAGAGTTAATGAAAGCCCCAGCTTATGGACCTGGGATAGGACCCGGGCCTCTATAATTCACCAGTGCCCTGGTCCAAACAGGACCAGCCTCCAAAGCAGATTTGGGCTGAGCTGGAATCCCCTGTCCTCCCTGCCCATCCCTGAGCTTACTCCAGACACGGAGAATGGGAGAATGGGAGAATGGGGCTACAGCTGCACCCAGGCAGACCCCAGTCTACAAGTGAGAAGAGGTTGTTACCATCAGGCCACTCTCTATTCAGAATGTAGTATTTAAACAGCAACTCTGACCCACTCTCTGTATGGACTACAGACACATGAAGTGTGTACAGTGCAAATCACAAGTGCCATGGGTTGTGACATGTATGAGCCTGTAATATATTAACAGCACACTGACGTCAGAAGTAGTTGTTTAATTACATAAAACAGGAACAAAAATACACATTTCTTGAGAGTTAAACTTACCTTGTAATTTATCTTATAGACTTATCATGAGGATTAAATAAGAATGCATGTGAGAACACCAGGAGAGTTCCTAATGTGTATCATGGGGGTACAGGGAAGGTTTAGTTAGAAAAAAACAAAAATCCCTCAAAACCAAAAACCTGAAACTCTCTCCCTACCAGGTGCCAGGGTGCCTCTGGATTTAGTGATTGTGTGGACTATGATTATAGCTCTGGACTGCAGCACACTCCGACTCCACACCTACAGGAGGTAACAGATTTAATTAACGGGTAAAGCAAAAGAAATGGGGACCCAAAGAGAATATGCCATCTTCTCGGAGTGAAGATGAGGAAAAGAGCTCCACGACGTTACCGTAAACCTGGCAGCTAAGATGACAGTTTTATTCGGGACACTGAATTTTTAGAAATCAAGTCTGCACAGGACCCCAAGGGGGATTTGAGAGCACGCTCTGACCTGACAATCAGAATGGAAGCAGTTCAAGAGAGATCATGCAGGAGACTTGGTGATTTGCTGCAGGAACAGAGAGGTTTCCTTAGGAAGATGAGACCTCCGATGACAGACTGGACATAGATGAAGGGGAGGTGGGATTGTGAAGCCCAGGGTATGTGATGTATAAGGAGAGAGAGATGTGACTACGTGTTCTTAAAGTGAGTATTATAAAGTGGGGAGGCGCTTAGCTGTTCCTAGACCAGGGAGCGTGACTGGGGCCTGGAGAAATCCAACTGAGGAAGAGAGGCGAAACCACAGAGAACAGAGTGCAAGGACTTCCTGCAGGGATCCCAGGCATGGAAACCTGAGAGGTGTGATTTACGAGCTGCACTTGAAGAGCCCGAGTAAGAGGATTTGGGACAGCTGTACTCAGAGGGATCAGATTTAAAGCAGAGGAGCGAAGAAGACCAGGAAGAATTAAAAAAAAAAATTCCTGGGTAAAATTTAAAGGGATATAGTTATTTTTGTTGCGCTGATGGACGTGGCCTGAGAAATGGGAGACAGGTGGGACAATCACAGGCCAGCAGTTGATGTTGGTCTGATGGGGGACTATTTCCTGCGTGGAATTAGCCAAGTCAGAGGTGCTGGTGGTCCAGATACATTTGAACAATGGATGCGTTAGTAAACAGAGGACTCATTGATTCCATCTCTTTCACAATGATGGGCCCCACGTGACAGAGTCTAGAATAGTATTTTGGAAAAAAAAATCTGAGTCAGAAAGCAAAGGAACAGTGGAATTAAGAAAAGGCACCCAGACTCAGCAAGCAGGGCTATGGAAGAAGAAAGTGGTCCATTTAAGTAGTAGCAGGTTAAACAGAAACTCAAAGTGAGTCTTCCGAAAAGGAGACAGATATGAAACACTAGAGGCATGTCCAATTACTGCCCAAAAATATGTGGCAGAAAGCAATGCTGCTCAACCCCTGGAACATTCAAAACCTGAGGAAGGACTTGCCCAGGAGCAGGGGCAGAGGCACTAGCCGCACCAGCTCACTAGGGGCATAAGCTTCAGCGTCATCAGCAGCAGGTCTGGTTCACGGATCTGCAGAGGGTGTGTTTCCAGCTGAATAAATGGGGGCGAGAGATGCAGCTGTCTCCAGTCCAAGCACTTCTATGTCGAAAGGCAGTGGAAATGGAAAATGTGGCCCATCTGAGAATGAGGGAGCTCTGTCAGAGATACAGTTAACACCCAGCGTGGCACACCAGGGTGCCCTATGCTTTTATCTCAAAGTGTGAATGCAAATCAAGAAGCTCTTGGCCCTGTCTGGGTAGCGCAGTTGGTTAGACAGAGTGCTGTCCCAATACACCAAGGGAATGGGTTTGATCCCCAGTCAAGACACGTACAAGAATCAACCAATGAATGCATAAGTAAGTGGAACTCAAACTGATGTTTCTCTTTCTTTCTCTAAAAGTCAATTTAAAAAATTTTGCTGAAAGAAGCTCTTGACTATAAACAAAAAGCACTGTAAGTAGGACCAGATGGATTCTCCCACCCAGACTGGGAAGATTCCTGCGAGTGGAGTTTAAGTTCACAGTCATGCACTCCAAACAACTGCTACAGACTGACTGGCATCTTTAAGAGGAGCCAAGAATATTTTCATCATCAACCCTCCTTCACTTGACAGTATCGAGTCTCTGCTATGGCCTTTCGGGAGACATTTCTCCATGGGTCTCTCCCATGTCTGTGTCTTGTGGACAGAGGCATAGGCTGTCTTTTCTGTGGATTATCTACCCTTTCAAGGATGTCCGTAGAGTGAACAGCCCTGACAGGTAGAGGCAGTGTCTCAAGAGAAAGCAGCAGATTTGCATACTGTCCAGTAGAAAAGAGACAACGCCTCTCTCTGGAGCAAAGAGCAATCAGGTTTGCCTCCAGCTCGTCATGAGACTCAGGTCCTCTACACTCAGGGTTCCTTAACTGGGATACAAACCCATTGCATGTGCACCTACCGAGCCCCTCTGCATCGTTTCCGAAGGACTTGCGTGTATGTGGGAGGGGGCACAGGGGCAAGGGAAAATCACGCAAACATGAAGCTCTAAACTGGGATTAAGTCTTAAAAATTTTTTTTAAAATTTTTATTATTTTAAAGCTTTTATTTATTTATTTTTAGGGAAATGGAGGGAGAAAGAGTGGGAAACATCAATGTGTGGTTGCCTCTTGCACGCCCCCAACTGGTGGACTGGCCTGCAACCCAGGCATGTGCCCTGACTGGGAATCGAACCTGCAGCCCTTTGGTTCACAGGCTGATGCTCAGTCCACTGAGCCACGCCAGCCAGGAGGGATGGAATCTTAAACTGGGACTGGAGAAAGCCAAAAACTGCTGTGCCAGAGCAACAGAGTCATTTGTCTCTGACCCAGGAATCCCATGTCTTCTGCCAGCATCCATTAATCTGCAGTGTAAAACTCCAGACTTTTTACAATTCTTAACATGGTCTTTGGCAAAATTAAATAAAGTCCTGGGAACAAAACTTTGCCTGGGACTACTGTCCAGGGGCTGGGGATGGGCTCATTTGCTGACATGGGCAATGTTTTGATACCAGTGTGGGTCCATTTACTCTTTCTTTACTTACATTTCACTAACAAGAGACCTGCTGCTGAAAAAATTCAACTTTCTTGGGGCTGAAAGGGCGGTATTTGTTTCAGCGGAAGACAGCCCAGGCTGTATACAGATGCCGAAAAGCACCACCTCCCCCAGCACCCAACATCAGGAATCTCCTTGGTTAGTAAGTCGGTCTGAGAAAGACAAGCACCATAGGATTTCACTTATATGTGGAATCTAAAGAGCAAAATAAATGAAAAAAATAAAACAAAACAACCCCAAATTGAAACAGACTCATAGAGAGAGAGAGAGACTGGGGGTTGCCAGGGGGAGGAGGTTGGGGGGCTGGGTGAAGGAGGGGAAGGGGCTGAGGAGCACGGGTGGGCAGTCACAGAACAGTCACAGGGAAGTAAGGAAAGCAGGGGAAATACAGTCAACAACACTGTGATAACCATGCATGGGGCCAGGTGGGGAACTGGAAATACTGAGGGGAACACTGAGTATACGATTGTCCAGCCACCAAACTGTACACCCAAAACCAGTACAGCATATAATTATAGAAAAGAATCTCCTTAGTTAGGATGGAGCAAAATAAGAAATAGGAGAGACCTAAGGAGGCCATGCAGTGCTCTGGTTTTTAACTCAAAAGATCAAGGAAATTTAAGATTGGATGTTAATTACTTCAGGTTTTAATGTCTTTGGATTATAATGTGCAAGGGGATTTGAACAGTTGGCATTTTAATTATCTGAATATCATTATGTTGACATTTTCATCTCACTGCAAAACCTCTGAAAAGCCGCACTGGACAAGGCGGCTAGAAATAATTTTGGATGAGACACAGCATAGAAATTGAGTTTTAGCTTCTGGCACATTTTAGCCTTCCTGGGGTGGGGAGCAAATATCATCATTTACCATGAGACAGGCCTCTCGGGGCCAAGCTGGAAGTCTAGCACTCGGAAATGTGCTGTGACTGCCGTCCGAAGCATTTCTGAGATCTCCGTGAACGCACCGTGACTAACAGAGGGTCGAGCTCCTGAGCAGCGTCTGTCTTTCTCAGCAAACTCCTGAAGCCCTACAAGCAGCCCTGGCGGAGTGTGGCTTTTATATCCCACCGTTTCCATTGCGCAAGCACATCTGATCCCGAGGAAAACAGCAGGAGGACTGGCTGCACCCGGTTCCTGCCATGTTTTTATGGCTCCCAGCACTTGACCAAAAAAAAAAAAAAAAAAAAAAATCTGCAGATGTGACAGAAGATAGCCAGGCTCCAAATCCCTAGGAAGCTGTGTTGGCGTTTCCCCCGGTCAGTGTCTGCAGGACAGTGGAGCCTGGAGATTTCCCTTTCACGCTTCGGTCACACTGAGACCGTTTTTAGGCTGCCGAAGGACACTTGTTTTCCAAATCTCTGGGGCAGATATTTGAGTGATCGAAGGAGAAGCAGAGGCCAGGGCTGGGAATAAATAACCATTCAGAAAAAGGGAATGAGAACAACCATAAATCAGCCCCAAAGTAGCAAGAAGCCTGAGAGCTGACTGCAGAAATTCAAACACAAATCTACTGCAACACTAGACTCATTGCTTTCCAACAAAGAGAGCAACTCAGGACTGAAGAGGAAAACAGTGAAACTGAGGAGTGAAGCTCGCCAAGTGCCAGCGTGCTCTGGGAGACGCAGAGCTCGGAGGCAGCTGGGCGAAGCAGCAGCTGATGTGGACAGAGGCGCTGGGCTGTGGCTCAGCTGATGAAATAATATTGTCCTTGTTCTAACTGAGCCCATTTCCGGTTTCCTCCCATTTCTCATCCCCAAGCAATCTGAGCCCACTTTGTTGGTGATTTGGATGATTTTTATGCATGCAAATCAAATGGCTCTCTTGGTCCCTTAGAAAGCTGAGGCAAATACATCCTCCTTTAAGGAGACAGGCATGGGTGCATGTTTGTCTCACCTGGGGTAGATTTGTATCTGTCACCTTCCCAAGGGAAGGTCAGCGCCCTCAAGTCACTCTCAGCTAAGTTCTTCAAAAATAACAGCAGATGCAGGTGGCAAGAGGGAGAACCTGTCCCTCCTTGGTATTGATTTCAAACTGAAGCAAAGACAGACATCTCTACAAAGCGGGAATCTCTCTCTCTCTTGCTACGTTCCCATGACCTACTGGGTGAGAACGATGCAGGGCCTGGATCTGTTTTCCTGGGTCTGTGGGCTGGTTACTAAGGGCAGAGCTCCAGGCCGCTGGTCAGCAGGAGCTGGCTGCCTGCTCTCGCTGGACATATTTCTGGGAGCAGGACTGTGATGTGCTGCACTCTCCAGGCCGGAGGGATGAAACTGGGGTGTGTGTGTGTGTTTGTTTATGTGGGAAAATCTCAAGATGTACAAAAAGTTGGGCAGGGGGTTGGGCTATCAAAAAGGCATGCAATAGAGACCAAAAAAGTGAACAGAAGGAATGAATGGCAGGACAGAAAATACGGCATGATCACCAGAGGTGGTCCGACACAGCAGCTGAGTCGAATCCAATTTAGCAGCAACAGTAAACACAAGCCAGATCCTTCCAGGCCCTTCCCCCCATGCGAAGGGTTCAGAGGAAGTTTTATGTGACTACAGGGCTGACTGTAACAGAAAGGGATTGTTTTAATGGGGCATTCCACGCACTCAGGTTTGGGATGCTGAGGAACTGGCCCTTTTGATGACACCGTGGTGAAAGTTCGGTCTGTCACGTTCCAGGCAGGACCCTGCGGCCTTCTGCCGCCTTTCCCAGACCCGGGCGAGCGGGGGCACTCTGCATTCTGTGCTTTCCGGGAGTGGTGCTGAGTGCGCGCTGACTTGCTGACAGATATTCCTAAGGGCATGCGCTCCTTGCAGAACCGGCCTGGAGAGCTGAGACACGCTCTGCGGAGACCACCTGGCAGGCAGCACTCGGAAGCCGTCCCAGCTCACATGTGATCATCTGCAGCAGGGTGGGCAACGCGCTGCCTGGGGCCAGACCTGGCCCCACACCTGTTTTTGTAAAGTTTTATTAGGACAGTCATGGCCATTAGCTCCCTTGTGGCCTGGGGCTGCTTTTGCACTACAAAGCCACCTAGGGCTCTCACCACAGACACTGCTGGGCCAGCAGAGCCTGAAACGTTTTACGACCTGAACTTCACCATTGCCAACCTCTCGCCTACAGGAATAGCTCATACCCTAGCCTACCTGTCCCTATGCCAAGTCATTGTGAACAAACTTGAGAATTTTTAGGAAACACAGGACGCTGAAGGGAAGGCACCGACAAGTACAGACACCTTAAGGAAGCTGCCACCGGAGGCAAGGCTTAATGGCCACCACGGTATGTATCTCCTCTAAAAACAACTTCGCCGTCCAGGCTGTGGGAATTAATCTGACCTCATCACTCAGTGTGAAAACCATCAGTGAGTCACAGCACTTGTAAACTAAGTCATAATTCTTTAGTCTGGAACTAAAAGCATGGGCTGAACTTTTGCGTTTAATAGGCTAGTTGTTGATCCTTAAACAGGCTTTAAAATTTTCTGTTGGTGGATCATCGTACATGTTGATTCTCTGCTCTAGAATGTCACCTATTTTTAGGCTGTTTTTGTGGAAATCCTATGGAATGGTCAAATACCACCCATCCACTGAATATTCCCTGATCCCTGGAAGAAATCAGCCATCCCTCTTTTATGCCATATACAGCACGTGGCTACTAGGGATTTATTATACAGAAGAGGGGAATATGAAAATACAGAAAAGCCTATAACTCATTATGGAATATAATAAATACCGTAAGAGAGGAAGACTGTTATGTCTTTGCATCCCCCAGAGCACCCAGCTCGGATGGATGGCAAGGTCACTTGGGCTCAGTCCAGTGCTGACTCACACTAGGTCTTGGACGTGGGCACCTGAATGCCATGTTATCAACTTCTGAGGTGGTATCTGGTATCAGTGCGAAAAGTGTTAGGAAGAATTAGAAACGTTTGCTCTGGGAGGTAAAGAGGCGATGTGTCCGTGTGCACGTGTGTGTGAGAGAGAGAAAGGGAAAGAGAGAGAGAGAGAAATACGTGCAGGCCACCTATTTGCCACCACTAGCTTACAAGATAACTCCACAAATATTTATTAACATATTTGTTTCTAGGGGAAATAAATTGGAAACAGCTTTATTAGCACATTTTGGAAACATCTATCTTACCTACTTATATAGATCAGGAGGTGTCTTTCTGATTTTGAAGAGCTAAAATGTGCCAACAGACAAATGAGACTGGCAATCGGAGAAAGCAGAGCCCAGAGGCGGGAGTCATTAGCAAGGTCTCTGAGGAACGAGGGCCCTCAGGATCTCGGGAGTCAGGAGTGGAAGGAAGGTTTTGCGAGGTGAAGAAACTACAGCAAGGACCAGAGGGAGAGGCACGGCTCACCTTTTCTGCAAATGTCATTTACTAAGTCAGTAACTTACGTAATAAAAGCTGGGCAAGCAAAAACCAAACAAGCAGCAAACAAAAACCCAGGCGAACAAACACTTGGGTGGGGAGAGTTCTATTCATTGTAAACAGCTCTATTTCTACGGGAAATTTCTGCCCTGGATTCCACAGGGCACCTTCTGCTCTTCCATTTTGCTCTGTTCTTATTTCTCGGCTCAGTCTTACCGTGGTGCATAAGATGCGGGGAAAGGAGAAAGACACCCCAGCACTCCGAACCCTCCACCGCTCAGGAAGTCTCCTACTGAGGTATCTGCTCTGTTTCGTTCTGACTGCGCACTGCCTACCCGTCTGCGTGATTGAGGCCCTGCCAAAGGGGGGCTTCATCATTCGCCTTAAAAAACCAACACAAGAACTGGAATGGAAACCAAGTGGGGATATCCTGTTTCTCTTAAGAGAGAGTAAGAATGTGACTGTGTATATCAGCGCCATTTCTATGCAAAGTCTCAAAAGACACGTAGATTCCAGGGATTCCTGTCACCTCACAGGCTGAGCGGAGCTCAGGGACAAGCACGATGCATCCCCAGACGGAGGGCGCGCATCATCCCGTCTGCTTTCCCCCGTGTGACTGCCACCCCTCGGTCTACGGCAGAAGAAATTTTTATTTCACTTTCATTTCTGAACTGCCACTTCCCCTCAAGTCAATATATGCTACTTAACATGTAAATGGGAGAACCAGAGATTTGAACACCCCCAAAGCACCCCCAAACCACATAAAACTAAGTTCCTAGGGGTGATATTTATCAGAGGAACAACTGTAGTAGGGGCAGGGCTGAGGGGCACCTTGGCACGCTGAACGGGCAGGAAATAACCTACCTGGAGAGAGAAGTTCCCTTCATGACTTGTACAGTATTATTTTCATAAAGAAAATGGATTTGAGGGTAAAGACACTTTATTACACGCTCCAGTAGCCCATACTTGATTCTCACTGAAACTTGAAGGAATTTTTCAAATCCAAACGACGATCATAAAGTTGATTGCCCATGGAGGGGACTTCTTTACCTGCATTTCCCATTGCTCTGTGCTGGGTTGCAACCTTAGTGGCTGGTGCAGCCAGCGGGCACGCCCAACACAGATTCATAAGCTATAATCCGATACTCCCAGATTGATGCATCCATGACCTGGGAAGCACAAAAACACCTAAAAGGAGCTAGAAGTCTCCCTGAGTGATGATACTTTCCTCCCACACTCCAGGGGACCAGCTGGCTGCCCTGCCCCCACCCACTGTGCTCACCCCACTTTGGAGACCACTGCGGTACGAGGCTGAAGAATATTTGCTTGTCTACGCAGAACACGAGTTGTTTGCTTCCCTGAGAACTGCAAACTGCTTGGATGGAAACGCAACAAGAGCCAGGTAGCAGGCTGGAACAGGCCCCGGAAAATGTGCCACGGGAGGAAGCCTGATTCAAACTTCAGCAGTTTTCTGGGCAATTCATCCAGGCCAAATAATTATTCTTATCTTATATGCCACCCCCCACACTTATTTAAATAATCACTTCATCTCCTTTAAGTATGAAATCAAACCAAAGCAAACAAAAACCACTCCCACATGGAAATCTTGTTTTCTTAGGCCAGCAATAATTGCGGCCTGGTTTTTCTTATCTCGCTCTGCCAATTCTGCATACTGCACCGAGTGTCAAACCAGGCCTTCCGTGTGGCTGTGCCAGCGGGAGTGTGGCTTCAGGAATGTCCGAGTGAACTGGGACCTACTTGGGGACGTCCAGGACTGTGAGGGGAAAGAGAGGGCAGCTCACGGTTGGTGGCAGCGGAGAGAAAAAAGTACAACTCAGGGAATTGGGGGTCTGTAGGTGCTGCCGCCTGCCTCAGGCTGGTGCCCACCCGGGATGCTTTTGAAAAGACACTCCTGGGCACTCTCCCCCACCAAACACACTCAGACCTGCCGAATGGGTCCCTCCAGTGGGACACCTGGAGATGCGATGACTAGCTAAACCACGTGAATGCTTTTCTTGGTGTGCTCGCCTTTTCTTCCCTTTCTCTTTTGTGCTTTTCCCTTGTAGCTGACGTGAGCCATAATGTGACTCGTCCAGGGAACAAGCCTGCTCTCAGTGGGACTCAGTGGGCTTCTTTCCCAGCCCGGATTTCTAGCTTATAGAATGCAAAGTGTGGACCTGCTAATCCCCAAGGTTCCTTGTGGCTCTGATACTTCAGTTCGATTAGCCAGAACCTGCATCTTCGAGGCTGGCAGTCCCATGGTGCTTGCCCTGGTGGCTTCTTGCCTGGTCTTTTCCCTCGCATTCCACTTCATTGCCATCCTGGGGGTGATCAGTCTGTTGTTGTTAGTGTTGATTTCTTGAAAATCAAGGCCTACATTCCCTGTGTAGTTACTTTCAGCTTTCAAATGTTCACCAAACAAAAAATATGAAATCTACTCATTTGTCAATGAGCTGCTGCCGCAAATGTCCTGTTTTAAAGGAAGAGACACTGTGTCCTCCCAGGTACTATACTTGGAAAAACTATCTCTACATCACTGAACTGTGAATCTCAGAGGGCAACTCCCGGAAGGGAGAGGCAGACAGACTTCCTAGTTTTCAGGCACAAATAATACCCACCTACTAGGTGCCATGCCCATTACAAAGTCCTGGTGTGCTGGGGGAGACAGGCAAGTCAGTGGAAGATAATCAAGTCTTTTAATGAGGAGTCTGTGGATGCATTAGGAGGGAAAGAAGTTCCAACCCTCTACCTGTCTGCCTGCCTGTCCAACCACCCACCCTACAATCCCTACTGAGCAAGCAAACCTGACATGGGTCCTGTGCCCACGGTTCCTCTACTAACAGGGAAAGAGGACGTTAACCAAACTCTGACATGAATGCAAGTTATGATCTGTGCTAAGAGTCATGGATGAAAACACAGGGTATAATGCATGCTGGGGCCCAGATTGAGGGATGTGTGTATCTGGGAAGACTTCTTGGAAGAGGTGAATCCTAGACAAGGAGGAAGTGTAAGCCCAGGGAGCAGAGAATACTGTTTCTGATCCCACAGAATGAGGACAACCCTAAGCAGTGGCTGCCGCTGCCCAGTGCTTAAAGGGACGCCCAGAGCCCACTGCTGCCCATGAGCAGCCTGTCTGAACACCCTCCCCTCGAAGCCTGGGGAAAGAGCATTCACTCCACTTACAGAAAGCGTGGAGAGCCCCGTGCCAGTGTCTCTGCATTAGCAGCTTCCCGCTGGGAAGATCTGACTGTCGGTCAGACACTGGATTTCCCGCTTTAACACTAATCACAAGCTTACACTCCCGATGCTCCCTCTTCTTTGCATCACCCATTTGCATTAAGCGCTAAGATCAAGTCACCCGAAAATCTAGCTCAGGTCCCCGCTTCCCATCCAGGGCAGCTTGCCTCAACCGGAAACGATACTTTCAGATGCTGCCATACAAATTCTCAGCATCCAGACATTTTGGGAAACATTTAGAGTGAACACTTGATGACGTTTTCAATCCAAATGAAAACACCAGAGAGCCCCTCCTGCTTTCTGTATCTGGATAGGTGTCCACCCCAGAGGATGCTACTCCCAGACCACGGCTGTTCAGGTCCCAACACCTCTGCGCCATTCCATCAACAAACACAGACTCAACCACTGACGTCAGACTTACAGAATCGTGAGATCCAGCTCGGCCCTTCTTTCCTTTGGGGAGATGAGGTCCTTTATTCCTGCTTAAACCCTAGCCACCCCAACGTTCTCCAAGACTTTCCCAAACTAGTGATTCCAAAAATGTCAGAACTGCTTCCCTGATGCAAAGGAAGCGGAGACAGGTCCGCTGATGGATGTGCTGAGCAGACTCTTCCTAGCAGAGCTGTGACAATTGCGGATTTGGCAACGGACATCAGTATTTCCATTTTTTTTTGGTTAAAAATATAAAAAAGGAGACAGGCTCTTAATAACTTAAGAGGTTATCACCCATTTCACACCCTGTTATATTGAAACTCTTCTTCCTCTCTTCATTTGAAAAAGAGCCACTCTCTCAAAAGGCCAGAACATGGATATTTTTTTCCTGAAAAATCTCATTAAAAAAAGAACTAATTATTTACACTTGAGACAGGACACACTTTTTTGAATAGCCTTTAAGAACACATGTGCCCTTCATTTTACTGGAAGGCCCCAAAACTCTCAAACATTAGCCTGCGTCCACACCACCTGGAAGGCAATAAAAACAATTTTGGGCACCATCCCCCGAGTTTCTGATTCAGCGGGTGTGGGGTGGGTCCCGAGGATTTGCTGTTGTTGATTTTTGACATATCTTCTTTTAAAAATTCAAATGCCATTCTGAACGCTCAGGGTCCATAACATTCAAATAATAAACCAAAAAAGAAACAGATGTGAAAGATTGGTCCTCAAACACTGCAGCCAATGACGCCCCACTTGCTCTGATCTTGCTGATGTAGAGCCACACCCACTCCTCGGTGGCCAGAGAACCACTGGGCGGAGCTTCATCCGCAGGAGCTGTTCGACACTACACTACAGGTGTGAGCCCGATTGGCTGTTTTTTTCAAGCACTTAAGAGCTGTAGGGATCTCAGCAGCGCTTTGAGGAATCAGATCAGCCTTGGCCTGGTGCCAGAATGTGGCCAGCCGAGGAGGGCTTGAGCATCACGGCTGCATTTACCAGTGCCGGCCCGGCCTGCTCTACAAGGCTGCGGATGGATCTGGTCTTGATTCTAGGATGGTAGGTCTGTGGCCTCCAGGAGTCAGCTGAACATCATTGCCCCACCCTCACCCCCCTGTAAGGCGAAGATTTGTATTTTTAATGAGTTTCTAGGTAACGCTGATGCAGGATATCTGGAGACCCCACTTTGAGACCCACTGCTCTGCAGCGAGCTTTATGATCAAGACATAAACTGAGTATGTGTTGATCACAAGGTGCTTCACTGGATACTGGGGGCCCAAAAAGGTACCCCGACTTCGAAAGTTTGCAAGCCTTAAGTATTTTCTTTCTTTCCTCAGAGAAATAAATGGCAACAAATAAACAGAAAACAGCAGATGCTAAATGCCAGGGGAGCCGTGATTAGCAGATTTGGGGAAGAGATGGCCACGGGTGCTTCAAGAAGGGAGCACCAACAGTAACTTCTAACTGGTCTGGTCTTTGAGAGCAAGGTACTGCTTAGGTAACCAGAGAGAAGAGCACAGGTGTAACGTCTCAAAGTGAAACCACCTCCATTCCTTTCAACGTCACCTCCGTGGTTGACGTGGGGCAGAGCAACAGAACGATGGCTCGCTCCCACTGTGGGCTCACGCCCCCTGTGGGCTCACACCCCCCTGTGGGCTCACACCCCCCTGTGGGCTCACGCCCCCTGTGGGCTCACACCCCCCTGTGGGCTCACGCACGCAGCGGCCACTCCAGCAGGGCTCTACGTGTGCAAACCCTGCAGCTGAGCTGAGCCCGCCCCCCTCAACTGGCCACAAGGACCAGAAGGGAATCACTGTCCTTTATTCTCCAATCAGCCGCAGGTCAGAGCTCAAAGTATTGCTGTGTCCCACAGTGAGGCCACCTAACCGGGGCAAGAGGCAGGGGCCGATGAAGAGGGACCCAGGCAGGGCAAGTGTGGGGGGCAAGGGGAGGGAAGCAGAAGGGTCAGAGGCTGGGGACCCAGGCTTGTACCTCAAGGATGTAAGGACCAGCTGAGTTTCTAGTCCTCCAGGGAAGGACCAGAGGTGGTCAAGGAATGACAGGAGATCACAGGAGGATCCCTCCCCTTCCTCTCACCTCCCAATTATTTTCCAGGCATTGTACTGTCCTAGTGATAGAGAGGTGCTTAGGCACCATGGTCTTTGCCCTTGAAATGTTTCTATCTAATGAGGAAGACAGAACAGTAGACAG
The DNA here is from genome assembly GCA_028533065.1 of Trachops cirrhosus. Taxonomy (NCBI): domain Eukaryota; kingdom Metazoa; phylum Chordata; class Mammalia; order Chiroptera; family Phyllostomidae; genus Trachops; species Trachops cirrhosus. The sequence continues at coordinate 180,445,203 of CM052540.1, read as the reverse complement.
ATCATTCATGAAGACAAGATGGTAAATGCTATGATAGAAATCGCCACACAGAGCACAGACCAGATAACTCTGGTGTCAGGGAAGGCTTGCTGATGGGAGGAGTGACCCTAGGCTGGGTTGACAGTGATCTTGCCAGGCAGAGAATACATACATGTTTATATTCTTCCTAGGCAGAAAGAATAGCAGGTGCAAAGGCACAGAGTAGCCTGGGGAACTCGGGGGTCACGGTGCCACGAGGGGGAGGTGTGTTTGTGTGTACACATGTGTGCATGCATGTGGGCACATGTGCGTGTATAGGGCTCCTGGGAGCGCACACAGGAGAAAAGGCAGCAGGGGCAGGCTGGAACGGACACCAGTCCAAGTTAAGGAGTTGGGATTTTGACCTCGGTGTGATTGAGAGCCGCTGAATGATTTTAAACCGTTCACGACAGCCAGACTCTCATTTAAAAACTGTCCCTGCAGAGCAGAAGACAAAGTGGAGCAGACAGGCCTGAGGAAGAATGGCCGGTCAGGGGCCCAGGACCGCAGCAGGTACGGGGGAGAGCTGGCCTTTAGACATTCCTGACACTGGACGGGCAGTCTTCAATACTGGGTGTGGGGGGGCGGTGGGGAGAGAGCCCTGCCACCGAAGCCAGGCCCCACCGAGATGGATGACAGTCATGCAGATGACGGGAGTCTCACCATCCCACCCCGTTCCCTTTTCTCCTCACTGTTCCTCAAACTCGATGTTCACCGTGTGGTTTTATCCTAAGCACAACTGGAGCTTTTTGGAAGGAAAATCTCATTGCTGTTTATTGTAGCCATGAGACATAAATCATAAGGGTGCTTCTGGCAGGTCCTCGGCATTTGCATCGCATTCGCTCAGCCTGAGCGCTGGGAGCACTCCGCCGCTCGCAGGAGCGTAACTGGCCAGCGTTGGAGTAGGGCTCCGCAGCAGTTTCATCAGTCTCGTCCGTGAAACAGGAGGCTCGGAAACCTAGCTGATGAGACTGTTCCAGGCTGCTTTCATTTAAGGAGGTGCATTAGTGTTTAAAACGACAAAACAAAGAGTCTTGGATTGTAAACATAGAACTAAACATATATATAAATATATATGTATATTTTTTCTCAGTAGTTCAGCACCTTTGTAAGGTACAGAGGGCAGATCCTGGATAGGCTGTGATGCCCGGAAGATGCCTTGTGCCAGCGGCCCCTCCCCTGGCCCTGCAGGGCTCTGTCTCAGGCCTGGTCGTCCTGGTTGCAGCTAGACCTCAAGGGAATGGCCGACAAAGGACGGGTGTTCAGGTGCATGTGGTGGGCTCAGGAACAAGCCCGGGAGTCCCCTCCTCTGAGTGCTGTGTGAGGGGGGAGGAGAAGTGGGGTGAGGGGGTCTCCAAGGCACAGAGAGGGGGGAACTGTCAGGGCGGGATCAGTTCTGCTTTTTCCACCCGGGATCATGGGTTTGAGGTTTGTGTGTGGCTGCGGGGTGACGAGGTGGAGAAACCCAGAAACGCAGTAGGGGAACGTGCGCTCATGCAGAATTAGTGCTGGAGCCATTTGTTTCTCCTTAATGGCCACTTAAAGGTCCCCAGCGCATTGTGTGTTGGACAGAATGCACTGAAATTCCGTTGGAAAAACTATAATACAAGCATATAAAACCCTATGTGATTAACTGGTAATTATTTTTAAAGGTAATGGCATTGGCGATGATGGGGCTGGGCACTGCTCGAAGTTCAGATCAGTAAAACCTCTCTGGAGAAAACCTTTGACCAAGCAATTCCAAGGGCTCCAAATGGCAGAAAGTCAGCTGGCTGGCCGGGGGGCAAAAGCTGACAAGAGTTTACACTGGACTTCCTGTCAAGATGAAGGCGTAGGTAAACATGTCTCGCCTCCTCACACAGCTCTACAAAAAATACGAGACTACAAAACAAATGTCACCCAGAATTTTCAGAAAATCAGGCTGTGTGGAAGTCCGACAACCAAGGACTTAAAGAAGCCACACTCATCCAGACTGGTAGGAGAGGTAGAGAGGCACAGAGAGGTGTGGAGACACGGAGTGTTGCACGGAGAGGCATGGAGACATGAATGGGTGGTCCCACACCCCAGATGTGGTGGATAAAAATCAGGAGGGATACACTGGCAGCGAGTGACCCTAGCCCCAGACCCGACCACCCAGCCCAGTGTTCCACTGCCAGGAAGATAAGTCCCCATGACTTCTGGCTGTAGTTACCAGTGGAGGTTGGGGCAGCAGAAGAAACCGAGGGATTCTCAAGAGACTCCTTTTAAAGGGCCTTCCATGGACTTAGGACTCAGGCAGGCCCGCCCACTCTGGGACTCAGCACCAGGGCTATGCCTAGAAGGGCACAACTGGTGTAAGGGGAGGAAGCGAAGTGGCTGGCAACAGGGCAAGTGCTGGAAGGCAGCTTCCTCCTGCGCAAAACTCCAGAGGCCAGGCAGTGGCACTGTCCCCTCTCAGAGTCCGGCCCAACACAGAGCAACAAAGCAGTGACATGGGTTGCCCCACCCTGGTGAACACCTAAGGCTCTGCCCCATACAACTTAACAGGCGTACTTTTCTACAATAGGCCATGCTACTAAAACAAGGAGTCAAAGTAGCTCTACTTAATACACAGAAACAAACACAGGGAAGCTGCCAAATTGAGGAGACAAAGAAATATGGCCCAAATGAAAGAACAGAACAAAACTCTAGAAAAAGAACTAAACAAAGCAACCTATCAGATGCAGACTTCAAAACATTAGTTATCAGAATGCTCCAGGAACTCATTGGGTACTTCAACAGCATAAAAAAGACCCAAGCAGAAATGAAGACTACATTAAGTGAAATAAAGAAAAATCTACAGGGAACCAATATTGGAGTGGATGAAGCTGAGAATCAAATCAACAATTTGGGACACAAGGAAGGAAAAAGCATTCAATCACAACAGCAGGAAAAAAAAGAACTCAAAAAAATGTGGACAGGCTTAGGAACCTACGGGACATCTTTAAACAAAGGGGTGCCTGAAGGAGAAGAGGAAGAGCAAGAAATTGAAAATTTATTTGAAAAAATAGTGAAAGAAAACTTCCCTAATTTGGTGAAAGAAATAAGACATAGAAGTCCAGGAAGAATAGAGTCCCTAACAAGATGGACCCAAAGAGGACCACACCAAGACATATCATAATTAAAATGCCAAAGGTTAAAGATAAAGAGAGAATTAAAAGCAGTAAGAGAAAAGCAGAGATTTACCTACGAAGGAGTTCCCAGAAGACTGTTAGCTGATTTCTCAAAAGAAACTTTGCAGGCAAGAAGGGACTGGCAAGAAATATTCAAAGTGATGGAAAGCAAGGACCTGTAACCTAGATTACTCTAGATAGAAATGATAGAAAAGCTATCATTTAGAAATGAAGGGCAAATAAAGTGTTTCCCAGACCAGATAAAACTAAAGGAGTTCATCATTACCAAGCCATTATTATATAAAATGCTAAAAGGAATTATATAAAAAAAGAATATCAAAACAATGAACATTGAAAAGGAAATACATCCACAACTATCAGTAAATGCATCCAAATAACAAAACTAAGCAAATAAGTAGAACAAGAACAGAACCATAGATATGGAGATCATTTGGAGGGTTATCACTTGGGTGGGGGAAGGGAAAGAATGGGGGACAAGGTGCAGGGAATTAGAAGTACAAATTGGTAGGTACAAAATAGACAGGGGGATGTTACGAACAGTAGAGGTAATATAGTAGCCAAAGAACTTATATGCATGACCCATGGACATGAACTAGGGAGGGTACTGCTGGAGGGAATGGGGGTATTGGGCAGAGGTGGGCAAAGGGGGAAAAATTGGGACAACTTTAATAGCATAATCAATAAAATGTATTAAAAAAGAATTTACACTGGAAATGACGCATCTCTCAGGTCTGGGATACAAAGCAGAGACCACGCAGCCCCACTGCGACCACAGGTCACCAGAAGTGCCCCTGCCTGTGTGTGAGGGCCGAGGCGTCCCAGGCTGTGAATGGATGAGCTACAAGCCCGGGAGTCCTCGTCTGTTTAAAAATGTAACACCTATCTATACAATTTTGCACGAAAGAGTTTTCTGTTATTTTAACGTTATGCTTTCAACCAGAAATCTTTCAGTCTAAGTTTACATTCACAAACAATAGCTTTCACTCTATCAAAAATAGCAATAAAATCTGCATATGTTATTAAGCATCCTAGAAATTGATGTACTCACTGAACTTTATACTCAGTTCCTCTCTTATCCTGTTTCCAGTTTCAGTGTTTTTTCTTAAATGAAAAGCATTACCCTCATAGATCTTTCTGGAAGATTCTGACAAAAAATAAATAAATACAAAGAATGTGCTGTGGTCCTTTCCCATTCTGGTCTCTGTCACACTACCTCAAGCTTCTATCCCAGACCCCAGCACCCCGTCTTCGGGAGAACATTGTTCCAGCAGAGCAGCCCAGCGCTGCAGGCTCACTTACTGCTCCCTGGATGGAAGACGAGCCAGTTCCCTCGTCCTCTTCCCCGTCTGGCTCCTGGTCTTCGTTGTCAGTCCAAGAGGACACGTCCTCCACCGAGCTGGTCAGATCAGGCAAACTCTTAGATGTTAACCTCAGGAGGTCCTCCGCAGAGGTTTCCTGTGGGAACACAATGAAAGGCCCACAAATTACTGCACGGCACCAGCAGTTCTGGGTCAAGGTCACAGAAAACCTAGCAGAATCAGCTGTGGGCGGTCACGTGCTCCCAACCCAAAGACTATATGCAATGGGTGTTCTGCATTTCCAGGTTTGCAAGGCTACCTCAGATGTCAGGGGTGTGAACCCAATTTACACCCAAACCAATTTTTCCCCGTGAAGAATCTGTGTCTCTTAGATGGGTGTTTCCATAAACAATCCAAACTCCCTGAACTTATGTTCCTTTGGTGCCTTCCTGTCTTGCTTTCAGGATACAACTTTTCAAGGTCAACAAAAACGCATGAACCAGACTCCATTAAGATTAGACTCTAAAGGAGGCTTCCTCTCCCACTGTTAACCTTGTTTTTGCACTCTCAGTTCTACACACCCTTCAAAGTTGAAGGGTAACGCTTCCCAAACTTTCAGTGGTTTGCTGGTCTCTAGTTTTTAGAGAGTTCTTGTCACTATTTTCTAAGAAGAACAGGTAGATTTTTTAACGCCCTCCCCCAATCACACATTTCATAAAGCCCTGATGAATTTTGAATATGTAAGAAGGCTTAAACATTCCCTAATTACGGATCTGTGATTTAGTAAATTTCCCTCATGCATATATTCCTTCAGTGCAGGGAATTTTCTTTTTCCTTTTGCAACAGCCTTGCTTGTTTTCCAGGTGTAGCTAGTCAAGCCAAGTTTTAAAGCAGGAGCCTTATTTGATTTAGTGTAGATGTTTCCCATCTATTCTTTGTTGATGGGCCTTTTACATGAGTGTTTCTTCCTTTTGTGTGTGTTACATGTCTATGTATTAAAGAGGAATGTGCATATTTAAAAAATTTAAAGTATAAAGGGGGCTCCATCAACAGCCCTTCCTACGCACCAACAAGGCCAGAGTGGGTTGTGATATGTGGGTGAGATCATAGGGCCACGGGACAATCCCAACCACAGAAGAAGCCCACACAGGAGCCGAGAGTGCTCCTGGGAAATGCCACAGCCCACGAGGCCGGGGACTGGGGCTGCAGGGCTGGTCCCCGGTCAGGACAAAGGGCAATGTGTCCTCTCCACACTCTCCCACACCAGCCGTTTCTACAAGGCAGGCTGCATGGAAAGCTCTGACGATTGAATTCCTCAGGGACTGGCAGGAAAGAGAACAACAGAAACACCCATCTTAAACCACGGGCAAACTAGTGCCGAGGAGGCGCCCGGTGACGGTGACACTGGATGCAGGTTCCACCTTCAGGGTGCCTCAAGCTCATTCATTTTAGAGGAGTAATTATAAATACTAGACTGTTAGCCCTCACCTAAGGAAAGGAAAAAGAGCTGTCAAACAAAAAGTGAGTTCAGTTTTCCTCTGTGATGGCATCTCTGCTAGACCATTAACAGAAAAAGAGTTAAAAAAATAATCAAAATGGTGAAGGTCCCGACTGGTGAGCAAACTGCACAACAGACACAGGACAGAACGCTTCATGGTCACTAAAAACGGCGCTGCAGCAACCAGTCCCGGATGTCAAGTGCAGCACAGGGAAGTCAGTGATACTGTAGCCACTGTGCACGGAGCCAGGTGGGCGCTGGAAGTACTGGGTGGGCACTCTGTAAAGTATGGTTGTGGAACCGCTGTGTCGTACACCTGGAACTCATACAAAATAATGCCGAATGTGAACGGTGATTGAAAAACGGTGCTGTACCAATGTGCTTCCTGATGTGCAGATTCTTACATACAATATGCTATTTAGTAAAAAGTAGGTTGAAAATAAAATGTAGTGGCTACATGAATGCTAAATGTAACAATACATGACAACATAAGGGCAGACGTTGCTGTGAACAGCTGCATCGTTCGGACCCGTTTACGTCTCAGTCTTCCTGACAGCCCGTGAGTTTCAACGTACAGACGAGAGCACTGAGCTTTAGAAAGACGCGGTAAGTTGCTGAGGACCCACAGCTCTTCTCGGGCTGTGCTGGCACTGAAGTCCAGGTGGGACTGCCTCCAGGTGCACTCTGTGTCTTGTGTTTGATTCCAGTGAATGAAAACGTGTGTGTGCATGCTGCACACACGTGTGTGTTCCAGGCTGGAAGGACATGCCGGTTAACAGACACTGCTAATAGTGGTATTGCAAAAATTTTTATCTTCTTTTTCTTCTATTTTTTCTGTTTTTTTTTACATTAGATATAGTAAGCATACATTACTTGTTAGTAAAAACTAAAAGTGAAAAAAAAGCACAAGAGAAATCTGTACTGCTACATATGTACTTTCTAGGAACATCAAAGCAAACTTGGATATTCCAATTTCATTCATTCAACAAACACCTGCTCAGCCCCTATAAGCAGACAACCTATCTGTGTAGAACATGAGGTCTCCAGAAGAAGTGACTGCTGAATTTCTGAAATAATGCCTTAGAATTTTGTGATGCGGTGACTGTCATCTGTAACAATAATTTACACTTTTATTATTCCTTATACTCAGCAAGTCAAAGCTATTTTTCCCTCTCCTCCTCTTCAAAACTAGGCAAACGAAGCCTGTGGACTGCTTGCTCTTGTTGGATAACGAAGAGGAACAGATGCCATGAGGTGCCTGGAGACGGACCGCTTTTCCCTCCTCCATGGGTGAGCAGCCCGACGGTGCAGACCAGGTTGAGGAACAAGGAGCAGGCAGCCGCTGCAGCAGTGGCTTGCCTGGTTGTAAACAGAGTGCTTGGGAAGAAGTGAAAGGGTCGCTCCTTTGGGTCGGCTTTAGGGCCGCAGCCCAGTGCGGGTGGCCAGGAGCCCATGGACCGAGAATATAGACACCCATTCCCTGGCTCCGGGCCGCAGCTCCGCCCTACAGAGGCCCCCGCAGGTGTCCCACAAGTCAAAGCCTGCGGCAGGAACACGTGGCCTTTTCTAATATCATTAGTTCTAGTGTCCTTTATATCTTATCTACTTGGGTTAGGACTTGAACTTGGAGGTCCGAGGGACCCAGGATGAAATCTGCTTCTGCCACCCACTACTTGTGTGACCTCTGGGCAAACTGATTAAGCACTTAGATTTTAATTTCATCCTTTGAATAAAAAGAACTAATACCTGACTCATGGGAATTATTTTAAGAATTAAATTTGATGATGGGTGAGAAGCACCTGGCACTCTGGAGCACCCGATACCTATCGGTGTCCTTCTCCCCTTAAGTCAGTGCGTGAAATCGTCGGTCGGGCGTCAAAACCTGCCTTCACAGTCCCACGTGTGTCCCTTACTTAGTAGTCTCACTCCTGAGTGGCCTGTTTTTGTTTCTAGTCTATGTTTCCTGGGTGTCCATGTGTTTGTGGATAATGACTTGACATGGACTTCCTCTTTTCCACTTTCCAAACTAGCCGGGGAAAGATGTGGTCAGGGAACTTCGGGTTTGGTGGCCAGGGCACTGCGCCTGTGCAGAAAACTCTGTTCTTGAGCCATAGACCGTGGGGAGGTGGGCCGTGCAAACACTTGACTCTGTGTGCGTATGCAAGATCCAATGATGCTTTTCAAACTCCCAGCCCTTCTGGTCAAATGGGGCATTTGTCTCCCTCTTTGTGGAGTTCACCAGGCTGAGAACATCCCCACTCCACTTACCCTCCCCGTGCCTAGTGAGGAGATGCCAGGGTGCCCCACGGTATCTCTGGAAGGGGAGGAGGGGCCTGTGAGTGGAGCACGCCTCCACTTTGTCTCCAGGGCCTCAGTGCAACTCCTCCTGCCAAGTCTTTCCCAGGGCTCCATATTCTTTTTTTTTTTTAAAGATTTTATTTATTTTTAGAGAGAGGGGAAAGGAAGGAGAAAGAGAGGGAGAGAAACATCAATGTGTGGCTGCCTCTCTTTCATCCCCTACTGGGGACGTGGCCCATAACCCAGGCATGTTCCCTGACTGGGAATCGAACTAGCAACCCTTTGTTTCGCAGGCCTGTGCCCAATCCAGTGAGACATGCCAGCCAGGGCCCAAGGCTCCGCATTCTTGTTGGAAGCCCAAGAGTCTAGGTCAAGGGTCTGGGGTGAATGTCGTAGAAGGGAGGGAAGCAGATTTTTCAGGTAGCTCGAAACATTAAAAAATTCCTCCAGTCTATTTGTTAAACACTCCAAGAACAGGCAATAGACCTTGCAACCTCAGAGGCAGAAATACAGGATGAGACAAATGTAGGTTTACAGTTGTGAGCACACGAAACACAGGCTATTCTTGTATTATTATTTTTTAAATTTTATTTTTTTATTGCTCACCTAAAGATATGTTTTTATTGTTGAGAGAGGGAAAGCAGGAACACCGATGTGAGAGAGAAACACTGATTGGCTGACTGGTTGCCTTCCATACGCGCCCCGACTGGGGATCAAACCCACAACTTTTTGGTGTACAGGACCATGCTCCAACCAACTGAGCAACCTGGCCAGGGCTATTCTTGCGTTATTATTGATTAATTTGTGTTATTTCCTATATGAACAACTATAAACTTACTTTTTCCCCACCCTGTATATAAAAGCCTGTGGATGCTAGGTTCAAAAATAATAATGGGGATAATGGGGGAAAGTAGCCATACTGGCGAGAGTATAAAGCTCACACCAGTTCTTCCCTGAACTGCAACTGGGACCAACTGGGATGAACTGGGATGAGGCCTTGTCATAGCAACAGTTCACTAGCTCCTCAGTCAGTGGGCTCTTCCTTGTCTCATCGCCGGCAGGATGAGACAGTGGAGCAGAACCAGGACAGCCCAGTCCCTCCTCCTCCTCTCCCCTCACACAGCTGGGGAGTCCTGCAGCAGCCTCCATCCAGGGCACTAAGGCTGGCGAGACCCAGGGAGGAAGCAGGTGCCGGCCAGCACTATCTTAACGCACACCAGGGAGCCCAGCTGGAGGCCTCGAGAAGAGGAGGCAGCCACAGAGGGAGGGGACAGACTCTGCCTGTGCAGCAAGAACCTGAAGAACATCCAGGCCGCCACAGAGCTCGTTGAGGAGGAAGACAGGGAGGGCTGACATTCACAAGCTTGCCAGCAGCACCAACACTCTGTGACTTCAGGAGTCAGAACCTCCCTCCCTCCAGGACCTGGAGACGGGCACCTTGGCCACTCTCGTCCCCGCGGCCCCGTGGACCCCACATCTCTTCCTCGGTTTCTCCCTGGGTGAGCTGCTGCTCCCACTACCTCCTCCTTCCTCCCGCCCTGCCGTTCTTACCTTTTCCTTAGTCTTGCTGTTTTTCCGTCTCCTAAATATACCTTCTAAATAATCTTAAAAGGCAGCAAAATACACTGCACTTCAGCTAAGGGCCCCCGTGGGACTTGCGCTGCAGAATCGTGGCTGTTTAAGTGGCCCGAGGTAAACGTGCGTGGGGAAGGCGCCAAGTTCACCACCACCATTAGAAACGTTACAAACGAACAAACCACCTACCTTGCTGGCCACGACCAGCTGAACCATTCCCGTGGCTGAGCGAAGAATGGCCACAGCTTCCTCGTGGGACAGCCCGACCAGCAAGTGGCCATTGATTACCAGCAGCTCGTCTCCTAAGGACAGCCTGCCATCCCTGAGGAAACGGAGACGGGAAAGATTCCCTCGTCAAGACATGCCGGGCTGGAGAGAGGACATTTTCCTGGAGCTGGGAGGGTGGGACGGGGAACAGTTACAGTGATGCCAAAGAGGAAGTCGGGATGGCCAGACATTGTTGGGCTGGGAGGGCTTCCTTCTCTGCTGTGGCTCCAAGGAGAGAAATGCTCCGTCAGTTTTAAGGAGTCACCTCGGAACAGACACATCCTTAAGTGGCCACCGTGTGACCTGGCATTCATGGCACTGAAACGTCCCATCCTGGTGGAGACAACAATAGAGGCACCCAGACCTCAAGGTTTTGGGAGAGTCGAGGCATCCGACCTGCCACCCTTCCCTCGTGCCTCCGTCCTCAGCCGATTCACTGAGCTGGGCCCAGAGAGACGGAGGCATCCTAAGCTCTCCAGGAAGCCTTCTCCGGCCCATGCCCCTTTTCTTCCAGGTGACACAGCCCGGCCAGATTTCCTCTATGGCACCTGGGACACCACATGGCACGTGTCTAACTCCCTGCCCCACAGAGTTATAGGACCTTGAGGAACAAGTCTCTCAGCCCCTTTTCATCCCTGTGTCCCTACAGCCCAGGTTCCTCAGCAGAAGGATGAACACAAAGAGGAACAAAGAAGCTAACAGACGGCTGTCGCAGGTATCAGAGCTGGTCTACAAACACAGGTGCACAAACACGCTGGTTTTTGGATTTCCTTTCAATTAATTACAGCTGACTCAGAGCTTCCTTCCTGGGGCTGGCAGGAGAGCCAGTGGTCACGGGAACTGGCTTCCCTAGGGCGGGTCAAGGGTCTGGGGAGGCACACTCTGTCAGAGCGCTGGGCAGGACCCTTCATTCATGGTGCACCCAGGCTCGTGGGTTCTAGCTGAGCCCCCAAGGGTCTGGTCTCCCATGAACCCAAAGGAGCCAAAAGCTTTTCACCTCCACTGCTAAGTATGGGATAGGAAATCTGGTGAGTCTGGCAAACCCTACACCTAGGCTTCCGTGGTCCCCTCTGCAGGCTTCAGATGTACCCAGGGTGCAGCCCTGGGATACAGCCATGTCCCCAATAGTCCCAGACCCACCCAACTGTTTCTCTCCCACCTGTGGACCTTTCCCCTGTTTCCTTTCAATGGATCAGCCAACTTCTCCCCACTTTTCCCTCCCTCATCAGTTCCTCCCCTGTCTCCTTCCTCTAGGGCATGCATCAGACTGGGTTCTATGAATTCAGGCCTTAACAGAAGGCAACAGGCACGGGAGACTTCTGAGTGCCTCTGCTTCTGTCCTTCAAAAATCCTTAAGGCAGAGAAATGCTGAGGAGCCCACTGGAATGGAAAGAGAGGGGAAGAGAACAAGCACAGCACAGACCGCAGAGAACAAACGCCTGCAACCTCAAGGAGCTGTGTGGTGGGCCCCCCGGGGAGAGGGATTCGGGACTGGGCGCATGCAAGAGTTCTGGCCAGTGTCCCTGGGTTGACTTCTCCATAGCACCATCGAGATCATCCCTGACCCCATCTCTTCACTTGTTTCCCTCTTTCATTGCATCTTGCTCTTCCCCCTGATTGACTAGGATGCCCCACATGAGAACTACACACCCCAAAGACAGAGACACATGCACACAACTCCCAGTGCGGGGTGCAAAGAAACAACTCACGGAGAACACAGACAAGAACAGCTCTACGTGAGCTTACCTCTGGGCACAGGAATTCCCTAATTGCCAACCTTGCAAAGGCAGACTAGAACGTGAGACCCAGGACTAGTGAGTGGGCAAACAGCTACCCTGGTGGGAGTTCCTTAAAGCACACATCACCAGGGAAGTTTACTGATGCTCCGGTGGGTAAAAACTGTTGAAGGGCTTCGTCCCTCAATCATTACTGCCACGCAGATAACTGACCCACACAGTTAATCTTCTCTCCCCTTTGGTGGTTAGTTAGCCTCCTACTTTCTAGTTCGAGGACTGACGAGCATGAAACACCTGGATAGTTTGTGCCCCGGTTCTCGCCTTACTTGTCCTTTCTTCAGACTAATAACCTCCAGCTCCTTCTGCTCCACCTCACGAGACACACCTTGGAGTGCCCACTTGATCTTGGGCAGGCCAGCGCTGCTCTGGTCTGCCAGCTCTCCCTTGTCAGGGCGCCTGGCTTGAACACTGTGAATTCCAGGCTGCATCCACCTTCCTCATCAGTGGGACTCTACCTGTACGTGCCTGTGGTACATGTGTGGGCTCTCGACATGTGCACACGCCCCGCCGTGCCTCAAGAACAGTAGACACCTCTGTACAGCAGGTCCTCGGATACCATTTCATTCAATATTGTTTCATTATCTTGTTTACGAGATGCTGTAGGAACTCAACTCGTCTCCAGCAATTAGCTATGGTAAAACTGCTTTGGTCATACGTCGTTTTTGTTAAAGCTGCAGCACCCACCGATGGTAAGTGGGGACTTACTGTACGTAGAAGCAATTAGCTGGTGTGGCAAGGGCATGCTTCGTATTTTGGGACCGCTACGTCCCTGTGACTCCAAATGGACTTCTTTGTGCAAGCTCTGCCTACGCACAGTCTCTCTTCCTAGTTCAGATGATTGTTCAGGCTGGAAAATAAGCTATTTTGCCGTGTATAATGCACACTTTTGCCCAAATTTTTGAGGGAAAAATAAGGATGTACATTATATATGTGTAGTACCTTGTATCTGTTCTTGTTTTTTGTAATTATGTTACATAAAATTTCTTGTACCATAATATGTTCAAAAAGAAATGCTAAAATTCCTTTATAATACAAAACCCAGGTATCTAAATATAAATAAATAAAAAAATTGAATTAAAAAATTAAAGTGAAAGGTTTTTCCCCTGAAAGTTTGGGCCAAAAACATGGGTGCACATGATACACAGCAAAATATGTAAGTTTTAAGGTATGAATGGTTTTCAAGTCACGAGGAGGAAGATTCGTTTACTTCTTCCCCTCCACATCTGCAGGACAGAGGCGCACGTATGTAAGTGTGTTAGAGGCCTGACCCCCCACGTGAGCTGTGGTCGTATTTAAAACCAGTCACTTCCCCAAGTCGTGAGCCACAGCCTCCTGGGAGTTAGAACGTCAGGAATGTGGTGTTCTGTTGCTTGGCACAGTCTTGATACGTAACCGCACATTACCAGCATTCCAAACGCTAGGATGAGTAACATTCGCTTGAAACTCAAAAGTGGACTAGGAAGAGGTCCCATTCCTCCTACACGGTTTCGGAGCCTGCAGTGTTGCCAGCAATTAGCCACTTCCTGTGCTCAGAGGTAGGTTTAATTAGAACCGCTCAGGCCCACATCCCTCTGGGCTCCAGCATGACCTCGTGAAGTACAATTACCAGGGCTCTGACCAAGCGGGAGAGTCCAAGCACCCAGGGGCGGGGAGGGGAGAGGACGGGGAGGAAGAGAAAGGGAGAGTGTTAACTAGTCACCTGTGAGCGGCACCTCCTTCCTTCACTTGAGTGACAACGATAGCGTGAGGTGAGCGCTTCGATCCTCGGCCTCCACTAACCTGAATTCCCAGCCCATCCGATTCTTTAAGCAGCTCCAGCTTCCATATCCGGCCGACTTCCTCCTTGGAAGAAAAAGTGAGCACACCGTGAAGAACACAGACAGACGCACGGCCACGGCACGGGAGAGTGGGGCGGTTGGGTCAGGCCCAACGCTCGTCACTTGTCGACAGGTAGCACAGGTGACCACAGAAGAAACAATTCTGTGGACTGAACCCAAGCCTAGCTGGTAGTGTGTCCAACAGAATGTCCTCTGATGATGGGAATGCTCTACATTTGCACCATCCAACACAGCGTCACAGCCACAGGGGGCCGTCCAGGGCCTGAAATGTGACTGGCAACTGACACGCTATTTAATTTGAACTGAATAGCCCCTTATGGTCAGTGGCTATGACACTGCACAGCAAGGCAAGAGTAATTATTGAACCCCGTGAGCAGGGTCCTGCTCAGTGAAGCTACGTCTGCCCGAAACCCAGGCGCCACTGTGCGCACGGCTCCTAGTTCACAAGGGAAGGCCAAAGGGGGACCAAGCCTGGTCTCGGCGCCAGATTTCAATTAGCTGGAGCCCAGCCCTGCTGCTCAGTCCTCCTGAAGGTCCCCTGCTGCCTAAAAACCTGTTTCTTTGCCTCTCGAGTGGGAATAATTATGACTAATTCCGGTTTGTTAGGGTTAAAGGAGGTATTTCTGGAAGCAGGTGGCAGTTTCCAACATCTAATTCCCCATTCTATGCCCATAACAAATGTTGATAGGTAACCACATGTTACTTATAATATGTATAATATGTGTATATGTTAAAAACATCATGTTGAATTGAACCTCAAACTTCCTTACACCACATAAATGAGAACTTTGGTAGGAGAAACCAAAACAGTCAATTAGTTGATGAATTTGTTGACTTCCACAGACATTGGCTGTACATTCTTTCGATACATTAAAAAACGCTTCAACAAAATGCATCCTTTTTAGAACTGATAAATGTCTTTAAGTCCTCTGCACTGCTGGTAGCTTTTCTGGTTGAGTTCACTCTCCGCTGACCCCCGTTTCACTCCAAGGACACAAACATAGGCCCACCGCACAATGTCGGTGTTCCCTCAGCTACTTCGCGGTTTGGAGAAGTGAAAGCAAAACCTCCCGAAGCGGTTTGTTCTGAGTCTCACTTAGGCTCACCCCTATTGTTCTTTTCAGGTCTAGGTACATGGGTATGCGTCACACCGCATTCTTCAACATTTAAATCAAGAGCCATCTGCTTTCTTCATCCATCATGAAGGTCCTTTGGAACCATTAAGGCCTGGTATGAACAAAGCCATCATCCTCCTAGAAACAGGCAACCTGCCCAATCAAGCTGCTTGCAAAAGAGAGGGAATGTGAAGCATGTAGAAAATCTGAAATACACTGTCAGAAACTAAAATGAAGCTTTATGCAATTGTAAAAAAACCAGATGTTGAACAGTCACTGATGTGCAGCAACAGGAATGTCTGGGGAAATTATTACCAGACAGAGACCTGGTGGATCCTGGGTTTATCTGGCACAGCACTCGGTGGGGCCCCATCACCCCAGCAACACGCAGGAGGTGCCAACTGTCTCCTTCGTCCGCTCACCACAGACACACGAAGCCTGTCTGGCCAAATGTAACTTCAGAAGTCACTGGCTTACCACAGTAGTTCATGAACTTGTCAACGATCTCTAATTCATCCAGTCGTCTCCCTCTGGATTCCACGGTTTTTGGTTAGTTGCCTCTGACCCCTGGAACACCTTTCCCTCTTCCCCATTCAGAAGCAGCCTCCCTGGCCTTCAATGTCTCACTGAGCTCCATCCTTGAACGTCAGCGCTACCACCAAATGGCAACTCTCACCCCTTCCCGTCGGTGAGAGCCCCTCGCCTGGCGGACAGCCCCACAGGGAACCAGCTCAGGGACGGCCGATTCTCTGTGGTCCCGGCTCGATGGGCATCTCACACAGCACACGGGGCAGCCTGGGGCTGCCTCCCTGGGCCTCATGACGCAGTGGACAAACTAGAGCAGATGGTGGCCTGACTTGCTTTTTCCTTTGAAGAAATGCCAATGGCTTCTGGAGTCTTGGAGGTGTGGGACAGTACTCTCCCCTCTCTCAGCAAGAAAAGCTGTGGAACCCTTTCCTAAGAGCAACAGGGACCATTATTAGAGACTAGAAATAAGAAAACCCGTTCAGTTTTAGCCAAATTAGTAAAGGACTATCCATCCCATTATCAGTTACACCACCATTCCTCCCCATCCTTCCCCCCGTCCTACCCGTCTTGTTAAACAGGGCAGGTTAAGTATGGTTCCCAGATGGTGTGGTTCTCAGTACTGGATACGGTCCTTTCTCATTTTTAAATGTTCTTAGAAACAGGACTTGTGACAAAACACATGCAAAGCTATGATCACTGGGAAAGAGTCATGTCCTAATGTACACTGAGAGAGAGTTAAAGACAATTTTTGTCAAAAGCACCCACACCCCTGCCCCATACCCCTGCTCCTGCCCCAAACACACAGAACAAGTTAAAAGCAAAACAAAACACATGTCTAATAAAAATGGCTTCAGAGGGCAGAAAGGACTCATCTTTAATACAGCCCCCAAGTGTACTAGTCAAGAAACAGATCCGTCTTCATTTATCCGACAACCTGAGTTTTTTCACAACTGGAGGTAGGAACTATAAGGAGAGAGTTCACAGGAATCAGTGCACGTTTCCGTGCCTTGGAATTCTCGGTCATCTGATCGGAGTGCGCGGGGACACAAAGGAAGGCCCCAGCAGGAAGGGACAGATGTTATCAGTCTCGATTGTACAACTGTCAGTGTGGCATTCAATTTATCAGCCCAGAGCTGAAAGCAGCGCTCAGTTAAAAATAAAGTCAGTGTTTGAAGTTTATTTGGCTAAAGCTGGTACTGGCCAAAAACCAACTGGCCAACCAAAGTATGATAATATTAAGTATATTTCCAGCTGCCTCCTTACAATTCCACTGAGGTATTTGATACACACCTCGGTATGGTCCAAACAGGACTCTCCCGACCCCCCCACTCCAGGCTTCCCCTCTCCATGGGAAGAAATACCATTATCTACTCAAGATGAAGAGGGTATACAACCCCAAAGTCAGACCCAAACCAAGAGCGAGATCTACTGTAAGCTCTACTTGCAAAACAGATCCACATCCATCTCCTCCTGCTCCTTATCCCTGCCACCACCCTTGTCAAGGCCACAAGCATCTTTAGCTTGGGTTATCGCAATAGCCTCCAGTCTGGTCTCCTTTTCTAATTCTCCACCTCCTACAAGTCACTACTCTCCATTACAGGTCTAGGGTGAACCACAGAAAAGCGTACGTCACGATGCACTCAGCTTAAACCTTCAGACAGCTCCCCACCAGGCGGAGACTGAGGCTGGGACGGCATGCACAACCCATTGTGATCTGGCCCTGCCCAGTGGGCTCTCTAGCAACTAGAACCGTGCCTGGCACAGAACAATATGCATCCATGTCATGAAATTAACAGTTCTAAGATATTTATCCACTAGTCTTACGGTTCTTCAGAAGTCACTGAGACGGGCATTAACAGGCTCACGCAGATGGGAGACCTGCGTGCTTGCCGACGTTCGGCGTGTGAACACTGACCTGGCTGTAGACGCAACTGCGGTCGGAGCGCTGCCCTTCCTACAGAGTGCCGAGGACTGTGCGGGTGCACACGCATCCCTTTACTGGAGCAATGAGGGGACGTATTTACCAAACAGGGGCGGTACACTGAAGGGAGCTGTCTCCGCAGCATCTAAAGGACCTCATCTTCCTCTGGAACCAAAGGTAAAATCTCACAACAGCATCTTTGCCCCACATGTGCGAAGGCACATCACCCAACTCGAATTTCACTGCAGTAAATGCTCTGGCTCTCGTAAACCTATTCTGAGACTGTATGAGTATTCCTTCTTATTTAGAACAATCTGTAAGTGATGAAACAATGGGTGATCATAATATCAAAGTCGTAGTCCTTTAGTCATCAGACCAAAATGCTCAATTTATAGGTGAAAGACAGAAACTCAGAGAAAGGACATGGCTGCCCAAAGGCCCCAAGAGCTGGGATGAGAGGGCCAGGGTGGGAACTCAATGTCCATCCCTCAGGCCTGGTGCTCCTGGGTGCCTTCACTCATGAATAACTACAGAGCACCTACGGGTGCAAGGCACCGAGTCAGGACAGAAAGACAAATAAGGTCCTTGCCCTTGAAGTCTACTGTGGGTGCACAGCCCAGTGCTATCTGGAACATGTGGGACTGAGGCACTGATGAAGATAAGCAGGCGGTCCTGCAGGAGCCCAGACAGGAGATGCCTGAAGATGGGGCAAGTGATGGGCACGTTGTGGGAGCCTCCTTGAGAGGGCGCCCTGGTGCTCAGTCCCCCTGGAAAGGCAGAAGCTAAGCTACACTGAGGAGCGAAGACATGATGCTGAGAGCAGCATCTGCCAAAAATCAGAGGCAGGCGTGAGCATGGCCTTTGGGGAAAAAAAAAAGGAAACTACTTCAGCCCAAATCAGGGAGGCAGAAGGTTAAGGAAGGATCAGATAACACTGGGCCTCATGCGCTTTGCAAGCCAAGGTGTTTGACTCCTACCCAGATGGCCACGTGGACCGCAAAAAGGGTCTGAGTGGCAGTGTATGCAGGTGTACTGGTGCATGCGTGACAACACCCGCCCTTCACAAGGGTCTCGCTGGTTGCAGTGGGACAGCGGATGATGGAGTCGGCGTGGGGGTAGTGAGATGGGCGGGGGAATACTGTGACCACCCAGATGAGGCATGAAGACAGCATGGCTGCGACCTGAAGTTGTGGGAGTCGGGGAAAGAGAAGCGGGGTGAGCAGGGACATACGAAAGGAAGCAGACATTGACGGAACTTGGTGATTGAGTGGACATGGTGCAAGAGAGAGAACAGCATTTCAGTGGACTAGAGGATATCGACTGTCTCCAACTGAGGATAAAGGCATTTCTCAGGACATGGGACTGTCGGTGCAAAACCAGGGGAAGTTCTGGGCAAACCAGGACGAGGGGTCGCTTGCTGACTCCCAGGTTTGTGGTTTGGACAGCTCGGGGGCAGTGAGTCCTGGGGCACTGGTGCAGACTCGGTGGTGCGGGCAAATAATGCACCGAGTTTTAGGCACGATGTGCAATAGCCAGGATGGAGATACCCTATAGGCTGGTGGTGGAAACTTGGGGTTCAGGAGAGAGGTGAAGGTGCAGGCACGGACGTAGGAGACATTACATGCAGGAAGACACAAGTTCACTCAGCGACCTTGGGGGCTTCCTAGAAGAGGGACATCCTGATGTTGCATTTGCTCGTTGCAAATCTCAAGGACCATCGGGGAGATGATGTCCTGAGTGTCAATCTCTGAATGCTGAGGATTCAGACCTTCATGAGGTCTTTGCTAAAGGCCTCGGGAAGAGGTCTGGCCCTGCACAGGGCAGATCACTAGTACTAGGGTGAGACCACAAAGGGACCCACAGACCCATGCGCCAGTAGTGAATAAACTCACCTGCCTGGCCGATGGTAGGATTGGTTTTCTTTGTTGTGTGACTACCTTTGGTTGCATTCATTTGTACCATGCAGCATTACAAAAATACACATATGTCTAAACAGGCTTGCAAAAACACCTTGGATGGCAGTGAATGCATTTCTAAAACTGCTTATCTATGTTCTCGCAGATTATCATGTTTTGGAGGATAAGCCCAACTTTTTAATCTGGTTGCATACCTATCATTATGTGTTAGTATTTCATAGAATCATACTGGATTTTTTAAAAAATGAGGTATTTGTCAGAGGAAATATTTTCCTATAGCTCTGTTAAGGAAGAACAGAATATAAAAACATGTAACAAATAAAAGTCTATGAAAAAGAAGCACCTGACAAAATTGGTCTCGACGATCATTATAAACCTTTTCTGTAATTTATTAAAGCTTTGTAGACATGTTAAATCATTAATAAAGCAGAAACAGAACAATGCTGACATGTTTAATCTCCCATTATTCAAATGGAATGGAATTTTTTCCTCCAAAGGCTTAAAAGGTAAATAGCTCATTTTTTCCCTGGAGATTCCATTTTAGCACGACTTTGGGCTCATCCTGGAGTAAAAATAAAAATCCAATTCGCTCAAGGACTGGATAACTTTCTGGGAAGATCTACTGGTTCCAATTTGAGCACCCCCTGGATGTGGGGGACGCTACTTCTTGCCAACTGTATCAATTTTGGATAAATGCATCTCATGACAATACTTCTGGGGTTGAAAAGGGTGCTAAAATATTCGTGTGTAAGAAGGTATGCGGCCCATTCTGACTGTGCAAGACCAAAAGCTGATAATCAGTCTACAGATTACAGGCAGTGATGCAGAGAGCAAATTCCAGATGGTAAGTCTCTTCTTTCCATAGGCAGGTGGCTTTAAAAAATGCCCCACAGACAGTTGGCTTTTGTTTCACCATTTCATTTATACTTTTTGCACACTTGACCTTGAGCACAGAATTCAGGTGCTCTGATAGGTGTAGTTTTCAGAGAGTTCAATCCAGAATTCAATTTTATGTGATTGCCTTTTATTAAGATAAGCAGAGGATGGTACTTTAAAAGTTTGATGTATTTTTTTTCTTTTAAAACCATTCCAAATTATTTCCACTTATCCTACAACAATTCAAAGCCTGTTCTTTAAGTGGTGTGTGAGAGTCAACTTTAAACCCTTAGTACCTTAAACCTCCAATAGTATTAAGGATGTCGATGTTCCCTCACTTAGTTTTTTCCACCCCAGGCTTTCCATGTACTTACAATCCAATCAGTAGGGGGGGAAATCATATCAAGGCATAGTATCCATTGATAGGGACACCTTGTAATACAGGTATTACTCGCTTCTTGAAAGTTCGTGTTCTGCCACTTCGTTTTTACAAGAGACTTACAGTAGACCTGGTTTCAGTAACAGAAAGAAATCCAAAGAAGGTGTTTGCTTTTATGAGAAAAGGCAAAAAGCGAAAACAGCGCCCAGCGTTTGCTTTGTAGGGAGTGTTACAGAGGCAGCGGGCCCGGGCAGCAGGAGCGGCGCTGCCTTCACTGTGCGCTAGTGCTCGTTTCCATTCTGTGTGCTATTTGGTACGAGTCAGTGGGTTATTCTGGGGCTCTAGGAGCACTAAAAACTTTTCCCATATGAATTAGTAGTAATATTTTAATCCTCACCAGAGAATATACTCATAGATTCTAGAGAGTGAGGAGGGGAGAGGGAGGAAGAGGAAGGGAAAGGGGGAGACAGGGAGGGAGGGAGAAAGAGAGAGAGGGAAAGAGAGGGAGGGGGGGAAGAGAGAGAGGGAGAGAGAGAGAGAGAGACTGACCAGTTGCCTGCCATATGCGCCAACTGATCCACTCTGACCAACTGATCCACCCAGCCAGAGCAGGGCTATATTCTTATTACCCTTAATTTGTGGGGAGGGGGACATTAAAATCTTTTTTAGCCCTTAATCCTTTTTTTGTGGGGAGCATAACTGGTCAGGAAAATCACTGATAAAGAGACATTAGTTTTTCTTCCTATCCGTTTACACTTCCATCTACAAACAGGCCTCCTCTGTGTAAGTGTAAGGCTTTAAGATGACCCTCTGGCTCTGCAAATGAAAAAACAGGTCCTCTAAGAGCATGATTTTGATTCTTCTCAACCCACTGTACAGACTGGCTACCACTGCAGATATGTGCGTAGAACAGCCTTTAGAAATTACACTCACTCACAGGGCTCCACTTCCCAGCAAAGCTGAACGGTATACTCCCCCTGGGCCCATCTTCCACCTTTCCAACTTTCTCTTTCATCCCTGCGAGTGTCTCCTGAGTCAGAGAAGACGCCAATCAGGAACCACTTAGGAAGTTACTGCTTCATGAAGAATCCACAGCAGTGTCTGCCAAGAGGATTCTTGGAAAGAACAAGCTGATCCTAAAGAAATGTAACTTAATGAGAGAGTGCTGGTTAGCATGGGGGGGCAGTTTGTGGCTGGAAGCGCACCCTCCTCCATTCAGAAGAGACCACATCTGCTTTGCCTTTAGGCGGTAAGACCAGCCCTGACCATCACAGCTGGATATCATAGCATCAGAGATTTTTGTGAAGTTTCTAAACTTCGCTGGAATTCAGCAATGTAATAACACGACCCCATGAAAACGTCTCTGGTTTTGAAGTGTTAAAAATAAAAGCAGATGCTTCCCTGCGTGTTGGACATCCTTCCTGTGTAATGCCGAGGCCTGGATGTTTATGCTATCAACTGCCACCAGGAATTCTTGGCCTTGCAGTGGCAAGTCCCCTGGTGACAGCAGTGATAAAAAATGATGCACTTCAAGTACTTCATCTGGGCCTCAGATGACTCAACTCATACCACAGAAGGCTTGAATTTTCCACTTAGGATCACTCGACTCGCTCTTTATTTAAGTAGGATAAAATGACTTGGATTTTTTGGTTGTTATTGTTAGTCTTCTGATCATTTATCTTAATATACTTGTTGGCTTCTAAATGCAAGGTCACCTTAGACATATTTTCTAAACTTTAAAAGCAACTTAAAACAATATTACTTTAAAAACTCAGGCTCTATAATCAAGCCAAACCTTACCCGTGCCAGGCAGTCACTTGATTGGAAGTCCGTCTTCCCCGATTTTGAGAAGTGGCGTTTGTCATTACTTGTGGGCAGAGACGCGTCTGTCTTTGGAAATCTATGCTCTGTCCCTCTGTCCACTTCTGACCTGTCTAGATGGGATCCAGCCACCTCCTTAAGAGAATCTGGGCCATTTTCTAGCTCAAAGGCATGACCATTGCCAAGTTCAGGGTCTGGGCCATTGTCCGGCTCACAGACGGGGTCATTGTCCAACTCACAGCCAGTGCCGCTCTTGGATTCTTCAGTGGCCTTGTGGGTAGAAGGCCTGGAAATGACTCCAAACTTCCTTGTTCTTTTCCCCTTTTTCACCGTTCGGTCACCCAGCTCCAAGGTAGGTGTCTCTCCTGGTTCAGAGCTGTTGCTACTGTTGCCATTGTAAGGAGAATGGACTTTGTGCTTGAAGCGACGCAGCATGATCAGGTAGATAAAGCCGCCATTCCAGCACTGCTCAGCCAGGTAACTGCAGCAAACAGAAAACTGCGGTTAAAATCCTCAAAACACCCCTTGCGAACAATGCAGCGGGTCGGTGCATTCAAAGGCCCACGGAGGGGGCCTTTGCAATTAAAAACCTAGCCAGCAGATTGAAGTACTGAGCTCCCTGAAGAGACTTAACACTCATTTCATTCTTTTAATCTATATAATTGTTGCTGCTAAAAATGACTCCAAAACCAACCAGAAAAACTGAATGAGCTAGAAATTACTAATGAAAGTGCCCCAGGATAGGTAATCAGAGAAGGATTTTCCTATTAACAGAGCCAATCCTAACATACCATTAAAAAAAAAATCCTCTGCTCAGCAACTTCTTACATCAGAATTATTCTAGCCTCCCATTCATACAGTTCTGCTATAACAACACTGGAGTCCCCAGGGTAAAGAACGGGTAAAACAGCTTCGGGGAAATGTTCAGTTCTGCTCTTAGGATCAGAAAAATCAACCACACAACAGGAACCTCTGTGGCACAGCAGTTAAAGCGAAAAACCGACGGGGGGTGCAGTGGCGTTGGCGGGTGTCAAGATGCGATCGGTGATGAGCGCTGGCACGCGTGTCCTGTATTAAATGAGCACGAGCTCATTTCTGGGTAATGGTTCTAGTCCGCCTTGTTCACAGCACACGTGGAGTGCCTTTGCCAGTCTGGGCATCACATTAAGAGGCACGCCGACAAAGTGCCAAGCACACACATACATAGGGTGACCAGGACGAAAAAACGCTGTGGAAACGAGGCGAACCAGGAATATCGGGAGGGAAGAGGGACCCTTCGTCTGAGAAAAACAAGGGCCAGGCTCAGTTGTCTTTCATATTTCACAGCTGCCAAACACTCAGAAGCAGGAAATAATATCAATGAGATAATGAAGCCTGAGACACAATACTTCTCCAGATCTTAAAGAATAACAAGAAAACAGAACATGAAATAAGATGGTCATTAGTGGTGATCGGACCAGATCATTAAAGCTTCAGCAAAGAAAACACTTGCTCAAAGCCAGGAAACCAGGCTGGGCCGGACCCTCCAGCCCTGCCACCCAAGATAAGGACGCACGAACCCCAGATGAACCCAGGGGTTCGCCACTGGACCCTTGCCACATTCTACACACCACCAGGTCCCGAGACAACAGCATCAACCAACTCCTTAATGAGTCAGATCTGCTTCTGGTCTTCATGCGCCCCCTCCCCGCCAAGAGAAAGCCTTCATCTTCTATAAGTGAAAACAACTTTTCCAAGCATGCCAAGCTAGCTACGCTCCCTCCAGGCCTGAAAACCAGACGTGGAGTGAGCAGCATGTGGGAAGGGGGCCAGGTCATAAGGAGAGGTGACCAGCCGTGTTTAGTACTAAGTTCTGGGCCAAAAGGCATATATTCCTCATACCTAATGCAAATGACAGGGACCATCTCACTGAAAAAGAGAATAATTCTGAATTTGCCATGGAGCAAAGTGAATAAAACAGAAGGCTCTTTAAACATCAACCAAAGCTACTAAAAACTCTGTGATCCTGGGCTATAAACCATGGTAACAAGCGTGCACGTAAAACCCAGGTAGATAAAAGACACTGTACAAGACTCAGGCTGTTCTGTGAAATGCAGTGGGAGGAAGAGGGACAAAGGCCAGCCCACAGGAGTACAGAAAGCAAAAATTAAAACTGGTTTTCAGCGTAACTTTTCTACAATGCTTAGATTTTTTATTTCCTTGGATTGTCGTGGTTTCTTTTTTCATACTGGAAAAATTCTTAGAAAGGTACGAAACCCTAACAGTGGTTAGCCAGGTTACAAGGTTTCTTTGAGCGAACCACTACTGTGAATGCAATGCGCTTACTCAGATGTTATGACACCCGGTGTGCAGTGGCAAAGACAGGACCAGGCTGAGAGTTAGACACGCGAAGTTCTGCCTCTGGCCCAACCATGTAAAACAATGGTAATTTCCCCAAACTTCCACCACCTGACGAATATATAGACAAAATGTGGTATATCCAGATGATGGAATGTTATTTGGCGATAGAAAGGAAAAAATATCTGCTACAACTTAGGTGAAGCTTGGAACACTGTGCTGAGTGAAAGATGCCAGACCACCTATATGATGCCTCCTCTAACCCATGTCCAGAATCCATAGAGATGGGAAGTAATTAAGTGGTTGCCAGGAACTAGGGGGAGTGGAGAATCAGGACTGATTGTTAACAGGTACAGGGTTTTTTGGGTGGTGATGGAAGTGTTCTGGAATTAGATAGTGGTGATAACGATACAACATAGTGAATATACCACTCTAAAACAGTGAATTTTATGTTAGGTAAAGTATGCCCCATCTAAAGAGAACAAGAGCAAATAAAATAATACTGGCTAAAATCTGAGTTCATTTTTTGAGTAGGTACTCCCTAAGAATGGTTCACAGAAGAAGAAATACTGGTTTACAGGCTCAGAAATACTGGTTCACTTGCCCAGGTTCACATAACTGCTAAGTGGGAGACCCAGGTCTGTCTGCTTCCCAAGCCCGGGCTATGTTCTCTGGGCACTTCTCCTTCTTCAGCTGTTATCTTCCCGGTGCTGCAGTTTCCTCATCTGGAAAGCGAGGTATTATAGTGGGTCCCCTAGGCTGCTTTCGCATGATAGTGATTGTGGATGCCGCTGTCCCGGGACAACTTTGGAGAACAGAGGGCAAGCCATTCCAACAACCCTGACCCAGTGCTGAGGACAAAGCATCACCCGGGAAGAAATAGGACACTCCTTTTACGTCCAAGTTATCCTAGAGGCCTCTTGGACATTTCCCAACAACCCGAAAAAGATTTCACCTGGAGAGGCAATTCCTTTAAAAACATTTTTGGGACTCTACCTGTTGTACTAAAACTCTGAACAGCCTGATGGGTTGTATGGCAGGGACCTTCTTTTCAGCACCCCAATGGCCAGCCCGTTGATTCAGAACAGAGGCTCCTGAATATCTTTCCCATCACTGCTCTCACAGAAGCTCCAAGAACCTTGAAAGGTTCCATGACTGAGAGTATTTTATTCCCTCTGCAGAGTCCGCACTCAGCAACATTACGAAGCCAGAGGAGTTTATCTTTAGTTCGGCACCACCTCCCTCCCTATCATCTCTCCCCTGGCTTCCTAGCAATAAATAAGACCCTGACACCTTCAGGGAACCGTCTGACAGGTTATTTTATTCCTTCCTGGACACAGAATTTTCTAAGGTCATCCCAAAGGCAGAGAGTAAGGAATGAATTATGGACACTTGAGCAAGTTGGTGAGAAAGAGACTTTTAGGCAGAGGGTACTTTTCTTACAATTCGTGGAATCACCTTAAATGTCATGCCACCATGTTCCCTTCCCGCCTGAGTTGAAGTAACTTTCCTAACTTTTCCAGCACCTTCCTGGCTAATTCATACTTCCCAATCCCTTTTTTTCTGTTCAGAAGAATTCTCATCCACCATTAGGATCTGTTCATTTCAAATCAACATTTCAGAAAGAAGAAATGGAATATAATCACATGACATGGAAAAAAAGAAAAGGTCTCCAGTTCATGACTGATGGGTAAAATTAGAAGTTTTTCTACCCTATGATTATTCTTTGGTTTCTTCCAGAAATGGCAACCCGTCCTCTGGCGTGTGAAATGAATTCAATTAACATGTATCTTGACCATCCCAGGATGACCTTAAGATAAATGAGGAAAGACTAGCAATATCCAGAAGTGAAGTTCCGAATTCGAGCTTAGAAACCCCCCTTCTGAAATGTGTGTGGTTCTTCATTCCACTTGGCCTTTGTGGGCATCTTTTCAGAACTGATCCCTTCCTCCCTCCTGTCTCTCAAACAGAGTGCTTTATGCAAAAAAAGGTTTGAGTACCTCCTCTGTTTCTTGATGTTCTGTCCTAATCCTGGGCTCTCCGAGGGTTGGCAAGGGAGGTTGGGTCTTGGAAAAGCTGAAGTCTGGAGTTTGAAGAACAAGAAAATGGGGAGGTAGGAGATACAAGAGGGGTAAAGACGGGAATTGGAAGGCCAAAGGCACACAGTGTTTATCCATGCCCTGATTCCATCGGAAGAGGGCTTGAGGCAGCTATAAAAGTTTGATAGCCTGGACTGTTTTGCCAAAGTCCTTGGAAGGAGCAATCTCCAGGTGCCTTTGAAAGTCATCTCGGGCATTCAGCCATCGGTTACTGATGCCTGGCACCCAGTGCCCACCCATGGGGGGGCAGGGGGGCTCATGCCAAGCTGGCCCACGAGTGTGCATCTGTGTGTAACTGAGGGGAACCTGGCTCACCACCACGGGGCACTGGCCTGTCTACAATCCCATGAGAAGACGGTGGAGCTCAGAGAACACATAAAAGAAGTCTGGAACTCAGACTTTTCACCAGGCCGACATTCAGCCGAGTATGTCAGGCTCCCGGGAGACAACAGGAGAATAAACATTGACTGCAAGAAGATGTTTATAGGCACTTATTCTGACAGAGCCTGGGTTTTATGGCGTGGAGCCAGCTGCTAAGAGCCACCTGGTCTGACACGCGGGACAAATGGAGATCCGTCTTTCTGGCCCGTGATCTCCTCCGGCCTCAGAAGTGCAGCGAGGCTGGAAAGCTGTCTGTGGTCATTTGGAAACCTGCTAAGCCGAGTCAACCCAGAGGTCTACCGGAGGCTGTGTGTGGATCTGTTGGTTCCTGAGAACAATGCGTTGAGAGGAAGTGTTAAGCATACACAGCTTCATTTCCCGGTGAAGTCTTGGCTGGGAAACACAGGGAAGCAAGTGTGGACAGCTCTGCACGAGGGGATGGGAAGATGAAAGTCGTTATTTCTCGGAGTCACTCAGTAACCTGGTTCCCGAAGGGCAGTTTCTCTTAGGTGTTGTCTCCCAGTCACATTTGAATATTGGACACACTTCTCCCAGATTCCGCAGAATCTTTCTTTGGAAGACTCTGAAGGTGGATGCTTTTGGCTGAATGTGGTGCTGATAAGAGTGAGTGACATCCTTGGTGCTCTCATAAGGCCTCTTCTGAAAGCAAGCCAACCTGCTTCTGCGCTAGTGCAGCGAGGGAGAGAGTCAGCCCTTACCAGGTGGAGGAGGAAGGAAGGGGCTCAGGCACCAAGGAGGCGTTGAAACTGGGTCAGAGTCAAGGCTCAGAAGAGAAACTAGAAATGAACTAGAACACGGTATTCCAACTGCTGCTTGCAGGAGGGCCACCGATGCAGCCGGGTTTCACAGCCTCTCCCTCCTCGTTCAGCACGAATGGCCGAGGTTCAACAACTCTCTCCTCCTCTCCCTTACCTGGAGTCCAGGGCAGAGAATACAAATACATTTATGTGTTCTCTTTATTATAAGATGTGTATTTATTATTTTTTATCATAAGATTGGGGTGGGGGAACACAAGTGGAGAGTGAAGAATCAGGGTAAATATTTATTTGAGGATTTCCACCCCCCGGCTGATAATACAATTTAGCGATTCAAACCCAACCCAAATTATAGGCCACTGAAACTTGCTACCATGGCCACACAACGGTGAAATTTAAATTGCACCCACCTAGACCCCAGCACAGAGGTCCACACTGCCCTCAGGGAGTTGGGGCTTGGGGACATGGTTAGTACAAATAACGCTAATATGCTGGCTCCTGCGATTTCCATGAATAATAAACTGTCTTTTCATCTCCGATCCAAGAGTCTCGTGTCTTCTGCCAGCCTCCACGACACTGTGGCAGGCTAAGCTGTTGGCTCACGAGTGGAGCAAACTCATCGCTCTTGACACATATAGCAGGACGGTACTCAGGATAACTTGGCCAATAATTGGCCCCATTCCCCTACATCAAACTTATACACGGAGTTTGATGATATATTACTCTGTACACTAGTCACTTAGAAATAAATATCAATATGCACCCTAAATCAAGCCAATACTGAAAAGAAGCCTTTAAGGCAGAATCAGAGAGAGGCGGCATTGTACGAAGGGAGCAAGACAGGAGGTGGGTGCCCTGCCCTTCGATTCCATGAACGGTGACTGCATTCGGTGATTTAAATTCACAATTGTCATAGCAGAGAATCTGCACACGAGGACACGCGCTCTGCGTGACCATAGGGTACAGGAAGGAAACAGAAGTGTGACCTGTTATCCTGCACCAACACGTTTCCATGAAGTTCCACTTTTTATCAAAGGTTTTCACGTACGTCATTTCTGTGTAAATCAATAAAAGCTTTTTTAAAGCACCCACATGCCTTTAGGAAATAAGAATTCAGAAGCAACACTGAGTAAACATGTCTGATCACTGATGAAAATTGGCCTTATAAAAACACACTGTGGAGATACTGGCTCTGGAAAGAGAACCTCTAGACTTCTATTTGCAAATGATTTCATCTCTGTATTAAATTACTGTGAGTGCAGCAGGGTTTTTGAAGTAACGATATGAAATCAACCTGCAGTCTACATGGAATCGAATCAGAACTCCAGCCACACGTACTGCTGACTCACCCCCGATGCCGTCCCGTGTTCCCAGGGGAGTGACGGGGGAGCTGGCTGAGTCGGACTTCTCCAGACGTGCATGGGTCAGCCTCGGCCCAGCAGGGAACCGAGGAGCACGGCACAGCACACCTGGGAACGCACTTCACTTTCTCATGACATAATGCTACTTTTTTGTTTCCAAAATTACTACTTGCTCATTACCAACTCACGTGTTCATTAATTCATTCATTCAACAAATAGCTACTACTTTTTCGAAATCCTCATCCGAGGATGCACTTACTGATTTTTAGAAAGAGAGAATGGAAGGGGGAGAGAGAGAGAGAAACATCAATCAGTTCCTTTCTGTACTCGCCCCAACTGGGGATCAAACCCTCAACTTATGTATGTGTCTGACCGGGAATCGAATCCACAACCTTTTGGTGTACGGGATAATGCTCCAACCAACTGCGCCAGTTGGCCAGGGCCAACAAAAAAATTGAGTATCTACGGTATGCCAAACCCTGTTCTGGGCATTTGGGGGTAGAGCGGTAGACAAAATGATCCCTGTCTTCATGGAGCTTACAATCCAGCAGGGGAGACAGACGATAAATAACAGACCTATTAAATAAGCACCCAAAGGTGTAGTAAGTTAGAAGGGGAGCTGTGCGATGGAAAACAGAAAACCCTGAACGGGGGAGGCCTGAGCGTGCCAGGAGTTGGAAGAGTCGGGCTGGAATCCGAAATGCTGAGGCTGAGGCGGCAGCGCTGGGAAGAACACATGCAGCGGATGCTCGGAGGTGAAAGTGTTGGCCACATAGCTGCCTGGAGGAACATTCCAGACAGAGGGAAAGCCAGGGCAAAAGTGGTAAGTTGGAAGCGTGTGTGGTATGTTTGAGGAACAGCAAGGAGGCCTTAGTGGCTGGAGAAGAGTGAAGCAGGGAGGGGAGGAAAAGGGAGGGGTGAGGTAGGGAGAGCTAACAGAGACCAAATTCATGCAAGGCGTGGCTGGCTGTTGTCCAGTTTTGAGCTGCTGAGTTCTGAGCAGAGGGGTGATGTGATATGTAGTACATTTTAAAACAATCCCTGTGTTTCCTGTGCTAAGAACTGGGCAAGGGTAGATGGAGGGAGACCAGAGGGTCCATCATCTTCGGAAATTTCATGGAGAGACAGCTCAGTGTGGAGCAGCAATGAAAATGGTAAGAAACGGCCCCAACTGTGATGAGTTTTGAAGGCAGAGTCAACAGCTTTTGCCTTTGCATCAGATACAGGGTGTGAGACAGCACGGTATCCAGGTGTTTGGCTTCGGCACCTGGAAGGATGGGGCTCCCATCACCTGAAGCTAGCAGCTCGACTCTGGGGGGTGGCACTCTTTAATTCTGAACGCAGATCTGTTCTGGAGTTGGGTTCTGGACGTGCTGAATTGGAGGTGCTCGTCTGGTTGTCGTGTCGGCAGCTAGAGACCCAAATCCGGATTTTGGGGCAGGGGACTGGTCTGGGGACAGCAATCTGAGAGGTGTCAGGACACCGATGGTATGTATCTAAAGCCCCCTGGGGACAAATTCCTAGAGGTGAACTTTCTGGGCCCCAAGTTCTTGTGGACTCAAAAGCACATTCAAGTGTTTCAATATGTCCTTCCAGTCTTTCCTCTGGAACAGGGCCGACAATTTCGAATCCCACCAGTTGCGTCTTACAAAATCACTTGTTCCTCACGTCATCGTTTGAGTAATGACAAGTGAGGCCAAGTTCTCAGGAGCCATTTGCCGTATTTGGAGAGCGCCTTTGTCAGGACGCCACTGCGTCCTCCCCCACTGGCACGGGGGCTGGCACGTATTACGCGTCACAGAAAATGGGCAGTGAGATGTCCCTATTTAAAAAGGCCCTTTTTAAAAACAACTTTGTCGAGACACATTTTACATATCCATTTCCAATGCATAATTCAATGATTTGTAGGAAATTTACCAAGTGGTGCAGCCGACACCAACAACTGGCCTCGGAATATGTTCATCGCCCCAGCAGGACTCCCCATGCCCTTTGCGGTCCGTGCCCCTTCCCTTCCTGGCCACCGCTTCCCGTCCCTGTGGATCTGCCTCTGCCTCTTCTGCACATTCCATAGAAATGGAATCGCACAACACATGGTCTTGCCTGTCTTGCTTTTTAGAAACATTTTCTATTGAATTCACTGGCGTGGCATTGGTTAATAAAATTATATAGGTTCTAGGCTTATAGAATTTTATATTATATACAAAATTCTGTCATACACTGTCTTGCCTCTAAAAAGCAACCTCTGTTTGGTTGGTCTCACTCACTAGATTTTAATTCCTTCTGCGTCTGCTTATCATTTACCCCTACAAAATCCTGATTCATGCAAACATGCTTAAAAAAAGATTTTATTTATTTATTTTTAGAGAGAAGGGAAGGGAGAAAGAAAGAGAGGGAAAGCAACATCAATGAGAAAAACATTGATTGATTGCATACACCCCGATGAGACTGGACATGAAACTCAGGCAAGTGCCCTGACTGGGATTTGAACTGGTGACCTTTCATTTTGTGTGATGCCTCTCAACCCACTGAGCCACACCAGTCAGGGCCAAACACGCTCTTTTGCTATCTTCTTTTCCTCCATTCATACCCAGTTATCCTGAGTAGACAGCCCTCATGATCCTGCTAGCCCCTCACCCAACCCTTCCCTTCCCATCATTCCAGCAAATGCCCACCCTTCCTCTGGTTCAGGCCACAGGTACCCAGGGAGTCCCTTTACCTCCAAGGTTCCTCAGGGGACCTCACGAGGCATTCTTTTCTAGTTCTTCTCCTCGATTCTTCCCACTGTTCCAATATCATTGTAAACCAACTCTGCTTCAAAAGGAAATCTTTCCTCTTTAGCACTAACCAGGCAATGGTTCCAAACACCATGTTAATGCAACAGAGAATAATATGTAGTATATGCTAATATATTCACATCACTGTGCACTCCTATAAGCTGCATTTTCATTTTTTATGTTCCCCATGTTATTTTTGTCCAGGACAGAATACCAGCGTCTACTGGACCCAAAGTCTCTCCTGTACTTTGCCTGGGTTGGTGCTAATGAAGCTTCCATTCCTCTCCTATGTCCTGCTCCCGGGCCAGCCAAAGACACTTAATTCACACCCCAGAGGCCCTTGCTGCGGTTTGCCTGTGAGGCTGAAAGTGGGCCGGGTCTGAGAAACAGAAAGCGCAGGTCTGTCCGCTCCCCTTGCCTGATGCACCACGTGCAGCCCTGCCAGGGCCGTTTCCCACGGCGATGCCGCGCTGTCCCACGTACGGTGCTGCCCTTGGCCTCCCCTTGGAAGGGCACACCATCAACGCGCAAGGATAACACGAGGCAGACCAAGTCCCAAAGATTAGGCTCCCTTTCTTCTCTAACCTCAGGGCCACCCAGCCCTGAAAAGCTTGTCAGAAATGACCCAGGGCCCGAGTCCCACAATGCCCCTGCCACATCTCCCTGGCTCCTCCACGGTGAGAGCTGCCGGAAGCCAGGAGAGTCCCATACTCTCTCCCTGTCTGCTTCCACTTCCAGCAAAGCAGCCACATCGGAGAGTTCACAACCAGCCAGCTATCCTCAAGCCATGGCATGCCACCATTCAGACGGTGGCCGCCCCCTTCCCCTTCCCTGGAGGTGACTGTAAAGGGAGGGGGCCCCTGAGTGTCTCTCAGATGGCACACGCTGCGACTCACCCCCTAACTCAGACACTGATGAAGCATCTGCACCCTCTGGTGTCCTCCCCTTTCAAGAGGCTCCAGCTCTGGCCCGAAACAACTTCCCTGGCCCGTCTCAAACCCTCCACACTCTGTTCCACCGGCTTGGCCACAGCACACCCCCGCCATGTGCCAAGCCTGGTTTCCCTTATGTCAGAACAGTTTTCATCAAAACAGTGGACTTCTTTCCTGAATTTCTTTCCCTGTTCTGAAGCCTGCAGAGAAAAGACACTTGAGGAATTGCAAAATGGCTACCTCCGTCAGTGTGTTCTGGGTCACGTCCAGCCCTGCTCTTCTCCTCGGTCTTTTCTATACCATGTCCTGAGGACCTTTTAAAACCTGATTTCCTTTTTTCTCTCTTCTCGAAGGCTCTCTGGCAGGCATGGTTGGGCTGAATAGGTCTCATAATCTGGAAAGGTTCACATCTAAGTTTTGCAACCTTCTTCTCCAAGCAAAGGGTGCTCCCAAGAAGCTGGATTCGTTGGCTATTTACCCTGTGGTTCCTCCATCTGCCTGGTCCTCCAGGACTCTTGCTGGTTCAGAGAACTTCAATTATAAGAAAGCCAAACCAACAGGATTCTAGCCTAGGAAAACAGCTGAGCCAAGTCCTTACAGATGTGGATAGAATAACTTTATATCTTGGCTTCCAATCAGTGTACTCTTCATATGTCTGCTGATCAGTTGTGACTGTGATATCATCAAGTAAGCTCTGTGACCCCTGGTTCTTAGTCATGTTTAGACAAGAAAAATGCAGAGCCATTTGTATTTCTCTCCGGGGACTTTAAAGATAACTGCAAGTGAAGCATTGAAGAAGCTGTAACTTCTTGAATGCACAAGCATAAATGTTGAGACAAAAATGCAAAGCTTGCTTTTAATGGTGTGTTTATATTAGAAGCTCCAAAAACTAACAAGAACTATAATCGACAAGGGGGACAGGTACCAATATTGATTAAGTTGTAATTGCTTATTGTGTACTGAGTTAACTGCGCACACACATCACCTCATTTCAGTGTAGAAGCAACCCCATTAAATATCAAGATTATGATCTGTATTTTAGAAATTAGAAAACTAAGGCTTAGAGAAGTTAACTTGCCCAAGGTCACAGAGCTGGTATGGGTGGAGCTGGGATTCAAATTTCCATCTGATTGGAAACAACCCAGGTAATGACCCGGGGACTCACTGTGGTCAAGTCCCACCTGCTGTTTACTCTGACCAGGTCTGGATCCAGAAGAAAGGCTGCAACTTCTCAGAGCCAAGAGGCCTCTCCCCACATTAACACCACTTTAGCGGTAAGTGAGCACCCAAGGTATGCCCCACGCCCACAAAACAAAGGCCTCAGGGAAAACAGGAGGTACTTTCAGGCAGGCCCAGAACATAGGTGAGTATTTGGGAGGGTGAGGTGGTTTCTCAGGGTGTGGGTGGAAGTGGCCAACCGCCCCATTCCCTCTCAGCTAGGAGCTTGAGGCAGTCCTCGGGAATTCTGGAGAAGTAGAGGCAATACTTGCTCGGATTACCTAGAATCAGAAGACTAAGAGAACAACTCGGCCTTCAGCCCCACCAAGGCCAGACAAAAGCCAAAGGAAATGGCTAACAGAAGACACGTGCCCCTCCCAGGTTGGCCTCTCCCCTCGGGGGTGCTCTGGAGCTGAGGCAGCTCCTCCCTCGCCGCACCCCACACGGTGTCCCAGCTCCAGACCAGCCCTTCTCAGTAGAGCTGGGCACTGGACACCTCTCCCTCTACAAGGAGCTGCCCCTCCCGACTGTAGGTAGTCTGCGGAGTTTGGCTGTAAGAGTGTCTGACTACCATATCCATTGTTCCTGTGGATTCTCTGACAAGATAATGAGCTGTCAGATAGTGATGTGCCAACGAGATCAGAATGAGGGAGAAGCAGGTATCACTGAGATGCCCCTTCAGGTAAGGACGTGCGGTCCGGTTAGTGAGGCGTGTGTTAGTGAGCTCATGACCTCCAGCTGTGAGCTTCATCAGAACTTTCTAGTCCAGGCTGTGTTCTTCTGGAGCGATTCCTAGCCAATGGTGATGCAGTGGGAGGCCAGGCTGGAGGTTTCCGCCCAGGGCAGGATGCCTCATACGGGCAAGTGCTGCTTCAGAAACCCCGGTTGGGTGACCCACTATGTCAGGTCAAGCACAGTGTGCCAGCTCCCCCTGCCCGATTCTGCTTCCTCCCTGTCCTTTCACAGGTGTTTTCCCGACGGATGCTCTGCACCCTTACCTCTAACTCAGTATCTGCTTCCTGAAGGACCCCAGGTGAGAGGGGACAATATAATATATTTCCCAAAAAGGAGATGATGGGAAATAACAGTAGTCAAAAAAAGGCATGTCAGAATGAACAGGACTCAGCTAATCTGGTTATAGCAGCAGCCAGCAGAGCATTCTTGAGAAGTCAAGTCGGATGAATGGCACTCACGAAGGTTTCCTGTAAGTCTGTTGACTGTAGCGAGAAGAACTAACCACAAAGGGCTCAGACGGGGGCTCTCTTCACTCAATCCCTAACGGCTTCACCAAAATTCTCCAAACATATATGGGCCTAGTTGTTATTGGAGGAAGGTCACCTCAACACTCGCTTCAGGTGTCGGCATGGCCATTTGGGCCCTCGGGGCCGGACACAATACCAGAGACTGACCCGTGTACCGTGTACCGATGGGGTTTTGGGGAGGAGTGAATGGGGTGATGAACTAAGCGGGCTGGTTTGCTGGCTGGTTTCCTGCCCGGCACGTCATAAATGCCAATACATGATACCTCTTTCCTTTTGGAAATGTGCTGGGTAATCCTAGGCCAGCCAGTTAAACTTGTCTGCAGCTATTGTCCTGGATGAAATCCTGGGAAGGCGAACTCACAGAACGGAGTGGTCAAGGCCAATTCTGTGGTCAGAATGGGGCAAGAGCACCAGAGTCAAGCCAGGGAAAGGGAGTCTCTGGAAAAAGCAAGTCCACAGGGACAGGCAGGGAGTCAGAAACAGACCTGCAAACTGAAGATCTGTGGGGCAAAGGTGCCTCACCACGAGCCTGCGTGGCCCCCGTGAGGCAGAGAAGCACTCTGAGGGCGGCACGGACCTGAGTCGCTGGGCTGAGAAGTGCGGCTGCGTGTGCACTGGGGGCTCAGGCTCGCGCAGACGATCAGCAGATCAGCACGGAGTCTGGCCAGCCGCGGCAGGCACGCTGTCTGCCAGGGAGAGATGAGACAGATGTCTTTCAAAACACAAACCGATGGTGGCCTCCTGTTTCACTTCCACGTCCATCTGGCCAGGGTCAGGCTCCCAGCTCCCAGAGCAATTACATGCTTTCTGACCTGACCTGAACTCCGGGGAGGGTCCCCGAGGTCCTGGAATTGCCCCAGAACTCAGGGTGGAGCCTGGGAGGCTGCCCATCCCACCAAGCTGCGGCATGGGCTGACCCCTGAATATTTTGTGAAATATGCGAGCTGCTCACAGTGCTATAAGAAACCGCCACGAATAAACCAGATGCATGTGTGTGCAAGGAGTGACCACCTCTCCCAGCATCCACTTTCCCCTAACCTACCTTTCCTCCATTTATCCAAATATCTGGATGACAACCCTCTCTTTTGGTTCAGCTGCCTCCTTACAAGGGCCTCTTCCACTTTTCTGAGGCAGGAGTTTCCAAAGCCTGGCTGTTTTAACATTAGATGTTTCAGCATATTACAATGCTATGGGATAGTCGACATCATTATGATGGTTTTTGAATGTCCAGAGAGGGTCTCTGCAGTCACACGGTTTCAACTCCAGGGAAGAACACTCCAGCACGAACAGCCGGCTCCTGGGCTGTTGTACGAGGCACAAGCAGGTGCGGGCACTGGAGTCACAGGCATGTTTTAATATTAGGAACTCCCTTCCTTACCAAGAGTTCTCCACAGGAAATAGCGGGCAGACGGCACACACCAGACTTGGAACTCTCCTGCCCAGAGCAAACGGAAAACATCCAAAAACAAAATCAGAGCCATGAGCTGCCTGGAAAAACAAACACTCCGAAAAGTTCTTTCTTGAAATGCACACCAGGAGAAGTGCGATCTGTTAGAATCGGGAAGGGGGAAGAAACCAAAGCACTGCCCAGAGGACCTCCCCAAATCTCTGGGGGAAAGCACACGAGAGTTTTCCACTGTGGCCCCATTCCACTGAAACTCACAAACACTTCTCCCAGATAAAGGGGCATCTGAACTTGGTCCGGCTCCCCGCGCTGGAGGGCCAGCTGCACCCACGTTTCACCCAGGCTGGCGCTCTTTGAGGACGGCAGTGGTCCTGGGTTGGGGGCGGGCACCCAGTTCGCCAGAGACCGAGAGGGTTTGATGTGGGTCCTGGACCACGTGTGGGAAAGAACAGAGCAGCGCTCACTTCCTGGGGTGGCTTTTTTTTTTTGCTCTTGTTAACTAACACTTTGCATCCTGAGTTCTCTTCAGTGATTTCCTTCTCACCGGGCTTACCGTGGTAAATCTCTCAGATTGAGCCTGTAAGGCCTCCCTCCCTGTCTCACTTCCCCACAGGATTCACGAATTACCGCCACCACTTGTTCTCAGAAGGGCAACCTCCCAGTACCTGCGGCAAAGGGAGAGGATCCCAGATATGGCTTCAGGGGGAGAGGTCAAGTTTGCCAAAGCACTTCTTTGCAAAACGCCAATGTTGCTCTTTCTTAAAGACCTGGATTGAAGTGATCAGGCACAAAGGTTATCAGGTCCAGTTTCATTAAAAACATCTTCAAAGGATATAAATAAATATGTGACTGAGTCCAAAGGGGCTTCTCACTTTGGACTGTTTCAAATGGCTAATGTTGCAGCTCATCTAAAAAACATGCGTGTTTGCCAAAGTTTACACAACCCCATTCTCTCCCCCTCTGGGGCAGAGGTGAGGTCGAAGGAAGAAAGCAACTGGGAGGAAGAACAAACAGGAAAAGTGAGGAGTCAGATTTCATTCTTTTCTCAACTCCCAATAGGATCAATTATTGAAGCTGTATTTTAGATGCTCCACCTCAGATGTCAAGCCAACGCACAGGCGTCCCTCAGAAAGCCCGGAGCCCAGCTATAGACCCATTCCCGCTTCCACGGATGGCGGTTGGGGGGGAGTGGACAGCCCCAGCTGCACCCCCCCGCCCCTAAATGGGAGGTCCCTGTGAGACATTCCATAGCAGATCAAGAAGAATTCTGATCTTGCCAAAGAACAATTTGCCAAAGAAATTGCCAAAGAACACTTTTCTCTGAAAATCAAGGAGATGATATAGAGACAATAGGTTCAAAAAATCGAGTGCAAGGATCGGGCTTGGTGCTGACAAAGTGGCAAAGAAGTCAGGGGGTCCCCGCCCTCACAGATCTCACAGTCAACCTGTAATAATTTAAAAGATTTAGGTGTCATTTATATAATTAATTACCGAAATTATATTATTGAAATAACATTTTATACAAAACATAGTAGCACATAAAATTATATTAAAATGTATTAGTGATTAGAAAATACTTAATAGAAATAGTAATATATAAAATGAAAAATACAATGTAAATTTGTTTTTTTAATGATATCAATTATTTGAAGAATGTTTGAAGAAGCACAGGCTACTTCAGAAGCTTCTAAAGGAGGCACTGGACTGACCCTCATGCACTGCTGGCGGGAGTGCAGACCGGTGCAGCCACTGTGGGAAGCAACGTGGAGGATCTTCAAAAATTAAAAATGGAACTGCCTTATGAGCCAGTGATCCCACTCCTGGGAATAGAGCCAAAGAAACCTGAAACACTAATTTGAAAGAATATATGCACCCTTATGTTCACTGCGGTGTTATTTAAAGCTATGGTACATTTACACAATGGAATATTACTCAGCCATAAAAAAGAACAAAATCTTATTTGCAACATCATGGATGGACCTAGAGAGTATTATGCTCAGTGAAATAAGTCAGACAGAGAACGACAAATACCACATGATTTCCCTTATATGTGGAATCTAAAGAACAATATAAATGAACAAAAATAGAAACAGACTCATAGATACAGAGAACAGACTGGTGGTTGACAGAGGGGAGGAGGTGTGGGGCTGAGTGAGAAAGGTGAAGGGGTTGAGAAGTACTGACTGGCAGTTACAAACCAGTCATGAGCATGTAAAGCAGAGCACAGGGAATAGAGTCAGTAATACTGGAATTACTACGCACGGTGCCAGGTGGGTACTGGAAATATCAGAGGGGACCCCTGGTAAAGTGTATGGTTATCTAACCACTATGCTGTACACCTAAAACTAATACAAAATAATATTAACTGTAAACTGCAATTGCAAAAAAATTTTTAAATTAAAAAATGAAAATAAAAGAGGGACTGGCCGGCTTTGGCAGTGGACACACACAGGCAAGGTTTTCCCAGGAAGTATCAGGGGCTGGAGGTCCAGCAGAAGGCAGCTGGGCTCGTTGGTGGTGGGGGTGTGAGGCTCGGATTTGAGCGGAGAGAGACAGGCTGCAGGCAGAAGTCAAGGCTGAGTTTAAGGCCTTGGGCCAGGAGTTTCAAATGGAAAGTCTCTGGGCTAAACAGTGAGTGTCCCCCCAGAACTGCTGTCCGCCTGGAACCTCAGAATGCTACCTTACTTTGAAATAGGGTCTTTGCCAATGTAACAGGTTAGGGATTGAGATGAGATCCTGATGGATTGGGGGGGGCCCTAAATCCAATGCCAGTGTCCTTCTAAGAGACAGAAAAGAACAGAGACCCAGAGAAGAAGGTGGGGTGAAGAGAAAGGTGGAGATCTCAGTGACGCGTCCGCAAGACAAGAAATGCCGGGGTTACCCACGACAAGCTGAGACAGGCACTGGACGCCGCTCCCCCTGCCTCCAGAAGGAACCAGCTCTGCCTGTGACTTGGTTTCTGACTGCTGGCCTCCAGAACCCTGAGAAAACACATTTCTGTTGTTTCGGGCCATCGGATTTGCGCTACTCTGCATAAATGCCAGCCCTGGGAAATGAAGACAGACTCCTTCCCCGCCTGGGCTCTTCGAAGACTTTCTGACTCTTGAACTTCTTTCACAATAAGATGCAATCTTGTAAAACCTCCAAGACCTGCCTAAAATAATTTAATGATGTTTTGCATGGTTATATAGCCAAGTGATTTTTAAATAAATGTATCATATTGATAGGCTGTCAAAACACTTTAAAACCCCTTTTATACAATAGTTAAAACTATCAAGATGAATTTCCCAGTTTCACAAGTGATACACGCTGTTTCATTTACTACTAATCTATAAGAACAAAGATGATTTACTGACTCATACATCATTTAACATATTTAATAGTATACATCATTTAAAAATATTTAAGATATATATTTTAAAATAGAGAGATAAATCACCTTGTGATACCTATGGAATTAAGAACAGAGGAAAAAAAACCCCTGCTGTTTTCATTCTTGGATGTTAACAATTTTTGTGTTCGAATCACAGAAAATGCCCTGCTGTGTTTTTTAGAAGTATGATGTTTGGAATCTAGATGACAAGATGAGAGATTTCTAGCTGCAACTTGTAATCGCTTCCCCTCGAACAACACATTGCAGGGGTGAATTCGTAGGCTTTGCTACATTGGCTGGACCGAGACACAGCTGCTACGTATGAACTTGATTAGATGAATGGAACTTGAAGATCTGGTGAAGACCATCTTGAGGAGAACAGTCACTGTCACGTTCCTCATTCGCGGCAATCACCAGTGTCCCTCTGCCTCTTGTCTTCTGTGACTCATTAAAGGCACGGCAAACGGGGATATTACCAGGCAGGGAAAGGGATTTCAGGACCACACAATGGGCAAAACCACTGTGGTGGCCAGAGCTGGCCTCTGAGTTGTAAGAACACCGGTTGTTTTCCCCTCGTTCAGTACCTGCTTTGACATTCTCAAACCATTTGGGAGGGAAAACGTTTAAGCAATTATCTTGTTTTCTGATTTCCAGCAACACATTTGAAGTTGACCCCAGGACTACCTTTACCAACAAAGGTGTTCCGTGAACCAGGAGCCCCTTCGCCAGCTGCTGGTGACTCACAGTTCTGCGAGGTGTGACCTCCTACCTACAGTGGGAGGTTGTGTACCCTGAGCTTCACACAGCTGGAACCGCTGGGTGGTGATTTCCCCCTGGGCCAGAGCCAATGGGCATTAACTGTGCTGTCATTTCAGCCTCTCTTCTCACTAAACACACTTCAGAGGATTCTTTAAAAAGCAAACAAACCCAGTAAAGACGTCAATGT
Source organism: Trachops cirrhosus (assembly GCA_028533065.1). NCBI lineage: Eukaryota > Metazoa > Chordata > Mammalia > Chiroptera > Phyllostomidae > Trachops > Trachops cirrhosus. The sequence goes on along the minus strand of CM052540.1, from coordinate 180,404,043 downwards.
GTATTACCCATGTTTCGCACAGGTTTCTGAAGGGCCCGAGACATTGGAACAAACTCAGTTTTCCTCTTTGTACTTCCTCCTACCATCTGACAGGTGACCGGAGCTCATGTTCTAACTTGGCAGTAGCTCCCTCCTTTTCCTACAGCGCTAGAGGCGGACCGCCATGGTGTCAGCCCTCGAGGACGGACATGTTACATAACAGAATGCAAGACTCAAGAGATGAAGAAGCAAAACGAAGCAGAAACAAACTCAGAGATTCAGAGAACAAACTGATGGTTGCTGGAAGGGAGGGGAGTAGAGAAAGGGGTGAAACAGGGGAAGGAGGTTAAGAAGCACAAACTTCCAGGCATCAAATATATCACGGGGATGTAATGTACAGCACAGGAAATAAAGTTAATGACATCCTAATAACTACGTACAGTGACAGACGGCTACTACATTTACTGTATACCTTAGGTATACAAATGTTGAATCACTATGTTGTGCACCTACGATTAATATACTACTGGGTGTCAATTATAACTAAAAATAAGTAAATAAAAAGACAGGCCATTTGCATTACTCAGACCTCATCTAGATCTATTTGTGAAGGGAGGAGTCCCGACTCATACCTTCGTTAAGACGTGACCACATTTCTCATGGGCACCTTCATTTAACAGGGCGGTTTTCCCTATTTGCTATTCCAAACGCCACTGTATACGGATTTTCAGCCTTGTATGCAGGGGACGGTGGGGGAAAGGTCAAGAGCATAGTGTTCAGCAAAGTGTTCCGGTGGAGGGATACAAGACCTCGTCACTGCTGGGGTTGTCACACATTAGCCAGGACGGTTCAGCACCCTTGTTTACTATTATCAACACTACCTTGCTTTGGTACAGGTCTTTGCATCTTACGCGAGTCACTATGAATAGTATCGTTACGATCTGACCACCACGAACAGGGGAGGTGGGTAAGGAAGATGTGATCGTCTCCAGTGTCTGAGGGATAAAATTCAGGAATGGAGTTGAGGGGCTTGACAGACCCCTTCCGCCTGCCTGGTCTAGAGCTCCGCACCACCAGCCTGCATAGAGGGACAGGAGATGGTGAAGCTGCTGTTTTAGGAGCTAGCTGAACTCTGGCCAGGAAGGTCTTCCAGAATTCTCCCTGTGCTGCAGGAAGGGTGTGATGTTCACTGGGAAGTGGGCTGGATTATGGTAGATCTGGCAGCTTATTGGATAAAACATGGGTTTTGGAGTCTAGCAGACCTGGGTTTGAATCCAGGTTCTGTCACTTACCAGTTGTGTGACCTTAAAGTAAATGATGTATTTTTTCTTTTTGTGCCTTAGTTTCCCCATCTGAAATGGGTTACTATGAGAATTAAATGATATTTAGATGTAAAGCATGAACTGTACAAGTGTTCACAATGACTGTATCCAAGCCTCCTGGGTTACCTGTAGAGTCAACTTACTACATATAACCCCCCCCTCCCGGGGAAGGGAAGGCATTAAAACCACCTGCTGAAGATGACACTGCGGGGCAACTGGATGCCAGCCCCGCGGCCCTGGCCCATGTGCTCAGGGAGAGTCGATTCCACTGTGGCCCCAGGAGACACCGTTCACCCTCTGAGCCAGTCAACCTTCTACCCTGGCATCCTACAACAGTGCTGTGAGTCACCTGGCGGCAGAGCATGAGCTCAGCCAGGAAGAGGCTGTTTCAAAGGAGCGAGAGGACAGGGAAAGTCTCTAGAATCATCTGTCTACCAGGGTGGGGCTCCCTGATCCACCTCTTCCCCACCTCTGGACAGGCAGGTCCCCACTGGAATTCCACAGAGCACAGATCCTGGACACCCTCCAGGACCTGGCCATGGGCTGATCACACTCAACTTGGCACTGGATGCTAAAGCTTTTATGGCCTGGTCCCTAGGGGTTTTCACAGGACGCCATGCTGGTCAACAAGACCATGCATACCTTAGAGCAGGTCCCTGGCCCTTCCGCTGTGTCCTCTCCCTGCCTCCCCCGGGCCCTCCTCCAGAGCACTGCGTATTCCTAGGCACACTGCACATCAGCCGTCACTATGCATTTCACAACGGAACCGAATCTGATTTCCAACACATAAGAGAATCTCACAAAAAAACGCACGTTTAGACATGAAGCCAGATTTTCTAAATGTGAATCACTGTAAGTGAGGAAAGGGGTTTGAAAACAATACCTACTATAAGTTACAGGCACGTTTGCCATGGCCCACACATTATGGTAAGCACATTGATAAAATCATGCAATTCATAAATACCTTCTTTTTTCCTTTTTTACAGAATGTACTGGGGTGACATTGGTTAAAAAAATTATACAGGTTTCAGTGTACAATCCTGTAACACATCATCTGTATTGTGTGTTCACCACCTGATGTGTGAACACGTGTTCATAGAGAACTCTCATGGTGAAGTATATTGAGTAAAATGTGACAATCGCGCCTTCATATAACCCTCAAAAGCACATTCCCACGCCTTAAGTTTTTTTTGCCTGTGTATCGTCATCCAGAAGTTTAGCCTATCTTCTTCTCCTTTCTGACTTCCTGAATTTATAGTCTTGGTGGCTTCCCCTCCCTAGATAATAGTCTGTTTTCTTTCAATACTTGCACAGATTTCAGTTTTGTTTAGCTCTTTATCCCATCTGGAATTTATTCAAAGGCAGAACCTAACTTTATACTATTCTCTAAATAGTTTTAGCTAAGTATTCCAATAAAATTCACTAAAAGACTGTCATTTATTCTTCAGTTTTGAATGTCTCCTTTTCATACACCAAATTGGGCCTCTTTGGGATTCCCTACTCTGTCCCACTGGTGAATTTGGCAAGTCCTGTGCCATACCATTTGAATTACTATAGCTTTGAAGTATAGTTTGCTAGATGGTAAACAATGCCTCTTGTTGCTCTTATTTGTTCAAAGATTTCTGAGCTATATTTACTCAGTTTTCTACCTTTTAGATGACGTTTAGTTTACCTGTTCAAGGTTCCAAAATAACTTTCTTCCAGATTTTGATGGAAATTGCATTTATTTATAGATAGGAAAGGAAGACAGCAGAATCTAATACCCTTAAAAGACTGTCTGCAGAGCCCATTTGCTTGGTACAAGTCCTCTGGTTGTGATACGATAAGTTAAGATTGCCCCTATTAAAAAGCAAACAACTAATTCATCTAGCCAGCACTAGTGGCCAGCTTTGAATCTTCAGAGAAAATCTCAATGCTGCAATCAGCACCCCACAAGTTTTCAATTGAGATTATGAAATCCAAGAAGATTTTCTTTAAAAGTTCTTTCTTACCAAATCATAAATCAAAGGTGTACAGAGGTTATAAATTCAGACATTCCTATCACATAATTATTTCAAATCACCCTCTCCTCCATTCTAACCTGAATTTCAGAGTGCAGTGTTTATGATATAAAACTATAGATCTCTTGGCGCAGCTATCAAAAAAATATTACCGTAGACATTTAGTGGAACGTGTCCAATTTTAAACTAAAAACAGTTCTTTAAAAGAGAGTTTAAAATTCTGGCATCCTAGTTCATGTAATAATTACATTTCAGTAAAGAAATCATAATATTAAGACAGTGACAGAGTTCCTTTAGAGATGCTTGACCAAATTTTTCCTTAAAAAGAAAAAACTAAAAAAATAAGAAAGGTTTAAACTTGTTTCAAAGTGCAGTAAGAGACAGACACGAGACCTATATTCAAAATAGACAAAAATCTGGCGCTGATGCCTACAGGCAAAGAAAAAGAAAGCATACACGTTCTGTACAAAGACCCTCTTTTTCATATATTTTCCGTCCTTCAGGAGACAGAAAGATAGCAACTTAGCATGAATGAAGTGCAGGGGTCACACACAAGAGCGCCAAGTTCTCCATGCCCTCTTTCCCGGGCGTTACACAGACGCCCTGAAGGAGCAGCCCATTCAAGGCGTGAGTGGAATAAGCAACGGTGGTAGGTGGGTGCAATGGAGCACTGCTCACAGGGAAAGGGAAAGGACTACTGATGCATGTAGTAGCATGGAAGAACCTCAAGTGCATTCCTGTGTGAGACGGCAATGGCCACATGCAACGTGATTTCGTTTATAGGACGTTCTGGGAGAGGCTGGGGGTGTGGGGAGGGTCTGCCTACAAGAGAGTACTTTTTAGGGTGATAGAATGGTTCTTCATCCTGAGTATGGCGGTAATTCACATGACTTGTGCATGTCAGAATTTATAGACTGATACAACCAGAAAGTCTTCCTTGAGTTTCTGCCTTACGTTAGCATAATGTTTCAATTTTGTACTTTCAGTATACTCCCTTTAATCCTTTCTTCTGAAATCGAGGAAAATTTATTATGCTAAAGAGTGTCAGCAAATTACACTTCCATAAACTTATCATCATCACCATCTAATAAAAAAAGGCGGTGGCAAACCACGCCCTCACCCTGTCTTCCCATGCCTTCCTCCATCCACCAATAGCAAGTCAGCCATTTATTTGCGTATGGAGGAAGGAACCACTGAATGGAAGTGAGGTGTACAAAACAGTCTACCTTGCGGGTCTGAGCTCTTAATTTTTCCGGCCACCTGGAGCTCACCTCCTCAGGCCTTCCACAGAGCCACGTGGACATTCCCCGAGGCGAAGCGTTAACAGTACTAGACGCTGCCGCCCGGATGCTGGTCCTGGGCCCCTGGACCAGAATCTGATCCTGTGGGATACTTTAAGCAAATCCACACAGCTTCAGTCCAAACCTCTGGGTGTCCACAGACAGTCAATTTAATTCCACGAGGGAACCAACGAAAGGCACTGCATTAAGTGTACGCCCACATCAAAGGAGGTGATAATCTAGTTTCGGATGAGATTGCATGTAGGGAGTCTGATTCGGTGCAGGCACCGAAGTTCAAAACTGGCAATTCTGTTTTACGATGAGCGGCTGACGAGACGAAGGGGCTGCCCCGGAGAAGATAATAAGGAAGGGAGAGGGTAGGAGGGACACGATGATTTCACACACACAGATACCGGAATGATTACATGGACAAAGGGGCAGACCACTTCATGGTGGCCCAGGTTATAGGATTAGTACCAGTGAGAAAAATATTAAGTAGTGGAAGATATTTGGCTGGATGAGTCAAAGCCAGTCACTTTTGAACACCTAGTGTTAACCCACGGTGAAATGGCTGCCTTCTGAGGCAGGCAGGCCATTAGGGATGCTGCCTACAGTGTTTCACATTTCACGGGAGGCTGGGTGAAAAGACTTACGTGAACAGAAATGAGCAACAGTAAGCTGATGCCACTGACTGAGTGGCCAGGCCACACCCAGAACAGGGTGGGGTCTCTGGGAAAGGCAGTGCAGGAGAGGAATAGAGGGGAAAGGGAAGGATGTGGACATGCATTTCATTCTACGGTGGAGAGGTGGAGAAAGAGGAGACAAACGTCAACTTCTTCTGCTTGCACAGAGGGCAGATGAACGTTTGTGTGGCTATCCAGTGTCTGACCATCCTGTGGGCTTGGGAGTTGCTCCCACTCTACGAGAGGTGATGAGGAAGGGGCATTTATTCTCTGTCCCCACTCCCAGGCACCACCAGTCCATCGGCATCTGACTCGCATCTGGCCCACTGGAGGCTCTTGCCTAGCTCTCTGGATCGTGAAGAAGTGATGTAAGACATGGGGACAGATACAGGCTCATCCCAGGAGTCTAGTGATGGTCGTGGCGGCAGTGCTGGTGTGCTGAGGAGTGGCGCCACCTGTTGCCCATTCCCTCCTGCGCCACCTCCTACCCATTCTCTGGCGCTCCGACCTCACTTCTTTTGGCTCCTGTGAACGACCCCGTATTCTGTTACAGAATTTCTTGTCAGCTCACGTGAGCTAGAATTGATTTCTGCTGCTTGCCACTTCAAAGTCCTCACTGTTGGGATCATGCACAATGGGGAAGGGAGGGTTTAAGAGCTATTGTACACTGTCCTCATGTCATGCGTGAGGATGAAACTCTTTAAAACTTACACAGTTCTTCCTAGTGAATTTATATGGAGAACTTAATTTTAAAAAAAAAGAATATTAGGTTGTCTACTCTACCTTTACCCTGCCCTAATTGCGTCCAAGATTCTAAAATGCTAAATGAGGTTTGGGAGCGGCAGTGGCAGTGGCGGTGGTAGAAGCTGGTGTGTTTTGTTTTGTTTTGTTTTTGACCCTAACGTTTTCTAGGTAATTCTAATGCAGACTCTGAGTCTGACATGTGGGTTTCTAAACAAATGAAAATGACTTGAACCACTTAACAAAATTTGTATTACTTAAGTCTTTTCAATCTCCTCTGTGTCAGACCAAATCGGACAAAGGTACTGGGGTCTGCAGGGTGAGTCTTAGCTCCAACCCTTCTCCCTGTTAGCACATAGCTCCTCCCACAAAACCCACAAAACCCACAAGCCCCGTGCCACCCCCATGCCTCTACTCTGTACTCTCGCCCTCTGGGAACGTGCTTCTCATTCTCTCTTCCTACGTAGATCCTACTCATGCATCAACATCCGATTTAAGAATGGCCCCTCCCACAAACTCTTTTCCATCCATCCCAGCCTAGGGTTCTTCATAGCATCATGTGATCTCAAAGTTGCAGGGGGGGGTCTCTAGTAAACACATGCCATCTATGCCATCTCATTAAATCACATATTGCTCTCATGAGAATTTCTTATATTTTATTTCAAATTTCATTGTAAATATTCATAACCTATCTCTCCAAGTCCATACGTTTTCTTTAAGCAAGTCTAGAGAAACATACTGCTGCTTGATATCATTAAGGTTAATTGTCATGGACTGAGTCCCCTCATTCATAAGCAGTGCCATTTGTGTGGGGGGATGAGGCTCTACCCATTCTAGGGATGTCTCCCTGTTGGAACAGCTGCAGAAACTTCCTACAGATATTCAAATCTGTTTCTTCATCTAGTCTGGAACGCGAGGCTGAAAACCCTGCCATTCTCAAAATGAAAAATCTTGAAGCATTTTCACTACTCAGAGCAGCAGGAAAGACATGAAAGACAGCCCTTGCCTCTGACAGAAAAACATCTTGTGACTTATAGTGACTTACATGTACCAACTCGCTCACCCAAAAGGTTCCTGGCTCTGCAGCCCAGCTGGAAAGGGGCCATAAAGGGCAGAGAGTGTGAAATAATTCACTAATGGGCCATTAGAGCTACTTTAATCAGAAAACTCAGAGGTGATATATTTCCTTGGGAATCCTAATCCATCCTCCCCTCTCCTCCAAGGAAAGCCTTTCATTGGGTGATAGTAGATAGAACAAAGCATTTCTTTTATCTGTAATTCTCAAAGTGAGTCTCTTTGGCACCACTCAGCAGACATGTAAGATCTCTGGGGGCAATACAGTAACATTGGTGATGAGAAGACCACCTTAAAATGATATAATTCCTTGTACTTTTCCCCCCAAAGCCCTTCATGTATGTTGTTTTCTTTGTTTTTCACAGCAGCATTGCAAGGGAGGTGGCACTGAGACAATTATCCTCATTTTACAGACGGGGAAGTTGAGGCACTGAAGGATGAAGAGGTCTCATGAACGGGTGCATCCTGGGGGCCTCACCTGTCCACTGTGGAAGCATCAGGATGGCTGACGTCACTCACCTTTCAGGGCTAGAACTGGGGACAATGTTTGGGTTAAATATGGCCCACACCCCGCATTGATGGGCATTTGATCACTATGGCTCGAATGCGACACCCCAGAAACAAGGTCCCAGACATGCAGTGAGTCTGTCCTGGGTGTGGTCTCCATACAGGAACCCAGATGGCTCCCCAATGCTGGTTCAGCCATGAAGTCTCAGTTTCCATAAAATGAGGGCTCTGAGTCGGAGAGAACAGGTGTATAGGGGTGGTTTTCAGACTCGGCCGATTATAGGACTGAGCTGGGGAGCCTTTCATTTGGAGAAGAAGAAAAGAGAGACTACTTTGTAAGATGACACACATTCACCACGCACAAGATTTAAGCAAAAAAGAAAAGTATGCATAAGAAACAAAAGAAGTCCCCAGTCACCATGGCCCACTGGTGACAGGAGAGCAGTGACACAAAAACACTCTGAAGCAGGTGGCCACCACCAGAGGGATTTCTCAAGTCCCTGGGCATGTCTTGCAAGGAAGACTCCAGACCCTCCCCCAGAACCGGGCTGGGCCCCTGTGGCCTGTTCACAAAATGCCTCCTGGGAACTAGGGGTGTCAGTCATCGACGGGAGTCTTCTTGAGGAGACTGGCATAAAATGGCACGTTTTCCAGAGAGAACTCTCCCAGTCACCAGGTGCCACCTGTGTGTCCTCAAAGCTGGGATCGCCACTCTTGGGGCTACAGGGAATTGGCCCCAAAAGTTGAAATAGTAAGAAAGAGTTAAAAGGGAAAAAAGTAAGAGAGAGTAGAAATAGTAGGAGTCACCCTGTAATAGCTGTGCACCTGCAGAAGTCTGGCCTGCCCCATCCACACACGCGCAGCTCCTCAGAGAGGACACGTGGATGGGCAGGTGGGCAAGGAGACTGGGGACGCACCTGGATCCCGTCCCAGGCAACAGCTGAGGTTTCAGGCAAGAAGAACCCAGGAGACGTGGGACCAGGTGGGTCACCACGGTGGAGGACAGAATCAGGGAGGAGCAAACGGGGTGGGGGTGGTGGGAGTGGTCTTGAGAGAATCTATAGTCCAGGTGACCCCAAGGCTTATGGGAACTCTGGCACGATTATTTGGCCATAGGCAAGAGAGAAAACGCTGAGTCTGGGTCCCCAGAGCATTCCTTAAGGCTTATTCCACATTAAGACCTTCTACTCAACCACCTCTCTGCTGAGAAACAGGGCTGAGATGGCAGAAACAAACAACAGATGGCGGGACCACATTCAGTCACCGGAAGGAGCCTTCCTGCATCAGGAATTAATAAACTGGGTTTGGACGCCTGTCTCCCAGCAGTTTGATGAGCATTGGTCCCCTGGCAGCTGATAACCCCTGGTATTTGGGCAGAATTGCATTTCGGGATCTCTTTGGCCACCCTGTGAAGCCACCAGCTTGCCATGTGGCAGAAGTGGTTTGACCCAAGCCAGCAGCGCACCTTTAGGAGACAGCGGGTCAGAACTGGGGACACTGGGGTTATCAAAGAAAGCTGCTTGGGCCTTGGAGGTACAGTGACTTTTTCTCCTCATACTCTCTGCTAAAGGACCTTTCTCTAACTTGCAAATGTGTACGAAAATCTTATAGTGACACAAACGTGCATCATCTAATGTCACGCCTAATAAATCACCCTTGGGGAAAGGAGAAAGCCATGCCCAGTGCTCCTGAGAGGGAGCATATGGTCCCGGGCATGCACAGGGATCAGATGGGAAATCCAATTGGCTGCACGCAGGCAGCTGCCCTGTGTGCTGCGCGGATCCCAGTGCACCTGGACCCTCCCAGGGCTGCAGCTGCAGCGGCTTCCCGGGCCAGGCATTCCCACGGCAGAGCCACCTGGGAGATACACATCTGCTACCGTGCCCTTTACCTTGGCAGCCTCCCCCCCGTTCGCTCCAGCCTGGCAGTGCCTCTGGGCTCCAAAAGACAGAGCATAGGACACTCTGAAGCAGGTGAACTTTGCTTGTCTTTGAGATTCTCCCACTTCCCCTCTCCCGGGACATGTCTTGCCACAAGTGTTACAATAATCAAGCTATTACCTGCAACTAAGATGGATTACAATGACTGGAAGTGAATTTGGAAAACACAGGCCTCTGTTAGGGCCAGAGCCTGGCTACTCTGAATGTGTCAGAAATACAGAAATCTCAGGCCCTACCCCAGACCCACTGCATAAGACAGAATCTGCATTTTATGAGGATTCCCAGGTTAGAACAAACACTGTACTTAATATTTTTCTCCCGGTAAATAAAGATTTTAATAAATATCAAGTGGGTAGCCTTTAAGACGGGTTTTCTTTCTTCCCTTTTGGTGGGTCAAACCATTTCCTTCTCTGATACCTACTGCATTTGCCTTTTTGACTTATGTCAGCTGGCTTCTACGTACGTTCCTACCACAGAGCTAAGCACTTAGATATTTAGTAAGTTCTTCTGATCAGATGCTGCAGGCTGGGGTCTACATGTTTCTGAAAGAGTCATTCCAGGCTACAGCCTGAATCCCATCACCCTGAGGAACTAAAATACTCCCATTCTGGAGGGAGCCGACTTCTCCATCTGCAGAGGCACTTCAGACAAATGTGAATTTAATGTAAGTCACTGCCACCGAGCCCTGAAGCCTCCCCCAGCTCCGCCAGAGCCTGGGGCAGGCTCCCCATCTCTTGGACCAGACGCATCTTTTCGGGGTAGTCTTCTTGCCAAGAGTAAACAACACTTCCCACAGCCATGTCAGCTGTGGTTCCCAACATAAGATCCGTTTTCAGAAAAAGCCAACATCCCTGAATTTGTCCCTGAATTTCAAAATTGGACCTTCAAGGCACCCACACTGCACTGCAGACTATTTTCTCCTCACACTCACCGAAGCGCGTGAAAGCGAGACGGAACTGAACACGGCAGCCTTGGGGAGTTCATCTGACACGCGGCTTGAACTCTCGGAGCAAGGTCGCTACTCCACAACGAGGCATTCCTCCGGCAACAACACATCGAGGGAACGTGTTTGGGCCACGTGTTTACAAAAGAGAAGAGAGAACTACACATCTGACACAGGGTGTTAAATAAAGATTTTTGTTCAAAAATAGCCACGTCCCAGGCCCATGTGAGCACTGAGAATTAATTTCAGCTTGTGACCCTGTCCCCTAACACACGAGTCATTCACACTCAGCTTTTCCTCACCTGGGTCTGCTCACTGAAAAAAATAAAAAAAGATTTCCGAACCTTGCATTCTGAAGAGACTGAGAGGAGTTAGTTGCATTATCTTTATCTGGTTTTCTCTGCCTGTCCTGGTTCAGGGGCCCGTCGTCTAAGACACGATCCTAAGAAAGAAAATAGGCTGGAAGCAGAGGAAACCTCACAGATTTGAGGGTCGACCTGTGGATAACACAAGTCTATCACAGCAAATCATACCAGAGTAAAACCAATTTTAAGAATCAGCACTGCGTTACTCACTATCACTGGACCTAAAAAGGTGGCTGAGTAGCCCTGGTTGGGTGGCTCGGTTGGTTGGAGACTCATTCTGTGCACCAAAAGGTTGTGGGTTTGATTTCAATTGCTGGTCAGGGAACATACCCAGGTTTGGGGTTCAGTCCCTGGTTGGGGAGCATACGGGAGACAACGATCGGTGTTTTTCTTTCTCTCTTCCTCTCTCTCTCAAAAATCAATAAACATATCTCTGGGTGAGGATTAAAAAAACTTAAAACAGGTGGCTGACTATGTGTATGGGTACAGAGCTCGGCTTCAAGACTGCTTAGGTAGTAACCCGGACCTTGCTGCTGGAGACAGAGAACCCACGGTAACAACTAAAACTGATCGCAAGGTCTCTCCCCATGCTGAAATCCCCATGGGAACAATGTAATTAATTAAGCCAACAGAAGACCATACAGATGACTAATGTTTTTCCCAGTGAAAGCTGGAAATAACCGACTCCACTCGCTTTTAAGATGAGCTGTTAAATTGTTGTTGCTGTAAGAAACTCGTTAAGAATGTCTAATTAGTTATAGGCATAAGAATGTCTGATACCTCAGCATTACGAAAACAGCAGCGTGTCCACCACACAAAGTTTGGTTGGGCCACTGGGTGGGACCCCAATAAAGTCTCCATGCACCGAGATGTCTCCAGGTACATTGCTCAGCTCCAGTGCGCCCCTTCTATTTTAATACTCCTTGACTCACTGGAGGAAGAAACTGAAGTCAAGCAAGTTCTAGCCTGTGAGAAGGATTGTGCAAAGGACTGAGCTCTGCAAACCCAACTGCATCCTTCATTTCTGCCACCTTCTTCCCTGCAGTGCTTAGAGGCAATTTTCTGTTTCCCATCCAGGACTTTATTGCTCCCCTGCCAAAACTGTCTTGCGTCTGTTACAAGAAAATACCTGTGATGTTTTCCAAAGCCAGCAGCTTACTGCCAACAGTCAACCCTCTGCCCGACAGGCAACCGTCTGGGAACTTAAGTCAAAAAGCGTTGCAAGGTGAAGTCAAAGGGAGGTTCCTTGGAGACAGACCCTTCTCTTGCTGGTAGAGCCAGGCAGCAGGGGAAAAGAAAAAACACTTTTGACGACTGGGCAGAAACAGCAGCAAAAGGCAAAATTAAAGGGTTGCCGTCCCATCAAGATGTCTGCTTTTCAAATGAGGGTCAAGTACAGTGCCTTTGCATTTCCTCCCACTCCCTGCACCTGGGGCACTTCCTGTTGTGTTCTTTGGGTGAGAATTCTAAATTGTTCACTGCAGGACCACTTTTTTTTTTGGAGGGGTATGGAGGGGAGCTTGTAAAATAGCTTCAGTTTTTATTAAAAGGGCAAGGCTTGGGGAAATGTGACGTATAAACAGATGGCCATCTACCGACTCTTTAAGGGGGGAACCTGTAACTGCTGTTTCGCCCCACAGTCTGAGGAGTCTCACTGAAAGAGAGGCCTTTGAACTGATTCTCAAGGGCCACTCTGGTGGTTCCTCAGACTTGCCTTACTCTGCTGATTTCCAACTTGGTTTCCATCTTCTAATTCAGGAAGAAAATTAGCGTAGAAATTAGAAAGGCAAAAAAGATGGTCCGTGTGTATCTTGCTTTAAGCCAACATGACAGCCTCCAAATCTTGAAATTATAAAAAAACACAAACTATGGGGTGATCCTTCTCTTTTACCAAAAGAGTCACTTTCGGTCCCTCTAAGTCTGGTTTCCTCTGGTGCATGTGCAACGTGGTTGGATTGCTTCTTCGGGAGCAGATGATACAATGGGAGGCAGACCCAGAGTCCCAGGGCAATTGCTGTCAAGGTCTGAGTCACCGTAGAGGGCCCTTGTATCTGAGCCAAGGCCATGCACCCAGGTTGTGCCCTACGGAGGCCATCTGTGGAGTCACAGAGTCGTAGCGTGTGTCCGCACCCATGCACACCTGGATTTAACAAACCAAGGCAACAGGGGGCAGATGTGCCCACAGGGGCAGCAAAGCCATCAGAAGTTCTCCGAGTGGGGCACACTCCGTCTCCTCCTGCTAAGCCGAGCAGGCGCATGTCAACGGAGGAGGAATGCTCTCATCAGGTTCCCTGGCCACCAAGGAAGACACAGAGGTCCAGTAGGGACCTTCCGTGTGAGAGAGATTTTGTGCAACACCCCCCTGGACCCCACTGCATAGAAATCATGTCTGGAAGTGAGAGAGGGCATTGCTCATAGATGTTCTTAAGAGGGACAGAATTCATGGATCCTCTTTCATGGACATGGTTGCAAGTTTTCTGTTTCTAATTCAGAATAACTTCTTTTTGCTCAGCTGTTCCTCCCCTCTAGGTTTACACACTTTCACACACGTATGTATGCACACACTAGCTCAGTCTTTTATCCCATGCACCATCAGGAAAAAGGTGAGAATAGATGTCAGATTCCAGCCCTGTTCGGACAGCCAAAGGGCAGGGGCAGGTGCTCCAACGTTGAGCAGACGCTTAGCCTTCCCAACATCCTATAAATAAGTAGGCCAACTAAGGGCTGCTCATGGCTTGTACCCCACTTTAGCTCATGGTCAGACTTTGCCTGCCTGGTTGTCCTGCCTTTTTATGAGCCAGCTTGGTCGCATGCCTCCGAAGTGGAAGGGTCCCTCTTGCCACCTTGAGACAGGAGTGAGTTCTAGAGCTCTGTGGTGTGTGCTGCTGGCTCACACAGAAAGGTTATTCACCCTGGAATGTGGCCTTCTGGGAACCCAGGGCCTGCCCCACTGAGTCTGGCCACACAGCAGCGTCGCACCCTCTTGGGCAAACTTGATAAATTCCCTCGAGTGCTGTGATTCCTAACTGCCCCTCATTTGCGGAGTCCAGGCCTCCGTGAGCTTGGCTTCCAGTTGAGTTTCAGCAATTTTGGGAAACAGGTTTCCAGTGGTGTCTGAAATTCCAGTGCATACAGGAATAGCAGGTTGCTTAATCTCTAAATTCAGAGCCAACCACCTTTCTAAATGCAGACCGAGGTGCTGCCTGGCTCACGTCGTGGACTCGAGGCCCCACCCGGCGCTCTGGCAGCCTGACTTGAGGAGCGCACCGCCGACATCTTGTTCCCCGGCCCCAGCTCCTGTGGGCACCGCACAGCACATATTTTCATCCTGCCTCACTCGTTTTCACCTGTCAAACGGGGCCCCGCCCCCATTCTTCTCTACTGACAGCAAATAATTTCCTAATACAGGAGGGAGAGATGACTGAAATGTCCTGTAGAAAAAAAACAATTATGCCGGCCATTTTATTTTTCCCCTGAAACTGCAATCTTTTTGTGAAAACTTTCTTGGGTCTCTGCAGTGGACTATAAGCTACTTACAGAAGTCAGTCCCATGTCCAGGCTGGCAGTTTCGACACAAGAGCAAGGTCATCAGATCTTCCTCTTGCCTTATCAGAAATGACACTAATGGAATATCGTGCTGGTCAAGGATGACACATTCAGGGTTAAGGCTGGAGGGTCTACAGTAAGCTTTCTTAGACAGCAGTAAAGAAACCCTGTTCTAAATAGGAGAAAACAGGATGTCTACATCCACTTAACTGTCTATCTTACTTTTTTATTACAGAAAACACTGCCCCCCCACCGAAGTGGCAACACCAAACAACTCAGATTGCCAAGGTCTGGCGGGCAGTCAGTCCTCAAGAGAGAGAAGGAAGTGAGTCATTTTTGTGTAAGTTAGCAGAGTTTTGGTCCCCATCAGGTTCTTTCAGCAGGCGACACAGCACAGCTAAGTCTCACAGGACGTGTATCGGCAGCTTCACTGATGAGGGGAGAGAGTGACGATTAACCTCAGACCCAGAGTTCATTTCCCATTGTTTGGACCTTGCAGAAAACCTTCAACGTCCTTGCTCCTGAAGCTACCCTTTTGGAGGTAATAATGCCATTTAACACAGACTGAAAAACCAAAATCGGTTTCCAAAACAACGGCCCATTCAACTAATGAGCGGCATCAGCCCACTGGTCATACGGCTCAGGGATGATGCTGAGGAGCCGGCAACCGTTTTCTCTAAGGGGGCAGGTAGTAAATATTTTGGGCTCGGCAGGCCCCATCTGGCTCCGTCCTGTATTCTTCTTTGTTTGTTTAATGTTTCAAATGTAAACTGCGTTAGCTCACGAGACACACAGAAACAAGCTGGTGCAGCCTGGACTTGGCCCACAGGCGCTGACCTCTGAGTGCTTCCAGAATGGACCTGGAAAGGTGCCTGCTTCCCTGCCACCCCCCACCACCTGCTCAGTTTAATCCATTGCAAACAGCCCCTGGGACAGACAAGTGTGGAGGGTGGGAGACAAAGCAAACCCACCCAACAGGGGGACAGCAGGCAGGAGAGAACAAGAGTTTCCTTGAAGACCACAGGAGGCGCTGTTTCCCTTCCCATGCATGTGGAAGGCTAAGGAGACACACAGGGAGATTAGCGATAAGGTACAGGCCTGCCTCCCGTGAGCACAGGCATCTCCCAGCCCTTCAGGCCGCAGGATTTGGCCACCGCGGTAGGAGGACAACAGCCAGTCAATGAGCAGCAAGCATCGCAGCTCTCACCTCTGCCTTCTCAGACACACCCCTGTGGGTAATATGGCATTCCCCAAAGCTGGAACCCAAGAGCGCCAGGACGCAGGCTGGCCTAGTTTACTGAAATTGAGTTCTCTACCTAATTCTGATGCTCCTGCCACTACGACCACACATGCCATTTCTGACCTACCCTGCCTTAGCTCCATTTAACACTCTGACCAGGTCACTGGGGGGCAAATCCATACCAAAGGATCAGAAGCAAGGCCTGGAAGTGGCTCAGAAACCCGGGCTTGAGGTGGTCTTCATTCTGACCTGCTTCCCTTACCGCAAGCCCCTAGGATGGAGAGAATGCTCTGAGACTCAGCTACAACCACAGGATCCGCAGATCAGTCCTTAAATTTTCCTCGCATGTGGCTGTGATCCATGGCTCTCCTTGTTTTTTTCCTACTTCTGAGTGTGAAAATGTCACAGCAGCCTGGCCGGGAGCTCAGTGGGTTAGAGCAGCACCGCAGCACACCCAGGCTGTGGGTTTGATCCCCGGCCAGGACACATACAAGAACCAACCGATGAATGCATAGATAAGTGGAACAACAAAACCAGCGTTTCTCTGTCTCTCTCAAAATCAATCAATAAAAAAAATTAAAATGTCACTGTGACCATTTCTAACTCTCTGCCCCTCATTCCCCCCACCCCACTCCCATGACAAATATGCAGGATCCACACTTTACTTTCACGGCACTTTCCACTTCCCTGACCTAGAAGCTGAGCAGAGGCAGCCTGCCTTAATGGAGAGAACATTAGTGCATTTGGGCTTCACCCTGGATCCCAGTCAATTCTGGACATTTCACAGCTGTTATACATCCACCCCCTTTTTCACAAAGCTAGCAAAAATTAGCAAGCACCTTGCTGGCTCTGAAATGGGAACTTGTAGCAACAGTCAAGCCTGAAGTCAATTTCTGGTCAACTATCTTCAAAGTCTTTGTTCTAAAACAATGTCTGCAGTTCATTTATCATCTCCCAGATTTAAAGTCAGTTTTAACTTAAATACTGCATGATTTGGGGTGATTTTCTTTTTTTTAAAAAAGCAACCCCCGTGATATGACTGTCATTTGGCCATTAAACTAGCAACAAAAAAAAATCTCTTGCCTAGGCAGATAGCATGATTCAGGCTGAGTCTGTTTCTTATGTCAGTATCATCTACTCCTTTCTCACATTTCTTTTTTCAGTAAGCCTTTGGAAGACAAGGAAGTTGTGTTCAGAGAGACGGTGTGTCTCTCTCAGCTGCTCGGGTCTCCCCTCCTACCTGTTTTGTGAGCCGATCAGGTGAACGTTCTCCTCTGTGCTTCACAGCCACTTGCCTAGGACGGACTCCAGAGTTTGTTGTGGTTCATTTCCCCTCTCCATTCAGGTCGTTCAAGTCCCGGGTTATTGATGATCCACAAAAACGTGAGCCATGCCAGTATGTGCTCCGACATCCTGCCAGCCTCCCATGCTGTTCAGCTCAGGAGCTGACTGACTCTCTCTCTCTCCCCTCTTCCTGGCTTCACCTCCTGAGCTCGAGGGCCCCACCCACAGCACTCAGATCATTTTTCATTTATGAGTGCATCCAGCTAAACTGTGTTTGTAAGAGAGCAAGCCAACCTTTGCCCTGTGAGCGTATTGAAACCATGCTGCTAAAAATGACTTCAATTTTCTGGAAGTATAGGGCGGACCAGCTGGGGGGCGGGCAGTGCAGAACTGGGGTGGCGGGGGAGTCAGATCCTGGCAGAAGTCATTCATGGCTTCCTCCTGCAGGTACCTGATGGAGGTACCTCCTCCATCAACAAAAGATATACACCTTGGTGATGGAGTCACGGTAGCTTCATTATGCAGGTACCTCCACAGCATGTCACAAACATCAAAAAAATGTACCGCCAAGCCCTGGCTGGTGTGGCTCAGTGGACTGAGTACTAGCCTACGAACCAAAGGGTCGCCGGTTCGATTCCCAGTCAGGGCACCTGCCAGGGTTGCAGACCAGGTCCCCAGTTGGGGGCATGCGAAGGGTAACCATACATTGATGTTTCTCTCCCTGCCTTTCTCCCTCCCTTCCCCTCTCTCTAGAAATAAATAAATAAATCTTTAAGAAAAATGTATCGCCAAGGTGATGGTCAAGAAACTTTCCATCCAGCTACCTGACACTTCACAACGAATTAAATATTTTTATTTCACACTTATTAAAAGGCCAAGTTTCTTAATGCATTCAAATGGGAATAACAATTGAGACTTTAATTTTAAAAAGAAGCCCACTGGTCCATGAGGGCTTCTTGTCACGACGACTCCAGCCAAATCCACCACCTCCCTATCCAGCAGCTTTCCCGTCTCCGTCCCAGACCTGTACCAGCCACGCAGACTGCTGGCCGGCCCGCGGGGACACCGACCGCTGCTGGACTGTCAGCAACTGCAGCGATGATGCGGGTTTTACTGTCTTCACATTTTACCAGGAAACAGGGTTTTTAAAAATAGGCTCCCCCAAACTAACACATATACATTGTGACTTCTACTCTGTGTCACATTCATCTCATTTTGCAGCTGGAGCAAAAGGGGCCTTTCATGATCCATCAACCAGAGACACGGTCCCCCAAACCCCAAGGCCTTCGCGGTAGATATGAAAATTTACACAATTTAAATGAGAACAGCATCTTGTCGCAATACGGACAGTCCTGGAGCAGTTACAGGCGTCAGGGGCGAAAGAAGAACAGTCATTCCAAGGTCAAGCTTCCGAAAACCTGGAAGGACTGTTAGGTTTCAGGATTCATGTTTGTGTTGTATAATCTACTCCTTTCTTTTAGTGTTTCATCCCATACAGATTTCCCCCACCCCCCAACGAATCTGTACTGTCAGAAGAAGGTCCCAAACACCATGGAAAGTTCTTTGGACTTTCAAAATTGTTTTTTAATTCCTCGTGTATTAAAAAAATGACTCAGTAGTACCCAGATTTTTAAAAAGTTCTTATTTTATAATTAGTTCAAATGTCTCCTAAAAGGAAATGCTATACATTTCTACACGTGCTCTCAATGGCTTCTAGTCATCCCCACTTCCTACCACCAAGTCCTTGGGGAACCCCACTTCCTACCACCATGTCCTTGGGGAACCCCACTTCCTACCACCATGTCCTTGGGGGGGGAAAAAAGGAAAGTTTTTTTTCTTAACAGTTTCCCATTGGCCAGTTTAACAAATGAGAAAAAGTAAAGCAAGACACCAAGTCCCCGGTAGGTACACGACGTTTCACTGGTGGGGCAGAGAGAGACCTGCCGGGGGATCAGCGCCTGGCCTCCAGGCCCAATCCAGAAACCACGGACCAGCCCGAATCGTCACGTACCGTCCAGGGTCTGACACGTGATCATGTGAGTGTCTTCCTGGGACTTACCTGCCCAGTTTAGGGGTGTGGACTTGTTCTGAGTGTAAGCTAAGGAGAAGGAAATCTGCTCTTCAAAATTTTTTAAAAGAAGTGGGGCAAAAAGGGGGTTAAAACTTGCTTGGCCCATGACTAAACTAGTCTTAATCAGAAGTAAAATTTGCCCATAGAGTATTCGCCCCAGTGTTAGTGTGTGGCATCTGCCAAAAATCGATGGTGGTGAAACCTGTTATTCCACCTCTCTCTGTCCCATTCTCTCAACAAAGGGTGGATAACGTGTACCACATAACTTTGCTTTAAGGGAAATTGCTGCGCCATGTACTCATAAAACTAGCCATGCAGCACATACCAGAATGCAGGCAGTACACAAGCCATTAGAAACATCTGATCATCCACGGTTTCGGGCAGATATGTTTTTGGTTAAGCCACCTGTGGTAGGAGCCTGCAGCTCCACTTTCTTGTCACCTGGGTTCCTGGGGTCAGGAGATGACAGTGTCCTCCCCCTCTGTGATCTGGGAGGGACCATGAAGATGGCTTAGTCCAACCTTCTCCTTGTGGGGATGTGGAAACAGAGGCCCAGAGAGAAAAGCGAAAGTGTGCCAAGGTCAGCACAGGAGAGGAGGTACTGGGAACAGAACTGAGACTAGACCTTCCTGATGCAAACTCGAGGCAGCACTAGGTGGACACGGTGCAGATCTTCCTGTTCCAAGAACTACAGGCAGGGGCTCAGTCCTGGCTCTCTGGCTGTTCACCAGCCCTGGCCTAGGGACAGGCCTAAGTCTCTCCCAGGAGCAAAAGCAGAGGGGGACAAACAAAGGTGGCATCAGCAGAACAGGGAGCAGCTGAGTGGTGCCAGCGATCCCCCACAGAGAGAGGAATCAACAATACCACAAAAGTCAACGGACACCTCTGTGTCCCCACCAAAGAGCGGGAAGCAGGGACACGGGCGGCTGTTTGCACAACCGTGTTCACAGCAACCCAATTTGTCCATGGACTGATGAGTGGATATAAAAAATATGGTCTATATATACAATGGAATACTACTCAGCCTTAAAAGGGAAGGAAATTCTACACGTAGTACAACAGAGATAAACCTTGACGACATTATATTAAGTGAAATAAACCAGCCACAAGAAGACAAACACTGCCTGACTCCACGTATGTGAGGAACCAACCTAGTGGTCAGACTCGGAGACAGAGACAGTGCAATGGTGGTGGCCGGGGGCTGAGGAGGGGCCAACGGGCAGTTATTGTTTCGTGGGGACAGAGTTTGTTTTACAGGATGAAAAATGCTCTCAAGGTGGATGGGGGTGATGGTTGCACAACAACATCGGCAGGCTTAATGTCACAGGACTGTGCACTTAAAAATGGTTAAAACGGGCCCTGACCGGTGTGGCCCAGTGGGTTGGGCATCGTCCTGCAAAGTAGAAGGTCGGCAGTTCGATTCCAGGTCCGGGCATGTGCCTGCGTTGTAGGTTTGGTCCCTGGTCAGGGCGTGTACAGATCGATGTTTTACAAATCAAGGTTTCTCTCCCCTCTCTTTCTCCCTCTCTCTCTAAAAATAAAATATTTAGAAAAAAATGGTTGAAATGGTTAACCTTATGTTGTATATGTATATACATATATTTTAAAAAGCCAATGAATTTTCTCTTTGTTTCCCTTTTGGCCAGTTCTACAGCTATCACGCTTCACATCATTGCAGCTACTCAGCACAGATGAC
The DNA here is from genome assembly GCA_028533065.1 of Trachops cirrhosus. Classification (NCBI taxonomy): domain Eukaryota; kingdom Metazoa; phylum Chordata; class Mammalia; order Chiroptera; family Phyllostomidae; genus Trachops; species Trachops cirrhosus. The sequence goes on along the minus strand of CM052540.1, from coordinate 180,383,372 downwards.
CACCTGCCATAAGGTAACATTTCTACATGACTTGAGAACAACAGGAAGCGCTGAAGTTTCCTTCTCTCTTGTTCCCCATCTCATGGTCAAAAATAGCTCCCAGGAAGTTATCCAAGTGACCAAGGTGCTCAGTGTTTCCACGTGCTGCGATGGAAGGTGATGATGGCGATGGCAATGACAGTGGGAACACCGTGCAGCTCGGGCGAGCAGGGGGAGCCCTGGCCGCAGCAGACTCAGAAAAGCGGCTCCCTTCCGGCCTCGGCAGCCACGCACAGGGCTCGCAAACACCCCAGAGACAGCCCCGTGGGCCCCTTTATAAAGCTCTCTTAGAGCCGCCCCATCCCTCACCTCTCTCAAGTCGGGCGGCACAGGCGGGTGCCATCATGCTTTTTTGTCCTTATATGTGCACAGAACTCTCTCTTCGCTACTGAATTAGCCCGCATGCCTCGGCTCTCTCACCAGACCTTCTCAGTCTCCATCCTTGACTTCCCTCCTTCCTCCTGGCAGGCCCAGGGTGAGACCTGGAGGGGCGCCAGCATCTCTCTCTCTCCCACTCCTCTCTGGGTTTCCCCTTCTACACCCACAGCAAGAACCACCAAGAAAGAACTGCCACCTTCTCCACCTCTATCTCTGCAGCTTCGGCCCCAGACTCGACCTCTCCTGCCCCACTCCAGGTACCTGAAACACAGCATGCCCTCAGATAAAACCCATTAGGCTCTCCCTCAAACCGCTGCCTGCTCCTATAGTCCCCCCTTTAATTAATGTCAGCCCCTAGTCACTCAAGCCCAAGTAAGTCACCCTTGACTCCTCTCTTCCCTTCACCCCTGGTGGTTACGTCCTGTCAACTCCGTAAACCTTTCACCTGTCCCCTCTCCTGTATTCTGTCACCTTCAGGGGCCCTGATTCCAAATGAGTCTCTCTTCCTCAGTGGTTTACCACTCCGATCTATCCTGCACACTGAGATATCCAATAGCAAAGATATCACCACCACCTGAAATGCTCTGACAATTTCTCATCGCCCAAAGCATAAAGCTCTTCGTCTGATGCCGAAGACCACTCCTGATCCAGCCCCAACGCCCGCATCATGAAACACACTGGCCACTGCTCTCTTTCACGTAGTATCTATGCTCCCACTGCAGGGAGGGAGGGGGCTGTGACTGGCATCTAGTGGGAAGAGGCCAAAGAGGCCAGAGATGCTGCTGAACACCCAACGATGCACAAGACAGTGCCCTGCAATGAAGAACAAGCCACACAGGTTCTCAGAGCACCTGATTCCACCGTATTTATGATTACCATGATGGCTTCCCACGCTAGGGACGCAACCATAAACGTTGTCGGAATGCAGAAAATAAAATGGGCGTGAGAAGCGGGTTAGGCAAAAGCAACAGGGGGATTGAGGGCCGGAGCTGACGCGCCCTTCCGAAACATCCAGAGTCCAAAATCCCCCAACCCTAAGCTGACTCATGCAGCAAAGGGTGGGTCTGCAGCCTCCATGAGGCTCCTGAGCAGGAGTGGAAGGGCTGGATCAATATTTATCGCAAAGTTTCCTCTTGTATTTCCCTTCAGAGCCATGCATACTCCCAAGTTCTAGTACATAAATGGAAAGACAGAACAAAACTCTCTTGTCCAGACCCTTAATACAGTTTCACTGTCCTTCTGAAGTTTCAGTCTCCAAAGATTCTTCCTTTGTAATCTTTCTAATGACCTTACTCTGGCTTTTCCAAAACTGCACTCTACAAATGAAAGAAGAACTCCAAGGCCAGATACGTCTGACAAGTGTGACGGGTGTGTCCAAACCTTATTTTATCAGGCAGTTCCCAACCCTGCCTTTTTATGACGTAGCGTATTAACAGGAAACAAGTGCTGTGGGGAGGGCTTTTTGAAACACTCCGAGGCATTCTCCTTAGCCACCTGAATAGTACAGGGCGCTCTCAGGGTCTAAGTTTCCATTTGTGCAGGAAAGTGCCAGCTCCCCCTCACTCAGCCCCCTTGTCTCAGGCTGGAGCCCTTGGCTCCTCCTCACTGTTCCCAGCCGCACAGCCTGTCTGCCTATGTAAACAAAGGTGGGCACCGTGAACTGGGGCGCTTTTCTGCCTCCTCGGGTGCGGGTGGAGGGAGGCAACGAGGCACACCAGGTCAGCGACGGTGCAGGAAGTGTGCATCAGCGTGTCCTAGGGCCTGGGTCCTGGACAAGGACACGTGCCTCCGAGGGCCACTGCACTTCGGGCCAGCATTTCAGAATCAAGTCCCATTAGTGAGGATTAGGTCAGGCCATTCAACGAGAGAAACAAGTTTCTCCTGGACGCAGATGGAGAACAAGACCAATCACTTTGGGGCAAGGAACATCTGCCTTCAGAGGACCAGGAAGGCTTTATGAGTTCCACTACCATGTGCACAACCCGGTGGTTCCCCACAGGAAGCTGACCCCACCGCGCCCGCACTCCAAGGCATGGCAGCTCCGTGGCCCTCCTCGCCTAGGACAAACCCCTCAGACCGGCCGCCAGCGTGGTCTTGGTCGTGGAATGAGGGCTCAGCTCCCACTTTTTAGCCTGGCTCGTCAGTTCTGTCAATCCTTTGAATTAGAAGTAGTTTGTTTCTTCATAGAAATGAAGACGTTTTTGGCTTTGGAAACTAAGTCCAACCCATCAGAACCTGAACTCCCCTCCCAGGAATCCTGCCGTGAGCTGCAGCACCCGCGGGGATCTGGCCGAGCATCGGTGGTAACTCATCTGCATCTGGGCAGAGGGAACAAGCAGTTTCCTCAGCCGATGTCACCGTCCGCCTGCAGCTGGACACTTCCCTCTAATGCCTCTCAGGGCCTGGGCTCTCCACAAATCCGTTTTTGTGACCATTGCCACAGACAGCTCCCCAAAGCCCCAGTATAGGGTCTTGCTGGTGTCAGGAGATTAGCCCCGCCTCATGACCAGGAGCAGAGGAGTAACTGAGTGTGTCCTCTAAGCGCACGCGCTGTGCACATTCAGGGCACAGAGGAGCCCGTGTCCGTATGAAGGCCCCCACCTTCGCAGGGGGACGTGCTAAGTGGGAACCAATGTGTAAAAGCATCTGGGGCTCCCAGACTCCTGCAGGGAAGGGAAAACCACGGGCCGGGAGTCAGAAGTGACTTTGCGGAGAAAGTGGCTCTCAAGCAGAGCTTCAAAGGCTGCTTCTGGGTTGACATGTGCCACAATTCCACGCCTCCCCTCCTCACATATATAAGAGGAAAATGGGCTCCTCCTCCTCACGGTTGGGCTGATCACACCTCACTTGGCGGAGGACATGCTGAATGGCGGGCTTGTTAACAGGCATGCTGGAAAGGACACGAACTGGACAAGTGTGACATGGGCCACTGTCATAGCTCCACTAAGATGTCACACGGGAACAAAACAGTGGGCTGAGGTTGGAGTCTCCAACCTTTCTATTTTATTTCTGCTACACTGATATGTCCAATAATGAAAGTGTTGGTTTTCAGAACCTTAAGGCGATGTGGATGTTTAATGAACCCATTGTGACTCCCTTGGGTGCCATGCGTCCCAAATGTGTGTAGATTGTAGGACACAAACCAGACAGCACGGGAGCAGCAGGCAGAGCTCTGGGTGTGGTTCCCGAGAAGCAGGAGAACAAGCTTACATTTCAACTCTCGCCAAGGTGCTAAGTGATCAGAGGGAGTGGATGACACCGTGCCTCTTGGGTCACCTGAACAGAGGGCACACTCCGCACGGGGGTGTATTGCACACTGGGCTGCGAGTGTATTCCAGAAGGGCTGGTGAAACTTGTGTGAACTGCAAATACGGTTTTTTCAAAGCAGTTTCTGTGATTAACCGACTCCTTCTCTCCCGTCTCCTTCTGCTGTCTTGTGAGTTTTAACGGTGGTAACAGAATTCCCTGCAGTGCTGTTTTAACGGGTTTCTGCATCCAGTCTGTAATTTCTAGATCTCAAAATAGTTCCTCTTAAAAAAATACAGTCCCCCCAAGTCTTCAGTATGACTAAAAAGTATTAGCCTTTCTTCCTCAAGTGGGGAAGGGTGGAGCGAGCCCTTGGGGGAAGAAAGCCATCAAAATCCACAGCATGCTCAATGACACGTGGGCGCACTGTGCTTCTGAGGCACTTCTCATCCCCACCAGGAAGACCTCTCCTCTTGGAATCACGTACGGTGCGGGGGCAGGGGTAGGAACTTGACTTACAAAACCTTGGCTTTCAGGAGCACTGGTGAGGAAGCAGGGTCATGTATGGAAATTTCTTTCTATAGCCTCCAAACAATCAGTTATTTGTTTCCCCCCCTTTTTTTCCCACAAGAATTTCTCTAAATAATGGGAGATTTCCCATGGGAATCCAGCAATGGTGACTTCCAGATCTTACACTTATCTAAATCAGTGTAAAAACAAAAGACGCAAGAATGCGCCTGGCTGGCTGGTAACAATGCAAATTCTGGCCGTGAGAACAGCAGCCAAAGCGTGAAACTTCCAGTCCTGGAGTTTTTACTGGGCAAGGGGGTAAAGTCTCTTCCGTTTTCACTCAACCAACGAAGAATATGGGGTCCTCCCAGCATTGGCCAATTAAAGTTTAATTCTAAGACCTATGAAAAAAGTTGGGCGGGGCTTTCATCATCTACGTAGCAAAACAACATCAGACTCCATAAGAAAACGAGCTGGGGTCAAAAGCTTCAGAGACCTCTGAGCTCAGTGGACTGGGCGTGTTCACGATGGTATGGCTGCCGGAGGGAGGGGGTGGGGGACTGGATGGAGAATGAAGGCACTGAGAAGTGCAGACTGGTAGTTCAGGAGAGTCCTGGGGACGTACAGCCCAGCAGAGGGAATACAGTCAGTAATACTGTAACACCTATGTAAGGGGCCAGGTGGGTACTTGAACTATCGGGGCAACAGCTGGTAAAGTACATGACTGACTACGTATATATATCACTATATCGTACATCTGAAACTAATACAACATAGTATTGAACATGAAGTAGAGTTGAAAAAAATTTTTAAAGTGAAAAAAAAAATCAAAAATTACTTTAGCCACAGCCATTTGTGCACAGGGCCTCCCGGAGCTGTGGCCTCTTCATAGAGGTAACGCCCTCGAGTCAGAGAAGGGAGGATGCTGGCACTCAGGTCTGCCTGTTCCCAAATCCTATGTTCCTCCCTCTCCACACCAGGCTCCTAACGTGTTCTGTTGGTCACAGAGGGTCTAAGCGCGTCCTCTGTGAAGCCTTTTCAGGGGGGCGGCAATTTGGGAAAAGAGAGTGAGCCTTAGGTAACTACGGATTAAATTCACAGTTCCCTGCTTTCTAGTTAGGTGAATAACACACACACACATCTTGATGCCTCAGCTTCCTCGTCTGAAAAAGTAGCATGCATTTACAGAGCTTTTGCTAAAATAGAGAGATGATAATGGTTCAGATCGCCCCTGTGCTGGCCTCACGCTGGGCACTCGGCAGATTGTGGTCACGGTGACTCTTGTGTAAAACTGACTCATCCCTCTCCTATTTCTTCTCCTTGATGTTTCCTCTCTGCTCTTTCGCCTTATTTAGATCACTGCCAAGACCGTACATGGCTTGTCTTTATTCCCAAAGTCCCTGGCTTAATCTAAAGTAACTAGGGGGCGAGTGGGAAAGGAGGCAGAGTGCTCAGGGAAGGGCAGCGTTCAAAGCCCAGCGATCTGTGTCCCCAAAGGGGCTGCCAGCTCTGGTCAGGACACCGGTCGCCGGACAAGTGGAGGAGAGGACCGTCCACACAGAACCCCCACCCAGATTCCACTGAAGAGCGTCTCGGCCTCTTCCGGGGCGACCTGGGTCGTCCCCACAATCAGGGCTTTCGCGGGGAAGGGAGCCGCACCCCCCTCCTCGGCAGTGCCACGGGCTCCGTCCAGGCTGTTTTCTGAATTACTTCCCGTCAGGAAAGGGACAAGCCAGGACTGGTTTTCTTTTCTTCCTTCTTCCCTCCTTTCTTTCTTTAACCAACGGAGACACAGAAGGAAAAAAGACATATGAAGACTGAGGATGCTCTAAACATCAGAGGCAAAGCCTGCATGGCATGACCAGAGACACGCTATTTAAACAGAAGGTTCTCTC
>CM052540.1:180272337-180376804 GCA_028533065.1 Trachops cirrhosus | reverse complement strand
CTGGAATGGGAATAAAGGATAGAAACTGTACTGAATAAACTAAAATAAAAAATTTAAAAAAAAGTCTCTACTATTTCCAGAACTTGGGCCTCCCCGTGATGCTTTCCTTGAAAGCAAACCTGAAGCCTAAAAGAAGTACCCAATGTAATTTTTTAAATTTAAAATTACTTTTACTGACCCATTGTCAAGAAGCTCTTATATTTTGATTACAGCTGTTTGACCAGGAAGGAATCCACTCTCATTAGGTTCATTGTAATGAAATATAAAATACACGGCAAGTCTTATGCATCGCACTCCTACGCATGTCTTTCAGGAAAGCAGAACAGCGTATTCCTTATAAAGAAGAAAGAGGCCGTCCTCTTCTCTCCTGTTGTTTTATCACCGTGCTCAGGGATGGCACCCAGCCCCCGAAAGCCTGAGCTGGGTGGGGGGAGGCTCAGGGGCATGGACGAGGCTGTGGAAGCGCCTGCCGCTCCCTGGAGCACCCACCAGGAGGTGCTCTCCAACAAGCACGCCCGACTCCAGAGGAAGAGCTTCCGCTGTAAAACGTAACTGGGGAAAACACCGTCAGGTTAGTTGGACGCATCCACATAGCGAGTCTCCTTTTGGGAGGTGAGTAGCTTTTCCGGGAGGGCCCTCCGCGTAGCCCCACTGTGGGTCGTACCAACTACAGTCAGAGCAGCAGAGCAAGGTGAACAGGTCCCAGCGCTAAGAGGCGCTTGGAAATGTCACGCATCTGGTCTTTGCGTGGTGCCGCCAAGGTTCGGGCCAGAACCGGGCCGGGTTAAGCGTGGTGGGCACTGTACATTGGTTCTTGAACACTCCTTTAGCAGAAAATCCGAACAACGGGGAGAGCAGACCTGGACACAGAAGTGGGCGGGGCTCACCGCTGAGACCCACCCTGTGGGGATCACCATGGAAAAGGGGGTACGGTTCCGGCGGTTTCTCCCTCAAGTCCTGCGCTGGAGCAGCGCGCCACGGCAGCGTGGTTTTTCTGCTAAAACAGTTCCACCATGTGGTTTGGCTCTTTTCCTGGCTCCACAACATCGAAGTCTGATGCCTGATCCTTCCCAGAAATTCTGTGAACCACCTAACATCCTTTAATACATCCCTCTCTGCTTAAAGTAGCTACAGAAATCTCTGTTGTTTGCAGCCAAAAGCCCTGCTGGGCTCAGCGAGGGAGAAAGCAGAGAAACGAGAGGAAGTTGGAAGGGCCGTGGAAGCCCGCTGGCTTGGGCAGCGTGGCGCCCAGATGTGCTAGTCAGGGCTTGTACCCCCAGTGCCGGTGCCCAGCAAGGCCATATGGGGTCACCCACAGCGCGCAGGCTTGAGCTGGCTGGACAGGGTTGAAACCTCAACCCCACTGCCTAATCTCTGCATGGTGCTGGGAAAATTTCTCATCTTCTCTGGACCTGAGCTTACTCAACTACAAAACGGGAATCCTGCTGCCTATCTTACAGGATCACAGAGAGACTACAGCTAGGACACATATGTAAGCAGCCGAGGACAGGGCCTAGAAACCAGCAGTGGTCCCAGAAATAACACGGCGATCCCCCCAATCTTCACCAGTTGACTTGGCTTACATGTTAATACACAGAAAAATACCACATATGTCCCAATACTTTTTTCCTCTAAAATTATCCTCCTAAAAGAGGATGTTGTCTTATATTTGAGTCTATATATGAGTCTATATATGAACCCCTCTTTCAATGTCTTTAATTTGGGTGACAGAGTGCTCTTTGGAGAAGACAACTATCTTGGACTCCATGCCAATTTTAGAATTTTAGATGCTTACAGAGGTCAGATTTAGTTTACAAGAAAGAGGGAAAATGAACCTCATGGTGAATTTCACAATTACTCTTGGGGGAAATGACCTCACGATTTAAGTGCTGGGTTTCCGAGCGGCAGAGCAGAGTCAGGGCTGAAAGCAGAGACTTGGGCACGTTACAGCTGAGTCGGAACCCGGCTCTGCCTTGCATGGGCCGTGTGACTTAGAGCGAGACACGTGAACGATCCGGGCCTTAGCTCCCCCAGTGAAATCGGATAGCAGGTATCTCTCTCACAAGGGTGCCCTGAGGAGCAAAGGAATGAATCCATGCCAAGCTTCCGTGATGGTGTCTGGCACACGGTAGATGCACAGGTAACCAGGAGATATTCTCAATGACAGGGTGAAGGAGTTGGAGAATTGTGCGGGGGTTATGTGAGTGGGTCCTTGTGGCCTTGGACAAAGGCCCAGGGACAGCACCATCACACGGCTAAAAAAATTGCTGTCTCTCAGGATGGAAATGAAGGTGAGAAACTCCGAAAACTAGACTTAGATGATGTAAAATGTGGCTCAGACTTTGAAAAAATTTCCTTTATGAACTATATAAGTGGGAAATTAACACTGCATTTACATTTTAAATGGGATTTCAAATGTGTGTGAACTACCTTAATACAGCAGATATTACAGACAGACATGGCCATTTCATGTTTAGTGCTAGAGTATTTGTACACTGAATAGTATACTATTAGCATACAAAACACATGTTTTCACATGTATATTTATTTGGCCAAAACCTATCTGTAGAAGATCTGCTTTATGCACGGCGCTTGTATTCCACGAGGTATGCTAAAAGAAAATGTTCTTACCCTCTTTCTAACCAGCACAGAAATACAAGTAGATATGAAGAAGCATCTAAAACCATATGTCCCTGCTCCCTTAAATTCATGCTCTTATCCCCCCTTCCTGAGTTTTGCTTAGATTTCAAACAGAAACAAGCAGCAGCAAACCAACATAAAATACAGTGGAAGGACACGGAGAATACCTCCATGTGTCTCACACACATGCAGTCTCCAAAATGGGTACGGATGTCACCGGTTGTGTTTACCTGATACCCTCATTATGGGTGGGGACAATAGAATCCAACTAAAAGGAGATTTTCTACATTCATAAAGTGTGAACCACAAGAAGTGTTCTGTTTCGGAGGGCCGTCTCTCATCTCTGCTTCACTGGAGAGGGAGGGGGAATTCAGCTGGGTTTTGCATACCGGGCAGTTTCTGTGGTTCTCTAGAAGGCAGTGCACAGGGACGCGGGCAGCTTGCGGCCGGGGCGTGCTCGATGTTTATGAGGTGTGAAGGGTAAGGAGAGACGCCACGGGAAACACTCAGAGGAGATCCTAGCTCCGCTGTCCACAAAGACGGTCGTCCCTTCTAACAGAATAAACCCCTCCATGCTGACGTTTTCTCAGTTCTGTTTGTGTACGGTCACAAACTCGTGCTAACCAAGCATTCTACCCAGGATTAGACGGTTTGTACAGGTCTCAAAGTTTACCCATAACATTAAATATAATTCCTGTTGGATATCAAGTTGTCCAAATGTGGGAACATTCTGTTCAAGATATTGGAGGCAGCTTCTTAACTAATAGACTTCTCGAATCACTGATAAAACCGAACTAAGCAGATATCAGTAACACACGGCATGCTTTACTTCTGTGGAATGTCAATGAAAATTACCTCAGTTTCATACTTAACCACACACACACACACACACACACACACACACACACACGTACACACACACACTTAAAAACCAAGACGAGTCACTGAAATTGGCCCAAGACTGGGTTGGGGGTGGAGACGCTCCCTCTGGCAGATGAGCCACGTGCTCTGGGCTCTGAAGGGGCTGTTCCAAGCCTTTCCAGTCCCCTGAAATGCTGTGAATCAGCGCTGCCAACAGCCAGCCTGGTCAGAAGGCACCCCGTATTTGAATGGAGCTGTTCTTTCTCTGGGAAGCTCTCAGCAGGGAGGTATAACTGTCTTACGATACGTTTCCGACTAAGGAGAATATGCAGAGAACCAGCATGAGGTCATATTTAAATGGTGTTTAACTAGGGGTCTGATGGGCTGGAAAATGCAAACATTGTTTGGGGGTAGACTGAACTCAGCTCCAAAAGGCAGGAAAACCTGCCAAAAATCATTGCAGATACTCTATCAGCTGGCTCAGTGAGACGAAGAGAAGTAACCCCAGCACCCTCGGGTTTTAGGTAGAGAAGGAAAGGCATTATCAAACCACTTAAGTTTAAGCTTAGAACACCTGCAAGGCAGTGGGGAGATTGCATTCCTTCATCATTTAGAAAAGGAGAGAGGACACTGATCAGACTCCACCCGTTTAAAAACAGACTCACTTGTGTAATTTATAGGCTAATCAAAAAGACTAGCAGCGGCATTTAGTGTGTGCTGCTTCTTTTCTGATGCTCAATTCTAACCTCAGCTTTATTCAGGGTAACTGTGCCCAGAATGCTTTATCTGTACTTTCTCCAAGCACCTACCTCCCCAAGTTAAACTCTTCAGGATCGAGTCCCCCATCTCCACTGTCAGGTGATGATAACAGTTTACTCTGTCCTTCAGACAAAGTATCAGCACGTTTACAAATACTGGCTCATTTGAAAGGCCCTGGGAAGACAGACCACTGCATCTCCTGTGTGACCATGACCAGCCTTGCCCATGGTAAGTCCTCGGTAAATGTTAACTGAATGACTGTTGCCTAAATAAACCTGTCCTTGATTTTTGACATCTGTGGCTGATCTTATTAAGTTACCCTCACCAGTCTGTAATTTGTAGAAAGTTAAAGGACTGATACAGGCTACAAAATGGATGAATCTTGAAAACGTGCTGAGTGAGGGAAGCCGGTCACAAATGACCATGCATTGCATGATTCTGTTTATATGAAATGCCCAGAATAGGAAATTTACAGAGACCAAAGGTGCACTAGGGGTTGCCAGGGGCTGGGGAGATTGGGGGAATATGGGGGGTGACTGCTAATGGATACAGGGTTTCTTCTGGGGGTAATAAGAATACTGTAAAACTAGATAGTGGTGATGAATATACTAAACACCATTTAATTGTACACTTTAAATGGGTGAATTGTATGTATGTTAAAAACCAGCCAACCAACCCTAGGAAGACAGATGCAGACCAGTGGATTCCTTGCCACTGTAGCTGTTCCTCACGAAGGCACTCAAGATTGAACGAGGTGAAGTATTAACCTCTCAAAGTTTAAACAGGCAAAATCAAGATCCCCGGAAACCATTAGGTAACAAAGTCACCTGTGGTGTAGCCGTTAACCTAAAGGCACACTGTGAATGCCTGGCGAGTAGAAAGTTCTTAGAAAGGTTGTCTCGTGCCTCCAACTCCCTGTCCCCTTTTCTAAACTGGCTAGTGCTTGAGCAAAATTAGAGAAAATTACCAAACTATTTTAAAATAACAGCAGTAAGCATCTGTCCAGGAAGATTTATGAAGACACATTTTTTAGTGGAAAATTAATAAGCAAAAAATCTAAGCATTCCTGCTGGGTTTTTTCCATCCTCAACCCACGTGCCTCACAAATGTCAGGGGTGCAGCAAAAAGTGACACTTGGTCTCCTTATTCCAAGGAGTAGGGGGTCAATACAAGCAAGTCCATTATACAGATAAAGACACAAAAACTCAGGGAAAAACCAGCTGTTCCCCCAGGTCATAATTAAGACAGACAGCTTCTGTACTCCTGGAGCTCACATATTCGTCTGCCTGCTGTCCCCCAACAAAGAACTAAACAGCAGTGTACGCTTGAGATCGCCTCAGTATGTCTCTGGTCTCCCTTCCTCTCGGTAGGGCCGTGCTCCCTCAGGCCAAGGCAGACAGAGGCTCAACACCAGAACAAAATGCAGAGCGTGGAAGGCTGGCCGGGCCCCACAGGAGGCTGTGTCTGTGCTCCCTCCTCCCACCCGGCCTCACCTTTCTCCAGAGATCAGACCCCACCTCTGGCAACCTGGCGCCCACCCTCCTTCCAAGGAGCCCTGAGATCCTTGCCTGTTGCCTTGAGGGACAGACAGGAGGAAGCCTGACTTCCAGCAGCAGTAAACAGTGAGCTCCTTACAATCTGCCTCCATGTAGATGGCTTTCTGTCTAGGAAGGGGAAGAGTCAGCACATTCCTGAGTCAGTTTGGCCAAGATCGTGAGTGTTCATGAGTATTTCCTGACCACCTCACGCAGTCCCAGGTCACCTGCCTGGGATCTGGAGCTGAGAGCAGCCACCAGAGGACACACCTCACCCATCCCAACCCCTCACCCACTGCCCTTCTCAACTACTGGCAGCCCCCGTTTATTTTACTACATCTGCTGTGTGCGACCTGTCTGCGTGTCATGGGCTTTATGTGTGTTCTTTCATTTAAGTCCACCAACAACTCTGAGTGGGAAGCATAGTTATTATTCTCAGTTTATATATAAACACATGCAGAGAAGCTAAATAAGTCACCCAAGGCTATGCAGCCAGGACACGGGCGGGCTGTGATGAGATTCAGGGCCCGGAAGCCAGCATCGTTAATCCCAGAAGAGGAGCTGCTGATCCTGATGGGCAGTGGGAAGCTGATCTACCAGGAAAATGCTGGAAGTCATTCCCACTAGAATGGAGGCTCCATCTATCCCTGGGAGTGACCCCCAAAGCTGTTCTGGGAGAGTGGGTTAGCTCCCAAGGACCTGGGAAAGGCTTGTCTGGGGGAGAGTCGGCTCAGCAAGTCTCAGTGTTCACACTGTGTGTGTGGACACCTCTTTTCCACGCGAGAGGGGCACACGGCTCACACCAAACAGCACACCAGCAGAGCTGCATCTCCGATGACGGCCAAGCCCAGGGCTTAGAGACAACAGGGGTGGACAGTGCGTGCTCAGCTTCAGAGGAGCCCAGGGTAGAGCAGCTCCTGGGCAAATGAGTCTCCGCCCTCCAAGGGTGAGGACAAATGATACACATGCAAAACAAGGGTCACGCAAAAGGAGACCTCTTCTCATTTGAATGTTTCTTACACGTCTTTTCTGGACGAGGTTGTTGGTAGTTGGGGACTTTATGCACTTGCTTCTTTATCTGCCTAATCCCAGAAAGAAAACAGTTCCGCGCTGTCAGAAGGCACTTGATCAGGCTGGGGGAAGATAAGGGGTCTCGGGGCCGGCTGTAATTGGAACTCTGGGAGTTCCACATGAGTCACCCCCAAATGTGCCTCTGTATGCTGACTGCTTTGCACTAAAGGCAGCTTTAGCCTTGGGCTCAAGAGCAACTCTGCCCCTCCCTTAACTACCTGTAAGAACTTGAATTAGGGGCCTGGCCTATAATAAGAGATAATCTCTTTTATAGGGCAGAACAAAGAAACTTCTATTTACTAAGCATCTGCTCTTAATATCCTGCAAGACCCTTTGAAGCCCCCAAGGCACCGCACCTCACCCCTAGCTCAGGACACTACACAAGCCCAAGCTGCCCTCCCGTCTCCGACCCTCCTGCAGGTGGGGTCTCCAACTCTCTTGTTTATGCAGGCTTGCCATCCATATGTATACGTTAAGTTCGGTTATTTTCTCTTGCTAATCTGCCTCCTGTCTACTTGATTATTGCACCAGCCCGAAGAACCTCGAGGGTAGAGGACCGTTTGTTCCTCCCCCACAGGCGTCAAGGGCAAGTTCAGTCACTTTCTTCTGAACACATTACTCTCGACTCACATCTGAACACCCGGTAACGCAGAGAAGCGATCACCCAGGCGTGCACCGCTCTCCCAGGGCCAAGAGAGCACAGTGAGCACACCGCACAGGTGCTGGGACATCTCCCGGAGACCAGGGCAGCTGCCCGCCGGTTCTCCGAAGGCAGGGACGCAGGTTCCGTGTTGTGATTCGGTTTCCACGTTGTGAACACACGGGGCTCGGTTTCCCAGAAATAGCTTCCGAATCAGCCCAACACAGTCCTGCAACCCTAAGTTCCGAGGTGTGGGTTATTCCACTGGTTTAGGAGCTATTACAGAAAGTATTGTAATGTATTACTCTGGTTCTGTGGGAGGGAAATTTTTTAACCTTGCATTTTTTTCACACAGGAGAAATGTACAGACCCATTTTAAAGGGAAAAAAAGCTTACCAGAGCCATACCTCCTTAGACCTCATTTGGAGTAATAGTGACTTAAGACGATAAAATCTTATTTTATTGCTATGTCTTTCAGTTGTAAATTATTTGTACAAAAGGAGTTTTTCCTTAATAATTGGCAAAGCACTTTCAAAAAGATTACTGCAGTAAAGTTTTTTAAAAGGTGTATCCATCTAAAGATTTAGAAACCCTTGTTTGAGAATCGTAGCTTTAATTTACAAAGCAACCTCTACCCAACTAATATACAACCCAGCACAGGGCTTGGCACAGAGATGTGCGATAAACCTTTTTTGAGCAAATGAACTCTACATGATTCATCGTTTAGAGGCAGGAACTGGGTAAAGTCCAAAGTGTAAATTAAAACACTGCCAGGGGGAGCAAGCCCAGGCAAGCACCAAGCTGTGCCTCCGGTCAGTTGGGTTTAAGAAAGAACCACAAGAGAACATCAAATAAGAATTTGATCACGCAATTATGTCACTAACTCTGCCCCCGGTTACCACCAGGAAACTAGCTGATGGAGCCTGACAAATCCCTTCCTCGCCCCGCAAACACCGCTCTGTGCCTAGCCTGGTATAATTAATGACTCTTTCACATTTCTATCACAGTACCCGGGCGGTGTCCCAGAGGAGGGTCAGAGGCAAGCCTGGCCCCGTGGAGACAGGACGGGAGCTGAAGTCAGCTAGTTCTGGATCCTGTGTCTGTGTCCTTGGACACATTTCTTAAATTCCAGCTTTCAGCCTCCTCATTAGTGAATCGGAACAAATAGCTATCTGGCCATGGTGCTGGAAGGAGTGCACATTGAGGAGGCCTGGAAAAGCTCCTGGCACATCATCGGAGGTTAAGAGAGCTTACTCCCTGATAGGAGCAGGAGGAAAAAAATCCAGGGCATGAAAAAGGCCTAAGGCCAGGAGTAAACAGGGCAGTCCTTGGGGTGGGCTTGGGAGCAGACTGGAAGTGAGGCAAGGAAAGGGTAGAGCTGCCTTCTAGATGGAGGAGGTGTGTTGCTTTCATGGCTGAGTGAAAGACAGAAGAGAGTGTACCATGTGTTCGTGGAAGTTCCAGGCAGAATTTAAAGTCATTCCATTGGCTCGGAAAAATTAGAAGATCCTGTTTCCGACAAATCCCAACATCCTAACAGAAGCTGTGTCGGTGCGCTAAATGGGACCTGGCCTAAGAAAAGAGAGGAATGGTAGGCACACAGCGTTTCTGCTCCCGGCAACGTGGGCCAAGACTGGGGCGATGAGGGAGTTCCTGAACGACTCCAGCGCATTACCCTTCGGTTAGACTTCTGGAATATTTCCCTCATCCATCATTAGGGATTCACTGAGGGCAGAGCCAGACACAGAACACTGTCACTCAGCCCTTCAGGTCAGTCCAGCTCACCCCAAACTTAATTTCAGGCTATGGTAAAACCGGAATAAAATGAAATCAGCATATGCTCCAATTATAACTATGTTATTATAACTATGCATGCAGACAGGAACCTAGAAAAGCTTGGAAAAGCGAAATACAGACAATATGTATTAGGTGGTAGAATTGAAAATTTTCCCTTTCGAGATTCTTTCTTAAATTGTTCTGATGTTATTAGTGCAAGACATAAAAGCTGCAAGGGAAAAAAGATCAAGTCAGGAACAGCCCGACCTCATCCATGCCACTTAGCCCACGACAGGAGAATTCGGACTGCGGCCACTGTTGAAATCACACGCTCCTTCACGCCTGGCTTCCAACCCATTCACAGCGGGCCAGACCAGACACAGCTGCGGCCCATCAGGTCCAGAGCTTCCGGGACTGAAAGGCTCAAGGCTTAATGTCTTTTGGTTAAAAAAATGAACACAAATTTCACCCCCACACAGCACTCTTATAAATGCGCTCTGCTGATCTCACTCCAGACCGGAGAATTTTCGGTCTATACAACTTCACGCTGACAAATGCCTAAATCACTGTCTTCTCTAACTAGTCTGAGCTGTTTAGTAGCTCTGCAGCACAGACACAGACCTACCCACTTCCCCGATGAGGAACAAACCGGTCTTCCGTACAGGGAGGAGCCTAGGATGAGAACCTACACAGCCTGGCTTTTACCTTCAGACAGACTTCAGACATAGCCCATCACTTTACATTTACTCCATGGGAAAGTCACGGGCACCCACGCCATGTTTAAGGTTTTTGTTACACAAACCACAGTCAGTGGTGGACTAGACAAGGACGGGGGTAGGATGATCTCAAGGATGCCTCTGGGAATATACAGTTGTTACCAGTATGTGACTCAACCCAGCCCAACAACCCCAGGGGAAGTTGCAAGGCCCCACCTGGTCAATGGACACAAGTTCAACAGTCCTCAGGTTAATTTGCCTCTGCTTCCTCCTAAAAAGCCCTTCCTTACTCCTCCCCATTGCCTCCTCCCACCCCAATACCTTCTTCACACCCGTTTCAGCACTTAATGCAGTAGTATTGCATTCGCTTATGCACCCATCTGCCTGCCAGACTGTGAGTTCCTTGAGAGAAGAAACTACATCTTCTTTCCCTACGTGCACCCAACTCAAGCACAAAGCCTGGCGAACGGGAGATGTTCCATTGCCCTGTTTTCCGTGGGCATCCCGGTTTAAAAGGGTTGTCCCTGTGTAATTATGAATGTCCCCTCCCACTCCCCAAAGTGCCCTGGTGTGTATGATAAATCCTATGACCGGCCTGTCAGTCAACAGTAGATGAATGCTTGTTACTGGTTTTATGAAGTCTGTTTGCTCATTTTTAAAGTCACCTCTCCATTATTTGCTGCGGTTACTATAGGCAGTAGAGAGGCAGGTAACAGGGGGGTGGATAGATGGGTAGGAGATGAAACCACAGCCTGACTGAGAAGCAGGTAACCCATAAATTAGTTTTGTGAAGAATTTGAAAGCAGATGGTAGCTGTGATGTGTCGCAGCAGATTTCCCTTCTAGTGGCCTGGTCAATCCTTTGGCAACAGTAAAGGGACAGTGCTTTTTCTGAGCACACCGGCAGGGTGAGAGCACTGGGTGAGGTTAGCAATGGCCGCCGTGTGCTGGTGGCGCTGGGGAAAGCCACGCCGGCTTCAAGTCCACACCAGGATTGCAAGGAACGATGGGGTGGGCACGTGGTCACCCCTCTGACCTAGATGCCACTGCCCCACGGCCCAGCATCCTGCCTATGAAGCCACCCCTCTCAATGGGTGCCCCTTAAAAATGGAAAAACCCTGAGCTTTTCTTACAGTCCTCAGAAACAGACCAGCAACAAGCAGAGAAGGCGAGAGAGTGGAGCTGGAACCAGTGAGTGGACTTGGCGTTCAGGGTGCTGGTTTACACAGCAGCATTACAGTTAACACAGTTACCAGGAGCGCCGACAAAACCAGGATTATCCCAGTGTACGCCACACTGGTCCTGGGGTCTGGCCTTTCTACAGCCCATTAAGGACAGAAGCACACGTCTCCACGGGGTCTTCCCCACTCGTAACTGCCACAGACAGAGCCACATGAAGAAGGCCAGGGGGAGGGGGGTGCTGCACCTGTCTGGCCCGTTTCCTCTGGTAACAGAGACACTCCTCCTTAGACTTAAGGACCCAGAAGGACTTCCCGCCTCTCGCTGCTCATTAGGCCTGTTTGATTTTAAAGGAGAAGATTAAATACACAGCCCACAGCCAAGATTCCAGATGTTAAGCAAGCCTTCCTTTGTGGCTGGGGTCCCCTGCTAAGCAGTACTTCTAATTAACATCCAAGGCTGGGCTCCAAGGGGCTGTCAGAGGTGGGAGTCCGGGCTGAAGGGGCCCTGGCCCCAGGCCAGCTCCGCCGTGCGCATCAGCTCTGAGCCCCTCACTCGGCTTTTCTGGGTCTGGGCATCTTCGTCTCCCCTCCCTGGAGGGGACCGCGCCGCAGACCTCCGCCCCTGCCGGGCAGGCTGGCAGAGGCAGAGGGGATTCGGAGTTCTCCAGAGGACGTCTAGAAGCCCCCAGAGCTGCGCTGACCAGCGTGAACCACTCGCCACGTGCAGCTATTTAAACCTGAGCTGGTGGAGCTTTAAAATTCAGGTCTTTGGTTCCACTAGCCGCAGTCCAGGGACTCGGTAGACACACGTGGCTAGTGGCTGGCTCCTACACCGGCCACCTCAGATCAGAGAACACCCCCATCTCCCGGAAAGTTCTACTGGACAGTGCTGCTCTCGAGCCTCTCTTCGGGTTCCTTTCTTTCAAGAGTTTATCTATTTATTTTTAGAGAGAAGGGAAGGGAGGGAGAAAGAGGAGAGAAACATCAGTGTGTGGTTGCCTCTTGTGTGCCCCCATCCCAGGACCTGGCCTGCAACCCTCCGGGGGAGGGAAGGCATGTGCCCCGACTGGGAATCGAACCGAGACCTTTTGGTTTGTAGGACAACGCCCACCCCGCTGAGCCACACCAGCCAGAGCACCTCTCTTGGGTTTCTCTCCATAAAAAATCAGTCACTGGAAGGAGCGTACCAACCCTGTCAGATGGTCGGGAAGGCATCGGCCCTTGTGTAGTGTAATGCCTACAACGAGAGAAGCTCTTTATACGACACAGTGGGGCCACAAGTAGGCTCTCTTCCAACTTCTCCAGAGAGACAGTTTTCCTTCCCGACACGAGACAGGGCTGGCACGGGAGGGGCTTCTCTCCCACGGCCCCCGCCTGTCTGACTCAGGTCGCCTTTCCGATCTGATCTGTTGCTTACACAGTCCTACTTCTGAGAGAATGCATTTTCAAATATCCTCTCAACAAGAGTGTTAGGTCTGTGCAAATCCAGGGACCAGGGAGACCCAGTCAGCTCCTTCTGCCTGCCTGATAGGCCTTCCCGTACGGCACCAAAACGTGCCCAACTCGAACGATTTAACAAAGCAAAAGGACACAATCCTCCCCAGGGGCCACAGTGTTAAAAGCATTCCAAAAGAAAATGGCCCCAAACAGAAGCTCCTCCCCTCCAATCTGTTCCTCATCGGCCAAGGATTTATTGGCCGTAGCTATAAATCAATTGCCAAGAGAAAGTAAAACCACGGCCTCAATGTAAATACTTGTTGGTAACAATCCTTCAGTGTGACACTTCGGATTTCAAGTGGCTGGGTGGCCCTCCAAACGCCTCATTAAATGGCAACTTTATAGCATTAAGAGGAAAAGGCTCTGGGATTTTCTGTGCAAATGTATAAATCGATCTTTTCAAAGACAAACAATAGAACAATTCACACAATGTGTATGATTGGGGCATGGAGGGGGAGGGGCAAAGTGAGGAGGAGAAACGGGGCAGCCGGGACAGGCTGGTCTGGAGTGTTTCCTGGCCTTTGGGTACCTTGACTCTGGACGTTTCCATTCTGCTCAATATTTGTTTATCCATCATCAAATGGGTCCACGCTTCAAGTGGTGCCAGTGTGTGAGTGTGTGAGAGAGAGAGAAAGAGAGAGACAGAGAGAGAGAGTCTCAGACTAACAGTGTCTCTGTTCCTCTTCCTGTCCTTCACAACACCATAAAGATTTCCCAGAAGCAGACAATTGGAATCAGGCAAGCTCAGGGAGTGATTTTGTGTTCAGAAAAGCTGTATCATCAAAGTTGGTTATTGATTATCCTCTTGGGCAAGCAATTAGAGTAATACGTGGAAAAATGCCCCACCCTTCACTCCCCCAAATAATGCAACATGCCTGGCAGAGTATAAACCAGCAAATTAACAGTTAAGCCCACAGGAGACCACAACCTCACAAATCCTAGCATTCGGTCTCGACCAACCCAACCGCACGTTCTGGTTCAGGAACGTTTCCCATGGGCATCATCTGCTCCATCCAAATCCCACTGCTCTAAATGGGCCGAAGCAGTTGCACCCCCCGGAACCCAGGCTTGGAAAACAGAGTTGTTTCCGGCTGACGCGCCCCCAAACACCAGTGTCCGAGGTCGATCCCACTCTCACTGGCCTTCAGCGAAGCAGACTTTCAAAGCTAGGTGTGGTCCCCAGTAGGTCAATGCATTTTATTTTTCCTTTAGAAAAAGCTTTAAAAAAAAACCCCACAAATAAAACTGACGGTTGAAACCAAAGAGAAAGTTCTGAAATATAGCGCACGGCGACCCTCTGCACTGGTACCGGTGGCCACCTCGACTCCGTCCTCCCAGCTGGCAGCTCTGTGTATAGTTCTACTTATTGTGTCAGATTCTTATGGAAAGATCAGCCCCATTGTTCCGAGAGAACAATGAGCAACTGATAATAAGCATGGTGAGACAAAGGAAGAAGACCGCAGCTCTCAGGAATGGTTCCGTCTGCACTGGAAAAGCTGCCATCTTGGCAGCCCTCCGCCATCCTCAAGTCTGCTGCCTCTGCATCTCAAAAAACAAAGTGAAACAAAATCAAGTGTGTGGATTAGTGAAAACTGCTCACAGACTCCTGATGTGGTCCCTCCACCAACACCCTCAGTCCCCCGCCCCAGAGTGTGGCTCTGGGGCACCAAGTTCGCTGCAAGCATTTTTGAGGCGAGAGTCATTTTCCTAATACAATCCTCCTCTGTCACTGCCTCCACATTCGCCCCCCCCCGTGTGTGTGTGTGTGTGTGTGTGTGTGTGTGTGTGTGTGAGAGAGAGAGAGAGAGAGAGAGAGAGAGAGAGAGAGAGAGAGAGAGAGAGAGAGAGATCTGCTTCAGACTATTCAGAATCTACCAAGTCTGTATTTAAGACATCCGCCCTTCCATGTGGAATTTCCAGAATGTAGCAGAGCGGTCCATATACAGAAATCCAAAGAAAGAATGAGTCCAGCTATGCCCAAACTTTAAAGACTCAGTCACGGAAGCAATGTGCCCATCCAAGCACCCCCCGGGCGGCCGCCTACTGTGAAATCTTGCACCCAGTATGTATCCAAGAGCCTTTGACAGAATTTGATGCATCAGTACCTCTGGGCTCGTGTGGGAGTCACTTGGTCCTAACACGAGAGTTGAATTCCACCCCAGGCACGAGGGCCGGGGACGTGGCAAAGGTCCCGGGACATGGCAGGGAGCCCACGCCTCACAGCATCCTTCACAGAAGCAGCTTCCTGCAGGGAGGCTGCTGGTCCCCCGCCAACCCACAGTTCTCAGAGGGCTGGAAGGGCAAAGGGAGGAATTCTCCTGCTGGCAGACCCTCAACACGAGAGGGAGGGAGACCGGGCAAGGCCAGGGGAAGACGGGGAGGCAGGGCAGGAAGAGGCCCGCTGGAGGCCTGTCGACGAGCAGGCGAAGGCAGGTCAAACCAGAGCAAATCTGGGAGGCACTGCCACTCTTCGAGTGGTACCCTTTACACCAACGTGTTGTGAGTTGCTTAAGATGTACTTGGATACATTCTTTTTGTACATGCCCTTCAAACTATACAAACTTGAATCTCCTCCCTGATCCCACTCTCCTCCCCCCAGACAAGTACTGTTATCTGGTTTGCATCTAGACCTCTTCTGGATGCAGCGTTTACATACTGTTACATTCCCCTAGCGGGCAAATATGTATCACTTTACTCAAATGGCCACATAGTGTGCTCACCACTCTGCACTGTGCTTTTCTCTCCATTAACCAAGACTGTTCTGTCCTCACAGAGAGACCCACTTGCTTCTTTGAAACTGCTCCACAGCATTCTACAATGTGGATTTACCCTATTTTATATATTCATTCTTCTACTGATGCTTAATTTTTGTTTTCCTTCCCTTTCAAACAGTTTTGGAACAAATACATGTTCAGATGCAGGGATTTCACTAGAATTCAATTCTAGAATAAAACTGGGTCAAAAACAAGTACAGTTTTAATAGATATAAACAAAATGCTCATGACAAGTTTGACTCCCACTGACAGTGTGTAGATAGAGCAGACCACCCTTTTTTAAGGTTTCAGCTACTGGTGGTCAGCCACTGTCAGAAAATAACAAGTGGAAAATTCCAGAAATAAACAATTCATGAGTTTTATTTTCTATTTTTAGTGCTCACTCGAGGATATGTTTATTGATTTTAGAGAGAGAGGACGGGAAAGAGAGAGAGAGGGAGAAACATCGATGTGAGAGAGAAATTATCAGTTGCCTCCCATACGCGCCCTGAGGATCGAACCCCCAACCTTTTGGGGAAGGGCACAATGCTCCAAGCAAGTGGGCCACCCAGACACAGCCAATCCGTAAGCTTTAAATTCCACACTGTCGTGAGCAGCACGGTGAAGTCTCGCACTGTCCCGCTCCATCCCACCCTGTCTCACCCAGCACGTGAATCATCCCATTGATCAGCTTTTCCACAGTTTCCGCCACCTGCCCATCGGTCACTTGGTAGCCGCTGGATTATTGGACTGTCATGGCGCTGCAGTGTTTGTGTTCAAGGAACCCTTATTTTACTTAATAATGGCACCAAAATGCAAGAGTAGTGAGGCTGAGTAATTTGGATATGCCAGAGAGAAGCCTCGAGGTGCTTCCTGTAAGTGAAAAGGTATGAATGTATAAGGGAAAAAACATGTGGGGTTTGGTCCTCTGCACAGATTCAGGCATCCATCAGGGGTCTTGGAAAGTGTGCCCCGCAGATGCGGGGTGGTGGGGGCTCCTGTACTCACGTTCCTAAGTCTGCCCACACCTGATTCTACCGCCCTTTTAATTTTTGCCTAAGTCTGACCTTAACCCTGACATTGTCCAGACAGTATGGAGGACAGTAGCAGAAAAACCCCCCACTGCTTTAATGTGCGCTTCCCCGATTAACTGAGAGATCCAGCACTTTGTCTTAACGTTACTGGCCATTTGCATTTTCTCTTCTGTGAGTATACTCTGCTCATTTGTCTTTTGGGTCATTTGCTTTTTTTCCTCATTAATGTATAGGTTTTAATATGTTCTACTAACCCATTGTTCTATGGGTCTTATTCATTTCTCTGTCTTTTAAAACGTTGCTTGTAGCATTTCCCCACAAACAAAGTGGCTCCCCATGAACAATACGGTGGCTTCCAAATTGTTCTTCTCAGCCACGGCATCCTTTCTCGGACCCAGGGGAACGCCCGTTACAGACAGAAACAGCAGCCTCAGCTGCTCTGGCTGAGGCTGACCCGGCCTCCTAAGGGCCCCCTGCACCCCATCCCAACTCCGAGGGGCTCTTCAGAGCATATAAGAGCAGAGTTCGAAAGCACAGATTCACTCCAACCTGCTCACGTAACAAATGAAGAAACGCAGGGTAGCAGCCACCAGAGGGATGAGCTCGAGGCCTCCTCACAGAAACAAGACCGGCACGAAGGTCTCATTGGGTTTCTGTGAACCCAGCACAGTATTTCAATTACAGAGGGGAGATTAATTCCATTTGGATTTGAACAAATCTCAGCTGTCTGGCCCTGGATTCCTGGACTTTTCTCCCATCAAAGAAAAATATGCTAACAAAATAAACTGAGACAACTTCACTCAAAAACTCATTAAAAAAAAACCCTTGATCATTGCCATCTAGCTCTTTATTACCATGTTAAGACCTGCCTCTTCCCCCTAAAATGTAAGCTAGACGAGAGCAGGGGACCCTTGTCCTCCTCTCTTGGTCTCCAAGGCCCAGAATGGCCCCTGTCCAATTGTAGGCCCCAAGAAATACTTGCCTCCCAAACCATCCACTGTACCTAAAAATGACCCGAAAGTGATCGATCCAAATGGCACTCTTAGAAAATTTCAGCTGCGTTGATCAATTCTGCTGGAATAGCTATCCATTGGTAGGTGCCCTGGAAGAGGGTGCAGGGAGGCATGTCTGGATACTCCAAACGGACCACCGAGACCAACACCACTGAACGCACAGGACCACCCTCCTCCCTCCTCTTCATGGAATTCTTTGGGCTTCTGGCTGTCATGTCTGCATTTCCCGGGACATCTGGCACTTGAAGGCCCCTTCGCAAAGACCTCATCTGAGACGGAGGCCGCTTGAGGCAGCCGTGCTCCTGTCTGAGGTCTCTTCTCTCACCTGCCGTAGTACTGACTGCCTTGTGGGAGCCTCAGGGGGTTAACTACTGTGGGACCCACGTCTCAGGTTCCTGCTCTGTCAGGTGGGCACAGGAGGAGGCCCTGCGCCTCCTAGGTTTTCCAGAGGCTTGGTGCCCGTGCAGGTATGTGGCTGACATGATGCTACACACGTGGGGTCACGGGCGTTTGCTGTGTCGGTTAATGTGGTGTGCAGAGCTGTCAGAGTTTGCGGTGGGTTTCGCACGCCCAGAACAAGGGGACAGAGTCAAAGCAAACATTGTTAAGTGTGAGGCAATGGGGGGAGGCGAGCCAGCATTGTTAAACATACATTCCTGAGCGAACAGCTCCAATCGACAGAGCAAGCTCGCCGTGTGCAGACGTAGGTCTCAGAACTAACTCCTGGACCACGGAGGGAAGGCTCCATGGAGAGCCTTCAGTTCAGATACCCGCCAACCTGCTGGTGAGAGACCCCAGTCCCCAACCACTGCCAGAAGGCCACCTCTCCATCTCTGTGCCTGAGGTCACGGGAGCTCCTGTTTACTCCCCTTGGCTGCAGGGGCATTTACAGCTTCCATCTGCTCCCCAGGCAAATCACAAAGAATGCCTTCTGGCCCAGGCCCGCCCCAGCCAGGGAACAATAACCATTTCACACACTGGTATTTAGTTACAGGCCTACAAACACCCAGCAGCCAACCAAAATAGGATTCCTACAGATGGGAGTCTGATCTCTCTACAGGGGGATACGGCCTAAAGCCCCTCTGGAAAAGCAACAAGGAGCAAACATTCTGTTCGTAGGACTTTGGACAGGTCTGCTTCCTCTCGGTGCTTGGAGATGGCGGCTGCAGCGGTGAGGAGAGGCCCTGGCACTCGGGTGAACAGGCAATGCGTGTGCCCTGGACTGTGACTCATCCCGAAGGATGTAAATACAAACAGAAAAATCCACGTCTTCAAATTGGCCTAAGCAGGAAAAACCTTCTGGATTTGAAGATAAAGCATAAACCAAAACACCCGTCATTACTCTGGTCTTTGAACGGGCGGGCGTTGAGGGAGACCATGGGCGCAGCCTCCTCGGAGCTGACCTCTGGCAGAGTGAAATCAGATGGAGGGGGTTTATCTATCACACACAGGTCAGGCTGGTCCCTGAAGGTGCCCTTCTTTTTACCTTGGGTGGAGGACAGGAAGATCTTTATTTGACAAAGATACTGCAGATAAAGGAATGTGCTAAGCAGAAAAACATTTTAAAGTATGCTTTGAAAAGAAAAAAAATCCCCAGTCCTTACCGATCTCTGAATGCTGCAGAGGGGAGGAGAAAAGGGAAGGAGAGGACAACTGAAAAGTGGGCAGGAAAGATCAACAGGTCAGCAGCCGGGCGAGCCTCCTGCCAGCAGGGACCACCGTTCTCAGCACACTGGGTGCTTGTCATCTCCTGCAGAGAAGGGACCTAGAGGAAAGCTTTCAGAAATGACTGGAGCTGCTCTCGATCCAGTCTTTGTTCGCTACAAAAAATACAGTGTAGGACGACCTGTTGGGTCATGCTTGAGGAGAAGTTTCAATTCTTCACGCCTACCTGAGCACACGGGACGTAGAACCCACCAGCAGGGGCAGGACCATGTCAAAGTCACAGTCCAGCTCCCGCCCGCCCTCATCACTGTGCAGCGCCACGTCTATGCAGTTACTGGCGGCCAATGGTGGGGTGTATGGCCGCAGATATTTAAACACAGGGCTCACCATTTCTACCAAATTCCAAAGTAAGCCGAGGCTGCTCTTCCACTAGAGGCCCCGAAACCTTGCAGCACGCTATGTCATTCAGGGGTCTCGAGATTGTCTATGTTCTTCTGTGGGTGAGACAAAGAGAAAAACAGTGCTTTGTGGCAAAATTCTGGGAAGCTAGGAAGGTTGGTGAGGACACTGAGAAAGGATGGAGCTAGTTGTTCAGGACCAAACAAAAAACAAAAAACAAAAAACCAACCAAACAAAAAAAACCCCACTGTGGGAGGCACGGGCCATAGAAGCTTCCTCAGCAGCTGGGCTGTCTGTCCCTCGGCTCTGTGCCCACCAGTGCTGAGCAATCTGCACGTGTGACTCTGGGGCACTTTCTGGGCTCTAAGTCACAGTCACAGCATTTTCTCCCCTAGCTCATAACACAAAGTGCAGACCACGCCAAAGCTCTGGTCTCTAGCGTATCCTTCTGTTAGGACTGAAGGCTAGAGCCCTAGCTAGCATCCTCATGAACAAAAACAGGACTTTCAGCAAAGTCTGCAAAGCAACTTCTGACCTATGGTGCTAGACATGATCTTACTGGAAGTGATATGATCACAAAGAACACAGCACAGCATTTTAAAACAAATCGTGAAAGAGAAAAGGTCGACGTTCTGGCAAAACACTAGTAAGTCTAAGCTATTAACAATCCTATGCTTCCTATCAGAGAGATGTCAAAATACCTGACATTAAAACAGGCAGTAGTGGTATCTCGTGATAATTCATAACATTTATCAAAAGCTCAAATTAGCAGGTGCATACAGCAATTCAATGAAGCCTCACACCTCTCCATGAATAGATATTACCATTACCTCCCTTTTTTCAAAACCTGAGGCCCGGGTAGATCCTAAGGTCATGCAGATGCAATAACGGAGGAACCTGGGCAGCCTGGCATCAGAATCTGATCGCCTGCATGCAAATTGAAATTGTGTGAGAATTGATTCGAGGCCATACCTGGTCACCACCCAGAACTGGTGTCCCACTGTCTGTCTGTGGTTTTCTGTTCCCTGGCACACAGCCCAGCTCCAGCGCCTCCTGCATTCCATTACTTTCAGGGCACTTTGGGTAACTGTGGTGACAATGTACCTCAAAAGCGTGTAACTCAAAACAGTAGTGAAAACCTGCAGTCGGTCTGTTACATTTAATTATCAAGATAAACCTCCGAACAATCAGAATTAATAGGAGGATGCTGCAAGATTGCTGGGAATCAAAACCCAAATTCAAAGATCAATAGTATTCCTTTCCAACAGCAGTCGTCAAATAGAGAATAGCATGGTAGAAAAAATGGCTTCCTTAGTAACCCAATCTATAAAGTACAGAGGCAAAAGTCTAACATCAACATTAGGAAGATATTATAAAACCACATCGAAGGACGCAGAAGAAGATTTGGAATAATGGAGGGGTAAGCCTTGTTTATGGAACGGGAAGACAACATTTTAAAGATGTCAGCATTCCCCAATGCATCAATAAATTAAGTGAAATTTAAAGAGATCTCTGCAAGAATTTTGGGAAACGTGAACAATGTTTCAACAGTTATTGGGGACACATAGGGCCAAGCATAACTAAGACAAGTTTGAATGACAAGTACAAAGAGGATGGACCCACCTTATCGGGTGACAAAACGCACCGGAAAACTACGGTAATGGAGACACTGGGACACTGCCGCAGGACGAGAGCAATGGTCAGGGTGGAATGCGGAGTCCCTGCACGTGTTCAGGGACTGTGCACGGTGCCTGTGGGCAAAGGCACGCTACCCCCTGCGCCCAACTTGTGATCCACTGGAAGTTTATTTTTAACCCGCTTTAACTTGGTTTTCTCTTCAGAGTAAGGATCAAATTCTATAGTTTCTGCATCAACGCACTTCCCCCCCCACCTAAATATGAACAATTACTGGAAGGAAAATATAGGCTAGAGAATTTTCTTAAGCCAAACAAGGCAGTTAAAATGAATGACTCCATTAACATTTTTATACTCCACAATTTTTTCTCAGAAACAAAAAATGTATACACAGCAAGATGTAATATGATACCATCTATGTCGATTAAAACACAAAGATGCACATGTTCATCTATAAAGAAATGATAGTATTTCAACAGCTAACGCTTCGTCTGGATGGGCGTGCACTAAGCTGGAGCGAGGTGGGGGAGGGGCTGAAGGGAACTTCAGTTATGACGAATGTTTTTGTTTAAACCAAACCTTAAAGGCAAATATGGCAAAATACTAGTGGCTGTTAATTTTGAGTGGCAGCAATATAGATGTTTGTTAGATTATTTTTGCATTTTCTATATCTTTTCAGTTCTTAAAGAGAGAATTCTCAAAATTCAAATATTAAATCTAGAACTTCATTAAATTTTCCTATCAACCCACAAAGTACTTGTTTATTATTTATCATCTTATTTACCTTGAAACAAAGAATGTAAGCAGGAAAGTCAAATCAATACCGTTAGGGATCCCAACTGCGATAGTTAATTTTACGTCTGTCCCTGGTGCCCAGGTGTTAACACCAGTCTTGATGTTGTTGTGAAGGTATAATATTTCTTAGATGTGATTAACATTTAAGTCAGTAGACTGTTTGTGAAGATTAACCCTCTGTAACGTGGGTGGGCCTCATCCAATCAGTTGAAGGCTCTAAGAGAAAACAGACTGAGGTTTCCTAAAGCAGGAATTGTCCTCAGGACGGCAACCGAGACACCCAGTCTGGCTTCCAGCTGCTGGCTTGTCCTTGGATTCCGGACCTGCTACCCCACGAGGGTGGGAGCCGAGTTCCTACAATAAACCCCCCACCCCACCTACTTATGTACCCCTCACCACTGTGTTCTCTGGAGAACCCTGACTAATACCAATGCTGCAAGTCTGGGGGCAGCCACGGTTTCTCGGCAACTAAAATGGTCCACACATTCTGCAACATTTGAAAGGACAGAAAAGCCTGCTTTGGGGGGTGGGGGACAGTGACAGGCCCGTTAATGTTGACGCGCTGAGATTAAACCCACCTTGTGTTTGTTTTCTAGGAAAATGTATCTCCTGGGAAGATAAAAAGTTCTTCAGTCAGTGGCTTCTTGTTGGAAATGTGTATTTCGGAGTGGAAATTTCCCCGTTGGCCTGTGCTTACTTGCTGGCCAGATGCTCCGTGGGGAGGACACATGTCCACACTCCCATGTGGAGGCTGAAGACGGGCCGGAGGAGGGAGGGCTGGCCTTCCTGTGCCTGTGGTTTTTCCTGAGGGAAACTCTCCTTGTTTGCTTCAGCAGAGCCACGAGCTGACAGGCTGCCCAAGACTGATTGCGCTCCAGACTCCCGCCGTCCAGACGGACCCTGTGCACGGCGCACGCTGTTATCACAGGGTCAAGGGCGCCACTTTGTACAAGAGCCCACGCTGCTCTCAATCTGCACGTGACATTTCCAAGCACCCTGTGTGTCTGGGGGTAAGGACCGCTGTGTACAAGTTGGTGCCCCTCTTCTCAGTTTAGGTCCCTTACTGGTTGTAGAGAGAAGATATGGGAGTCACTTTAATAGTTTGCATTTCTGTTCATTTTATTTTTGGTTTGACATTTGCAAAGCAGAAAGTTCAAGAAAGAAACAAGAAGGCAGTTACTGAAGAAATGATTCAAAGTGACAGCCACACATACTGTAGAAATACTTTTTTGACATCAGTTTGCATTTTCTATCGAGTTAGCAAGGGACAAGGGACATCTTAGCTGGATCATAAGATGACCTCATATATAAGTGACCCCTACTGCCCCAATCAGAAGAGTTAAACAAATTGGGGGAGGAGGGGGAATTTGGTTAGATAAATATAAATGATGGAAATGAAAGAATCTATAGCCTGAGATGCAAACATTCTGTCTAAGATATTAAAAACATAATATTTAGCCCTGGCTGGTGTGGCTCAGTGGATTGAGTGCTGACCTGTGAACCAAAAGGCTGCCGGTTCGAGTCACAGTCAGGGCACATGCCTGGGTTGCGGGCCAGGTCCCCAGTTGGGGGTGCGTGAGGCAACCACACATTGATGTTTCTCTCCCTCTCTTTCTCCCTCCCTTCCCCTTTTTCTAAAAATAAATAAATAAAATATTTTTAAAAATAACATTTAAAATGTTTACCTTAAGCTATTTAGGATATTAATATAGCAATATACATACTTATATGTGCACAAATATTATATACACACGTATTATATAAGCATCATATAATTGCACGCTAATTTAGAAATATTTCTTGCTTCCTCCCACTCCTGATCTAGGGAAACATTGGTTCAAAGCCTTCACTTCACAGCTGTCCTGTGATTGCAGCCACTTTCTGAGTTTTCCAGAACATGTCCTCTTCCCTTCTACTTAAGTTATTTGGATAACATTCTTAACTTGTTCCATTTTTAAATAATCTTTAAAAGTCTTGTTTATAAAGAAACCCAACACTTGTTACTGTGAGGTCAGATGCCCAGGAATATTACTAGATTTTTTTTAATATGATTTCCTCAGTTGACCTCTACACACATTCAAAGCCAGAACTGACTAAGGTCCTTTCAGGCTAATGTGTGTTCCCTAAATAATACGTGGATGCTCAAAATAAAACAATTGTAAGATCCTCTCACAGCAGCAGAGGTAAGGACCTAAATATAAGACAACTTGCTCATTTCTGATAACTTTTTTCAGGGTGGGGAGAGGACCGTGCCTTATACTTGGGCCTGGGAGGTGAACTGTGGAACGTCATTCCCCGAATTTCCTCCCATCTGCCTCCCCACCCCCAGCAGGCCGCGTGGCAACACCACCCAGACCCCTAAGGGGACTTTCTCAGGGTGGAGCTGGGGAGCCTGGGGAATCCCTAATGCTGGGTCCAGAGGACCCAGAACAGGTGTCTCAGTCATGGGACAGATGGCTGCTGCCACAGGAGCCAGGCTGGGGGCCGCTGGCTTTCTGTCTTGTCTTCCTTCCTTCTTTTAAAAATAATTTATGCTGCCCTGGCTGGGTTGCTCAGTTGGCTGGAGCGTCATTCCATAAACCAAAAGGTTGCAGGTTCAGTTCCCCATCAGGGCACATACCTGGGTTGTGCCGGCCTTGAGAGCAGCCCAGGGCTGCAGAGAGAGACACGGAGAGTTCTCAGAGCCATTCTGGAGAAGGGAGTGAGGAAGAACAGAGGGAGCTGCGAAAGGTGCTCCCTGCGGCCAAAGCGGGAGGGACGATGACAGTGACGATGAACACGCATCAACAGTGTGACAGTGTGATTCCAATGAGAAATATGTGTTTGAGCCTGGTCCACTGCTCCTGGCTCACAGCTCCTCAAACCCTTGTCATTCCCCACAGAAGAGCCACAGGGCATCCTCCCTTGCATTGGGTTGGCCACAGAGTCTGTTATGTTTCTTCCGTATGATGGCTCTAGTAGTGCTTAGCGGTCTTTAACTTCATTTGAAGCAATTTCATCCAATTGTAGTGTGACAGCTCTCATAGCAGTGTGCATTTTTAAAAAAACTTAGCAAAGTTGGTGAATTTTTGTGCAGCCATTTTAATATTGAAGATGGAAGAATATACACAATGTTTTTGGCACATTATGCTCTATTATTTCAAGAAAGGTAAAAACGTAACTGAAATGCAAAAAATTTGTGCAGTGTACGGAGAAGCTGCTGTGACTGATCGAACATGTCAAAAGTGTTTTGTGAAGTTTCTTGGTGCTATTGACATTCTGGCCGAATAATTCTTTGCTGTGGGGCTGTCTTATGCATTGGAAGATGTTCAGCAGCACCCCTGGCCTCTACCCACTAGAAGCCAATAGCAGGAGATAGCCAACATACTCAAAATATCCAACTCAATAAAGTTACTGGTAAAAAAGAAAAATGTGTCTTTTGTTTTATTGGAAAAAAATATAAATGGACTTTTTGGCCAACCCAGTAATATTTAGTTCCAGAAATAGCTACGGAGCAATAAAGGTGAAATGGACTTTTTTTTCTTGCTCATAACAAGCCCCTTTCAATCACATCGGAGTATGATAACATGGTGGCTTTCTGGGAAGCCCTTTAGGATGTGGGCTGGTTGCCAGGGGACCCAGGCAGATTAGAGGCTGAAACTTTCAATCCTGCAACTCGACCTCCAGGAAGGGGAGAGGGGCTGGAGAGTGAGTCCGATCACCAAGGGCCAGTGGTATAATCAACCATGCCATTGGGATGAAGCCTCCAGAAAACCCCAGAAGGACAGCGTTCCAGAGCTTCGGGGTTGGTGAGCACATGGAGAGGCTGTGTCCCTGTCCCCACACCTTGCCCCATGCATCTGCCACCTGGCTGTTCCTGAGTTGTGTCCTTTCATAATAAATCATTAATCTACTTAGCAAACTGCATTCCCGAGTTCTGTGAGCTGCTCTAGCAAATTCATTGAACCCAGTTAATTAATCCTATTAATTAATAGGAGGGATCATGGGAACCTACCCTGTATTTTGCTGTATATAATGCACACATCTTTGCCCAAGTTTCTAAGGGAAAAATAAGAGTGTATATTATACGTGGGTATAATGATTACATACCACAGGTATAACAATCCCATGTGTAATGTGTGCGCGTGGTGCGCATTATACATGGCAAAATACTGTACTTAGCCCGTTGGTCAGAAGCAGAGGTGTCGACTTGGACTTTTGATTGGCATCTGAAGTGTGTGTGGGGGTGGGGAGCAGTCTTGTGGGGCTGAGCTTTTAATCTGTGGGATCTGACCCTCTTCCCAGGTAGACAGTGTCTGAACTACACTGGGGGACAGACACCCAGCAGGTGTCCCAGAACTGTTTGGGGCGGGAGAACCTTCCCCAACACACACACACACACACACACACACACACACACACACACACGGTGACCAGAAGTGCCAGAGGTCAAGTAGTATTTCAAGAGTGTTGTGTATAATGTAACGGAAAACAATAGAGTTTTCTTTATAACAGGGACCATGAGTCACGAAAGAGGAAAACCAAGTGGCAGGAACTGAGGGAACACTGCTGGAATCTGGCTCATTCAGAAAAGCTACCTCCAGGGCCGCTGACCACGCCTAGATTCTCGCCAGCAGACTTGAGCGGGTTATGCCCTAAAGTAACACACAGACCCAACACTTGTGGAAGTCCGACAGTCTGAACAGGAAAGATGGGAGCTTGCCTCATTCTCCTTGGGTTTTTCTCCCTTATGAAGACTGACCTTTAACCCAAGCCTCATCTGATGACTGTGGAAACAACTCAGGGAAGTTGACAGCGGACAAGCGCATCCAGAAGGGAGAAGCAGCAAACCCAGGTCTAACGGCCCAGGAGCTAAATATCACTAAGGGCTTATGTGTCCAGCACCATAACGAGGATGTTATGGGCAATCCCTCGGTCCTCAGCACTAACCCAAGAGGGAGTGACGCACCTTATCCCCACTTCACCGTTGAGAAAACCAAGGCAGAGAAGCTAGCTAACTTTCCCTGAGTCATTTATAGCAAGAATGTGGACCAGCTGGGTTGGAATGTCATTACTTCACTGACAAGGTTTGTCTGTGGAGTCAGACAGAACTGAGAATGTGATACACCCCCCATCTACTCGCTGTGCATTCTGGGTATGCCACAGCCCTTCTGAGCCTCAGTGTCCAGTTCTGCTCAATGGGCGTAACACGCAGCTGTCTGGGTGTGAGATCCTTTAGTTAAAGGCCTAGACACAAAGCCTGACCAATAGCAGCCTCTCCATAAAGATACTTTCTACCTTCTCTTTCCCTTTTCTCCTGAACCTAAGGCTTACAGGGAAGGGGTACCAATTCATCACCCTGCAAGGCTGACTTGCGTATGTGAAAGAATCGGAGGAACACTGCTGACATTCACAGTTATCACATGCAGACCTGGGCCAATCTGCTTCGCTTCTGCTCATTCAGGAGAGGCTTTTCCTTGTTATTTTAAACCAACCTGAAGCTGTGAATTAGTGGAGCAAATGTTTTGGTTTTGTAGGATACACCTTGTCCTCTGGCCCTTGTGCTAAATGAGCTCACACAGGGCCACGGTCACAGGAGCAGCGGCCATCAGCAAACACCCCCCGCGGAAGTCTGCAAGCAGCCCCGGGTCGACTTGGAGATCACACTTCTGCAGAAGAGGCCGAGACTCTTGCTCTCATAACCACAGCAGCCTACATGTGGTCAGGAGCCACCTTCTGCATCCTATTAGGCCCTTTTGTGAGCTCAGAGCATGGCTGTGTGGTTTGCATTTGCAACACAGAGGGAAGCAATAAGGGGCAGCAGGGAGGCTTTCTAAAGGGTACCTTACGGAGGTTAGCTTCACCAGAAAGCACCTATGAGATGACCAGGCGGTGTGACCGAAGGGAGATGGGCGAGGACCCCCATGCAGAGTTGGGGCACCATGCTCTGGCTCCACCCATCCGATCCGCCAGCTGTGCCCCAGAACAAAGCACCAAACCCTTCTCACTGAGCGCTACCTAAAATGATGAACCTCAATGAATTACACACGCTCTGAGACTCCTTCTGGTTTGATAATTCTATTAACTCAATTCCTAATAAACCTCCTTTATGAACACTGATAAAAACATTAATGCAAACACCTAGCACAAGGCGTTGCCTAACGACTGGCACTTGGTAATTATTTACTGCTTAAATTAATGGGCCAATGCTGATAAGGACACGGATAAAGATCACGTTAAAAAATCAAGTCACAGATATATTATACCCACACACACACCCCACATATGCACACGCACTCCTATTTTTGTTATTTTACCTCAAGGGTTGCCATGTGTCATCGTGTCTGTGTGTCAGTGTGCAGACACCCTCGTTTACCGTGCTTCTCAGACAGCATGTTTTCACAAATTGAAGGCAAGACCCTCCACCAGCAAAAAAGATCGTGACTTGAAGGCTCAGATGATGGTTAGCACTTTTTAGCAGTAAAATATTTTTTGGTGAAGGTATTTACATTGTTTTTTTAGACATCATGCTATTGACTGTACACTCGACAGACAGCAGCCCAGTGTAAACATGCAGTTAGTGCACTGGGAAACCAAAAATGTCACGTGACTCACTTTATTGTGATACTCGCTTTACCGCGAACCTATCACTGGTCTGGAACCGAATCTGCAACATCTCCGAGGTTGATTTGTCCTGGGCATTGTAGGCAGAGGGCAGAATAACCCACACCCCTGCCCACCCCATCCCAAGACTAGTAATCTAATAGAAAAGACAAAAGATATAACAATGAGAAGACACCTCTCTGACAGGAGGAGATACACTTCAAATTTGGATGTACTAAAGCATATGTAACAGGCCTTTTAGAGCCAGACCTGACGGTTCAGGTTTTACATGACGTAGAGAAGGACCTACACTGTGCCAGCCTGGGACCCAGCAGCAAACAGAAGGCACCCTCAAAGGCATTGGACTTGAGAGGTTTACGCAGGGACTATTCCCAGAGGTGCAGGCAGGATGAAGCAACCTCGGGCTAGCTGCAGCTGGGAAGCTCGGACTTCCTCTAGGTCAGAAAGGCTGGGTAGGAGGTAAGAAGAGGAACTGCCCATCAAGGGCTGAGAAGAAACTCTCGTCGGAACCTTAGCAACGGATGAGGGGGGACAGTGGTGAGGAGGATGAATACTCCAACACTCTCTCCTGCCTTGAGATCTTCCTGTGCCTCCCGCTGGCTGAACCCAACCAGAAACAGGACAAAGGGAGGCCAGATGCTGTAGTTCACAGAAGTTTCTTGGTTACAGAGAAAGAGGACAAATTGGGAAGGAGGAAGAGGAAGGAGAAAACACACACACTTATGCATTATACATACATGCATGTACATTTGAGATGTATTTGGGACAGTATGTCTTTGACTTTTCAAAAAAAAGATTATTTATTCTACAAAAGGGTTTTACCATAGAATGAATCAAAATTTAAATATCAAGGCCTTCTAGTATATCCCAGATAATTCACTTCATAAAAGCAGAAACTTCTTGAACTGTAAATAACTTCTACAGAAGGACTGTATTGCCTGAGACGTGGCGTGTCTGTTTGCCTCGGGTGTAACAAGTGAGACCTCGGAGACAAGCTCTGGCGGACAGGACTGTCTCCTAACAGTGCCCCTGATCCTCCCTCCCCACCAGTCCCACCGTCTCCAAAGGTAAACCCAACTCCAAGCTTTGTGCACTAACACATTCTTCCGTTTATATTTTCTATCCATTGGCGATTAAAACAAGAATCCCAGAGGTCCTCCAAAATCTTAACAAACGAAAAGAGTCAGATATATTACCCTTGGATTCAAAAGTGCGAAGTGACCTGTCACGGGAAACCCCTGGGAAAACGGCGCTCGGGCAGGCGACGTTTCAGGAAGCCACACTCCGAACGGCGACTCCTTGCCAACCAACGCTTACCCTGTAACAGGGACCCTTGGACAAAGTTCCTAAAGCAGGAAAGCCGCTGGATCGGATCTAGACTTACACAGAGTTGTGCTGGCGGCAACGGGAACCTGAGACTTGGCGGGGGTCGGGATGGCTCCGACACGTGGCGGGGAAGGGGATGGAGGAGGGCTGAAGAAATATCTCGTGGTCATCTCCCAGTTAGTGACCACACTTCTGCGGTTTCTCCGGACGGTCCCAGTTTCAGTGAGTCTAGTCCGCACTACTTATCTGTCTGATCCTGGGGAAAGGGTTACACAAATTATGGTCCTTTGACTCTCTATGGGCAAATATACTGCCATTAAAATTAATGAGTCGGGAAAGACATGAAAAAATCCTTGTGTTTATTCAGTCACAATAATACTGGAATCCCTACTGGACACTACAAATGGCGTAAGGCTATCCAAGCTACAATGATGGATCAATTCTATAGCTACATGTCCCATAGCACAGAATGGGCTCAGAACCAGAGTGCCAGCATTTGAGTCTTTGCTCCACCACTAAAAAATGGGCAGCCTTGAGCAATTTCCCAACAGCTGTGTGCCTCAAGCAATCTCCATCATCAAATAGGGAAAAGAATAGCACCTTCTTCATCGGACCACTGTGAGCATGAGCTAAGCTCATCCATGGAAACCTTAGACCTGGCAAGTAGTAAGTGTTCAATACATTGTAGCTATGTCACAATTTGAAGTACCCGTGCTTACTGTCTTGGTTTGGTAAGAGACACAGATACAACCAGGAAAGCGAGGGTATAATGGTAAGTGCAATGAAGGGCTTCCCTTTCGGCTAACACGTCACTGGGAATGGAAAAGATCAGGAGGGCCTCCCATTCATAAAAGCAGAGAGAGTGTGTCACGGCCTTGTGAGTTAGACTGGGGAAAACAGGAATGGACAGAGTACTTTCTCCCGCATTCCTGTCTTCCTGATACCACCCAGCACTTCCGGAGTCTATTTCATCTTCAAAGCTTCCCAAAGGCTGGGATGCACACAGACAAAGGATGGACAATGGAGGAAGCAAGGTCAAGTGTGCAGGCCGACTGGCCAGACTCCACAATCACAGGAGGGAGTGGAAACTAGTCCTTGGATTTGCATCAGCTAGAATGAGCGTTAGTTGTCATTTTAAGAACAGGCTTCACTTTCGTGACAACCCCGGGACATCCTCTCACTGGGACTGGTTAACAATCTCCAAAGCGAGGAATCCTCTTTGTCCCGCTAAATGTCTCCATAGTTATTCCTTCCTTTGAAGTTGGAAGAGAGAATAAAATTACTTTCATCTGCCTGGAAAACAGTTAGCGAAGAGAGGAAGGAGGAAACGGGCAGCTCAGATCTTTAGGAAGCTGAGCCCACGGTCTGCATTTACTCTGTTTGGGAATGAGACAATGCATTAATAAATACCTACCTGTATCGGTTTGGTAGCAAATGATACCAAGCCCCGATCCCAAATGGCTTGAACAGGGAGGAAATTAATCATCTCACAGGATGGGAAGTGCAGAGGAAGGGTGAGGCTCCTTGGAGCCCGGCTTGTCAATGACTGGCTGGGGCCGGCTCTCTCCGGCAAGCCCGCTTCAACCTAAGGCTGGAGGCAAGGTTCCTCTAGCAGTTCCAGACAGCAACAGGCCGAGAAAGCAACGGGCTCACTGATTTTTTTGTGTCTTTTTCTCGGCAATGAGCAAACCTTCCTTAGCAGCTCCACGAGAGACTTTCCTTCACACCTCATTGCCCAGACTTGGCTCGCACACTCTTCTCTACACTTGTCTCTGGGGTGTGGAGTGGAAGTACCGAGACGGGAGTGGGCTGAGCATTTCGGGACAGATGCTTCTGAGACCAAAGGACCAGTGAAGCACCGAATGGGCTTCCGGTGAGGACCAAAGAAAGAAAGGAACGTGAGCCTACTTCTACGAGGTTAATGTGCTATGCAGTTATTCTTTTTATTAGAATTCTTTTTACATAGAAATATTTATATTTATTTATTTATTGTTCATTTTCCTGCCACCCCTTTCAATTCTAACCCCCTTTGGCTTTGTCCCTGGGTCCTGTATACATGTTCCTTGAGGATCCCTTCCCCTTCTTTCCCCTGTTACCGCCTCCCCCACCCTCTCACAGAATTCTGATGAGAGTTAGCATCAAACACATTCAGAAATGCCTCTACCCGATACTCCCCACACACAAAGAAGCACAACTGAGGACCCGTGGAGAAGACACTAGCATACCTAGCATGAATGTTCAGTAGCCACTCTATGCCCAGCCTGGGCATTTGTAATGACTACTAATGAGATGACAACACAACCTGGCCCACTTGCATTTCTGTCCCAAGTGGGCACTTGCAGGGGTATACACATGGAGGCAAGGATGGAGAGGGGGTTCCAGGGAAGAACTGGGGGGCACCAGGCAAGAAGTCTCAATTGCCAATAACTGTGATGGATTGAAATGAGAGTAAAGGAATTTTCTAAAGTATAGGGGGAAGGGTTCACTCAACTCTCAAAGAGAACAGAAGAAACAATGATTGCAACAACATTTTGGAAGCTGGCAAGTGGTCAAAGCAGTGGTAACTGACTTAGCAGATGAGAGAAAGCTGAAACCTAGCACAGCAGTGTGTGAAGCCTGGAAGCAGGCTGGGATTCATACCACAGAGCTCCAGAGAGCCTCCGGAATTGGGGGCACGGGCCCCCTGAATGCAGGAGTACTGGCTGAGTGAGAGTGCTTGAAGCTGTCAGGCCCTGGGGTCCCCGCCTCTCAATCCTAGCGCCAAAATGACTGCATTCTGCAACCTGTCTGCTCTGCTGCTGAATCAGAGATACCATGTGTGGCTGAGGGACCAGGTGCCGCTTTACAAAGGGGAATAAGAGAAAGTCTCCCCACCAAATGTAGACTCCTGGGCTCCTTCCCGCATATGGCTCGCAGAAAGCCACAGCCCACAGATTCCCCCCAGTGTGGGAGGATTTCTCTTCCCCTGGTCGGTTTCCTCTGGAGGAAGGCCCTTCCACCAACAGGTGGGAGTCCTCCAATAAAACCTCTCGGCAGGAGAATCCTGGAGCAGAAGTGCTCAGGGCCAGCTGCACGTTACAATCACCTGGGCCCTAGAAAGATGGTGCATCATTCAGTTACTGGGCAAACACGCACGAAAAGTTCCCCGGGTGGCATGCATAGTTGCGGGTCCTGAAACGCTAGTCTGCATGGTATTCTTGGTAAGGAGGGACTACTCCCGGGGACAAGCCCCATCCATGCACGCAGGCAGGCCTTCCTGCTAGCGGCCCAGTGATTGGTCCAGGACCAGCAGACATTTGAGGAAGGACTTCAATGTGCAAGATTTAAAAACAAAAGCAAAGGAAAAACACTGAGAAGAAA
Organism: Trachops cirrhosus; assembly: GCA_028533065.1. NCBI lineage: Eukaryota > Metazoa > Chordata > Mammalia > Chiroptera > Phyllostomidae > Trachops > Trachops cirrhosus. Next base: position 180,343,546 of record CM052540.1, on the reverse strand, counting down.
CCAGAGGAAAAGAAACCACGCAGGGAGTGGAGCAATGCTTCAAAGAAGCTGTTGTTGACCTGCGTAGAGAGCTGAAAAGTTTTTTCTCTGTAAAACAACAACAGGATGTTAGACAAAGAAAATTTCAGAGATTTTTTAAAGAGCTCTTGGAAATTAGAGATTTGCCAGTAGACATGAAAATTCAATATATGTGTTAAAAGATAAAATGAGGAAATTTCACAGGAAGTAGAATTTTTTTAAAATGAGCTAGAAAATACAAGAGAAAAAGAAAACTAGAGATTCAGTCCATGAGGGTACCCTTCTAATTTAATAGGTGTTCCAGAAGGAAAGACTTTTTTTTTTTTTAATTCCAGGAAACTGGAATGAGTTTCCAGATTGAAAGGGGCCATTGAAAGCCAACTGAAATGGATGAAAAAAGACTCAGAGCAAGGCATGCTATAATGAAATTTCATTACAGGGAGAAAGGACAGTACAAAGGACAAGGATTCAGAGAGGGGGAAATCACTACGTTGCACTTCAAAGCATCAGGAGTGAGAATGAAATCAGACATGTCAACAGTAACACTGAACCTGGAAGAGCAGTGCTTTCCAAATTCTGAGAGGAAAGGGCTTCCAATGTAGAGTCAACACCCCTTCAAACTATCAGTTAAACTTAACAGATCTCACAGAACTGATCTCCCATGTGCTCTTTCTCAGGAACTTCTAGAATATGTGTTTTTTGAGAGAGAGAGAGAGATCGAGAACGAGGGAAAGAGGAAGGCACGGGGTCTTAGAAAACAGGAGACGCCACGGGAGACAGACAGTCTGCCTCTCCAGGGGGAGGATGAGGAAGAGTCCAGGGTGCTGGCGGAGCAGCAGAAGAACCAGTAAGCCCTTGCTGTTAAGAAAGACATATGAAGACTGGAAAGTGGTCTCCGGAATACATTGCAGCTGAGGTTGGTGAGGCGAGCGACTGATGTTTCTAGTTATAAACCTTGTGGAAAGAGTTGGATGTTTACATTACACACCGTACATGTACAGTTTTGATAAAGAATGAAGGGAAGCTCCACCACGGGTCAGATTCCAGAATGAGAACCCAAACCAGGATCGGGAAGAGGCTCCCGAGCAGCGCCCTGGAGAACCCACATCTGAAAGGCAGCGAAGGTTCCTGGTGGAACCTCTGGGAAAGAGAAGAGTTGAAGAGGGACGGACTGATTTGCAGTGACACTATTTGCAGGGACCTAGAGAGCATTGTGCTAAGTGAAGTCAGTCAGAGGGAGAAGGACAAATACCAAGGATTTCACTTATCTGTGGCATCTAAAACAAACAAACTGAAAACAAAAGGGAATCAAGCTCGTAGATAACTGATGGTCACCAGATGGGAGGGGCTTGGGGGAAAACGAGAAGGGAATGAAGAAGTGCAAATTGCCAATTATAAAAACAGTCACAGGAATGTAAAGTACAGCACAGGGAACAGTCACTAATTCTGTAATAACTACGTATGGTGCCAGGCGAGTGTCCTAGACGTATCTGGGTGATCGCTTCGTAAGGTATATGAATGTCTAATCACTGTGTTGTACACCTGAAACGAGTATTGTATGTCAACTATAATTAAAACTCAATTAAAAAAAGGAGGCAGGGCTGAGCACGTGGCAGAGCTGGGGAGAAGAGAACTCAGTGTCCCAGGGAACAGGCTGCAGCAGGTCACTATCTCCCTTCAAGGAAGGGGTTCCCAAGCGTGACCTGCCCTGAGTTACAACAGGATTGAAGGAAGCTCCGTGCCAGGCGTGGGCAATTTACGGTGTGAGAAGGCGAGCAGAAAAGCAGCTTTGGGAAACCTCGCTGCCCCTTGCACTGTCTTCCTTTCACTCCACATCAGGGAGCAGTTGCCCCTATCCCCTCAATTACACCCCGCAGTGCAGGCTCGAGAAGCTCAAGGCGGAGAGAGCCCCAGCAAGCCTGAAATCTAGTCCACCTGGGTCTCCCCAGTCGCTGTCCCTGGAACATCCTATTTGTTTCTTCCATATGTGGCCCACTCTGAGAACTTACTTTCTTTTAGAACCTGACACTGACCTCTGCTCCCGAAGCCCACCCTCCCCATGGGTCCTCAGGGCTGCACCCTAGTAGGGACAATGGCTTTAACTCGAGATCCTGAAGGCGATCCACTAGGTAGGTTCTGTACCTTTTCAACTTCATTAAAGTTTCAGGGGGGAAAAAAAGAGCCACAGTACATCTATAGGTTAAGGAGTATTTTATAGCCAGTGTAACGTAGTGAGATAGGACCACCTCCTTATACTTTTCAATTCATATGCAAAGTGAATTTCAAAGTGCAAAGTCTGAAATTACTGCATTTTGTGTATTTAAAGATACTTCAATATTATTATTAATGGAGTTCATGCCATCACTCTTATCAAAATCAAACTCAGCCTGACCCAGTTTGATGAAAACCATTCACTATTTACATTCGCAGAGTCTTTGCTCCCAGAAATGTTTCCCAGGATCACAGCTGTGGTTATCCCCTCCTGACCCCACCTCCTGAGACATCTTCGACTTAATTTCACTCCTAGTATTTACCAACTGCCTACTGGAGAGTAGCAACATCACAGAAAATGTCATTCCCTTTCCAAACATCCGTCATCTTTAAAATCTTTGATTTGTGGATACTACAAACAAAACATTTTATGAATCAGTGGTGGGGGAGTTTCCCAAGCAGATTGTTTAGTAGCTTGGGGGCAAAGGTCCGTCCCCGAAGGAGATCGTGACCTCGTGAGGGGGTCATAAACTGTTCCAGCTGGTGGAAGACGCAGCTTTGCCCCGCCCCAGATCTTTCCCCTCTCGCCAAGCCTAGCGAGGAGCACGGCATCCGGCAGTGTAACAGACGCAGGGTTACTGGAACCGCGTCCCCCACCCCACGTCCTCTTCTTGGGCTTCAACAGCACCTCTTATACGGGGGTCTTAAAGAACCGTGGCTCTGGAACTCCCGTCTTGTCCCTGATGTCCCCCACTCCAAGGTTCCCCCTCCCCGGCATCACACACACTCAGCGCGCCTCCTTCTGTCTCGTCGTTGACAAGCCAGTTCCAGCTCGGTTACTCCTCCCAGGGAACACAAACCATCTCCAAACACGCAAATTCAAGTCAAAAACAAGACACCCAAGTGATCAGCGAGATGACTAAAGCGGAGGCCCTCGGGAGGTTGCAGCGTTTCTCTGAGGCTGTGGCTCCCTTCCCACCTTCGTGGATCCGGCTTCACTCTGCGCCCCAGCGCGATGGGATGCAGAAGCCCGAGGTTCCTGCGTGTTGAAGCAGATCCCTACCTTCAGTTTTGAAGTCACCAACGGGGGTCTCCTCTCCGAAGCGTCTCACGGAGTCCCGGTCGAGAGCCGCGGGCTGGAGTAAATCCGCTGGGGCTGGGCGGGGCTCCGCACCCGGGGCGAGCCTGACCCTAATCACCTGCTCCGGGCGGGTTCCCCTCGAGGGACGCGGCTCCAGCGCGCGCCTCGGCGCTGCCCTCCCGGAACCCGGTTCCTGCCGGGGTTCCCGAAGGCTCCTCCCGGCCCGCTCCGGTCGGTGGGAGCAGCCCTCCTCCCTCCCGCAGCCCCGGTCGTGGAGGTTGTGCAAAGGCTGAAATGGAATCCCAGCTCGGCTCGTCACTCCCCTGCTCACTTGTCAAAACTCCACAGCATTCCAGAACCCCTTCCCCGGTCACTCCCCTCGCCTCGCTGGGAACAGGAAACCGCCCCGGGGAGGGTCTCGGGCAGTTTGGGGCTGTAGATGCAGACACTTAGTCTACATCCAGTGCTCAGGAGCTTCCACTGGTAACTGGGAGCAGGTTGAAGGATAAAACGCCCCACCCAGACACCCTCGCGGGGTCCCAAGGTCTCCTTCCAGCCGCCGCAAGAAGCTCCACCCCCCCATCAATTCATTTCATAACTGCTCCGTTTCATAATCAGCAGCAGCATGGGTTTTCCCTGGGGGTGGGGGTGGTGGTGGGGGTGGGGTGGGTGGGTGGGGAGAGCCCTAGCCTCAAATCACAACCATCGCACCGGGCAGGACGTCGGGAAACTTTCCAGAAATCTCCAGTTAGATTCTTTCTGCTGGAGTAACCAAATTCACCACTGCTGAATTACAATCGCCGGTGACCGCACAACTTAAGCATTTCCTTTATACCTTCTCCGGCTCCGCGCCCCTTCTGTCTTCTTGGGGTTCAGTCAACAAGTCATCCCCCAGAGAAGCATGAATGGGCCTGGGCCCGCGCAGCCATCTCTCCAGCTGCAAACTGATGAGGAAGCCCGACCCTCGGGCTCGATTGTTTACATCACACCCACTGAGGGCTTCCTGTCTTATATTAATGGGAAGACAAATAAGACAGGAAAAGAGTGTTTGCTTTTCTGAGAGCTACGGTGGGTGGGGGGCAGGCGGAGAGAGGAGGGATTGCCCCACATTTCATTGCACGAAGAGGTTGCTTTTCAAAACTTCAGCTGTATTTCGCCCCATTTTTCTACTTTAACACTTGTTGAAAAGTAAAAGCATTGCTGTGCCAAACCTCAAACCATTAAGGGACTTGTGCTCACAACGCATTTTCACCTGGCTTCGGAGAGGGGTCCAGGTTGGAGCTACAGGGCAAGGGGTGGGCGGCTAGAGGAGAAGAGACCTCCCCTGGCTGAAGGGCACAAACTGAAGCCCTGCGCCCGCAGGGACCTGCAGACAGGTGCACACAACTCACCCCATTCCTTGGGGTCCAATTCTCCAAGTCTATCCCTCTAAGCTACAGTTCTCCTCCCAGGTATCCAGCAGCCCCTGGAAGTAAATTAGCTTTGCAAGGGACAGATCTGGTGGAATTTGAAGCAATTAATTATAAAGAAAGAGGCAAAAGAAGGCTTCAGTTTCCAGTTCCATTACTGCCATCGGAGCGGGTAATCAGAGCCTGGGTGGGGCCAACCCATGTCAAGACCCGCCTGGCCACCTGCCCGCTCTCAGAAGCAGCTCGCAGAGCGGCTGCTAAGTAATCATCATAATCATCAGTCCTGGAATTACCCCCAGTTGCTTCATTCAGGTTGGCACAAGAGCAAACCAGGAAACGGGCGGGAATCAGGCCGTGACGGTCCTCCTTGGGAAGTGCTGGGAGGAAACAAAACCCCCAGATAAAGTGTATCTCGAAGAGGTGTGAGTGTTGTAGCCAGCACTGACACGTGGAGTTGGGCGGACACTACACGTGCCCAGTGAGAGCAAGCTCTGCAAGCCGGTCCTCAAAATCCCGCAGCTCCTGGAGCAAAGCAGGTGAGGCTGATGACTGCGGGAAGGCCAAGTGCATCAGAAATCTCCAATAGGAAGTGTCTGCCTTGCAGAGAGTACGAGGGTCTCTGTGAATGTTAGGCCCTCCCCATTCCCTTTTCCTTCTTTTCTGCCCTGAGCTGGCAGTCCTGATGAAGTCATTAACATATTTCTTATGAAGCATCTGGGCACCTAAGTTTTATGGGGGTTAAGTTCAAATTCAATGATTTTCTAATAATTTCAGAGGTACTGCTTTTCTTCTTCACTAGTTTCTCCACAGCCAGTTTCTGCATGCTTCTAACTTTCCCTCCCTCTTCAACCTCGTGTGCAACTGATGATGTGCAAACCAATGCTATTTAAGCATATGCAAATAAGTATTCCCCCTCCCCCCACCAACTTTGTTGCCTAAGTTCAGTTTAGGGTGCATATGTGCTGGGAATTAAAATGTAACCACATCTGTAGAAGATGTTAATTTCAGGAAAGCCTTGAATGCATATGACATTCTCATCAGCAGGCCAGAAAGATGTGATCTGGTCTGTATTTTCCCTCACCGCCTCTTGCTGCTGCCTGGAAAAGAGATCAATGGCTCAGCAAACAAAGGGGTACTTAAAACGTGGCCTCCAATTTTATACTGGGTCTGGTTTAAATAATACTTCAAATTGCTGTACGCACACCCAGAGTCTAAAGATAAAATTAATTTGTGTGGGAATTGTTGATATGTCAGGAGAATCCAAAGTGGATTCAACACATAAAGGAAATGGCTCATTAAAAACAGTTTTGAGTTCGGCATTGATGGCTAATGTCAGAAGCAGCATCCTGGGGGGTGATGGTCAATATGACAGGCACAAATGGGTTTAATATCTAGCGTCGGGAAAACCTGACAAAGACAGGATCACAGCAGACCATGCAGCTACTATCCTAGGAATCTGCGAGTGTGCCGATACGAAAGAGGCTACACGCTACTAGGGTGAATTCGCGTGAGTGGGAGTTTGATGTAAAAGAGAGGTGCCTTTCCCACAAAAAAGAATTTGGCAGCAGACTCTTCTTAGGGGCATATGTCCAGCCTGAGGCCCCTTATTTTAAGGGAGATGTGGAGACATTGGAAAGGTTCCAAAGGAGAACCTAAATGATTAAAGAGACAGAAAGTAGAACCTATGAGGGAAGGTTAAAGGATTTGGACTTGTTTAGTCTACAGTAAAAAAGTGCTTAAAGGCAAATGTAACCGTCTCCCATTTGAAGGGTTATTATAAAGAGGATGCCGACCAGCTGTTCCTCATCTCTACAAAAGACACAAGAGGTAAGAAACTCGAAAGCAAGATTAAAATTTGGGTCAGACATAAAGAACACTTGCTTGGTGTAATGGTAACTGACGTGACATTGACATCACTGTGAGTGAGATCTTCACCCATCTGACTCCACCATAAGTGATAGTCTTGCATGGTTAGGCAGAAGCCAGGCTGGAGAATGTCTTTCACCCCTTCTAGAGCTACAGTGTTCCTCATTTCTCCACTGCATGCGGGAGCAAAGATCCTGAGTGCCCACGTTCCCTAATTCACAAACAAGGTGCCACGAGGTTACAAGGCTACATACAAACACGCGCCCACATCTCACTGCATCTTTGTTTATTGGGATGGGTCTCTCTAAGAGCATGTCCAACTTCAGGCACTGAATAGATGATAAATATATTTTATAGATTCACTCTTCTACACAGTTTCTGGGTCTAGGCAGCATTGCTTTTTTGTTTAGTTGGCACACAAATATTAGTTGATGATAATGATGATAATAATAGCTATGAATTATTAAGCTCTCACTATAATTATGTTGGGCACTGTGCTAACCACTTTATGTAGATTATTTCTTATTTTTTTTTGCAGTAGCCCTGAGAAGTAGCAATAATTATTACCCTTATTCTAACGCAAGGAAACTGAGTCACAACGAGGTTAAGTAACACAGCCGGTAAATGGTGCAATCCCAGTTCAAACCCACTTAGTCGGCCTCAAAGGGTGCACTTGACCTCACACCACTGCCTCCCATCACTAAGTATTTTCAGCTCTTAGGAGGGAAGAAACACTGTGAAAAGAAGCATTTGTGCTCGGTGGCCCCAGATGATCAAAAGCCAAGCCTTCCACAGGTTTCCACTGCCTGAGGAATGCGGTAGTTCTTCCAGCATAACAGAGGAAGGACTGACTCGCCTTCTGACCAAAAGCAGGAGCTGCTATCTCCCACAAAGCTGAAGGATCCAATCAAGGTTCACGTGTATTTCATTAATTAGAAGCACTGGGCTGTTCATCGCTCACCTTGCATACAGTAGGTCTTCTCGGAGTATTGACGACTACAAATGCATCATGACTGCGATGCTTTCAGACTGGACTAAGTTGAGGTTTTCCAGCGTGCTGGTGGCCAAGGCTCTGGAGGGCCATTTCTAAAGGCCTCTTATCAGATGTTCCCTAAGAGCTCAAAATCCAACTGTTTCCTTTAACTCAGCATCCATGAGAAAGCATATGGATGGGTCACATATTTTTCCAAAGTCAACTACTTTCAGATCAAGGAAAGATCTGTAATGGGGTTTATTGAGTGCTGTTGTATATCAACAATAGATGATTCATGAGTGAAACAGACATCAAAATGATTTTTAGAAAGGCAAATGAACCACACACAAACAAAAAATTAAAAGCCTTGATGCAAATTACTCCAAAGGACAGATATTTTCCCATTAGGACAATTTATCCCAAGTCTATAAACAGAGAGGGGCATAATTATCCAAGTGTTTGCTAACAGATTTAAACCTTATGTAGCTATAAAAGCTGGAGAGAGGAAGAAAGAGGAAATTCCCAGGAGATCCCCAACCACATCCAGGGCCTAACAGATCTCTATAAATACATACAAAGGCCAGCAGTGATACCAAGCAAAGCACGGGAAGAAACCTCAGGATTTTAACCCAAGCCACAGAAATAACTTTGAATTGTCTTAAAACTAAACAATGACAATTCTACCAATAAACTTTCAGCCAACACATGGGCAGGGTGGTGACTTACTAGTGTTCCAGATGTAGTTAATAGAAACATTCGGCCCAGAATAAAAAGGGTATTTGGTAAATGAGGATGGAATGAATGAATGAATGAATGAATGAGTGAGTGAGTGGATGAGTGTCTGAACAGATGCCCAGGCTGCCTCTTTCCCCCTCTGAATCTCTGTTGGAAAGAGGCTCTTTGGTGCTTCAAACCCAAAGCTCCCACCCAGGGGTTGGACCACTTGATGCTGGTACTCTGGAAACAGCTGGTGGAACCAGAGACTGGTGTTTGATCCAAAGACACCAGCTGGTGATCTTGCCCTGCACACAGGAAGGGGGACTGCGGTACCTGTGGACCATCTTTGCAGGCCTGGGCTCGAAAGCTTCCATTATTTACACTGTAGACTCCCCACTCTATTCGAAGTCTGACAGAATCAAGTGCTAAATAGCAAGCAGCTACTGAGCACTCACTGGATGCTGAGTCTTGTTCTAAGCCCTTTATGTATTAATTCATATCCTGATTACAATCTTAAGAATGTTTACTATTATTATCAACCCATTTTACAGGCAACAAAGCTGGGCTGAAAGATTACCTAGTTAGCTCTTGGTTATATAACTAGTAAGTAGAGAAGCTGGAACTTAAACAGATTCCATCTGGAACACTTGATGTTAACTGCTCTCTGATGTTACCCACACAAATCTTACCTCCTGCTGCTCCTTGATACAAAATTACTGCCCCAGTCCAAGGATTACGCACAAATGTGCAAAGAACATTCTGATCTCTGCAGGCCGCGTTCCCTGAGCCCCCAGCCCACTGTCACCTCTCTCTCCTGAGCGCTCATGTCACCTCTTCTTCAGTGAACACGACTGCAACACACCACGCCTCTCCAACCACATCTTGAGTTCCTCGGGGGGTTAGCACTGAGTGTTGAATGTCAGTCTGGGGATGTAGTGGAATCAGAAAGACCTAGATTTAAAGTCTAAATCCCATCATTATTACCTATGGGACTCTGGGTAAGTCATCCAACATTTCCTGTTCTCATATCCAAACCATATTCCTTAAGGGCTAATTGGGAGGGAAAATTGAATGAGAAAATGTAAATGAAGTGTCTAGGATGGTGCCTGACACTGTAGGCCAGTGATTCTCAACCATGAGCTATTATGACCCCCAAGGGACATTTGACAACGTCTGCATATATTTTTGGTAGTCATGACTATGGAGAGGGGGGCTACCAGCTTCTGTCACAGCAATAGAGGGCCAGCCGTGTGGCTAAACATCCTAGAAAGTACAGGACAGACCCGCCCTGCAGTGAAGGATTATCCCATCTAAAATGTCAACAGCAACAGCACCAGGGCAGAGAAACGTGCTGTTATTTTTGATTAAAAATAAAACTTCCCATTTTCCTCCCTTTCTTTATTTTCTACAGTACTGTACTTATGGTAGGTATCCAGTCAATCTTTGTGGAGTAAACCTATGTGTAAATGGGCACATGAATGTATGAATCCTAAGATATTTCGCTAGTCAGCAGCTGACCTGAGGGTGTGGTCTCCTCCTCACGGCTGGGGTTTGGGTAGGAGTTGATTAGCCTGGAGCAGGAACTTCCCAACATCCATGTCCAGTGAGAGGAATTCTGAACGAGAACCAGTCTCCTCCTGGGGGCCTGAGCCCAAGGAAAGTGGTGTCAAAGTTGATCCTAGGAGAACTGAAAGGCTAGCTTCTCCTCATTGGTTACTCCTCCCAAGTGGCATGCTATTGATTACTCTGCAAATGTTCCTTCATCTGAATCTAATGCCCACTCCGAAGAAGGATCTGGTGAAAGAACCAGAAGGCCATGGAAGGATTTTTTCAGTCTCTAATCCCACATCCACCATCTACCCCTGCGACACCCACACACACCCTGGAGCCCAGTCAAATGGACTGTCGTCAAGAACGCAAACTAAGAAACACAGTGGAAGCCAAAGGAATACGTAGTTAATACTTGACGTTTTGACAGGTTTAGTAAGATCAATTGTAAGAACTGGAAACCCAGGAATAAAAGCCTTCATTCTTGGAGACAGCATTAATGACGTGAACACAAACGGGGGGGGGGGGTGGTAAGGGAGAGAGAGAGAGAGAATTCCTTCCATCTCCCATTCTCCAGACTTGGTGGCAACACCTGCCTCCCTTTCCATCTTTTACATCAGAATACTTGAGAGATTTCTGTGTGCTTGCATATGAGAAATTTTAAAACTAAACTGTAGTTTCCTGTCATCTTTAAGCTTCTCTGGGAGATATCCTGGACTAAATTACCTGCGTAGAACTGTGGGAATCAGACACTCTTTCCTGCCTTGGGCCGTGAGAACATCCAACCCGGGATCATCACCCTCACCGTAACCACCTTCACCTGGCTAATCCCTGCTCCCCCGTGCGCGCTGGACTCAGCTTAGACATCCCCTTCTCCAGGGGTCTCACCCTGAGCCTCCCCTGGAACATATCCGGGGCCCTCCTCGGTGCTACCAAAGCATCCCCTGTCCATTCACTTGTCTGCTTATGCTTCTAGACTGTAAACTCCGTGGGGGTAAGGTTGTATGACCTTGTTCACTATTTTATTCCTGGGGCTCAGCATCATGCCTGGCACATGTGGGTGCCCCATGAGTATTTGTTGAATGAATGAGTATAAACCAGGAGACTTCCAAATGCCTTCATTCCCACAACTATACTGACTGAGGGCTGACTGTGAACCAGATATCAGTTTAGGCACTGGGAAGACAACTATTACTACCTCGGTATTAAAAAAAACAATAGCAGGAAAAGCAATCATAGCGAATGTTTACTGGATATTTACCACGTACCAGGCATTGGGCTAAGCTCTTGTATGTTCTCTTTTAATCTTCCCCTCCCCCAAAGCCAGGTGGCAGACACTATTATTATTTTCATTGTACCAATGCAGAAAGCAATCCACTCCTATGGATCTCAATGTGAGAGAATTTCTGACGTTGAGGTTCCTTGAGGTTTACTTACATGGGATTAACTCACACCAGCTAAGATAATGTTAATTCACCCATAAGCTTTGTGATGTCTGTCTTCTTGCATGGAAAGTCCCTATCCACTCTTCAAATTGTCTGAAATTTACTTTAAAATACTTTGATATCGACTGTCAAGTGGTGCCCATGGTGACCCACACAGGAGGGGCTGTGCCCTGATGTTGGGGGGATCCTGAGAGCCCGCCCTCTGCAGGGGCAGAGGCAGCTGCGGGGACACCGGAAGTGCCACTGTCTTGACCCGCGCCGCAGGTTCTGTAGTTAGCAGAGTGGAGGTGAGGAATATTTGTTCATCCATGGAGCAGAGACGTTTAGGCTGGTTAGACAGTGCGTACCTCTGTCCTTGCCAGGTGAGCTGTAAGGATCCAGAGAGGCCAGCTCCCTAACCCCTCTGAGTGATGCTTCAGCTGCAAATCCACAGGGCCCGGGGCCCCCCAGTTATTGGAGGATCCTGCCCCTGGGCCTGACAATAAAGTCAGGTGATTCTTCCCACAGAGTACCGTTGCGTGCTCCTCAGCGTGTGCCTGCTGGGAGGGTCCCTACAGCAGGCTGAGAACAAGGGAAAAGCAGCTGGGATATCACCCAATCGACAGAAGCAGGCTGCGGACAGTTGCTGCGCCTGCCTGCGCGCTGAGACCCACTCTCTGCACAGCAGGCGTCGGGACTTGCTTTCAGGGTGACCTACCATCATCGTAACTGTAATTGGCATCTTCCCATGCACAGGTGTTCCTGCCAGCTGCCACTCAGCGATGGGTGTTTGCTCTTCAAGAACCTAATGCGGGAGTTTTACAGATCCGCACCCTCGTCTCTGGCTCTCTGGCCTGCACCAGGTCCTCACGCTCCCGTTCCATCCTCCCCCTGCCATGTTCTCTGGACTAAAGGAACCTGTCCCAGCCCACGAGGTCTTCACACTGATCCACTCTTAAGAACTGGGACTTGGCCACTGCAGCCATGCCCACCCGTGGGCCTGGCCCACACCTCGGCCCTGCCAACTGGCTTCATGATGGTGAGCGCCACGTTCCCTGGAAGGGCCCTCACGGACCCTGAGGAGAGCTGAAGCAGGCCGGGGCCACAGTACCTCTTCCTCTCCCCAGGGGTCTTCATCTACCAGGGGCGGGTGCCCTTTCCTCATAAGCTTGTACCAACGTTGTCAGATAAAATATAGGACACCCGGTTAAAACAGAGTTTTAGGTGAAGAAAAAATACCTTTTTAGCCTAAGTATGTCTCAAATACTGCATGGGAATTTTTTTGCCCTAAATCTGACAACGCTAGTTTGTACTTGCTACTCGGTTTTCATAAAAATCACATCTATACACAGGTAAATAATTATACAGGAAACAAAACACATAGACACTGTTAAAAGGTGGAACCCTTAACAGCACCCTTGGTGCTCTGTGCCTCACTCTGATGGATGTCTTCTTCAAGGATGGTCTTTAATCATCTTCTCTACAGCTCACTGGGAGTCCCTCACCTCTGCCCAACCTTTCTCACTCGGTTTATAATTCTCTTCCCGTGATCAGTCTTTGCATCATTAAGTTCAACGACTTTGATCCTTTCTCTCTTCCCAAGCAATTACCATTCAACCGAATGCTTCACCTTGGCTCGCTCTGCCTTACGATGACATATCAAAACATCTCCTCTTTACCAGTCAGTGAACACATTAAGGAAACATTGAATGGCTAGTAAGTCATTCCCCAATTTTTCCAAATTGACCTCAGGGATAAGATTTCTCCTCCTGATTGCCCAGGCTCTCTAACTCTAAGAAATCCTTCCAGAAAAGCAACACCGGGACCCCAACCCCAGTTTGGATCTGGTCCACCACTGCTTCCCATCAGCTGGAGAAGGTCCCAGTTGGGAAAAGCAAAGGACCAGATAAAGGTGCAAACAATTGTCTCACAAAGGAAAACACTGAATTTTTCTCTGCAGCCTGGGGCCAGATCCAGCCATGTTCTTTACAAATAGTGCCAAACTATTGTAAAGAGTTTGGCACTATTTACAAACTCTTTTAGGCAGAGTGCCCTCTGCCTAAAGAGGGCGCACCAACACCACCCTGAGACGTGGAGAAAGTAACCCACTTATAAATGCATGCCCGGTGGGGGGAGGCTGTGAAGGGAAACTAGCCCTGTGATTACTTTCCAGTTACTCCCAGTTTTCACAGAGAGTAACTGAGGTTGCAAGTGAGAGGTGGTGGGTAAGGCTCAGAGAGGGGACTAGGGAAGCCAATGAGGTCTGACAAGGCATGGGCGCTCCCTGGGTGGACTGGTTAGGGAAAAAGGAAGGACATTAGTGAGATCAACAAAGAGTTGTTAATGCATCGAAGGGGAGAAACACTTTGAGTGGCCTCGGTCACAAAGAACATCACTGAAAACAGCCATGGTGTTAGAGAGGCAAGTAATGTCATTGCTATTTAAAACTTCCATCATATTACATTACCATCACTTTCAATGAACTATCACTTCGTTCCCCGAGAGGAAGGGAAGATATATAATTATTATCCGCACTCTACAGGGGAGAACGTGTGATGAGAAGGACACAGGAAGTTCTAGGGACCCAGGTGTCCTGACTTCTGGCCCAGAGCGCCTTCCTTGCCTAGCAGACAGCTGTTGCTCTATTAGAAACCGAGGGGCCCCTGGCCAGAGAGCTGCTTTCAGTCTCATCCCGGTAAGTCCAGAAGTACGCGCTGGGATCTGGGACTGGGCTGCGTCAGCGAGGGCAGCCCAGTGCGAAGAGGGAGGCCCGGGTTTGGATATCAGCTCTTCCTTGCCCACCTGCATTCTCTTGTCTGTCGCTGGGAGAGTGACAGTTACCTCGCAGAGGTGTCGCGCGCTACAGTGAGCTGGCGCGTGTAGAGCGCTGGCAGCAGACTGCAATGTGCATGAACGTTGTTATTAACGGTGACTCTAATTGCAGGTTCGGGAATCTGACTTGTGAAGAAGAGCTCAAATATATGCAAATCCCCACTAAGACAGGGACAAAATGGATGAGAACTGGTAGTTTTTCAGAGCTACCTAAAGGCTTGTCGAGTTAATATGCTGTTTTTGAAGTGACCAGAGAGAGTGACAGACTAATAATAACGGCTCACATCTGTCGACTGCTCGTGGTGGGCCAGGCACGGTGATAAGCCTTTACCTGCACCCTGTCGCCTTATGAGTTAAGGACTGTTCTTCTTTTTGCCATTTGACAGTTAGGAAGCCTTGGCGGAGTGGGATTAAGAAATTGCCCGATGCTACACATTCCATAAGTGGTAGGCTCAGGACTCATTATGTTCATGGTGTCAGGCAGGTAGCCCGACCACACCATTCTCGCAGGGGGCTGTGAGTGTGAGTGTGAGTGTGTATGCGCCCATGAGTTCAGAAAAAAGACACCAAAGATGAGTGGCGATCGATCACGGTGGGCTGACAGGTGTCTGCACTTTTCCTTTATGCCTGACTTGCATATGTGCTGCTGTTATCGCTTAAAATATTTTCCATTTTGATAACAAGCACAGGCGTTACAAAAATAATCCAAAATGAGGCTTCAAAAATATAATGAAACTGACCAGTCCTTGGATGCACGGGGAAAGGAAGGACTAAATAGCCATGGCATTTTCAAGGTCCATTGTAATTAAACTTTCAAGTTTTTATTTTCATCAAAGAAAACTTCAGAATGAAATGAGCATCCTGAAAACACAAACTACATTCTGTCCTGCCTCCTAAAAGCTCAGGTTCCATTAGCCCTATTTTTGGGGCAGAAGACCTAAGTTCTAATCTTAAATCTGCTCACAATTTGAGCACCAACATTAACTCTGGGATTTTTCCAATAATTTATAACATCATCGATGAGTTCTTAAAATGTTTTGTTTCACTGCACTTTCCCTTGGCACGACTGTTTACTACTCACAAGCAAACACCCTTCTCTTCCAGGGCCGTCACTAAAGACAAAATGACGAAAGATCGCCGAAGCAAACATCCGTCTTCTGTTTGCTCTGAACTCTGAAGTCTTCTTCAAGGAGAAGAGCGATGAAAAATTAAGATTCAGTACCCGCTGTAAACGGAGCTAGTCTTCAAAGACGACCTTGGTCGGGGGATAAAGGAGTTGAAAGCAAATAGAAGGAACTCGAAAACGATGCCCTTTCCCTGTTTTTCTGCTGTTGGTCACGGGGATGCAGGAGGAGCAGGGGAGAGCTGTCTGTCCTCCAGAGCTGGGGCCCAGGCTCTTCCTGGTGAGAGCTCCCGGGGGTCCCCCAGGTCAGATGGCCTGGAGGGCAGGAGGAAGGTGTGCTGAGAAGGCCCCAGGGAGGCTGTGGGAGGCGGAGGTGTGCCCCGCCCCCACGTCCCACTAGATATGGCTTAGAAGAGGAGGTTAAGAGGCTCTCTTGGGAGCAAATGGCTTGGAGTTCAACTAAGCAAGGAGTCCAGGTTGTGTTCACAGGACTGGCCACCTGTGAATGCCCCCATCTGGAATTATCTGGCTCGGCTGGGCTGGGCTAGACGCCCCGGCTGCCACTTGAAGGTGGCAGGGAGGTCTTATGGCTCCATTTACACTGACTCGGAGTCCCTCAGAGGGACTCCCTCGGAGTCACTCAGTCAGTGAAAATCCATGGCAGGGAAGAAAACAGAGACGACTTGTTTGCCTTTGTACTATTGAACGTACTTTAACATTAACACCTGCGGAGAAGTTTTAGGAAGCTCGCCTGCACATTTGCATGGCTGTTTGAATTTTGGTTGTTTTCTCTGTCAAAGCAGAAGAGCAGGACTGACCCCAAAGTCTCCCAGACTGTGATTCCAGACTGAGACTTTGGGGACATAGGCGCACGCCGACCTCTGGGTCGCCATCCTGACTCCACAGGCTTCCAGCTTAAAACACACCTGGCAACCACGGCGTCTGGAAACACAGAGTATTATTTTTAACTGTTTTATTTTTTACAGATTGAAGACCCTCACAGAATTTTGTATATTTTACCTATGTTTCCAGAATTAACAGACACCATACATTCTCTCTCGCTCTCTCATTTTCTCTTTTAGCTCTTCTTCCTACGTCCTTCGTCCTACCTCATTTTATTTTGAGTCACAGTTTCAGGCAGGGGCTGATCAGGGAAGCAGATCCACTAGGACTAGTATGTGACAATGGATTTGACCTCACAGAACTGGGAGCTGGTTCAAGTGTGAGCTGGTGAACGTAAAAGGCTGTCGCTTCACTGGAGGGGCCTGACTGTCAGGAGGGCAGGCGGCCAGGAAGGAAATACGCGAGTGAGGGAGAGCCAAGGCCCGTGGACCTGTGTAAGAATGAGCTGAGGGGACAGGGACCATCTCCCACCTCAGCCTCCAGCTGTGATAGTTTCGCCAGCACCCTTCAACATGGAACTCAACACGCCCTGGCCCGGGCGTCAGGGGAGCTGTGCCAGGACACCCGGGAGGACCTGGGACGTCACCCCACAAGGGGCATTATCCGACAATGATGCCCAGTGCCCTGCAACAGCGTTTTGAGGATGCATGCACAAACACACACGCAAATGTGGCTGCTGCTTCACTCACACATTCCAAGTCTGTGCACAGGGCCTCCCACCGCCCACACCCACCCAGCACCGTGCAGTGAAGGCCTGGGAAATGCAGCTCAAGCTTAGTTCAGCCAACCCCAAACAAACCCACCACTGCCTCCCCTCAGGGCACCGGTCCCCGAGTGAGGCCGTGAACATTTTATCTCCTACACGGTTTAGGGCAGCAATCCGCAAACCTTTTCCATATGGGACCAGAGCATAAGTGTTTCAGGGCTTGCGGGTCATGTATGCTCTCTGTCTTACTCTCTTTACAACCTTTACAAAAGGAGAATCCATTCTCAGCTGGCAGGCAGGAGTTAGCTGTTCCCTGGGAAGAAGGCCCCAGACCGAGTCAGGAGGCTCTTCTGGGGGACGGGGGGGGGTCCCCTCACCCTCTAAGGGGGCTTGGACCTTTTCATCTGCAAGGTGAGTGTCTGTGAATAGTTCCGCACCAGGAGTGCACACCAGAGACACAGTGAGTCTCGGTGTTGAGGGCGGGGTCCCGCCGGTGAGTTCTGTTTGCAGTTTCGATATAGATTCTCGTTGCCATATAGATTACAATGTAAGTATTACAATAGATTCTTAATGGGAATTAAGTCGCATGTACCTTTCCTCTTCTTTCAAGAGTGAATTAATGGACACACTTTATTTTAACAATCTTGGATGGATGAGACCCTTTTCAAACGTAATTTCTGGAGGTGATCTAAAAACCTTCGTCTGCACCTCCACATTCGTCAGAGAGCACCCCTTCATAAGAGGGGTTTTAAGAGAAAGGATTTAGATTGAGTTGTGAAAGTTTGCAAAAGCCATGTTTGTTTTTGCAAAAACAATAAACTTACTACTTGTTTATGCAGAAAAGACTGAAATGCTTACACAAATACCAGCAGCATGCTATTTTTTTTTTTTTTTGTAAGGATCCATTTCAATCTATTTCAAAACATATAAATCAGAGGGGTAAATTGGGAACACCAACACAGACTGTCTTTTTTGCAAACACAGCACATGAAAAAGTGCATAACATATAATACCTCTATTTATTTTTAGGGGGACAGTTATGGAAACTCCAAATCTGGACCCGCGGGGGCGGAAGCCTCCATTCTCAATGGCTGATGCTCCTGCCAGATATAATGGGGCTGGTGCACGGCCAGTCACAGACAACTCGGAAACCCGAGACTCTCGTTTGAAGGAGGAACATTTCTTTTATTCAGCAGACGTTTACTGAGCCTTCAATACGTGGTAAGTACTGTTCTAGTTAGAGATGCCAACCCAACCCAAGACCATGAAACTCTGTTTTTTTCCTGGAGTCATTGATAAAAATGTTAAAACACCAGCTTCAGAAATCACTGCAGGGTAAGGGGCACTCCTTTTTGTAACTGTCGCTAGACAAACTCGGACGTTCTCCGTCAGCCAGGCAGGTTCTGTGAGGCTAAAAGATAAACTAAAGACATTCAGTAGAGAGAAGCTCATCACAGAGAAGCAAGGTGCAGAAGCCCTGGCTGGATGACTCAGCTGGCTGGAGTGTCATGCCACAAGGTTGCAGGTTCAATTCCCGGTGTAGAAGATATTTGAGGGGTAACTCACAACGGTCTCACACTGTAACAGTCAAATCGATGACACCCACACATCACTGACTACCGTTCTCCTGCCTTGTCCTTGGACTGTGTACGCTGGGAGGGTTCTCGGGTAGAAAGAATCTGAACTGTCTTGCTCTGGATTACAACACATGGAGTGTTCTCTCTTTGTCTCAAAGAGTGTTGGGCGCACCTGCCTGGGCTTTTAAAGCTGTGAAATAACCAGCCGACATTTCTGAAAAGCAAATATTCCGGAAGAGTTCTGGCTTGTTTCCTTTTGATCACTCCTTTATTACAACAACTAGTAACAGAATGAAATAAATCTCTTAAAGATATATTTCCCAATCACAAAACTTTTTTTTTCCTACCAGCTGAGGTCACCCACCATCTTTTACATTTGAAATAACAAAATAGAAAAAAAATCTCCAGGGATGAGTACCACAAACTGTTCTGGGGACCAGAGAGTTGTGCACAAAGGTGTCTTCATTAAGCCACAGCTCAAAAAATTTTTCGGAGGGTGGCCAAAAATTCAAGAAACTTTTTGCCACTTCATCTTTAAGCTGATATCTTATTGTCATAAAATCAGCTATCTAAACTCTGGAAACCCTTTCTAAGCAGAAGCTCTGTATTGTTTTCTTTGACTAAGGCTTATTCCTTTAAAATAGAGAGTATAAACATATCCTATTCCATATCTTAAAACCTGGGAATTGATGGCTAGCTAGAAATGGGGGTGGGGGGTGGTCAGCTGCTTCACCTGAGTACATTCTTCTCCAGACCTGGGCACCCCTAGAGAAGGCGTCAAGCAGTAGAAGAAAACTTTTTCATGTGTTTCCTCCTCTTGATGACAGATTTGTGCCCCCAGAATTGTGAGAACATAAGCTTCTTTCTTTACGCCATCCAGTCTGTGGTGCTGGGAGGTCCTAGCAAACTGACACACTTTTTAAAGCTGCTTACAATGGCATTGCACGTGCATGCCACGCTTTGTGTCTTCACTTGTCCATCCGTGGAGGTTTGGGTTCTTTCCACCCTTCGGCTGTTAAAAGCAACACTGCTGCAAACGTCGGCGTGCAAATACGTGTTTGGGTTTCTGTGTTCGCTTCTTTGGACATGCGCCGTAGAAGTGTGATCACTGGGTCATGTGGTAGTTCTAAGTTTTAAATTTAGTTTTACTTTTCTAAGGAACCGCCATACTTCTTGCACTTTTTACTTTACTCACCACTCATAACAAAAAGAGGAGATGTACAGCAATATGTATGTACTTATTATTATAAGTTAGATTCTGGAAATTTGACCGCTGTTCTCTTTTAAAGCACTCCTGTCTTCTGCTATGAAGAACATTTTCTTATAAAGACAGAATTGGTGTTTAATCATGTTTTATGAGTTATCTCAACTCCTTTATCTTTGCCCAACCTTTCCACTCAGTTTACAGGCTTTCTCACCCCTTGGTTATTCTTGGTACCCTTAAGTTCAGCCACTGTGACCCCTTTTCACTTCCTAAGCCATCACTCTTAAATGTCCTTATCACTGTGGCTGACACATCTTGTTCCATCCTCCATCAGAACGCCTCCTTTTCTGCTGGCTAATGATCCATGATGATGGGAAACACTGAGAGGGAGCTGGGTCCCCACACCTCATAAATCGTCCCCAGGCAGGTTGGCATCCCCCTTGCTTTCCCAGTGGGGGAACCTCAAGAGGAGCAACTTCGGGACGTAAACAGTGAGTCTGAGCTGAGCCGCAACGGCTCCGAATTGGCTGGAGACGTCTTGGTCAGGGAAAGCAAAGACATTTGCGTGAAAACATGATGCTCTTCCTAAAGGCCTCTGAGAAACTATCCCTCTATCTGTGCAAATCAGAATGTCTGGGTGTTGTGCAGAAGCCCCATGAAAACCCACCTCATTTTATCCTGAAGAGATTTCAGCTTTCTCTGTTCATGTTGATGAACAAGCGTGAGTGCAAGTCCTGGAAAAAGCAGGGGAGGAGAGCCACAGCCAACCCTCCAGGGCCTGGTTTAGTGATGGGAGGATGGTTGGGATGATAGGAGAATTTGGGGAGGCAGGAGGAGCTGGAAAGAAATAAGTAGGTGCCCCAGGTAGCTTAATTACTTTAAAAAGTTGAAAATCAAAAACAATAAATTTCATAAGTAAAATAAAGATGGCGTTAGATTAAATGCATTAAGGGAGTGGTTTGGGGTGATATCTGAATAACTGTAGTCGAACAGACAGTTGGAAAAAACCACGATGGTAAAACCATGATGGTACCGGACAGGCAAGTTATCATGAAATGATTAATACCACTTTACTTTGATTGGGAGGGTGTTCACAACTGGTAAAGGGCATGGGGGGGTGGTCCTTTGGTATTAGTAAAATTCTATTGCTTCATTTGCTTGACGGTTAACATAAAGACTCACTAACTGAACCCATGATTTGTGCATTTTTCTATATGTATGCTACACTTTTTAAAAAGTTTGTTGGAAGAAGCACCTCTAGAATGATAGAATGAGGGCCTTTGAAAATCCATTTCTTCATAAAAGCAACAAGAACACTGGAAAAAATATCAAGAGCAACTTTTTCAGAACTCTGGAAATTAACTAAAGGCTTGAAGTAGTCTAAAAAGCAGTTTTTCAAGAAAAATGGCTGGATCTCAGTAAGCCCAGTGAACTTTGTGGCATTTTAAGTTACACTATTCCCATCCCTTTCTCCACAGTTCCGCACAGCTTTGAGAACCAACAGCCTCACAACTAGGGCAGCCGTGGAAAGAAGCAGCCCAGCTGCCACTGGGCTGGGACAAGTTGGGAGGTCCTCCAGAGCCCCATTTCCAGAGAACGCTCAGTGTCTGTCCCTCCTGGCAGCTCTCTGCAAGCTCCATTTTCAGGACTTATCTTCATGTGATTTGATTCAGAGCTGACTTAGCAAGAATAGCCCAATCCCTAGGTCATCTGTTGAAAACAATCAGTGACGGTTGTTTAACATCTCTAGGTATCCGAGAAAATATAAGCAAGTCATATAGTCAATACGGGACTTGTATTTAGAATATATAAAGATTGCTTACCACTCAACAACAACAAATACAGGCACTGATACAATTCAAAAATGGGCGAGGAATCTAAACAGACATTGTTCCAAAGATACCCAAATGGCCAAAAGCACATGAAAAGGTGTTCAACATCATTAGTCATTGGGAATACAAATCAAAACCACAATGAAACACCACTTCACACCCACTGGGATGGCAGTGACAATAAATAAAGATAATAACTATTGGTGAGAATGCAGAGTAATTAGAACCCTCATACCCTGGTGTGGGAAAGTAAAACAATACAACCTTTTAGAAACACAGGTTGGCAGTTCTTCGGAAAGTTACACATAGAGTTACCATATGACCATCAGTTCTATTCCTAGGCATACACCCAGGAGAACTGGAAACATCTGTCTACACGGAAACTTGTATACCAGTGTTCACAGCATTACTTGTAAAAGTCGAAAAGTGGAAATTATCCAGATGCCCTTCAACTGATGGATGGCTAAACAAATGTGATGTATCCATATTATGGAATGCTATTTAGCAATTTCTGAAACATCCTACAACCCAGCTGAACACTGAAGGCATTGTGCTAAGTAAAAGAAGTCCGTCTCCAAAATGTACATGTCGGGATGTCTGGAATAGAAAAATCTCCATAGACAGAAAGCAGCTTGGTGGTTGCCAGGGGCTGGGGGACAAGGAAATGGGGAATGACTGGTGATGGGTATGGGGCTTCTTTTTGGAAGGATGGCAATGTTCTAAAAGCAGATATTAGTGATATTTAATTCTCAATTGCACACTTTAAAAGGGTGGGTTTTATAATATGTGAATTGTATCTCAATAAAGCTATTATGAAACAGGAAAGTTTGCCCTGACTGGGGTGGCTCAGTTGGTTGGGCATTGTCCTGCAAAGCGAAAGGTCACCGGTTTGATTCCCAGTCAGGGCACATGCCTGGGAGTTTGGTTGCAGTTTGGTCCCTGGTCAGGGTTTGTACAAGAGGCAACCGATCAATGTTTCTCTATCACGTCTATGTTTCTCTCCCTCTCTTTCTCCCTCCCTTCCCCTCTGTCTAAAAATAAATAAAATCTTTAAAAAAATGAGAAAATTTATTTTAAAATTATCTCATATTACTATTAATCATATCACATTACCCCAAGGTAAGGCAGTTTTCCAAGGCACGATGCAGCCCTGTCAAATCAGGGATGCTGTGTGTCTTGTACACCAGTACTTTCCTCCTGTGTAGAACCAGGGCTAAAACACAGTAGACGGTCAACAGATGCCCTTACACAAATAAAAATGTAGAAAGGGTAAGAAACTGTGTAGAACAGGATTTCTTCATCTTTGATTCTTCCCTTCCACCGTGGAGAGGGGTGGGGACAGCAATGTCACGAATAAGGAGCTTGAGGTGCCCTGGCCAGGATGCTGCTTATAGATTACTATCAGGGAAGAGATACCTGTTCTTAGCAGGTGTGTTTACCCAGTCTTTCTCAGCCTGTATTTCCCCATCTCTAAAAGGAGATAATACTAGTTGCCTTTCACATCATAAGGTTGTTGTAAGAATTAAATGAGAGTATATGTAATACACATGGCTCATATGGATATTTGAGAAATAATTTTATCGTCATTGATAGCATCTAATAAATAGGGTTTTCCAAATATATTGTAAAGAAAAAAAATAAATGTAGATGGGCCAGTAGTTTTTCTCAGACCTCTCAGAAGGCCCTGAAAAGGTTTGAAACCTCCCTGCTACCCTCCGGACCTGCTGGCCCCAAGCCAGCTGGAGAAGAGCAGTAACTCTTCCCCCGACCTCAGCCCCACTCCCTCGCAGCCATCAGCCTGGCTTGAAACCGACATAATTATGCAGGGGGTATGGTGGCAGCAGGTATGACACAGGAAGTAACTCACCACTAGGAAAGAAGAGGAAAACAAGTAATTTATACCCGTGTCAATCAAGCATGTTCCCTGTTCTACAAGGTTTCCACATTCAATCCTTTGTTTTTCCAATTAAAAAGGAGTACATGCCCATAAAAAAGTTAATTGTGTCCAAGTACACAGAGAAGGGCTGACTGAACTTGAACTGGTTCCCATCCCAATGAAAAGAAAAGAGCTTTCGTTTTGCTCGACGCCTGTGGAAGACACAGGTTGCAACGCTAGAGAATAATCTGCCATTGCTAGGAAAGTCTGTGACGAGGACACAATTTGTGTTAGCGCCGCCAGCGTAGCGGCTGGCACATCGTTTATCCAAACACCTGTTTCCTAACAGCTCTCTCCCTACAGCCTGCACTAGCCTAGCGTGGAATAAACGTAACCGAAGAGTGCCCTCCAGAGGTCGTTGTATTTAATTCAACTGCGCTGACCGAAAGGGGAGAAAGACCCAGGAGACACAATTTTATTTTCTTTTACATTATGCGAGTCAGCACTCCAATTTGGTGTCCTAGGACTCATTAGAACCCAACTGGTTTGTCACCTACCAGCATCCTTTGGCCAGAACTTACTTGTTTGTGAGGGATACTTTTCCGGGACACGGAAATCTCGTGGAGACGAGTCCAGCGAGGCACCGTGGGAACTGGTGCCGGAAACCGCAGGCTCTGAGCCCCGGAAAGCTGCTCTCCAGTCCCTCTGTCTCTGGGGACATTGTCTCTCACCCCTGCCCCTCCCTGCCGGTCCACTCTGTGTTCCTCTAAAGGGACCGGCTTCCTCTTGATGTCTGTCCTTCTGTCACTTGAGGCATGTGGCTCTGGCTCTCTGGACATGATTCCCGACCTTTCACCTCACCTCAAGCTGCGAAGCAGCTTGGTCTCTCACTGGCCTGATTCCAAATTCCCAGGAGACAAAACTGATTACCAATCAAGTCCATAGTTGGATTTAGTTTATCCACCATGGTAGATGGCCAATGAGTGGAGGTGGGGGGCAGTGTGTGTGTGGAGGGAGGGAGATAGAGTCAGGGTCATGTGATACAAACAGACTCAGCACATATACAACATACACAACTGTGGGAAGCAGATCTTCAAAGAGTCTGGTTTTTTTAAATAGCAATAAGCTAGCATTTATAGTTTACCACGGACCAGCAACTCTACTAAGAGTTTTATAAACATTATTTCATTTAGATGATGATCAAAACTATAAACAGTAAAATGACAACAAACTCACAACTATCAAAAACTGAACAAAAAAACAAAAACAAACTAAGCAAACAACTAGAACAGGAACAGAATCACAGAAATGGAGATCATGTGGAGGGTTATCTACGGGGAGGAGAAAGGGGGAGGATGGGGGAAAAGGTACAGGGAACAAGAAGCATAAATGGTAGGTACTACATAGACAGGGGGAGGTTAAGAACAGTAGGGGTAATGGAGAAGCCAAAGAATTTATACATACGACCCATGGACACGAACTAAGGTGGGGGAATGCTGGTGGGAGGGGTGGTGCAGGGTGGAGGGGAATAACGGGGTAGAAAAAATGGGACAACTGTAATAGCATAATCAATAAAATATACTTTAAAAAGACATTATCTCACTTAATCCTCATGATTATCATGTCCCACCTTCAGAAGTAAGTGCTGAGAACAGTGGTTGTGTGTCTGATGCATTTTATTCCCATTTTAAAGATGAAGGAACCAAGGTTAGAGAGGTCACGCCAAGACAGAAGCCAAGGCAGTCTGATTCTAAACCCACCTTTTCGCCACCAAGCCCTCCCTGACCCAGCGCTGTCCCTCGGGGCGGGGTGGGGGTGGGGAGGCAGACCCTGTGGCTGAGGCTGCAGAAAGAACAGACTTGGTCTCACTCTCAGGGAGTTTACAGTCTGATGGCGGGAGGCAAGATTCACGAATGTGAAAGGATTAGCAAAGTGCCACACTGTGTGTCGACCTGTATTAGCTTTCTCCTGCTGGGCAACAAATGACCAAACGTGTAGCGGCTGTGGAGCTTGTAGGAGCCCACAGTTCTGTGGGTCAGATGTGCAGGGCCACCCGGTCCCCTCTGCTCCCAGCCTCAGGAAACAGCTCTGCCTTTCCAGGGCTCCTATGATCAGGCCAGGCCCACCGCTGTGTCCGACTGTGACATAAAACCCCATCATGGGGGCAATGCCCCAAGTTCCCAGTCCGGGGGCGATGAGGACACGCCCACGGTGGGAGTCCTGCTTGCCACACCCACGGAAACGGAAGGTGTGTGCGTGCAGGTCAGAGCCGTTCTCAGGAGGGGGAGGGGGAGAGATCCTGGCAGGGGGCTTGAACTTGGCCTGGAAGGACAGCCCACGCCAGAAAAGACAGTCTTCCCTGAGGGACGGCCTTAGAAGCTTGACACCATGACTCAAGATAATTTGGAACAATTAATAGGTAAGGATTTCAAGTAACATTAGAAAAAATTTCAGCACTGGCATGGAGGAGGGAGCTAGCACTGCTAGATGTTATAACATGATCAAAATCTGGTTGATGAGGATAAAAATAGACATCGAACAAAAATGGCACAGTCAGAAGTAGAAATGTATACATAGGAGTGTGTGTGTATGTGTGTATCACAATAAATCAAGCCTCATAAATTAATTAAGGAAAATTAGTTATTAATAAAAGGTCTTTGGATAATTACATAGCCACTTATTAAAAATTAGATATAAATTTTCCACTATACTATATCACGGTAGATCCCAGCTAAATTAAAATTTTAAATTGTGTAGATATTTTAAAGTATAATCAAGAAAATTGGCAGAAGAGTTTCAGGCCTGAGAAGATGGTAATGTCCTGAGACTGGAAGCAGTGAAAAATTACAAAAGAAAAAACCCACAAAGTCACCCACGGGAACAGCCGGAACTTCTTTACAGTAATAACCACAATCTTTTAAAAGATTAACCACGTAGGGCAAAAGGATGGAGATCTGTAACATGTAAGTGCATATTCCTGCGCTAAAGAAAGATCAGCACCCCACCAGACGGTGGGTAAAAGACAAGAACAGACGATTCAGACAGCAGGTAAAATGAAGAGGGGAGAAAAACTGGGGGAACACGGTCAAGCATCCTGATAAAATAAATGCAAAGTAAACCATGAAGGTGAGCCATATTTCTGTTCACCAAATACAATTTAAAATGATACAGGGTGGGGCAAAAGTAGGTTTTTAGTTGTGAATATGCGAAGCACAGTTTATTTGTATTAGTATTTATTACTTATTGTATTCTGTTCCGTAGGGACAACTGTGAACCTACTCTGGCCCCACCCTGTGATACCCAGCCCTGAAAGGGGCCTGGGACACCAGCACCTGGACATGTTTGGTGAGAGTGTACTTCGGTGAAGCCATTTCTGAAAAGCAACTCAGCAAGATGTCCTTTGACACAATACTTCCATTCTGGGAAATCTGTCCCAAGAGCACGATTCAGAAGGAAAAACGGAGGCATGGTCACGAGCACTGTGAATGTGGTACTTAATGCACAGCACTGAAGAATTGGGAGCAGCAGAATGAGCATCTTACCTGCGTTACTGGTGATGGCTGTGCCTGTCGCGACGGTTCAATAAGGTGGAACACATTTGAAATTGTTAAGTGCAAAAGGATAACACAGATTCTGCATGTATTGTTATTCAATGTTTTAAAAGCATTCCTATGGCATTGGTGAAACTGTGAGAAAACAGTACCTTTATGTACCATCAGAGGGGATACAAATTAGGGTGACTTCTCGGGTGAAACAACTTGCAATATGAATAAAAAATTTAAAACCTGATTTGTTTGAGGATTCCACTTGTAGGAATGTATCCTTCACATAAATGTAAAATTTATGGTAGAATTTCTGACATAGCAAAAAAGAGGACCACAAAATGTCCATCAACTGGTGACCAATTAAATAAATAGTATGAGAACCCTTCAGTGGAATATTATATGGCTGTTAAGAAGAATGAGAGAAGTGACATATTCTTCTGATTTGAAATAGTCTCTAAGATAGGTATTTAAGTTTTTTAAAAAAAGTTAAGATGCAGAATAGTGTGAAGAGCATGTCCCTACCTGTGTAAAAGAAAAGTAACACAGAGAACTTGTATATGTTTAGAGGGTTCTTGCAAAGACACCCCAAAGTGGTAGCAGAGTGGGGCCCTTGAGTGCAGCTGGTGGCAGGGACTAGGCAATGGGTCTGAATTGAGAAGACTTATCATCACTGTCCTTTGGGTCTCATTTGAATGCTTTGTCCTATGCATGCATTACTTTCCAATGAAAAGAACTGTTAAGAAAGGTAGTCTAAATATATATATATATCTCAGATGAACATAGATGAGTTTAAATTAAATCTATTGCATTAGTATGGTGGTTTGCATGGTCACAGGTAATATCTTAATGTAGAAAAATTAAATTGAGAATTAGTGTAGTGGAACTGCAAGTCAGTCTTTCCTTTAAAATGCTATTTGCAATGTTGTTTTAATGTTGCCAATGAAATAAATAAAGATTAGTGTGTGGACTGGGGCTGGGTGCCTGAGGAATGAACTAATAGCTTTATAACTATATTGCTCTGGAATAAATAAGCGGAATAATGAGCTGAGGGGAGCTCACAAAAGTGGTCCAGGGAGCGGGCAGTTAGCAACAGGGCTGAGAGAAGGGAGCCAGTGTGTCTGCCTGGTGGGACGCCTGGCTGGGATACCGCCCTGGTGGGAACCCGGGGTCACCTAGAAAACAAGCGAGGAGGAACCGGAAGAACTTAGGAAGAAGACCCAGCCTGCAGAGACCGAGGACACCAGCCCTCTGGAGAGCCAGTCATGGGCACAGGGTTGATGAGAAACATCTAGATCCCCAAAATCTCAAGTGAGACATTTCACTGGGGAGACAAGGCTGACCTCTATACCTATTGGTGACTGCTCTAAAAATGTTAGTTTCTCATTCCTCTCAAAAAAGAAAAAGATGAACATGCACCTCCATTATATGTACATTCGCATGTACCATTGTACTAATATAGTATATGCATTATAAAACATATAAAAAAGCATTTAAGTATTTGAAATAGACACACTTAACCTGAAGGGCTTTACTAAAAAAACACTATAAAGTGAGTATTATTTTTAGGAAAAGCTATGTAGTTAAATATACTTCAAGGTTTTTAAAAACTTGGCCTAACACTTTGGCATATGATACTACTATGTAAGTATGGTTTAGAGTTCAGAATAAATGCGTGTTGGTTTCCAGGGCTGCTGTAGCTCAAGATAGCTCCCAAGGGTCGGGAGATCCAAATGCAAGAAGCGGGCCAGGGGCAGCATTTAATCAACCATCATACAGGGGTGGGCAAAATGAGGTTTGTAGATGATTGTATGAAAAAAGGACAGGCAGATTATGATCATTGCAATAGCTTTATTAACTCAAAAGAATGTCCCAGTGCAACTGTAAACCTACTTTTGCCTGCCCCTGTGTTTACTGGGAGAGCCCCACACACTGCTTTGTGTTAATTTTCAACTTGGCTGCGTTTTTCTTGAAAAGTCATTGAAAGGTACTACATTCAAAAAATAATTTTTAACATATAAATTCCCTAAAATTCTTTGGAAGATTTAAAAAATAGAAAATTTTGTTCTCGAGGTTTCAAATATGCCTGTGACACTTTCTGTTGCAAACAGCCTTGTTTTGTTTACAAAATCATGTACGTATGGGAACACTTCCACTTCCCAAAAGTCCATTTTGGAAATGCTCTTTCCGTAGCAGAAATGTCTCTCAGAGAGCAGTTACTCTCCCGATTGTCGTTACTGTGTCGTCTCTACTTTGGAGAGACAGGTTATGTGGGCCGCGCTTTGGTTTGTGACCCCCAGGAAGTGGGCAACTGAAAACCACTTGTCCTCAGACACAAGGTGGGTGAAGGGAAGGCTTGTCTTTTTTGTGGAAGGAGAAAAACACAGTCGTCTTTAGGTTCGATCCCTCTGTCACGTGCTGTGCCTCGAGACGGACAGAGTGAAACATGTTCACAGTGATTTCCCATCTTATCACGGAGTAAACGTTCTGCTTGTGTTAAAAGCCTTATTTTCATAAGACGAACCCTACTGACGACATTCTTTAGCATTTCGGGCCCCTCTGTCTCTAGCATCTTTGCTGCGTTCTCTTTCCTAGGACCATTGTGGGGAATCGATTTCATGTTCTGGCCTATTTTTGTAAACTTACTCTGAATTTTTTTTTATTCTAGTCAAAGCAGCTGTTACCTTATATAAATTTCCCATAAAGCATTACTTTAACTAACAAAGTCATTGACTTTTGAAAATATACCTTTTCTGGTGTCTCTTTCCTTTACTGAGTCCTAAATAGGTAGGTGTCCTATTTCCTTCCTGAAACAGAATTGAGCAGTGGCGTTGGCCGACAGGAAGTTGTTCTGTGTGGTTGGCTGATCAATGAGTGACTTAGTGATCGAATTGTGAAGGATTTTAAAAGCTGTTTTAGATTATGCCTTATATCAAATCCAGTGCTACATGACTGGAAATTAAGACTTTATGTAGTAATATTTCTTCAAGTAAATCTCTCCTACAAATAATAAAGAATCAGTAAGTCTTCCATTAACATCATCCGTAGGTTCTGGGAATGTAAGCGAAGCAATGTACAAGCAAACCAGTTCTTACCATAGATTGAACGACTGGACGAGAGTTAAGTTGACCCATCTCATCAATGTTACAGCGAAAGGACTTTGGAGGAACCAGCGTTATTCAAGGGCCTGCTGCGCCCTCACTTGGGACCTGTGACAAACAGCAGTGCTTTCCCCCAGTTCCATAGCCAACCTCCCACACTGCATGCTGCTCCTTTAGAACCTCAGCGGGGTTTCTGTGCACCTTCCAACAGGATTTGCTGACAAACTTAAGCATTTTGCTCTGTAGCTATATTGTTTTCCACGCATCATGTTAGCTATTCTTACCACATCAGGAACAATGAGTGGTTTCCTAATGGTACATGACTTTTTATTTTGCTTTAAGCAATTAAGTAAAATAAAATTTCCAAATAGGCTCTGAAATATTCAGTTTAGTACAATTCTGAGCTAAATTTAGTATTGCATTAGTTTTAAACATTACCCAAACATTTAAAACTGTTTGTGTTCATATTGTGAGAGGTTAGATTTTCAATATCTTGCTAATTATGATGGCCTGATGCCATCAACAAGTGTGATCTCAAGGCGCAATCTGGGGTTATGCACGAGGTTTTTCTTTAATGATAGAGGCTAGTAATTTATATTTCACATTGTCTTTCCATAACTTCAAATTGTATTTTTTTGTCTTCTTGTCAACCTGAATAAATTGTCATCTTACCTCATAATATAGCTGAGCACATACCAATGGTAAGAAAAGGGTCAACACAGCCATTTTTCTTACAGTTTACTTATACCTGCCTTGACTATATTATTAATATAATTAATATGCAAGTTAATTATATCAGATATAATTAACATTTACCAAATACAAAAATAAAGTTCTTGAGGGATAAAAAGAATCAACACAGTATTATATTAATATATTAATTATATACTATATATAATTATAAAAATAATATATACTATACTATAATTAATATTAACAATCCACATATAACAAATATTTAATATATTACATAATAATATATAAACAATGTATGATTAATATAATTAATACAATAATATGTTGATCCTCTTTTTCTCCCCCCTCAAGAATTTTAGTTTATCTGTCTATTTGGTAAAGGTTAATTTGGTTAGAATGAAAGAATTTCATCCGTAAACCTACTTCACCCAGGGAGGCTATGTGAAATAAGTGAAAACTGAGTTAACCAGGGAGGGGCCATGGTGGACCGCCCTCCCCCTGCCGGGACATGTCCTGTGCCACACAGGACACGGGATATTCTTACATATGGAGTAAGGATAGCGGTGCCGATCCTCAGCTAAAATATTAGTCAGGCTCAATTTCTTCATTCTCCCCCTTACCCGATGAGGGCTTCCTGCTTGGACAGCAGGCTTTCTAGAGCGTGAACCATTTCTGCTGACTGCCATCTAAGTCCTCCCCGCCGCTCTGCCGGCCTAGATAGGACTTCATGGGGACAGACAGTGGCACCCCGCAGAACCCTTGAGTCGGGGGAAGACCCCAAGACTTGCCATACAGTTTGACAGAGACTTGAACTTCCCAGAGCTTGAATTTTTAAAAAGGACACCACCTCCCTCCCCGCCGCAATAGCTCAGGTGTCCTTCAAGGACATTTGTGAAAACAGATCTGTGGTCCCAAAGTCCAAACGTTTCTTAATAAACCCCAGCCCCATTTAAGTGGAATGACCTTCACATCCAGCCTAATGGGCTGAGCAAACCCACAGTTCAGCTGTGAAAACAGCCCAGCCCTCCATCTCCCTTCCAGCCCCGAAAGGCAACACCTACATTTAAGTTCAAACACAGAGTCATCCTCTCTCTTGTGAAAAGAGCCCTGGACAATGTAACTGTGGGATGGGTCAGCTATTAGGCCAGCACCGATGGCCCTGCACCCAGGTTTCTGTGGCTGAGACAAAGAGCCCCGATATTCACATACTGCTCTGTGTCCAGGGTGAGTGTGCTTGGTAGGGAAATAGTATGGGTGTCATAATTTATAGTTTTATCTTGAACATTTTACCTAAAATGTCATATGGTGTGCTTGAGTATGATGTTGTTGTGATACAGATTGCATGTTTATGATTTTGGACTGAAAGAGTTTGTAATAAAAAAGGGGCGCTATTTGTGCCAGACCCTGTATTTCGACATTGGTAAGCCCCGTCATCCAAAAAGCCCCAGGAGTCACGTGTCCACTGCCCTTGTACACACAGTAGGACTGAAACTCACAGACTCAAAAATCTTTGGAGAAAGATCGTATTTCAAAGAAGAGTCCCATGAAGGGACTCTTCATCTGCTTAAAGCCCATGTTTTATTATAAATTTCAGGGCACATACACATACTCGTGCCCTGAAAATAACAGATTTATTCCCCTGCAGGAGAGGGCAGCAACCCTTGGTCAAATACTAAAGACAGGAACTCAAGCCTGTTAACCTCCGTGCTCGGCCAGCAGGTTGCTCCGGGTCGGCTCGGCCGGGCCGCGTGGCTCTCTGCCTGCCCTACAGGAGGCAGAGAGGGGGCAAGGGCGGAAGCTCGGAGCTCCATGATCTTTTGGAAAAGAAAAACTCAAGAGTCATTCAAGGGCATCTGGTGCTCAAAATGAGAGAATGAGAAGTGCACAGCACCTAATTTAACCCCGGAATGAGGTAAAAAACTGAAGGAGATGTCGATATTTCTGCAAGTGGCTGGGGAGGGAAGGGTGTGAAGTCAGGCTCCTAACGCTGTACACACACCAAGATGTTTTTCTTTTTTTCTTTCTATGGCGTACAATTATAAAGACAACAGCCCCCAAAAGCAATTCGAAAAGTTTCAAAGCGAGTGTCTTAAGTGGGCCATTTGGGTTTGCCGTCTTGCACACCAGTGGCGTGGCTCTGAGGGCGGCCAGAGGAGAGGCTGGCCACCGGGATGAAGTTAAAGGGCGTCTGCGGATGGAGCTCTACAACCTCAACCCCGATTAAGTCCTGAGAGTGGCTCCCGTTAAGGAACCTCTGCGCTCACAAGCACAAGCGGACTCTGCAAAGCCACTCTGGAAGGGGCTCTGGACATGACCTGGCTGCCACGGAGGGTGAGTCGGAGTCGCCAGGCTGCAGGAAGAGTGCACCCCCTTGGCCGGCACGGTGTTTGGTGCTGCCTGGCTGCTCACACTTTCTTAAGGCTTTCTGATTCCGGAGGCTTAGTTGGACTGGGGAAGCAGGGGCTTCCCTCCGCCATCCATCACGAAGCACTGTGGGTTTATCAGACCCGGGACTCATCTGATTACAGGGCACCCGAAGGCTGTGCGTGTCAAGAAGGAATGCCACTGGGGGGAGTGGGGTGGGGCACTTCCTGGGGGCAGCTCGAGGACACCAGCACCTCAGAGGTGAGGATGGCGCCTGAGTCACTTTCTGCCCGGGGGCTGCAGTGTTGCCATTCTAGGACAGCTGTGAAGGCAGAAACCATGATCCTAGCAGCGCAGCGGAGAAACCCACACAGCCTAATAAACCACGAACTTGACTGAAACTCCCAGCACTTTCTCGCACTGTGCTCCACTGACTTCAACCACAAGATGGCAGGCGTGGGCGGGAGATCGCCCACAGCCAGCCCAGACACCTCTGGTGAGCTGAGCTGAGAGCAAGCTCCCACCCACCACTCGGGCCCACGACCATCACCGATACTTTTAATGCAACCAGTTACATTCTTATTGAGGAGAAAGGTTCTTGATGTCACTACCATCCACTCAGAGATGGGGATAGAAAAATATGCAGAGAATAGGTAGACAATCCTCATTTTCTATTTGTTTTTACTGTCAATGGTAAGTCGTTTTAAAAAAAGAAACCTATCCTAATTACGTTGGTTACTCTTTGCAGTGTTGAAGAACATGTTTTAAACTTTGGGTCGGAGGCCCTGAGTTCTAGTCCTCACTCTTCTCTCAATAAGATAACGACCCTGGGAAACCATCTGCTGGGGCCTCGGCTTCCTCCTGAGGAACCACGAGGAAACAGGAGTCTGGGATGAGGTCAGGGGTGCCGTCCGGAAACCCAGTCACGCCGTGGGGCAGCACGTGGGGGCGGCGGGCCGAGAAGGGTGAAGTGGGCGCAGATGTGAGGTCCGAGACGCTCCATCTGCACGGCCTCCTCGGGGAGCGGGCTGTTCCCCATGACGGGTTTCCCGGATAATTGGATCTTAAATGCTGAAACTTGTTTTCCTTTCAACCTTCTGTAGCGGGAGTCTTTCTAAAGTGTTAGACACGCTTCTCGGGCTTCTTAGACAGCGAGCGGAACCTAATTTAACCTTGCCTGAAGGTCTCCAGGTCATCACGATGCCCACTTCTCACCACGGACACAGTCCTGAAGAGGGCGCCGGTGGCCTGGGCACAGACAGGTGGGCGGGCCCTCTGCCGAGTGGCCCCAGAGACCATGGTCTAAAGCTATAATTGGCAATTCTTTCCTTCTTCAATCTCCTACATCACTACCTGCTATCATTTCTTCAAGTAACACCTTCTAGCAGCCTCTTGACACTCTGTTTAAAATCTGCCATAATCTAGACAGAACTCAAGGTTGCCATGGGTAACCAGAGTCTGAGCTAGTAACAACCCTACATTTAATTTTACACACATTTTAAAGGCAATGGGTACTGTGCTAAAGGCTACTCCTGGCCTGGGCCGATCTTCAGCTAGTCCACCCATGGGGTAATGCTTCTGTAGCAGCTGGCCAATCACCCTGAGCCCCAGGCCCTCCGGCCAGCCCAGCACCCTGTTCTTGCACATGCTGGCGTCCTTCCCAGTTGGCTAGTACCCACGCCACACTGCTTGCACAGTATTGGAATATCGCGCTAGTTTCTGGGTTGAAGATGAGTCTCTTTTCTGCTGAGCGAATTGCCAGAGTTTGAGGCTCTTCTCTGACCCTCATACACAAAGGCTGAGCCCTGGGTTCAGGTCACCTGAAGCCAACCAGCTGGGATATTAATAGCTACTTTTGATTGAATATCGAGCATGTGTCAGATGCACATTTAGTATGTTATATAAATCATCTTAGCTCATCCACAAACGGACCCCGTTGGGGAAACAGCGCCAACCTCCTGTGGGTGCGGACCTCGCCCGTCACAGGTCCCATAAGCGGGTCTGGGAACCAGACCCCCCTCTCGGGGGCGTGTTCTTTGTACCATGTTCCGCTCAAGTTTATTAATGTATAAGAAAGTCCAGTCAAGGGTCACATCCTGGAAAACATATTTTAAGTGAAACACGGCCCTTTTACTTTTCAAGTAAATGGCTTTTCAAGCCGAAAACACGGCTACTTGTTTTTGGTGTGTGGGTTGTGTTTTAATTAATTCCACATTGTGTCACCAATTTGGAACAATCTGTCCTCAGGGAACAGAGCTGGTTTACTTATAGAAATCTAGCTGAGGGAGGGAGAGACTGCGGTTATAAAGTATTTGGAGGAACTAATCAAAAAAAGCTTTCCCAGTTCTCCCTGCAGCAAACAGAAGTAAATAGAACATTCCAGAAAGTCCCATCTTCCCAGAGTAGGTGTGACAGAGCTCACAAACAAAAACTCAGCTAAGCCTGCAAAACAGAGCATGTGACATCAGTCATAACTAAGATCCCTCCCGTCCTGAAAGTTCCTTAGAAGTTCACTCCAGGACGATGCTGTTACCACTCGGGGGGATGAGGGCTCTCGGAGCCAATGGGGGATCCTGGGAGCAAGCTGTGGACCTCGGGGGTCTCCGCCAGCCGTCAGCCAGGAGCGGGGTCTGTAGTGGAGGGACAGTCACGGATTTAGCTCTGGAACTGGTCCCATGGTGCAGACAGATGCCATGCCCACGGCTACGAACCCTGTGGTCTCCCCAGGGAGGGACTTTTCAAAGTGACTCTAAACGAATTTTTAAAACAAGCAAACCATGACTTCACTGTCCACACTCTGCACCTGCTCCTCCCACGGTGCGCGCGCGCGTGACCCTCTGTGTCCTCTCCCAGACACAGCCACAGAGCTCTCATGTTCCAGAGCAACTCTTGTCGGGAGTGGGGGGAGCCCCAGGGACAAACTGAGCAGCCACAGGCGACAGGGTTCTGGAGGCCAGACGCCCAACATCGGGGGGCTGCTGCAGCCACGCTCCCTCTGCGGTGACCGGGAAAGACAAACTCCAGCTGGGCCCGGATCCCACTGCCAGTAGCTCCTTGGCTCGCTTTGCGGCAAAGTAACATGGCCTTCTCCTTGTGTGCCCGTCTTTGCCGTTTTTAGAAGAACACGCGTCATATTGAGTTAGGGGCCCATCTTACTCCCATGTGGCCTTGTCTTAAGTAATAACATGTGCAATGGACTTCATTCCAAATAA
This sequence comes from Trachops cirrhosus, assembly GCA_028533065.1. Taxonomy (NCBI): domain Eukaryota; kingdom Metazoa; phylum Chordata; class Mammalia; order Chiroptera; family Phyllostomidae; genus Trachops; species Trachops cirrhosus. The sequence continues at coordinate 180,307,331 of CM052540.1, read as the reverse complement.
GGCCATATCGGAGGCACCAGGGGTTAGGCCTTCTGTGTATAAATTTTGGGGCAACACATTTCAACCTGTAACATTACCTGAGGTAGTTTTGAATTCAAAATCAACTTCAAGAGAAGGAACAGAATGAACTTCCCAAAAGATTGCCTCATAGTATAATCGCAAGTAATAGCGTGGGTGAAATCTTTGTTTACCAGGGTGAGTCGAGGGGGTCGTTGGCTGGGGAGCAGAGAGGCGCGCTGGGCTCTCTACAGAACCCGAAGTGCTCCTCACCACTTCTTAGGACGAAACCCACCTGGGCGTGTGCCAAAGCGTAGCGTCATAGCAAACTCCCCACTCACCTGGCCCCGCTGACGTCCACTCCGACCATCAGCTGCCCGTTCAGGGAGAGGACCTCGTCGCGCAGCCGGACCTTCCCGCTCTTCCCGGCCGGGCTGTTCTTCCTCAGCTCCGTCACCCAGATGCAGCCCACGTCCAGCACGGGGCCCTGGTGGGTTTTCCTCTTCTTGCCCCCCCTGCGCTTTTCTCCATAGTCCCCGAAAACAGGGATGTTCCCAAAACTGAGGCCCACAGTGTCTGTGTCCCCCAGCTCCTTGGAGAGGTACACAGTACAGATCTCCATCCCCGGGGGGCTGTGATCAGGGGGCCCCGCACTCTCCTCCACGGCGAAGTTCAGCTGGATGTACTCCTGCAGCTTCTGGATGGCCGCCTGGCACAGCCGCTGCTCCGGCCCGTCCCCGCCCTCCCGCACGCTGTTCTCCAGCCACCGGCAGAGCAGGGGCAGGTGCAGCCCGGCATTGTCCTGGGTGATGGGCATGGTGCTCACTCCTGGGCTCCAGCATCATGAGAGGACCTGCTCCTGGGGGCCAGGCCCCACGGGGCCCCACGTCCCTCGGGAGCCCTGGCTGTCATCGGCTTTGCCTGCACTCATGTCCAGGCTTGAGGACGAGGGATGCGGGCTGGAGACAGGGCTGTTCACTTTGGCAGGAGGAGGACAGGACGCAGACCTGCAGGGGGACAGTCGTTGTGCCTGGAGGGCTGAGTGAGGGGAGGGAGCAAGTGTCCGACAGTCGCTGCTTGCTCACATCACAGCAGGGCCCACGCAAACGGCCCGGAAACGGGGTGTCCCTTCATTGGCCATAGCACAAGCTGACGGATTGATTCACACCTGGAAGAGCAAAGGACAAAAAAATCCCTCTGGTCATGACAGTGAGCCTTCTGACGCAGAACACATGGTCTCTGGTATTACAGAAAGGCAATGTTTGCTTTCGGAGCCAGAGGCCGAATGCTCCCACCCATCCCCCAACTTGGCTCCCTCCACCCAGTAAACACAGACACAGACAGACAGATGGACACACCCACCCACACCCTTCCCTCACACAGAAACCTCTGGAACACTGATTGTCCCCAGGAAGGTTCCCTGATCACCAGGGAAATGAGATGACTTTTGCCGGGTCAACCCCCATCAAGCTCGCAAGAACCAGAAGACTCTGTGGCAAGACTCCTTGGAAGATCTTAGAGGGGTCAGGACTTATTTAAGGCCTTACGTTCCTAGGAAGTTGAAATCTATCTCCCTTTGCCTTGATGTGTCCGGATGCATGCACAGGAAGGCTCTCCATTCCGGAACTGTGCTCCCGCAGTGCTGCTGGGAGGAGAAGGAGCCAGTCAACCTCACAGAGGGAGACTCGGGCTTGGGCCAGGACACCACCATCCTGAGCTCAGCCTTGGACTCCGTCTTCGTCACGTAGACCCAGGGGGAACCCTGTCCCTTGGCATCCTACAGCTCTTGGGCTCCTCCCTTCCTTTCCTTTGGTAAAATGTTAAAGCCAGGCTACTCCTAGGCCCATCCAAAAGCCTTCTCCTCCAGAGAAATGTTTCTCCAAGCTTCTGGGCGAGAAGGTTGGCTGCTCCCGGGCTTGGACTCTAATGCAGGACTTGGAGCAGTGAAATGCTCGCTGGCTGCGGGGCCAGAGGCAGCGGGAGGGTGGCGCAGTCTCGCCCCCGCTGATTTCTGCGCAGTGCTGGTCCCCCCCCAGTGACAGGTTAATTGAATTTCATTGCCAGTTCATCTTCTCCACCAAAGAAAATTTTCACTTCCATCCCCTGTAAGTGCAGAAAAATGACCCCTTTCACTCTTTCCTCTGAACCTCACTTTCGCCCAAAGTCAATATAAACTGGGCCATCAAAGATGCAAAACATTCTTCACCTTCTCAGGAAGTGATTTAACAAGAAATAATAATAAATGGGAGAGGTGTCAGCAGCCCTGTCAATAATAAATAGCCTTATTGCTCAGTGACCATAAAGAAATGTCTAGGATCGTAGGTTTTGATTTTCCAAAGAACTCGAGTGCCAGCTATTAATGGGTTCCAAATACATCAGAAGCTCAGCAAATATCATCTACATAATCACATGCCTATTAAAAAGAAATGCAAAATCAAAGAAAAGACAATCCATACATGTGCAAAAATAGAACATTCTCTTTGGCCAAAATAAGTAACACCTCGCACTGAAAAGTAATGCCATGCAGGCATATTAACATCTTACAAATAAATGAAAATATTTTCCATCGGGCCTAGCAACCTTTCTGAGTCTCCTTTCCCTCCTCTGTAAAATGAGAAGGTTAGGCTAAGTGATCTCTAAGGCCCCTCAAACTCCGTGGAGAGATCCTTAAATACAGTGACCAAGTTGTATTCAACAATGTACTCTCTACCCAGCACCGTGCCAGTCACCTTGTATACTCTCAATGACTTCAAACAATTTTTTAAAAGAGGCTTTACATTCAAATTTTAAGGGTCTGTGATTCAAGGTACTGGTGTCGGTTCCAATGGCTCCATGCATATGGAAACAGGGTACATGTCTTGGACAAGATACTCTCTAAATAAGTCTGACTGAAGAAAACCAAACTTTGGAGCAATGGAGAATTTGTTTTCCTGATGTCAGCTTGTATTCATGAAATATGTACTGACTGAATCTCGATTAAGAACCAGACCTTGGCACTGGGAATATACTGTCAATAAAGCCAATTACTGGCCCTGAAGGAATTCATAGCCTAGTGGGAGATGCATAAATAAATGGAAACCAGTGTGTAATAAGTCTACAACAACCCTCTTAACAGAATCGACAAAGGTGGCCTCCCGGCAGCCAGGCCCACGCAGTCTCAGCCCCCTGCCCTGGCGAGGGGCCCGGAGCTGGTCATCTCGTACGAGCTGGAACAGAGTTCTGCCCTGAGGACTCAGTGCTGGGGCCTAGAGAGAAAGGGTCTGGTCTCAAGTGTGTGGTGAGAACTGTAACTTGGGATCTAGGGATTGTAAATGGCAATAGTCTACTGGGTGTGTTGACTGAGTGGCAAAAAAAAGTCATCCTGCCAAGAACTAAAATCAATCAGTAGAAGGAAGAGGCACAAGACCGGGGAAAGAGTAGGTTCTGGCCCCCCATAGCAGCCCTGGCCTTAGAGTCAGCCAGGCTGGGTGGGAGGCCCTGCTGACCTCCCCCTCAGTCTGAAAGACCACAGCCATCCTTACAGTCAACTACATTGAAAAAACTTACCTACTTCAAAAAAAAAAAAAAAACCACACAAAACAACTGATAAAGAAAAACTAAGCTAAAAAAAACCCTTTAAATAAAAATAAAGTTTACCTTGAGTTGTTTTCTAGACTTTGCAGCTCAAAAGTTGTTAGATGATATACATTGGAGGTGAGCAGAGCTGACTGGCTCAGCTTGGAGTGTCGTCCATCTGTGGACCAGATGGTCACGGCCAAGGCGGTAGAGTCATGAGATGCCAACATGGCTGCCAGGGGCCCGCCCTCTGACCCTGCACGTGGGGAGGGCGGGCAAGGCGTTTTCAGGAGATGAAAAATTGTTTTGAGTGTACAGACACCCAAGACCGTCTTACTTTGATGTTCACGGGCTACACAACTTTTGAATTCCATACTTATAATTATGAATTTTCCAGTGATGCTTCCAGCCCCCTATTCTATCAACTCCTTTTCTTGGGACTTTCTGTAAACAAGGGAAGTAGAAGTTGAAGGGGTCAGGCCAGTGTCCTGGCCCACCAGACCGCTCGTGACTCAGTTATCCTGACCCCTGATAGCCCATGGTTTCATCAGAATGCTCTCCCACCTCACACAATAGACATCTGGTGCCAGACATAATGGCCGGTGGTCAGACTGACCCTCCTGCACCTGGGAACAGCCCGGCCCTTTACCTAACTCATTGTCTGGACTCACATCCTGGAACCCTGAAGCACCTGCCCAGAAAAACAAGAGACTAACCCCTCTCCTAACCCCCCAAATCCCGTGCTTTTTCTTTTAAAAATCCCATTCTTGCCTCCCCCTGCAGTTGGGGCTACAGTTGGTCCAGACTCAGCCCACCTATTAGCACAGCATCAAATAAAGGCACTTGGATCAGATCATCCAGCTCCTCCTGCCTCTATAGCTCTTCCTAACAGAGGTATTCCCATCCATCTCAATAATCTGAGATGACTCAGGATAGAAGATGCACAATTTTGCAATGCCATGGAAAGCATGGTTCTTTCATGGCATCCACTGAAACATTCCAGTGAACGAAATGTTGACCCAGACAAGACACAGAAGAACAGAAATCTGCCCCTGGTCACCAACACCGACATTCCTGTCTGGCCGATCCCACAAAGGTCGAAAAGCTTCTCACCCTGAAGATCAACCCGTATCAGCTGAGAAGAGAATTTGTGGATGTGGAGGTCCACTGCACAGTCCAGTTTGCATCTGTCTATCGTATGTAATTCTTCAATTAGAGTCCCATCTCAAGCAAACAGCCATGATCATTTAATTTAATTTTGAGTAGCCTGAAGCTGACAGCCTTAGCATTCAAAATGAATGAGTCTATCACTGAGATAATTTATTGATGTTATGTTTGCCATCTACCAACTTTCTGGGACACCCTTTCAGGAAACTCGTCAGTCACAACAGGGTGATGTCCCTCACATGGGGGTGAAAACTAGTGCTAAAGAATGAACCTGTGGGCGCCAAGAGAGCCCAGATACTGTTACCGAAGTGAGCCCTCCTCCTCGGGGTCTTTCTGACACTGTGGGTTCGTTGCCTGCCACCAGGGGTTGGGAACTGTGGCTCTCAATGCCAGAGTTTGGTAAAAAGGAGAGGAACTATTTATTCAAAAGTTATACAGGTTTAGAGTAATGGAGGAATGTCACCATTAAAATCCTAATATCCCTTTAAAACACCTGCAAACACACACACACAGTCCTGCCTTCCTGCCTTTGCCCAGTCAGGCCAGTCAGGGGTGCCGCATCCCAGGAAAAGAAAGAGAAGTCCGCAGATTGGCTAGACTTCCAGTTCCTCCCAGTCATCTGTGCTGGGCTGGGCAGGTCTCCTGCAGTCCCAAGCACCATCAGCTGTGTTGCGCAATCTCCAGTTCTTAACCCAAAACCACACGGCACCTCCTCATGGCCCACCAGCCAGAGTCCTTTCACCCCTTTTCTTCCTGCATGGTCTCACACTGTCCTCTGTCACTGTCTCCTTTTGTCTCTCATTGTCCCTCGTCCCACATGGTGGCCAACCTTTATATTAAATCCCAGCCTGGATCTTCCTCTGTAACCCCATTTCCGACTCCTCCCACAATCAGCTACACCTGCTGGCACTCTCGTATTCTCTGCCTTTCTTGGCTGCCATAGTTAGTCCGGGCAGGTGTGGCTCTGTGGTGCAGAGCGAACCATCTCCAAGCTCTCTGGCAGGAGCAGTAAGGGGAGCTGCCTCCCAGTTATACCTAGGGTCAAAGTCACGCCCTTCTCCCTAGCTAGCCTGCTGTGATATGCAAATAACTCTCAATGGCCCTGCTCCATGTCTCCCATCCCCCAGCCAGACTTGTGTGTGTAGGATATCCTATATTCCCAGACACCCCAAGTCCTGGACCCTGTTACAGATCCCCCCTTTGGGGGGCCCTCGGACCTCCCAGCCTACACCCTGTTACTTTAGTTCGAGGGTGGGGGGGCCATAAAAGTCTTAGATATTATAATGGTTGGTGCTCCCCAACCCCCTTCCACAAAGGGAAATTATAGCTGAAAAAAATGAATCTTACTCCTTAGTATTTAACTTCTGTGTTAGAGAGAATTAAATTAAATTACATTTTAAAATTAATAAAGTTCAAACAAATTAACTTTTTCCCTCCAGGACGAGGAGAAGGGGACAAGAATGGAGAAGACTGGGAGACACTGAGCTAGGAGGAACCGGTCGTCTGCAGGAGGGCACAGGCCAGAGTCCCCGGAGATGCAGGGGCCAGTCCTGAGCCCGACGGGGTTCCTCCAGACCTTGCCTCAAAGTCGGGTTCCCAGCAGGCTGTCTTGTGCAAACCGCCTCTTGCAAACCCTCCTGGATTCTTGCCATCTTCCTATTCTGACCTCTGCTGACGTTCCAAGTTCTTAAACCTTCCTCTCGTCTCCCTACCTTCTGGACTGGATCCCCCTTTTGACTTTTAGAAAATGCTCACCTTTTAAAAGAAAAACAGTGCTGAATAAATATCTACTAATCATTCATTCAACAGATGTTCATCGAGAGAACAAAGCAGACAGGAAATAAGGGTGAATTAGTCAACTTAAAATACTACAGCGTCAGAGGCTAATTAGTCCCATGCAGAGAACTGTGGTCTGTCAGAGGCCAGCGAGGGGTCCGGGGGAGGAGGGACTAGGAAAGGCCCCTCTGAAAAGGGACTTGAATGAAGCGAGAGACTGAGGAGAGAGTGTATCTGTAGGGAGGCCGTTTCTGGACCGGGGACAGCGAGCACAGACTCCACAGTGAGAGCCCGTGTGGCTGCCTGTGGAAGAGAGACGATGGGTGTGGAAATGCCCCCACTGAGCTCGGTGCTTCCCTGCTGTCTTATTCTCTCTGCGAGCCCTCACAACCACCTTGGGAAACAAGGGCATCTGGCCCCATTTCACTGACATTGGCAGGGCTGTGGGCTGTCAATCAGCAGCTGTTATTGATTTCCTACTTTGATTTGGGGGCACAAAAACAATTGGCTGATGTGGCTCAGTGGATTGAGTGCTGGCCTAAGAACCAAAGGGTCACTGGTTTGATTCCCAGTCAGGGCACATGCCTGGGTTTCGGCAAGGTCCCCAGTAGGGGGCACTCGAGAGGCAACCACACACTGATGTTTCTCTCCCTCTCTTTCTCTTTCCTTCCCCCTCTCTCTAAAAATAGTAAATCAAATCTTAAAAAAAAAAACAAAAAACAGAGCATGTTTCTGCCCCTAAAGAGCTAAACGCACACAGGAATTCATACAACGGTTCACTAACATCTCTGTGCAGCCCCTGGTGTTACAGACAAACCCACGATGGACTGAGTAACTGCAAATATGAATGACTGTGAGGGACTCCTTCAGGTTGGCTTACGTTTTGGAAGAGCAAGGTACAGGCTAATTTGAGGAATATTCTTAAGTCATTTGGGGAGTATTTAAGAATACAAATAAAAGTTTCTTGTACAAAATGAAGGACTTCACATCTCATAGCTCACTAAGGCTAAAGAAAGACTAGGTCATTTTTAAAAGCCTACACAAAAATTCCACTTTCACTTCCTCCCACCCCCAGCTATTACAATGGACAGACCACCTGTTATCAAAACAAACACTGCAAATGACACCAAGTCCTTTAAAGAAAACGATCTCAAACGTTATTTGTTGGCAGAGGTGACCTTCCTTGCACGGGATGGTGTGATCTGCGATCCTCGTCAAGCATCCCTGGCCTGTCTATTGTTTTCAAAGTCAACAAATGCTATGTCATTCCTCCCAGGTCCCAAACATACTTCCATGAAACCGGGGAACGGATTAAACAGCACAGATCACACCATCTCATTCATCTCCTCCAGCACATTATTAAGAAATAAAACAAGCCTGGAGGGCAGCCGGGGGCCTGGGGGCTGGCGTTGCGTTTCCTCGGGTATCAGCGGACTTCGGCGCACCCCCAGCAGGCTTTTCTAGGGGCGTCATTGCCGTCTGCTCCCCAGTTTCGGCTTTTCCCTTTCCTTTCATCTTTCCTTTGTCAGCAAAGGTGCGACACGTTTTAGATATTATATCACCATCTGTTTTTGCATACTGGATTCGCACTGGTTTACCGTAAAATGGAAACCTTTGTAACTGTGGGTGAGCCCAGTTTTTTAGGGAGCAAAGCAACAAAGGCATGCCCTTCGTCCTCCTGGTCGTTAAAGCCACGGTATCTACCACAGAGCCAAACTGAGGAATGCCATAGAAGGACCTCTTCAACTGTCTTCTTCAGTCTTGTCACTCGCATTGTTGGTGTTGCATGGTTTGGCGTGACAGCCTTCTTTTGGGTTAAACTGTTCAAGTAGCCAGAGGCCGGCGTGGTGTCCTGTTAGAACTGAGAGCCGGAAATGGAGCAGCTACGGCTCATTTTTAACTCTCTCCACGGCTGACTCTAGACTAACTGGATGGCTGGGCACATGAGTCAGAAGAAGAATTCGATCCAGCCTTCATTTCATGCAGCAAGGGTGGACTGTGCCAGGCAGCGCCCTGGGCCAGGGAAGAGAGGAGGAGAGGCCCGTGGGGGGCTGTGGAGGAAGAGAGCATGAAATAGAGTGTGCGAAGCGCGACGGAGCGGTACATTTGGGGGCACATGTCCGATTGTGGACAGCGGGGCTTTCCAAGGTCTATACGAGGGCTTTCGGGGATGAGAGAGGGGCTCCCATATAAATCCCGGAAGGCGAGGACCTGGGAGGAACCTCAGGGCTTGCCACATCCGGCCCTCAACGTTACAGATGAGAGATGCGCACATCGAGACAGGACCACGACCCTTCACTCCCTGGGCCTGAGGACCCTTGAAGACACAGGAGAGAATAACAACTCAACGGAACGAAAAGGAATGACCTGGCAGCTGCTCTGGAAACCCAGTACCTGAAGATATTGTATATCCTAAAACACGGACTGTTTATCAACACAACAAAAAATGACCATGAGGAGAAATTTCATGGAACATTGCGAATGTTTTTTGTCTTAAGACGAGTGCGAGAAAACCAGACGGAGACCGGACACCAAAACGGGTGTCAGGAATTACTCCCGTTCCCCACCGAACTGTGAAACACACTCGCTGTGCCTTCAAACACGGAAGCAAGTGTGTGCGCCTGCAGTTTAAGGTCCTTTACGAGGCCCGTTGGGGACGAATGCCACTTCTGGAGTTTAGGGGCCTCCGTTCTGAAAGAGCATAACAAGTGGGGAAAGAGGGCATTTTACTTGTGTGCTGGCAATTCGATACTTTGTTATAGTTGCTCTCTACCAAGTGGGAAATTGACTGAGACAACCAAGCTTCTGGGTCAGCAGTGGGACAGTCGTGAGGTCACTGTGGTTACCAATTTTACTGTGACCCTCCTGTGACTTTGGACAGATGGGGCAGCCAGGATGCTGCCGACCTGTCACCCACAACCCCACGGATCACGCCGTCAAACGTTCAGCATGCGTCACAATAAGTTCTCCTTCAATTACAATGGGGTTATTTTTTAAAAAATAGTTACTTCACAGTTATTCCTTTCAGATCAATTGTGCTGTTTAGATGCTTCTGGTGTTTAGGCATTTGGGTAAATAATCTACTTACTATGTTTGAATTCTCGGCATGTAACTGCAGAGGCTCTGACCTCATCATTAATTAACAATGACTCAAATATTTATAACAGCAGTAATATACTCCACTGTTAGTTAACTGCAGGTCCCCAGGCAAGTCATTTAGCATCCTTTTTTTAAAATTCTTACCCGAGAGTATGTTCATTGATTTTAAGACAGAGGAAGGGGGAGAGAGAGAGAGAGAGAGAGAGAGAAACACCAGTGTGAGAAACATTGATCAGTTGCCTCCCATATGTGCCCCAACCAGGGATTGAACCCACAAACTAGGTAGGTGTCCTGACTGGTAATCAAACCCACAACCTAGGTGTGTGTCCTGACTGGGAATCAAACCTGCAACCATTTGGTGCACAGGATGATGCTCCAACCAACTGAGCCACTTGGCCACAGCTCCTTTAGCATCTTTGAGCCTCAGTTGCTTTATCCACAAAGTGAGGTGGTTTTACGAGGTATCCTTCCAGTTCCAGCATTGTCGTGGACTTTGGAGCTGAGTTAGCACATCAGGGATGGAGTTGCTAGGCTCATTAAGCAGCATATACACAGCACGTGGAAATTTCAAACTGCAGAAGAGATGGGCCAAGCTGCTTTATCAGATTTTGAGTATCTGCCAAGGCAAGGGAGGCAGGGGGCCCCTGGGGCGGTTTTACACTCACTGTGCTTATAACCAGAGTTCAGCTCTTCCAGAAGACAAGAAGAAATATATCCTGCTGAATACCAGCTCTTTGGAGCAGCAGAAAGAACCGAGGTTTGAAGAAGGGAGAACGAGCTTGCCTGGGAGGTGGGGTTCAATGGGAAATCCGGTTTTTCCATTGAGGCCTCACAGATGCTCCAATTTGGCAAGGACCTGAACTGTGCGGAGACTGGCCTGTGCGCCCTCCCCCCGCCCAGGCCGCTCACAGGACCCAGGGCTGGAGCGCCTGGTGCAGAGAGTATCCTCAGAGGAAACCGCGAAATCACAGAGCACAAAGGTTCAGCCCCTGCGCCGCTCGGAGAAGCATCCCCTTTTCCCAGGCCTTGCTGTGGGAAAGGCCTCAGACAAATCAAAGTCAAAGTCCATGGGAGAAAGAGAAGAAAGAATCCTCGTTTGACCTCTTCCAGGCAGGAAATCAGAATCAAGAAGAAAGATGGTGAAGGAGTGTGACATCCTGGTTCCCTACACCCTCAATGGCCCCCACTGCTACTCGTACTCCATCTTGGTTTTAAAAGGGGTGGGAGAGAAATAAAGTAGAGAGAAAAATAAGATGAGATGGCACAAATGGAAAGGAGCTAGGCTGGAAATCATCCAGTTGAGGTTCAAGCGTGGGCACCGCCGTGGTGACCTTGGGGGGAGGTCTGGAGGTGGGAGGGGGCTGGACCTGTTAATACCTGAGACCCTGCTGTTGCTGTGTCAGGGTCTACGTGGGGGGCCTGTGCACGGGTGAAAGATGCGGCTAAGGGAGGCCACGGGTAGGCCAAGGAGATGCCACTAGGGGACCTGATCTTGGCTGACTTCCCACCATCCATGTCTTCAGGCTCCCGGGCTCAGAAACATGAGTTCTGTCTGCACATTGAAAGCATCTGCCTCTCAAGTATAGATACACTGTTACCAGCAAGAAAGCTCATTCATTAATTTTCAGTTGGAAATAATACAGTTATTAAGTGGGCAGGGAGTTTGCATTGACCTGATCCATGCCTGATTTTCCTGCCCGCAGCAGGCAGAGAATGGCAAACTTCAGAACCACAAGGGCCCCCACCTAAGGCACTCTCTCTGCTGCCCCAGCCAGGGTTTTGCAAAGGAAATGGCCCACTTACCCAAGACTGCCCTCCATCAGACAGCACCCAAAAAGGTATCGCGGACATTGGCTCCTGCAGCTTTTCCTTCCTGTCCTCTGCACCAACTCCCACCCCCCTTTCTCCAAACGACATGCCATAACACCAGTAAGTGTTCACTCCTATTCACTGAATTAGGGGAACAATCACACTTTAGTCCTTCATCCCCAAGGGTGACTCTAATTCGAGTTTTAGATTCTATTCGTCTCGATGGACAATTTCTTAACTTTTGTGTTCCTGGGGCTGGCTATTCAACCGTGTATGATGGATTTCCTAGTCTTGTTCTCAACACAGAAACTCGTCTTCTGTGTTTCTAAATTCAGGGTTGTGGGGAGGGGTCTCACTGTTGCCCCGAGGACCGAGGACACCTTCCAGATTTAACAAAACTCCAGGGGTCCACTCTACAGCACAGCTCTGATCTTCCCAGAGAGCGGGAGGGAGGCAGGACGGGGGGTGGGGTTGGGGGACAGAACCACAGTCACAAAGGAAGGACCATGGGAGCCCCCATTCTCTTCACCCTTCTCGGCCCAGAACACTGCTGGGGACCCTCCTGCTGCTGCAGTTCCAGATGGCTGCAGCATTTCCCGGGGCCCTGCGGCCCCGTGGCAGCGCCCCTCACCGTGACACAGATGGGGGAACAGATGGAGAGGGGACCGGCGATCCAGTCGAACGGAGCGCTAGGTGACCACAGCATCACTCGGCAAAAACTCGCATCAGACGGGAAGCCCGTTCTTAGCCATTAGGGAAAACCTCTCACCAGGAAAGCAGGAAATTGGAATTTAAAATAAAAACCTTTAGAGTTCTCTCTGTACTGGAGATAATGTAGGCACCAGGGCGCGTCTATATGGAGGGGCGGGGAAATGTAGCCCATTGCGTCCATTATGGGCTTAAAGTTTTAGGACAGAAACCTAGTCTTCCCGTGGCTAAGCCTACAGAGATAGGTGCTGCCGGAATCAGGTGCCCCCAGGCACCCTGCCGATCTGGGGAATTACCAAGATGAGCAAAAATGGCTATTACCTGTCACCCACCAAGTTCCGCTGAAGCATTTCTCCAGGCTTTGAGCACCCTGGCGGATGACTCCAGGTGCCGCATCACACCCCCTGCGAAGCGGAGCACTAGAGTGTGCCGAGACAGATGCTACAGAAATCCTGGGAAAGGAACTGCAGATCTGCTCTCGACGTGAAATAGCAAGTCCCTTCACCCGAGGAGGTGATGAAAAACTTGGCCTACCTCCCCATGCGACGCTCCCGCCCCCTCTGTGGTGGGTCCCAGTTGCTGGCCCCCTTCTCTCCCTCTCGTCTTATCATTTCCCCCGCTCTCCAAGTCTCTCCGTACACCTTCCACCCAGGTCCTTTCCCACGGGTCTCATGACCAGGAAAGAAGTGGAAAGAGAGCCGTCTCTGCTTCTGGGCGCCTGGGGTTCTACAAGATAAACACTGGTTAAGCCAGTATGGATTCCTCAGGGAGGAATAACTCATTCATTCACTCACTCATTCAACAAATATTTAGTGAGTGCAATAAACAAAGTGATGTCTTTCCCCTCAGGAACTTAAAATCTGAACCGGTCTTCCCCAGCTGAGCTGAGCCTCAGACTCCCGGAGGCCATTCAGATCATCAGCATTTTCCATACACCTTTTGGGGAACTCTGACGTCACAGGGCCTCAGAGACTATTGGTTGGGTAGAACGGGAGATGCTGGCGGCTCCACGAATCAGAACGGAGATCAGGAGAAGGAAGTCGGCTCCAACCTCCTACTGTGTCAGGAGACCCCTGGTTTCCCACCCACGCGGGGTTGTTAGATTCAACAAATAAGAATATATAGTGCCCTGTTAAATACGAATTTCAGATAAACAAGTTATGTTTTTGTATAAGTATGTCCCAAATATTGTACTATGTCTTAGTCTGTGTATGTCCCGTGCAGTATTTAAGATATACTTATACTAAAATTTTATTGTTTATCTGATATTTAAGTTTCCCCACGTGTCCTATATTTTAATGTGGCAACCCTATACCCCTCCCATCTGAAGTCCAGCGCTTAGAGCCTTTGACCTGGGTGCCTTATCTGCCCTTTGCGTAGTAATCCTACGCAGCATCTCTGTCCCAGCCCCAAGGTGCCTTCGACTTCCTCCTGGTTGCAGATGCCACCGGTGGGCCAGGGGCACCCACACTGTGCAGGCAGAGAGTGAGCAGGCCAGCTCTGGGGCAACAGCTCACCAGCCCACGCAGAGCCCTTCTTCTTCCGGCTCCCGGCCACCTCAGCCTCCGGTCTCCTGTGCCCAAACCTGCTACTCGCAGCCCAGCTGCCTTCCCCAAATGGCCCGGCTTGCCTGGGCTCTGCCTTCCTCTCTGGCCAGCTGGCCTCTCGTCCCACATAATACAACCACGTCCTTAGGAGGAAAGGAGACAAGGAACAGGAAAACAGCGGACCTAAACACTAGAGGTGCTGTACCAGGGATTGTCAAACCATGAGCCCAGGACTGCGACCACCCACAGGTTTATTTAAAAACAAACAAAAAGCTGCTCTGGTTTTATCAGTTGGTAACGAAGAGGGTTTTTTTTTTTTAAGATTTTATTTATTTATTTTTTAGAGAGAAGGGAAGGGAGGGAGAAAGACAGGGAAACATCTACGTGTGGTTTCTTCTTGTGTGCCCCCTACTGGGGACCTGGCCTGAAACCCAGGCTTGTGCTCCTGACCGGGAATCGAACCAGTGACCCCTTTGGTTCACAGGCCAGTGCTCAGTCCACCGAGCTACACCAGCCTGGGCTGGTTTTACCAGTTTTATGTGTTTATTTTTCTGGGTAAGATTTTATTTGAATGCAGGTAAGTAGCTAAAATGGATTGAAAATCACTAGACAGTTGGCAAGTGAGTCTATAGCTTATTTTGGGGTCTAGGGGACACTGTTGACTGTCTGCCCAGCATCGGTCCCTCTTTCCAACTTTGTAACAGAATTCTAACTTTTGTTCAGAGATCCATCCGTCCTCTTCAGGAAAGCAGGGGCCTTAGCTCTAAAGATGGGCCTGACCTATCCACGGGCTTCCCTTGCATCTGAGGTTTCCAGAATGGGCAGGTGACTCAACGCTGGTCAATGAGTCATGAGCTTGCCTCCCAGGGGTCTGCCAAGAAGTGACGGTCCCTCGTATTCCTCTGGATGCCGTCCAGGCTCAGATGTCCAGCACTGCAGCTGCCACCTCGATACCAGCCTGAGACGAGGCATGTTGCCGAGGATGGCGCAATGAGAGAGGATCGTGCAGTCGGGACCTGGATGGCACGTGGGCCCCATGGAACCCTGGAGCATCCTTTCTGTTGAAGCCACTATGAGTTGCACCCAGAAAACAACCTGTTATGGATGTGGTTTCGAGCTCGGAGTGTTCATAAAAGGTAATAAAGACAGACAGGCGAATTGCAACTTCTGAGATTGGCGGCTGCCTCTACTTCTATTCTGGGGGCAGAAATCTGCTCATTCTTATTTCTGTATAGCTAGTACCCATTAAAGGAATGAGATCAACTAGCATCCCCTTCCTCTAAGTTGGAATGAAAACAACTCTACTTTAGTGTTTGTTGATAAAGTGTCAAAATGAAAATAAAGTTGCTCCTCCCCCTAGCGAAGCCTTCATATTTAATCATCCTCAGGTCTACAAGCAGCAGCACCTGGTGTCTGAATGCCTTATGCATTTGTCTTTGGAGCACAGGCAGAGGCCGAGACCAGAGTTCCTCGGGCTTTTTTAAGGCTCAGCATCCCACAGCCCAGGGCAGAGCCCTTGGGCCAACTACACCCCACTCGGCCCTCATGCACTTGACTTTTCCCACTGCTTCCTCTCTAGTGAGTGCTGAGCTAGCCCCTGGTGTTGAAGGTGGCTCCCACATTGTGCTCAGCTTGCCTTCTCCTGTTCCAAACATTTCCACAAACCTATATGCATCGACTCTTGAGGAGAGGGGCTGGAGGCCTGACTCTGGGATGCTGACTCTGAAAAACTGAGCTTGCTTCTCAGGGATTCCGAACAGCACGGTAAAGCCACCAGAAACCAAGAGCATCTTCAATTCGCCAGCGAAGGCAGAACTAAAGCAGTGGATGGCGCTAAGCCAGGAGCTCTTATTTCAGTATAGCGAGACTGAAACATATAAGGGAGGAAAAGAAAATATAATATGGATTAACCACGGACACCAATAAAAACAAACACACAAAACTGGCAAGAGGATGAAAACACGCACACCAAATCGAGGCCAATTCATTCTACAAATATTTACTGAGTGCCTACTGCCCTGTGCCAGGCATAACCACAAGTTGCTAAAAATACAAACTGAGTAAGTTCTGTTTCTGCTCTCAAGAGGTTCTTAATTTTCCTAGGGACAGACACATACATAACTTGAGAGAAATCGGAAAGAATGAAAGAATTCACAAAGCAGGAACGGCGGGAGATGGGAGCCATTCACACCAGCCAGTTCGTAGGGATCTTGGAGCAAACCCGTGGGCGGGGCGTTCCTGCGAAGGGAACGAGAGTGGCACACAGGGTGTGCGGGGCGGTGTGGGGGGCGGGGACTAGTGTGAAGGGCGACTTCCGTCTTGCCTTCCCTTCTGGTCCAAGGAGTTTGACCCTCTTCATATAGGCGATGGGTTCTGGTTGGTAGTAGTTTTATTTACTCAATTTTTTAAGCAAGGGAGTGATGCAACCAGATTTGTGATTTCATTTTAGAAAAGTACCAGTATTGGGAAATGTTCACCATAATACACGAGGGAGCAGGTTACAAAGTAGTTTTGATTGTCAATTGTGTTTAAGAATGAAAACAGTCTCAGAGGGATATTCACTCAAATAACTGATTTCATCTCAGGGAAGCAAGGCTACGAGTGGTTTTTTACCTTTAAGTATCTGAATTTTCTAAATGCTTATTGAAACATAGGACTTTGCTGTTTTTATTTATTTTACTTTTTAAATAATTTTATTTATTTATTTTTAGAGAGAGGAGAAGGGAGGGAGACAGAGAGGGAGGGATACATTAATGAGTTGCCTCTCATACACCCCCATCTGGGGACCTGGCCCACAACCCGGGCATGTGCCCTGACTGGGGATCAAACTGGCGACCTTTCAGTTCACAGGTCAGCGCTCAATCTACGGAGCCACATCAGCCAGGGCTACTTTGCTGATTTAAAAAAAAATAGTGTATTGCAGGGATACAGATTGGGTGAGACTAGACAGCAGGGAGACCAGTCTGGAGACTGTTCTAGCTCAGGTGTGGTAGAATGAGCACCTGGACCGTGGCAGTGGGGACGAAGGACAGAGGGTGGCTTCTTGGGCCATTTCTGAGGCAGTGTTAACTGGTCTGGGTGACCACTTGAAAGCAGGTTGCTGGGGAAGAGGATAGAGGAGTCAAAGATGACCCAGGGGATTGGAGGGACTTGGGGGCTTGCCCAACAGAGAGGCCCCTTATTCACGCTGGCTCTGTCCTCTGCCTCTTACACTCCAGGCATCTGAACTTGACCCTCTTGTCAGGGATCCAAACCAGATTTCTTGTCACTCTCTGTTCACACTAGTTACAAAAGTGGAGGGAAAGGCCAAGTCTCTCCTTCCTGCTGTGACAATGGACTCCCCCTCCCCTGTGCCCATCCACAGCAACCTGCTCCCCACACCTGTGAAGTCTTCACTGGAAGCTCCTTGTCTACATTCCCTGGGCCAGGGAGAGCTGGGTTTGTTATCAGAAGCTCATGAAGCTCAGCCTCTTTAAGGCAATTAAAACTCCAGGGTGGGGGACCTTTGGCACCCACTACTTTTTCCACCGACTCTTACCACAGATGCAAGAGTCCACCAGCTTAGCAAGGCCAATGCATTACCCCGGAGCCAAGCGGGAGACGACTCCACACACACACTGCTGCTTTGTGAGCGCAGCCCTCTGCTCCCTCTCCCCACCCCCGCCCCCAGTTTCCCAAAGCTCCCATTCAACAAGGAAAACATGGATATGATTAGGAGGTTATTTGTGGGCCAAACAGTTGCAGCCTGATTCTCATCAGACAGACAGGAGGGGGGCCAATTTCCATCAGAAACGCCAGGGGAAATGAGCGACAACTATAGAAGCGAGTTGCTGGGCCAAGGCAAAGGAGCTGCAAAGGAGAAAATTGCCTCGATTAAGTCAAATCCGTCCTGGGATAATGGACTGTAGAGCCAGTTCCTGGCCACCACACTGTCTTTGGCTTGATCACATTAATCTTCTTTTTTTTTTGCAATTGCTTTTCTATTCATGCCACCTGATGAAGTGTAGGTCCACTCCCTACTCATAGAAGGATCTATGGAACATGAGAAACAGACAAATTCAAACTAGAGGGCAAAGTTTACAGTCAGCGGAACAGGCTAAGACCCAGCTCTTGATTATAAAAGGGAAACAATTTGATTCACAAAGTAATTTGACAATCATATACTCTACAGAGTGTTCCTTCTGACCACTGTGGTATACATCTGAAACTAATACAAAATAATATTGAATATAAACTGTAACTGAAAAAAAATTAAAATTAATTTGATAAAGACTACTTTTCAAAAGTTCAGACTTACAGACTTCTGCATTATTTTGGGAGGGAGAAAGGCTAATTAGAAAACAAAACTTGGTCAGTGGTACGCTGGAGCTGGCTCTTCCTGGTTCCCAATGGCCGATTATTAAATTTTCAGGAAGTTTGGAAGTTGTTGACAATGCTTTGGTAGTTTGAAATCAGCCGTGGTGGGAATATTTACACCATGGAAATTGGCAAATACTGCAGAACAGGATGGCGTCTCTCCGAGCCATTTGTTAAACATTACTGGCACATCGCTGAGTATGATCTTTTCAATTAAAGCTCTTTTCATATACACATTGGGTGTGTGTGTAGAGAGTCAGGAAGTAGCTAGAACATTAACCCGTTTGATTCTAGGTGCTGAGAGTAACAAGCACTTTTAAATCTTTTGTTATTATATGTGTATGTATTTTACAGTGAACATGAATTCTTTGTATAAAACTCACTTTCTCTTTCCTCCGAGCTGTTTGATTCACCCCTGTCCTCTCCTTCCTCTTCTTTAACCTCTTGCTGCCCTGGCCTCCCAGGTTTTTATTCTCTGCGTAGGGTGGTGCCAAAATCCCAAACTGCTCACCCACGCCCAGGCAGGCAGAACTCCAGGTAACGAGCACAGGTGAGCAGACATCAGGCTTCTGCTGGACAGAGCCCACACTCGGCCCACAAGGGGCTCAGCAAGGGGCTGAGCTAGCTTCTGGTCCTCTGCCCTGGGCGCAAGGCTGTTACTGGTGATTTAACAAAGGAGCTTCGAGCAGCCAGGAATCTCAGCCCAGGAGACTCCAGGCTCCGTGGAAGTGACACCGCCATCCATCACTCCAGGGACTTGTGACGGCTGTCACCAGCTACATACTGGCCATTCCTACTGTTTGTCCCACTCTCAAAATGGTCACATCTTTGTGACATCTCACTGTTCCTTTCCCATAGTTGGGTGTTCCCTCAATTTAACAGACATCAGAAAGCCAGGCACAGAAAGCCCGAGTGATTTGCCCCAAGTTACATGGCCAGGAGCAATGCTGAGACAATGATCGAGGTATTAATATTGAACGTCAGGGGTTTTCCCCCTCGATTGTATTGAATGCTTCTCAAGACCCTGCATTTCTAACAGTGTCGTTTCAATGATGCTCAAGCTCCCACTTTCTCATGAGTAAAGAAGTCTCAGGCAGCCTTTCTGCGCAAAGGGAAGGGGGCGACTAACCCTAATTTGACTTGGTTCGGAGCCAGTCTGTGGTCTCTACAGGAAGGTAAGATGGCACCGTGGTTCTTCCTACTTCCCACACACTGCCTGCACAGGGGACTCTGAGCGTGGGTGAATGCCGGCATTACTGCTGGTGTTGCTTCTCGACTGCTTTCACTTCTTTTACTTTCACGTAGGGGCAGCATACGTGCCCTGTGCAGTCCAGTGCTGGTTGAGGGCCTCCTGCCTCTGGTCACTTGCTGGCCTGCAGGAACCTTGGGCTGGCCTGTGATTGACGGACAGGCCTGACCCTGTGCAGACAGGTCCCTTCTATGAACAGGAGGAGCCACCCTTCAGACAAAAAGTATCTGGGGAACCATGAGCCGCTTTAGGAAAAAAGCTGCACTGATTCCAAAGACTTATTGACCAACTTCTGAGCTAGAAGGGATTTTAAAATTTTATCCAATCCAGTATCTTTTTTAAAAAAATTATTTATTTTTAGAGACAAGGGAAGGATGGGAGAAAGAAAGGAGAGAAGCATCAAAGTGGGAAGGAAACATTGATCGGTTGCCTTTTTGTGTGTGCCCCGACTGGGGACTGGGCCTGCAGAATCGAACCAACGACCTTTCTATTTGCAGGCTGATGGCCCAAGCATCTGAACCACACCAATCAGGTCCAACCAGTGTCTTTTAATGCTGCTCCCAGGAGGTCAGGAAACCACCTTGATACATAAGGTGGGACAAGTAGCTGGGGCTCAGGTGCCCACTCCAGCTCCTCCCACCAGTGCTGGCTAGAGCACACCCCATTTTATTTGATTTGTGCATTGGGCTTTCTTATCAAAAGCTTGTTTCAAGAAAGGGTTCAGTGCCTAAAAAAAACGTAAGCTTGAAAGTCACTCATCCAATCTAACCGTGCTATTTAAGAGGTTGAAGGAACTGAGGCCCATGGAGGCAAAGTTCAGGTAGAAGTGAGTGAAGAAGCCAGGTCTTTCCACTACGCCCACATTGTCTTTTGCTTCAAACGTCCTTGGACTTGGCAGGCAGTTGACCTTGGCCTCATGAAATACTCCAGCCTTTCTGGTCTACCGCAGCCCTTACTTTTGCTGGTGAGGAAATGATCTAATCATTTTCAATTTTGAACCTGGCTCCACTACCTGTACTTGCCTGCTTATTGACTTAGATTTCCTGTCCATGGACCCTGGCCAATCCAACAACAGCCCTGCCAGACCCTGTCTTACCTCCACATCCTCTACCTCTCCACACAACGCAAGTCTGCATCGACTTTGGTGGTCCGAGAAACTGCAGGAACGCCCCCATCACCCTGGGATGTAATAGCTGTCCTACTTAATGACCCATGCACAGTTTGCTCTGACTAAAGATGCTGATGAGAAACTCAGGGAGACAAGATAGGCAGCTATACACAAGAGAAGCACCAAAGTAGATTGCATTATCCATGCATAGACTGGGATCGCCCAAGAGTTCTGAGTAGTTCCATGGACAGACAATGCCTCTATCACTCTCTCTTTCCTCTCCTGTCAAATGCAGGGAGGCACGTCTTCACCCATTGTCATGGAGATTTCCAAAACATGAACAGCAAACACATTAGAGTCAATGCTCGTCCCCAAGCAGTTCTATTAAATTGTGCTTATTTGCACAACCCAAAAACTCTTCCCTTACAAACTGCATCGCTGCAGGGTTTCCTTTGCCAGCAAGCTTCTCTAATAACCGTACATCTTCTTTAAACACAAAAAAAATGCACATTTTACAACGCCTGCAAAAAGATATGGTGCACTTCAAAAAATGAAAACTATAGGTAAAAGGAAGTGAAAGAAAAACAGAACAAGACAGAAGACAAGACCCAAAGCGGAGGCCATTTCTGGCTGCTTGATTTTTTTTTGTTCTAAGACTGAGAATCTAAGGAAGCTGGAGCTGCCCGGAGAAACTGTCTGGGCCGGTATTCTGCACATACAGCGGCCCTCTGAAGGGAAGCGTGCAGAGCTCTCCGGGCCACTAGGTTCAGTTCACGTCAGGCTATTCTGGGTGGCCTCTGCTGCTAGCACCTCTCTCGAGGAATCCGGCCTGGACCATGATCTGCCACAGGCCTACGCACTGGGGCCGTCAGCGACTCCTCTGAACCTTCCGAGTATTCCAGTTCCGATCACAATTCCTAACCCAACAGCAGCCAGTGAACTGGGACCTGGGAGACCGCTAGTGGTACCTGAGTCTGCAAAAGCTCGGGATGCACCCCAGCCCCAGAGAAGTCCCCAAAACACTCTTTTCAAATCCAAACGCCTGCCGTTCAGCCACAAATCAGACTCTGAAGCGTACAGAAGAGACCCATCCATCAGGTCTTGGCTCCCCACAGGCCCAAGCGGCTCACTGAGCCTGCCTGGGGAGGCTTCCTTCAAACCTGTAGGAGACCCCAGGGTACGGGGCTGGCGTCAGACCCTGAGCCTCGGACACAAACCATGTTGGCTTAAGAAGCTGTGATAAAACTAAATTCTCTGACATTTTCTCCTTCATCCTCTTTTCTGTTTCTTTCAGACGGAACAGGCTCTGAATGTGACCTACTTTCCCTCTCTTTGTGAATATGCAGAACTCACAAAGCTTTTCCTCCAGCCTGACCAATATTTTCAGCGACACGCTTTTCATCTTTCAGAAAAGAGAGCCCGCCGCAGCCTGCCAGAGCACATACGTCTGGGGGAATGACCGACCAGGACGCCTGAGGGGCAGACACTCCACCGGGGGACTCGCGGGAGCCTTCCACTGAGCCCGAGAAAAAATCCCCAACAAAATCCAGATCTGGTCCCTGGAAAGGCGTCCGCATGTTGTCTGAAAGTTTTCATCAACAAGAATCACAACGTTATTAATGGGCTAAGTGCCTCCAAAACTCCTCACCACAGCCTGCGTCCCGGGACTGCAGACGCTGGGCTCGGCCTGGAATCCCGCCACGCTCCGAACCCACTCAGGCACAGCCAAACTCTGCGTTTTGCATTAAAAATTAATTGCCTTCTTCCAACTCTTCAGTGAATCGGAACACAACAGGGTTTTAAAATATCAGGAGGAATGATATAAAAATAAAAACAAGCACCCAGCTTGGGCGGAAATCTGGCTCCATTACTCAAAATTAAGTTGATATTGATTCTCCCCTGCCCCCCTTTTTACCTTGGAGGCTTTGCCCTTTTTCATGTCTGATCTGCTGTCCGTTTCTAACAGTGAAACCCCAAATCACACCTGGCAGTTGGAAAACATTGGCTTGGCGACTTTAGAAATGTCGCTGCTGGCCCAAATTCTGGCCCGGGGATTCTGACCCGAGGCTTCCCTTTTGTGCTCAGCGAGGTGAGACAGAGTCTGCTAAATGTTTACCCGACAAATTGTCCAAAATAGAAACAGAACTGCAGCCTTGGATCCAACTGCGTTTGCTTCCATCCAGGTTAGTTCGGCTTCAGGGTACACGCAGACTGTCCGGTCAGCACGGGCTCAAGCACAAACCGCACGAGGTTGTGGGGTGTGGAAAGTCACTGCGCCTGCGCGGGGCTCACCGACTGCATCACGCCGACTTAATTCCGCCTCCGTCACTGTTAAATAGTTCCCATTCATGAAGGATTCATCCCTTCATTCCTTCGGAAAGTAGTTACGGAGCACCTCTGTGCTCCAGCAACACAAAGGGGAATAAAGCAGACATTGTCCCACCTTCAGGGAGCTTGTGAGAGTGAAGATAAGGACCAGGATTACAAGAGTCGCGAGAGAAGGCAGAGGGTGCTGCTGCCTCTCAGCCTCTGCCCCTCCCTTTTCCGTATAGCGAGCCCACGTGATTCCCTGTAGCCCTCCCATCCTTGCCCCTGCTCAGCACCACCTGTAATTCTCAGTGCAGGTGTGACACTCGGTGGGAAAGATTGGAGGACGGCTCACTGGCATACCCTTAGACCCAGCATCAGTGTATCCTCCTTACTGCTTACACCCTGATCACGCCCCCAGCTCTAACCCTCAAGGCCGCATCTATCTTGTGCTAGGGTTAAAATGCGTTTCAGCACCTGGAATCCCGCTCTGTGTCTGGCATGGGCGGCTGGGAGGTGTTGCACGCTGCCCGGCAGGCAGCCTGCCCTTCACTGAGTTCCACCAGCCTTTGGAGACTCTGGAGCCAGCTGTTCGTCTGAGCCACAGCGCACTGCTGCAGGTCCCCTGGGGCATGAGACCTTGCCTGCCTCAGCGGGTGGCCAGAGACCCAACTCCAGGTCCCAGTTCCACACAGCTGGCACTGCCTATCTACCTCCTGCCATTGGCTGGGCTGGGCCTCTAGATGCAACGACAACTCTGGAAGGAAGAGCTGACCTCACAGGTGAAAAAGGTAGGCTAGGCTAGTTAGGAGAAAGGCATTCCAAAGAGTGGATCTAGTTGTTCCCAATGTATTACTCTGCCTCCAGGTATACTACCAAAAAATATTTGGCGAGGAATCTCTCAACTCAAAATTGGACAGAGTGATACTGGCTAAACAACAGTTGGCCTGAGGGACTGGATAGATCCTCTCAGGAAGTGTGAATCAGGAACGCACAGGGAGACGCCAGGAGCCATGTCCTCAGGCTCCAAGGAGAGCACTGGGGAGGGTGAGGGGCCTGGGACCCGCCCTGAGCCAGCGGTCAGGCACTCCTGACGCTGCCACACCCCAGGGCCCCAGCTGACTGGCTCAGACTGAGCTCACGGGCAACCGTCTCATCCACCTGGGCCTCCGTTTCCCCATTATTGAAACAGATGATATAAGGCCATTAGGAACCCTTAAATAGTCTTCCTTTTACTTCAGACTAGCAGATGGAATTTTTAATAGAACACGATCAAAATGGATACACAGCATTGAGTCACCTAGTGTGAAAAGTCAGCTGAGACAATGAAGGCCTTTGCCCTGAGGCACGGGCATCGAGCAGCTGAGACCGTTCCGCCAAATGACACTCCCACGAGCCGCCCTGCTGACCAGGGTGCCAGGACCACCTATGCAGACAGAACTGCTGTCTCCCGCACACTCTTCCTAAAGTCAGCATTCCAGCTGAAGGCTCTGACAGGTCCTGGATGGCGGAAACCCGCGGAAGGCTGAAACCAGAGCGTTTAAAACCTATTGACCATGCAACTGTTTTTTTATATTTACTTACTTATTAGCATCTTTCAGAGGTGGACATCCGATTTTCCTATCATGGGATATAGTTCTATAAAGCAAGTTTGGACTTTATTTTTTTTAAATATAAAGAAGTGCCCAGCAAAAACCAAGCAGGGGTCATCTTTTTACCAATTCGAAACCTGAGCAATAAGCTCATGGCTGGCTCCGCATTCAGAGTTAGAGCCCATCAGGCCTTCTTGTTCTTACTCACTGACCCTCGGGTCTCTGCAAAGATACGGTCCAGCTGGGCAAAGTGGTGACCTCAGTCTTGGCCAGCCGCTTCTTGTGGGGCCTCAGGACACACAGCGTGCTGTCAGAAAACCAGCCGGCACAGGACTAAATCATGGTGATGGCTTCCTGCCTCAGGGACGTGCCTCTGCCTGCTCCTAGACGGCTGGGGATGGCTAATAGCTTCTCAGCTCAGGCTTCACAGCTTTCTCACATCCACTACTCCCCAGGGCCATCCTCTCTGGAGCTGCATTTTCTGGGGGATTGGGCAGGGGGGAGAGGGAAAAGAGAGACAGCCGTGTTGGGCAGGAAATTGCTTTTTATCTTCATTATAACTTAAATGACTGTCTTCAAAGTCCTTCACTTAAAACAATAGAGTCCTCTCCCCATCTTAGGTTTTGGGTGTCAGGTTGAAGGTGGAAACTCCAAACTTGAGGGGAGTGCAGCCACTGGTGTTGTGGGAGACAGGAAGAGCGCCCTCATGGAGGAGCAGGAGCGGCTTCCTCTCCGGGGCTGAGACACTCTGGTCTCCACCAGCAGCAGTGCCGAAGGAGCGGACAGCCGGTGCCCTGCCCGGACTTCCGTGGCCCGCCTCGCCACTGCCCCTCTCTGTAGTAATCCCTGGCCGGACCATCCTCCTTTCATGCAAGTCTCCGTGGGACCCACTACACATGGATCCGTATTTTATTTTCAGTGGGGTGACGCCTTTCCTTTCCTTTCCAGTTTTTGAAGCCTGACTGCCTGCATTTGGCCATTTCCAACTTGCAGTCAGAGGACAGTTTCAGTGCTCACGTGGGTGGCAGGCACCTCTGAACTGGACTTCTCACGGAGGGACTTGGTCCACGTGCAGTTGCTGAGCCATTGTCTCCGCAGGGAAAAGGAAGGTCTGAGGCTTCCTGTTCCACTGTCTTGCCGACACCCCTCCCTCTCGGCCTCCTCAAAGTTTCCAGGTTCCTAATTTCAAATTCTACTTAAGAGCACACACGTCATTTAAGTTCACAGGAAGAATTTGCCGAAGTGGTCCGTTCCCTCTTAGCTCTTTCCCTCCAGCACGGCTCACGATCGTCATTCCCTCTTTGTGGTAAGGCAGTGGTGGCTGTTGAGCTGGGTGAGTTTATTTCTTTTTGGTCTGCTCTAGACAAGGAACCGCACAGCCGTTGAGGGCAGAGCTCTGTGGCTGGAGTGGGTGGTGCGCAGCATGCTGGGACCTGGCAGGGAGGCTGGGACTGCTTTCCTTGGGAAGCAGGTCAGCCTGACCGCTGATAGCAGAGGGCCGGGGGCTGCAGCGTCTGGCACGGAGGTGCTCTGCGGGGAGGGGCCGGGGCCATGCTGATGCTGGCAAGGTTCACCCCGACTCTTAAGAGTTACTGAGGGCTGGTCTCAGAGCCCCCCCAGCTTCCAAGGACACAGAGAATGACGTCTCAGCCGCTGCCCACACAAACCACTAACTCTTATTCAAAGGAAAAAGACATTTCTGATTTCTCATAACTCCCTAAGTGCTTTAAAAAATCCCATTCTTAATTACCCGCTCTACTGAGCTCCACCTTGATTTCAAGTGAAATTATCCCCAGTTTGCTCATTGCTGAGGGGAAGCGTGTGGTAGAGGGGTGGGGGCCGGAGAGGGGGCTGAAAAATAACCTGGCCCATGAATGTCAGGCCCAGTTTAAACAGCTGAGGAGTGCACTCCGAGTGGGAAGGACAAAGAGAGCGGACTGTATCGTCTCCCAAGCCCAGCACTAGGTTTGAAGACTCTTCCCTCCCCAGTCCTGATATTATTTACTGCTTCCATTTAATGAGCCTTGATCCGTGTCCAGGGATTGCACATAGCCAGCTGTGCTCGCCAACCAACATGACACGTGGTTTCCATTGAGGTTGAGACACAACTGTGAACTGGTTCAAGTGCCGAATGGTGGCACTAAAGTGGGGGAAGGGCCTCCTCTGGCGTCAGAAGGAGTGACTGTGCAGGTAGGCACACCCCAGGCAAGCACTGAGGTCATGAACGAAGCTTGAGAAAGTGACCATGAAGCACTTGGCTGAGGCCTGTCCTCCTGCCTCAGTCACCTTCACGGTGGTCGTCAGACCAATGGCATAGGGAGCTGGGTCTTGGAGCCTGTTCAAGGTTTACCCACTGCGGGCAGCCTCTGGCCCTTGGAGAAGCACGTGGCTGTGAAACTCTTACAAGAATGGGTGTTGGTCAAATGAATGTGGAGAACCCTAACCCTCTTGTGTTGTTGGAGATCATGTAAAATAGTGCAGCTCGGTGAAAAAGTTTGGCAATTCCTAAAGAAGTTAGACATGGAATTGCCATATGACCCAGCAATTCTGCTCGTAGGTATGGATCCCAAAGAAGTGAAAACAGGTGTGTAAAGCGGACTTGTACAGAAATGTCCATAGCAGCAGAGTTCACAATAGCCAACAGGTGGAAACGATCTAAATGCCCATCAATTGAAGAATGAGTGAACACACTGTGGAGTATCCATACAGCGGAGTAGTACTCAACCATAAAAAGGACTTACATACTGATACATGCTACAACGTGGATGAGCCTTAAAGTCAAAATGTTAAGTAAAATAAGTCACTTACAAAAAGCCATACATTACATGATCCCGCTGATGTGACATATCCAGAATAGGCAAATCCATAGACAGAGAGCAAATCAGTGGTTGCCAGGGGTTGGAAGGAAAGGGACTAGGAGGAACTACTTAACAGATACAGGGATCCTTCTGGGCTGACGAAAATGTTCAACAGTAGTAGTGGTCGCGTAACACCAGTGGTGTATTCAATACCACCGAACTGTGCTTCTAAATGATAAATGTTATGCTCCATGTATGTTATCTCACACACACACACACACACACACACACACAGAGACGGATCAGTCTTGCTCGATTATATGCCTGCCTTACCCCCCAGCACCTGCTTTGTCCCTGTGCCTGCGGGTGCTGACTTCTGCCTACGGCCCACGGCCGGTCGGCCTGTGCTTCTCAGACGCTGTACACCTAGTCTGGACACCGTGCCAGGGGTTTTCAAGTGTCAGTCCCCAGTGTGGCCCTGGGCCCAGCACACTGACATTAGGGTTTTCAGCAAATACCTTCCCCGCCATACGATCAAGAGAATGTTGTTACCACTTCAGTATAACATCACTGCTGCTAAATCAACCTGGTCTTTCAAATGTCTATGAAAGTAGAGTTTATTCTATTATTTTGTTCATGACTTTAACAATTAGAAATCATCAGCTCATTTGACAGATCTCCAGAAGCTTTGTCTGAATATTAATTGGCCAGGGTGCCTCAGCAGAGCTTCTCAGAACTTCTCAGTTAACCGTTGGTGACATGAAAAATCATGAATGAATTAACTAATTTCAACCACCTCCAGAGAGTAAGAAAGTACATATTAAGCCAGAATGCATGAATTGATAGACTATAAATATTCATATTAGGTGGGATTTCTCCTATAACAACTTAATTGACTGGCCTGAGATTCGGTCAGTGAAGAGAAATTGCAATCCAGACGTCCAGACTCCCAGACATTCTGATTCAGGAAGTTTCTAGAAGTTTTCTTTGGCTCCTACACCTGATCCTTTAAAGTTTGCTTTATATTCTACAACTTGTGCACAAACTCAGCCTTCCTGCTTTCCCAGAGCTACAGACCTCAACATCCTCTACTGCCCAACCCACCCCTCGGTTGAGATCGAATGGAAGAAGGGATTGGGGCAATTCTGAGCCCTTAGCTCTCTGTTCTTCCTTCTCTGAGACGGCTCATGCGAACTCCAACGCAGCAGTTCTCACTATCTTTAGGGCATCTCTATCGGGAAGCTCTGCCATACCTTCCAGCCTAATGTGACTAGGACTAGATCAAGCTCTGGACCTTTGGGCCCATCGCTCACTTTTTCCACTGGACTTTCTGTTGTGCTACAGTTCATATCTATCCTATTCTTTGATATTCACCTCCAGTCCTACTTTCTCCCAAGTGTCTTCATGACAACCCCGGGCCTGTCCAGGTTCTCTCTTAGTGTATCTGTTCACAGGGCCCACTGCTGGCCTCATGCCCACGCTCACGCACTGCCTTGTGTTGTTCCTCCAGGCGCGTTTCACGGGAACTCCTGAAGTTATTTCATTCCAGGAACTGATCACTGTTGTTCAAGCACCTGGCTCGTTGTCCAAACACTTCTTAAGAATTACAGTGAGCTCACTCTAGATGCTCAGTAAATATATCTTCTAATGCAATTGTACCTGAGTTCAACGTAAGAGCCACCAACCCGATGGCCATTTAATCCATTAAGGGCAGGCCTTCTCCACTTCCGGTATGCTTCCTTAAAAAGGTGAAATAACGGCCAGGAAACACTCTCCCCACCCCTCCGCCCGCCTGCCTCACCTAAAGCAGGACACCCTCAAGCCTCTCCTCGGTGGTGCTCTGCAAATGGGAGTCCTAAGGTTGGAAGATGCCAAAACCCATATCCCGTCCTGAAAATTCATGCTGCGCACGCTCACTTTTGGTCATCTTCTAGATTAGACATAGGAATAAGCAACAGAGACACTGACCCTGCCCTCGGCAAACATAACCTATTAATGCTTCGGGCAAGTCCCTCTGTAAAGGGATTTTAGGTTTGTTTCACTATATTTTCACAAACTATACTTTCCCTCCCCCGCTCTTTTTTAGAGGCACCTAACCAAGTTCCATGGGCCACTCTCTGAGCTTCAGAGGAGAGGGCCAGCAAATCAGGCTAAACCAGAGTGTTGGGTGAAAGAAGAACTCCCCTCCCCTGAAACTGCCTCACAGAGCTTAGGTGTGTGCACTAACAGCTGCTCAAATGCATCCTTTTTAAAACGCTTGAATAGGGTGGGCTCCGTACACGTTGATTGTGCAGCAGCTAGCTCAGGCTGCTCCCTCCCAGGCACCCAGAAATAACGACAATGGGATGATAGCGTAAGAAGCTGGGGGAGTGAGTGGGCACCGGCAAAGGGAGGGGAAGGCTCACGATTACATGAGCTGGTGTGGGGGCTGGCCGATCTTGGGTTTCAAGAGTTTTACTAATGGGGTGAGAAGTGGGGCAGAGCTAATGGCAGAGAAGCTGAGGAGCTGCTGAAGACTGAGGAGGAGGAGGAGGAAGGAGTGGGGTGCACAGTCAGGCAGGACCAGGAACGTCCTGTAACCAGGGAACATGCGGGAGGGAGAGGTGGGCGGCTACTGGGGAGGAGCACAGTTCTTTCTCTGATCCTCTATGACTCCACCGTTTGGTTTTTAAGGCGGGGACCACACACCTTCCATACTGTAGGAAGAAATGGGTAGATTCAGAAATGGTCACAATTACCCACCTGGGGATGCCTTCTCCTCCCTTCTGCCTCTGCAGAGAGAAGACAGAGGAGGTAGTCAAGATGAGGGAAGGAGGGAGGAAGGAAGGGAGGGAGGAAGGAAGGAAGGAAGACTCTTCCAAGGAACACACATTTTAGGAAACTCAACTTCAAGGTGACATGTGATTATGGGATTGTATCAGGCAGTCGTGTCCTGAGCCCGCCACACGTGAAGAAGGTAAATCCTCCATTGCCCATCCCATTGCCTCCTATCATGTCCCTCCTCCCTGTGAGCCCTCCCCAGCCCAGGTGAGGTACAAGCACGTGGATGCTGCATCTCCAGGCCAAAGCCTGGGCCCTGTCTTCCGAAATCCCTTTCCAGGCTCTGGGTGTCTGCCCAGCTCTGGGGTGTCCTCTCCCTAAAACCTTCCCGTGCGGAAGGGCTGCCCCAACCCCTACTCCACTGAAAAGACTTTAAGGTGTTGCTCTTCCCAGCAGTGGCCAGGTGTGGTTTACAGCAGGTAGCCCTCCGAGGAGCTCGTATCATTTGTTGAACGAACAAAATTTGCTGAGCCCTGCTAAGTGGCAGGCGCAGAGAAGATATAACACAGGAAGAAGTTAAGGCCAGGCCCTTGGAAAGTTTAGAATTCAGTGTGGTCGAGAGCAGGAGGAGGCATCCCCTGGGAGACACGCCCGAGGACCCAGAGGGCCCCTGGACGGAGCTGCCAGCAGACTGGCGGACGAGACGCACAAAACAGACGCGCCCCCAGCCTGTGGCGGTCACTGCTGTGGTCGGAAGGGACCGGACATGTGGAATGAATTAGGGAGACAGACAGGAGCTGGAATTAACAGTGCAATAAAAACAAGAGTTAATTCACCCTCAGAAGCCAAAGCACTTTATAGGGCACAAGGCTGGGCTGACAGGCCCTGCCGACCGCCCCTCCCTATGTGGGGCCCCGAGAACAACAGCCCGGCACAGCTGGCGCCTCAAAGGGAAAGCAGGGGACAGAGTCAGAACCCATGTCACAGGTGGGGAATCGCCGCCCCGCCTGGACGTGCACGCTCAGTGCGGTGCTCTGGCTTGGGTTCAGCCCCTGATGAAAACACCTTGACCGCTCCCTTTCACTTTGAGACTTTTCCTGGAGCTTGAGCAGAATGTCACAATCAGCCAATAAACGGTCACAGCCCCTGGGAACTGCCATTAACATATTCTTAATAGCCTATAACCCGCTGGTCCCTGTTGACTCTGATTTGACATAAGATAAAATTCTAAAATATACATAGTGGCGTTTTTGTTTCTTTCTTCATATTTGCTTAATTAGCTGGATTATTCATCACATTGACGGTTCTTCCAACTCCTGCTCTCAGGGGACATTGTGTTTTTGGCTTGGCCACCCGGCATGGCCGCCCCTCTCTGTCCTGGGAAGGAGGGGCTCCTGCATGTGTGAGGCAGTTTCCTGCACCCCACCAAGCTTACTGACCCCAGCAGGACTGCCAGGACCCAAGTTCACAAGTGGGTGCAGATGAAGTTTAGGAGACCTCCACTGGGGGGCAGCACTGAGAGGCCAGAGCAGCAGGAGGAAAGCCAGGGATACCCAGGGGAGCCCTGGAGTGTCTCCAGGTCCTTCCCTGCGAGTTAGCCTGGCAGTCATCCTGTAGTCCACCTTGACTCTTTGCTTCCTCAGTGCCCCGTTGGCTCTCGGAAGTGCCTGATATCCTTCCAAGAAGTTAGTTTTCTGCTTCAAGTATGCAGAGGAGGTGTGTTACTCCACCAAGCAGCGGCGTGTCCCCATGGCTGACCAGGCCACGGTCTGGCAGTAGCCACAGGACTCGTGGGGGCCCCGAGGGCATGCTGGTCTGCATTGCGTGAGGTCTTCCTGAGCGCCTCTCCCCCTTCCTTTTATTTAATAATCCACCAAATGGTAAATAACACCATTGGCTGGTTGGTGCTGGGGTGTGTTGCTGCCAGAACTGGAAACAGTCCTTGCCCTCAGAGACTGGATAGTCTTTGGCGCTTTCTCAGAGTGCACACTGGCCTTTAGAAAAACTCACTCTAGGCCCGTCATCAGGGCTGGGTCAGTGGGCAGCATGCAGTGACCTGCAGCTCTGCAGGGCACAAGTCCCTGGAGGCACCGGCGCCTCTCCCACACCGCCTGCCCCGAGTCTGCCTTCTTTTACTGCGGGCCTTGCCTTTCCCCAGCAGAACGGACATGGTCTCTGCCCCTCCCCCCGTCTCTGTCCTGAGCCTGTAGAGCCCCGGGCTCGCCTGCGATCTAAATCATAGCCTTTAACGTGTGAGCGGCCAGCAACATGTAGTCAGGCTTTTAAAGAAAATTGGAGACAACAGTCTTTGATAGTCAAACCTAGACCCCAAATTTTGACCCTCATTCTCAGACCTGGAGTCAACATGGGCAGTTGTTTCCAGATGCTTCTAACTCTTCAGTGCAGTAAAAACACAGCCTTTCTGCTGCAGCCTCCTCTGCCCATCCTCCCTGGCTCCCGCTCACTGCACAGCCAGGCCAGGCTGTCTTCATCAGCTGCTAACACCGGCCACTTCGACGCTGTTCTTCCAATGCACAGAGAGGCTGGCAAACTGTTTCTGGAAAGGGGGGCACGTTTTCCCTTCCCATTGAATCTATCAATCATTCACTTGGGTTCAGTCCTTTTTAAGAATGCTTACTTTGAGAGGACAAAGCCTGTAACCTTCTGTTGTCCATTTTGCCCTGCAAAAAATATGGCACCTAAAGATGAAAAAAAAAGGGGGTGGTGGGACGTGATATAGTGAGTTCACCATCCACTTATATGCTCACTTGGGGCCTCTGGGAGCAAAGCGTGCTCCGAGGAGGAGAGGGAAGCAACAATACAGCTGTCCGGTCAGCTTTCTGCAGGGACATTTGCACAAAATGGGGTGTCCTCCGGGTGCTCCCTTCAGGCTCTGCAAGCACCACTTCCTCCAAAACCCTGTCAACATGGCCATCGCAGACTTCCAAGCCCAAGGAAGCTTCTTGAGGCTTCATGTCTCCCTTTTCACCCCCATCTACCCTTCCCACATTATAATTTGTTCCCATCTACAACAGAAACAAAAAACGCTCCAGAAACGGTGGTTGAAGCCAAGGCAGTTCGGAACCCAACATGAACGAGGAGCTGCTGGTCATCCACAGTGAACTAGACCACAAGAGCCGAGCATCTGTGGTCTGCCCACAGGGTGGACCCTGGGAAACCTCCCTGGGGCGGCCACCAGTCTGTGGGGGCTGCTGCTACCCTCTCATTGAGTGTGCTGCCTGTAATTTTCAAGCAGGACGCCCCACATCACACGGCACCAACATCCTCCTCTGCTCTTTTTATAACATAAGTGCTGAGTTTTTGCTGAACAAGCCCTCGCTTGTCCAAGCCTCAGTTAGTCTGTTGTATAACATATGTAGAGTGGTATTTTTATGGACTTCTGAAACACACCGAATTTTGTGCAAGGAAGAGCTTGGTGTCATTTCAGAGAAACACGTGAATCATCCTTTGCAAGCGCTGGAAGGGGTGTTCGTGGTTGTGTAATTGAACAGACTCCTCTCTCCAGGACGGAAAAGAGCCAGGAGAGGGGTGTCTCTCCTTTAAGTTTACCCAGGGCATTTTAGAAAGAGTCACAATCAGAATCCAGGCCCTCTGACTTCGGAACCAGAGCTCTTTCCACTTGGAGAAACCGACGTACAAGGCTGAACCTTTTAAAGACATGCTCTGTTGGTCATGGTAAGAGAAGAAAATGAGGAATGAAAAAAAGTTACTTAAAATACAGAAAGAAGCCAGAAGCCTGATGATAGCCAATTAAGTAAATACATCCTCCCAATTAAGCCTTCCACACAGAAGCCAAATTGCAGAATTTGAGTTCTTCTGCTGTCCTCCAATGGAATTCCTGATGAGCCGAGGGGCGACCCAAGGAAGAGGAAAAAGACAACCAGGAGCCTTGAAGGTCCAGCCTCGGACCCCTATGCCTGGGCACAAAGGGGTGCCCATCAGCCTCCTGTCCTCCAGTGGCCCATGGTGACATGGAACATTCGACCCCTTCATTCCTGTGGTCTGCCAGGATGGGGCGGAGGGACCAGGTCCCTAACAGCTGGTTCCTCCAGAGGAGAGCATGCAGATGAGTGAGTGACTGGTTGCCAAGGGCTGCCAGCAGGGGCTGAAAGGCACTACATTAAGCCCAACATCATTATTATTAAACCTGCAATTTAAAACCAATTACGCTTTGCAGAAGACTGCAGCCTCCATTTCAACCACTCCTGGAGGAAAATAAAAAGCTCGTTGTACAGAGTTCAAGGCAAGCTCCAGAAGCGCTTATGCCGCATGAAGCTGGGATTCAAGCACAAATTAATAACAGTAACCCCGGGGTTCCCACTCTGATGGAAGTGGGACAATGGAAGGCAAATGCTAGAGAAGAAAAACAAGATGCAAACATCCTCCTTATACTGAAAAGCAGCTAGATCTCCTGGAGATTTCACAAAATGAATTTACTTCCCTCAGGGGCAGAAAAACTAATATGTAAATCAGAGGTCCTACACTGGTAGCCAGGCCCTCCCAGCAGTGCTGGCTGGGCGGGGTGTGGGTGGGGGGTAAGGGGTGGCGAGCAAAAGAATCACTTGCTAACATCTAGAAGTCAGAATTTTCCATGCAAAAAGTCTGAATTTGTAGCTTCTCTTGACAGATCAGAATATCCAGAAATATTCTGGCCATGACTGTCTAGAGCCAAGGCTGGCTGTCAACTTCAGATGAATGGATGGCCACATGCTCCCTCTACCCCAGTCCCCACCACTCCCTATCGTCTCTTATCATCTTACAAAGGGTTACAAAGAAAATGAAATCTGTCTTAGAACGGTGTCTCTATCAACATTTTTCTTATACTTGTCCTGCTTCATTTGCTTTTGTTCTCCATCTGACATATCTCAGAGATGTGATTGTTTGATTCTTAACCCAAATCGCCTTTAAAAGACAAGAAGTGTCCCGCAGCTGCTGAAACCATGTCATAAAGGAAGTCCATTTCAATTTGAATAATATTTATCAAGTGTCCACTGGGTTCAAAAGACTGTACTGGGCCTTGGAGGAGGGACTTGAAGATCATTAGGACCCATCACTTCACTGTGGGCATCTGGGCTCAGAGGACTGGGTAAGGCCCTGGGGAAGGTGATGTCACACAGAAGGCATTAACCACGCTGGGGTTCAGAG